>CM051237.1:422870977-423470977 GCA_027917425.1 Gastrophryne carolinensis | reverse complement strand
CTGTCCCGTTGTATGGTGGCAAACAGTTTTTCCGGCAAATTAGAACTGAGCTTCTGAGGTTTATATGGGGAGGAGGACAACCAAGGCTTAGCTTTCGGAAACTCACGAGACCTAGGGACAAGGGGGGAGTCGGGTTGCCAGACGTGGAAAAATACCACAGGGCAGCAATGATAACGAGGATAGTGGACTGGCATCACAGCAGAAACTCCAAGCAGTGGGTAACCATTGAGCAAGATATAATGGCATGGGATCTTTGCGCCCTTCCTTGGATAGATCCTAAATTAATCCCAAACAAATATAAGATGCCATTCCTGACCGCTCAGCTCCTTCGGGCGTGGGAAGACAGCCTTAAAAATACAAACATCTCGTCCAGGCCAGGCCCCATGACTCCGCTATTTCACAACCCAGCATTTGTACCGGGGGTGGGGGTACCAAGATTCTTAATATGGGAGGCCTCCTCAAAAACCAGGTTGAGACATCTCCTGGTTCAAGGCGGGATCCCCACAATACAGGAAGTGAGAGCGTTGGGGAGAGAGGGGGTGGTGGTCCTGGTTGGAGGTGAGTCAGTTACGAAATTACCTGGGTTCACTGGATAACCTAGCAGCTGTAGAGAGGGACTGTTCCAAGTTTGAGGACATGTTGGAGGCGGCCGAGCGTCCAACAAGAGTCATTTCGGGGCTGTACGGCATTATGATGGAAGAAGTAGGACTTGGAAAACCAGACTTTGTAGGAGAATGGGAGAGGGAAATTGGGCGGCAATTTGAAGAGGAGGACTGGGGGAAAGCTTTTTTCCTTACCCACAAAATGGCATTGCCTTGCAGGGCCCAGGAAAAGAACTTCAAGCTCATATCGAGATGGTACCGGAGCCCAGTACGGATCCACCAGATGTTCCCTTCGGTCTCGGAGGTCTGCTGGAGGTGTAATTCAGCCCGGGGGACTCTTCTCCATGTGTGGTGGGAGTGTCCCAGTATAAACAAATTGTGGGCAGGGATCCTTTCTCTGTATGATGGGGCCTTCGGCACTTCCACGCCCAACACCCCTGAGATCACCCTACTGTCCATGCTCCCGGGTAGCAGGCAAGCGTGTAGGAAGGGAATCTTGCGGCATTTCTTAACGGCTGGAAGAGGGGTGATCCCTAGATACTGGAAGAGGGCGGAGACACCCTCACTGCTGGAATGGTTGGAGGAACTGAACAGCATCGTGAGGATGGAGGAGCTGGTTGCAGACCGTAGGGGAGGCTTTTGGACGTGCATGGGCAGCATGGATGGTGTTTAAGAGTTCAGATCAAGGCCTGAAACAGATAATGGGGAGTAACAGATAGGGGGGCCTTTGCTCTCTTCCTCTCTCTCGGGTAGGAGGGGTCAGCTTAAGCCGAAGGTGAGTACCAAGTAGAGGGGTAGGTGAGTCTGCGTTGCCTTCGGGGAAGAAGGCCCACAGGGAGGGGAGTTGGTTTGGGTGGATGAGGGTTTTTTTTTTCTCTTTCTCTTTCGCACCTTCTCCTTTCCTTTTTTGTGTCTTCTCTTTCCCTCCCCTTTTTCTCTCCTTTGTGTTGGATGTCTCGTCTGATGTTCCCCATCTCCCTGGCGTGTTTGTGGTGCGGGCAGACGGTGAGAGGTGGACCAGTATGGAAGATATAAAGATGGTCAGATGGAGGGATAACTGGTATTAGGAGGATATAGCAGGCGAGCTGGGGAGCCAGGTTTTAACCAGGGGCCGAGGTAGACTGCTATGTGATATATGACGAATTGGTAGCACCAGGTCTGCTTTGGTATTCTAAATGTATATCTTGTTGTATACCTTGTGTGAAATATTTTTCCATGTTTCTCTGTATTTGTTATTGTCTGTTACTACTATGTATCGAAAACTCTCAATAAAATAAGATTAAACAAAAAAAAAAAATAAAGGAGACAATTAAAAAATATATATATAATTTTTTTTTTTGCTTATTTACTTAACAATATATAAAAAAATTAGAAAAAATACAAACAAGACATTTCATGTTAAAGCCTACACAAAAAGAAAATATGCCATTTTCTTGGAAATTTCTGCAAAAATCACAGTTAAACATCACGCAAAATGGTGAAAAATATCCTGTCAACAGAGGGTGACAAAATCTCAAGTAGGCTGGCAGCTAAAAGATTACAGGTACCTATGCATGTTGGGTATTGTTCTGCTTGGGGGATCTTTCAGATTTACCTTGTTTTTTCTTATTTGCATATTGATATTTTAGGAAAAGGTGTTTTTTATTCTGCTTTTTTATACATTTTTTGTGAAACCCTGTGCAACCTAAGAATTCTTCGAGATATGACTTCCAGAAAGATGCGCCCACTACAACAAGCTGGGTATGCTTAGAAAGCTTAACATGTGTACTTTCAGGGAATATATGGTTTATCAGGGATATTCCAAATGTAAAGGGTTGTTTTGGTAGAAAAACACAAGGTGCGCACTTTGTCTGCAGAGCTGAAATTTTGAAGTAAAATTACCGCTATGTGCATGCTTTACTTTGGTGTGTTTGGCAACTCTTTCCTTGACAGAACCTATGCATGTTGGGTATTGTTCTGTTCGGGGCATGTTGCTTTTTCAGATTTTCTGGTTTGCATATAGTTTTTTTTAGGAAAATGTGGTTTTGATTCAGTTTTTTTATTCATTTTTAAGGAAACCCTGTGCAACCAAAGAATACATTGAGGGATTACTTCCAGAAAACTGCACCCATGTCAACAAGTCTGGTACGCCTAGAAAGCCTGAGGTGTGTACTTCTAGGGAATATATAGTTTGTAGGGGGTATTTCAAATGTAAAGGGTTGTTTTTCTTGAAAAACTGCAAGGTGCGCATATTGCATAGCATAGTTGTAATTTATTTGACAATCTCCTAAAGCGTTGTTTCAGTTTGGGGGAGTCTCCTGGGCAGGAAAGGGTGTCTACCTATACATATGTGGTACCGCTGTAACCGGGAGAAATTGGGGTTTCACACGCAATAAGATTTTATTGACAAACTTACATTTTTTATTACAAAAAAACACTACAAATTGTAAAAAAGTTTTTTTTTTCATTTTTTTGTACAATTTTCACCCAAAAATTTTGAGAATACACTTCATATCACTTTCCTGGGAAATCCCTGGAAATCCCTTCAAAAATCACAGTTGAACATGGGGAGCACAAAATAGTGCAAAATGGTCTGGCAACAAAGGGTGACAAAATCTCAAGGTAGGCTAGCGGTTAAAGGGTTAAGTCCCAAGTGGGAGGATTTAAGTGATACCCCAATTTAAACACCAAGGGACCCTAGGACCGGGAGAACCCCCCTTTTTAACACTTGCTAGGGAGACCTCCTGTAAAACACAATTTGAAAGGGCCCATAAGATGCAGTCAACACACAATCAACATACATAATGTCACAATAAAAATTATATATATATACACAGCAATAATAAATAAAAGGAATGGGAAGCTGTCCCAAGCGCAGAAATGGCCAAACGCAGCGCAAACTTACAATTTAACCAAGACTGAAAGAAAGAGCCCACAGGGCACTCACGGAGCGCAGCAATGGCGTCCAGCAAGCAGCAAGGCCACCAGGAGAGAGGGAGAAGAAGGGCGGGCCAGCGCCCACAGCCAAAGCTGGGAGGCATAATAAGGAGTAAAATAACAAGGTCCCGGCAGCAATAGGAACAAAATGGCCGAGGGTAACCCGGCTACCTGCAAGGAGGAGACACAGCCATCTTCTGCTTGCTCGCCGTCTGCAGAAACGAAAAACTGGGGAATGTGTGGGAGGTCCCAGGTATTTATGGACCTGGCGGGGCTTCTTTTTTTTCCTGTCATCTCTGCAAAGATCGCCCTCTACAGATAATTACCCAGATGTCATGAATATTGGAAGCGGGGTGTGTGACATACTTGGAATAACCTTGATTTGTACCAGGTTTCAAGAGTGCAATTACAAGATCCTAATGAGGTGAAATAGGGTCCAGGCGGCAATTAACAAATGGTGTTCTGAGATGGAGGCGAAGTGTTGAAGGTGTGGAGGTGGGGAGGGTAGTCTGCTTCACATCTTTTGGTCATGTCCTAAACTGAAAGCGTTCTGGGATGGGGTCAGACAGGTGGTGGGGTGCCTGCTGAGTAAAGAGATTCCAGAAGACCCTGCCCTGTGCTTACTCCACATGACAAAGACTCCATTCAAAAAATATTGTGGCTCTTTGCTTTGTCATCTCCTAAACGCAGCCAAGATGTGTATTCCGCAATTGTGGAAAAAATACAATTCTGTGAAATACTCACCTGTAGAATTGGTATTATAAGTATACAGAACGTCCTGCTCCAGATAGATTACTTACACTTGGGTTATCCTCCGCCAGATGGCGCTGCACTGAGACTCCCAGCCCCTCAAATACCCGGGGACCTCCCACAAATCCCCAGCATTGAAAAGCAGTGAACAAGAAGCCGGGAGAATTTAACCACCCAAAAACTGGTAACTATAACAATGATAACAATCACCATACAGGGGATCCAGAATAATGCAAAAACCAGGGTGGGGTGGAGCAGGACGTACTGTATACTTATAATACCAATTCTACAGGTGAGTATTTCACAGAATTGTATTATTCTTAGTATACAGTACGTCCTGCTCCAGATAGATTACTTACACTTGGGACATCCAATAGCAGTGTCCATAAAGTAGGGTGGGATCCCCAACAAAAAAGGTAACAGCAGACAGTTTAAACCACTGCCGGCTGCAAAACCTTGCGGCCAAAAACAGCATCAGCTGAGGCCCTAACATCAACCTTGTAAAACTTTGAAAAGGTATGAACAGAAGACCAAGTAGCGGCCTTGCAAACTTGTTCAACAGAAGCCTGGTGCTGGAAGGCCCAAGAGGCACCAATAGCACGAGTAGAATGAGCAGTAAGGCGGAAGGGAGGATTCTTCCCCTTAGCAGAATAGGCCTGAATCACAGCCTGACGGATCCATTTTCTGATAGTAGACTTGGCAGGAGCCAAACCCTTCCTAGGACCAAAAGGGACCACAAAAAGAGCATCAGTTTTCCTGAAGGACGCAGTGACTACTAGGTAATACTTCAGACACCTGACCACATCCAAGGAATGCCAAACCCTTTTCTTAGCATTGCTAGGATTAGGGCACAATGAAGGAAGAACAATATCTTGATTCAAATGAAAAGCAGACACCACCTTAGGCAGAAAATCCAGCTTAAAGCGGAACACCACCTTATCCTGGTGTCTCTCAAAGTATGGGGGCTGGATAGACAGAGCCGCCAGCGCCACCAAGTAATAGCCACCAGAAAGACAACCTTGAGGGTAAGTACAGCCAGAGCAGCATCCTGAATAGGTTCAAAGGGAGCACCCTGCAAGGCAGACAAAACCAAGTTCAAATCCCAAACAGGGACCATAGGTTTACGTGGGGGACGCACATGAGAAACCCCCTGAAAGAAGGTCTTAACCAAAGAATGCTGAGCAAAAGACTTCTGAAAGAAGACAGACAGGGCAGAAACCTGACCCTTCAAAGTACTGAGTTGGAGACCCGACTCCAACCCATGCTGTAAAAACTCCAGAACCCTGGGAACTGAGAACACCCGACAGGGAAGAGACCTAGACTCACACCAGTCAATGTAGGTACGCCATACCCTATAATAGATGGAAGAAGAAGTTTTCTTCCTAGCCTTCACCATGGTCTCAACCACCGAGGCAGACAAGCCTTTCTCCATCAAGATGGAGGTTTCAGCAGCCAGGCCGTCAAAGCCAGAGTTTGTAAATTGGGATGGCGTAAGGGGCCCTGAGTGAGCAGATCTGGCACTCCTGGCAGAACGTACTGGTCTACTGCCATCTGCACCACGTCTGCGAACCACACTCTTCTTGGCCACCTGGGGGCCACCAGAATCACTGCCATGACATAGACAGAGCATCTCTGGCCAAGGCCAGAGGATCCTGAGACAAGGAGACGAAAGCCTGGAGCTTGTGATTGTGACGGGATGCAAACAGATCCACATCCGGTAGACCCCAACGGTGACACAGGGACTGGAATACCCTGTTGCAGAGGGACCACTCTCCCTGACGAGAGGTCCCCCTGCTCAGAGAGTCTGCCAGTAGATTCTCTGCCCCCGGGATGTACACAGCCGAAATGCATTGAACATTGGCCTCCACCCATGTCAGAATCCGCGACATCTCCTGGAGGGCCCCCCTGCTCCGGGTCCCTCCCTGATGGTTGATGTAGGCAACCGCCGTCCTGTTGTCTGACACAGACAGACCCTTCAGGTGATTGGTCAACTGCTCCAGTACCAACCTGATCGCCCGTAGTTCCAGAATGTTGATGGGTAAGTGGGCCTCCTGAGGGCCCGACCTCCCCTGGAACCGCAGGGACTTCCAGAATCCCCCCATCCTGACAGACTGGCATCCGTGGTGACCGTCTCCCAGGAGGGGGCCAGAAACGACCTGCCCCCCAGCAAGTTCCTGTGGTCCAGCCACCACGAAACGGACCGCCTGACCAAGGGGGGAAGCACACAGACCCCGTCCAAGGACATTGGGTCCTTGTCCCATACTGACAGAAGGTGAAGTTGTAGAGGCCTCAAATGGAATTGAGCAAAAGGCACCGCCTCAAAGCATCCACCATCAGGCCCACCAACTGCATTCCCTGCCTGAGGGAGGGCTGGGGACACCATAGCAGGGACCTCACCTGCGCAGTTAGAGCTTCCACCTTCTGTTGAGGAAGGAATATCCTTGACTGAACCGTATCCAGAATCATTCCCAGGAACGGGGTCACCGAGGAAGGGGACAGAGAGGACTTGGGGTGATTGATCACCCAGCCGAAGGACTCCAGGGTGGACACCACCAGCTGAGTGTCCAACTCTGCCTGCTGTAGAGACCGAGAGGAGATGAGTATGTCGTCCAGGTAGGGCAGCACGCGTATGCCCCTTGACCTCACCAGAGACATCACCCCCGCCAGCACCTTGGTGAACACTCTGGGAGCTGAGGTGAGGCCAAATGGCAAGGCCACAAATTGGTAATGCTGATCTTCCAACGCGAATCTGAGAAACCTTTGGTGTCTCGAGAACACAGGGATGTGAAGGTAAGCGTCTTTGATGTCCACAGACGTCATGGAATCCCCTGGGCGCAGGGAGCTGATGGCCGAGCGCAGAGTTTCCATGCGAAAGCGCCTGTTCTTGACAAATTTGTTGAGGATCTTTAAATCCAGAATGGGCCTGACTGACCCATCTTTTTTGGGAACTGTGAAAAGGTTGGAATAGAACCCCTTGCCTCTTTCTCTTAAGGGGACCCTGCAAATGACCCCCAGACCCAGAAGGCCTTGCACGGCCTGCATCAAAACCTGAGCTGAGAAAGGGTCCTGGGGGATCCGGGACCTGATGAATCTTGGGGGGGGGCGCACAGCAAACTCTATCTTGTAACCAGTGGACACTACCTCCTGAATCCACCGGTCTGAGACGTGGTGCCTCCAGACGTGAGCAAAGTGCTGTAGCCGTTCCCCCACCCTGACGGGAGAGGATTTGGGCTTAGACCCCCAGGAGGAGCCAGGACATCGTCCTCTGCTCCTATGCCAGGAATCAGCACGAGCCCCCGCGAAGGACACCCCTTTTCCCTGCTTAGCACCGTGGTAGGGGAGTGAAAGGGGGCCCTGGCCCCGAAAGGGCCGAGACTGCCGCCTGCGCTGGGGTAACTTACCTCCTTAAGCAAAAAGGTCTAGGCGGTCCCCGAACAGGCGTAGCCCCTTAAATGGAAGCCCAGTAAGGGCCTTCTTTGCAGCATTGTCAGCAGCCCACTGGCGCAGCCAAACCGCGCAGCGTATAGCTACCACCAAGGCAGAAGTCCTCGCACACATCCTAATGGCATCATCCAAGGCAGATAGGATAAAGTTTACAAACACATCACAGTTAGACAGTGCATTAAACGTATCAGGTGGCAATTCATCAGGAGCACCCTCAAGTACACTTCTGATCAGGGCCCTGAGCGCCACAGACGTAATGGCCGAGACACAACCAGTGTTCCCTGCGCGGCCGCGCATTGCCAGCTCCCCCAGCGCGCAGCTCTGCCCGGCGTCCGCGCACGCCGCGCAGCTGTAATTTTTTTTTAACATTGGTGGCTCAGTGGGGCCCTGCATCACATCCCCATCTGTTGCTGCCGCCGCAGCATTGGCTGAGCGGCGCGACGATGTAGTCCCTGCCAGCCCCGCCCCCATTCCCCCTGCCAGTCTACTGCCTCTGAGGATGAGGACGAGCAGCAGCGCCCGGGCCGCCACAAGAAGCTTTGCTGAAAAGCCGGCATTATAGTTCAAGGCCAGCAGGTGTCCAGTGCAGGGGGCAGCAGAGAGCAGGCGGCCAGGGGGGAAGTGCAGGGCTGATGATGGAGTCCTGGCCAGCCCGTTATTGCAGAGCGCTGGGGAAGTGGTCTGTATGTTTATTTGTCTGCTGCGTCGGCTCCTCTGTACCTGCTGTGAGGTAAGCCGTGTCCCCCCCCCTCTTCTACTTCTCTCTGACAAGTGCCGAGGAATGGGGTCGCGTCCTGGCCAGTTAAAGCAATGCGGTGCCTGAAGTCCGTGACCTCCCTCCTCTATATGCCTCATTCTCCAGGCTATGCTTCTTATCATCATCAGCCTTGACAACCCAGGCCCATTGCCGAAGAGGAAGCCTGTACTATCCCCTCTATACAGGTTAGAGATCAGACATACTGAGCTTCTGTGCATCAGCCTGCTGTCCTATTTGGTGACCAGACTCTTTTTATTTCTTTCTTATTAGCTCTCTTTCCTTTTCTTTTTGTCTTCCTTCCCTCTTTCTTCTTTCTTTCACTCTCTATTACACTTTCTTTACCTTCCTTTTCACACATTTCTTCTACCAGCTTCCCCTCCACTTTTCTTCTCTTTCTTACTTTTTTCTTTATACCTCTTTTGTTTATATCTCTTTCTTTTTCTTAATTACTCTCCTCTTTGTTTCATGCGCTTCCTTCTTACCTCTCACATTTTATTTTCATCTCATTTTTTTCTTTTCAATTCCCCTTTTCCTTTGTTCCATTCCTCCTCACTTTCAGCTTCCTTTCATTGTCTTCTCTCTCTTTGTTTTTCTTTGTCCCCAATCCTCTGCCTCTCTCTCCCCCCTCTCTATTTACTTCTCCCTTTTTCTCTCTCCTTACACTCTCCCTCTGTTTTCTCCTTCTTTCAGTGTTCTTTTTTTTCTTTTTGTCTATTTCTTTCTCTTCTTTTTTTTTCTAAGGGGTTCAGACATTGTGGCTGTACAGGGCACCAAAATTCCTAGTGTTGCTCCCCTACATAAACATGCCCAAGTTGGTCGGTATTTTATGTTGGGAAAGGTGGCAACCTTAGCTGCTGCCGCTGTACACTGTGGGAAACACAGGGTTGCACACGCGCTCGCTTCCAGTCCCAGGTGTGCCGCTATCCACTCACCACTACTTTAGAGGTTTTGCAACTTTTTTTGTCATAGGCCACATAAGCAGGACTGGAGAGGAGGACAGCAGCGAACTCCGTGAGAGAGGTTTTCTTGTGCCAGCAAAACATTCCCGTCAGCCCCACCTCCACCTTCCCAATGCTTTCTATGCCCTTGGGGAAGGCTAGTGGCTAGCTATGGAATCAGTTAAATTCCAGGGTTGGCCATGATGGGTTTTGGGCAAATGTTTTTTTTTTCATTGAAGACAAAAAAAAAATATTTGTAAACTTGTATAGGATCAAAATGGGGGGGCATAATAATGGGGTTATTTTGGGGGGATTCTCTACTGCAAATGTGGTGACTTGGGGGGATTTTCTGCTGGATTGGGGGGATTCTGCACACTGCTTATTATGGGGGGGGGGTGTATTATATGGGGCCAGATACACTGCAGAAGGGCTGGTGTGACCAAAATAGTCCCAGGGCCGTTTATTAACCCCAGTCCGCCCCTGGCTACTAGTGTTGGAGTTTGCCACTGCACGTGTACACTGGCTGGCTGACAAGCGAGAGAGAGTGATGGCTGGCACCGTTGATCCCTGGTAAGTCTGCACGGGTGGGGGGCTTAAAATTGTGTGTGGGGGCTTAACACTATGTACTAACCACCGGCCCTGGAGTTTGAAAGACTCTAGAAAGGTCAAATCCCAACTTGGGATGCCCAAAGGTCATTTAATTGGGGCTCTCTAGAGTCTTTCAAACTCCAGGGCCGGCAGTTGTGTGAGCCTCCCAATATTGCCGCACTCACCTGCCACAGCCGTATCGCCAGCCTCTCTGTAGCTGAGGCTGGGGGAAGGAGCGCTCCACCGTTTACAGGGTAACCAGGATGTGCCTGCTCCCACTCCCCTTTGCCAGAGCTCTCATACAAACAGCACTTTATGCAGTGCATTAATATGTGCTGATTGGATGAGAGCTTGTGCATGCACCATGGGGTTGGGGAAAGGTGAGTTTTCAGAGCAAACTTCGGCGTTTCACCCAGGGAGCATCCCAAATCTGTATGCCTTCAGGGCTAGGGCCAGAACACATGATAGGGGAAACCCTGGATTTCTGAAACACTCGAGTGCTGGACGCTAGCCTGCCTCTGGGGCATTTAAAATTGGGATGCCCTTCTGTGTGAAACCCATGGGTTGCTGGTAAAGTCACCTTTACCTCCCACAATGCTGTCATCACCAACAGTCACATCCCTGGCTTCCCTGTAGCTCTAGTGTGCTCTTGTGCCCAGCCATTCTGATAGGCTGGGGGTGGGAGCACTCCAAATTCTAGAGGGAAGCCGGGGATGCAGCAAGTGGACTGGGTCAGGTCAGCCAGCATTCATGAGATCAAACCAGCAATTTCATTTTTTTTTTGTTTAAGCCGGGCCACCTCCAAGCTGGCTGAATTACCAAAGGTACTCGGGTGGGGAGCTGGCAGGGGGTAAACATTTTATGTGACTTTAAAGCTAGTAAACCTAATTGGGGATGCCCCTATGTGTGAGAAACCCCAGTGAACATTGAAAATCTTACCTTGCTCCCATGGTGCATGTGCAGGCTTTCAGCAAGTAGACTGCGTCACCTGACAATCTATTCTGAATAAATGCATTGCACGCGGCCTCCCGCCATGCGCGCCCCCATTGTCCATTTAGCCAGGGAGATAACATCTCTAGCTGCGTGTGCACTGTGGGATTGATGGAAAGGTACATTTTATGGCTATCCCAGGGGGTGTCACACAATGGGACATCCCAAATCGGAAGAGGAATTGGCTGCGCCTGGAGTCCTTTAGACTTTAGGGATGTCCAAAACTGGTTTTGATTTGCTTTAACAATGTGCGGGGTTAATAGTGTTGTGTGTAGATAGAAAGGTGTTTGGGTGGGATAATGGGGGTAATAGTGTTCTGTGTGTAGGTGGGAGGTTATCTGTATGTGTGGGGGTTAAAGAAGGGGAATCCCCACTGGCTAATCAATGTGAGAAATTAAATAGCTGAATAGCACTGATTGGCTTCTTCCAGCCAGTCTTGTTTGGGGTTCTGATAAGTAATTGTGGGGTCCGGGTAGATCCGAACATACTATGCCTAATAATTGTGGGCTCTGTTCTTGCACCCACCAGGATCTTAAAACTGCCAAACAGCCAGACTTCGAAGGTTTTGACTCATGACTCAACAAAAGGTAAAAAGAAGGTAGTTTGGTTAGTGAATTGTTCAAAGTGGTCCCTTTCTCTTGATACAGCATATTCTCTAACTTATTTGGGTCAGGTTTATTCTGTGTTTTTTTCTCTGCAAGCTCTCATTTATAAGTAATACATTAAGGCAGCAGGAGTGGTATCACCAGGAATTTTTACTATATCCTGGTGATAGGTACTTGTCCCCGGGACATCTTTATTTGGGATGCCCCTCTGTGTGAAACCCCCCAGATTTCCTACACAACCTTTCAGATGTTCCCACTGCGCACATGTGGGCTCTCATCCAATCAGTACCGTATGCCGTGCATACCAATGCAATTCGTTTGAACTGAATGCCAGTGCTAGAACACTCAATATCATTGAAGAAGGTTGAGTGTGAAATGGTGTCGATGGGTGGGAAATTTGGTGAGGTATGGGGTGTGGCATGGCATTGACCAGGGGGCGTGGCTTATTGTACAAAATTTCAAAGTACAACTCTAGTATGTAAATTAACTATTCTATCATATCTTTTTGTTTAACATGTTATTTTGGTTTATTAGTAGACATACCAGTGTTTTTATCTTAGTTTTCCAAATGCCCACCTTTCATGGGACATTGCCCAGCTCCCTCGCTACTCCGCACAGCAGCTGCTCCGGCTTAGAGGGAACATTGGACGCAACCCGGGTGCAGCGCCGTCCCCACAAATGCAAAGGCATGGCACGCCAATTGGTCAATGCGCCGGTCCTCAGCCTCCCGCAGAGTAGTAGTGTCAGGGGAGTGCATAATAGAGGTGTTAGACAGCCCTAGAATAGGAGCATCCAGCTCAGGAGGCGATGACCAGCACTTGACCATATCAGCAGGAAAGGGATACTTTCTGTCCCAACTCTTAGGTATACCGGGAAGTCTACTGGGACGTTCCCACTCCTTAAGCACGAGGTTATTGAAATGGGTTTGCTCCGGAAATTCCAAACGAGCCTTAGCAGTATAAAAAAGCTCACCCCTTTGCCTGGAAGCCGCAACAGGGGGAGAGGTGGACAGAACCTCAAATATCTGAACCAGCAGTCTGTCAGTATCATCCGGGGTCCAGGGGTCAGAGCCAGAATTGTCATGACCCCTGGGTCTCTCGTCAGATGACCTTGAATCAGAGAACAGCTCCCCTTCGTCCGATGGGGTGTAGCCACATAGATGCAACAACTCATCAGACTCCATAGGGAAAAGAGTGGCATCAGGGGTTAAGTGACGCTTTTTAGCGTTGGCCTTACGCGCTAAGGTACTAGCAATCAATTTTTCAACACTGGCCAGTCTAGCAGACACATCAGGTTGAGAATCCCCGCTTGTATGCAATGCAATGGGGGTGAGACTCAAGCTTGGGGGAGTAGGTGAAGTGAGACGAGGTGCAGGCCCAGCCACCGGAGGGGCAGGTTGCAACGTTAGCGCCTGCTGTGCAGAAGGAACACAGACCCGTGCGCTGTCACCGCTGATAGGTGAGACCCCACAAGCTACACACAGCCGGGCTTGTCCCGAAGGAACCCCGGTCACATTATCCTGGGATGCCTCCATATGGTGATTAATAGGCACAATAAGCCAGTAGGGATTGACGCTGTAAGCTACCCTGGATGCCCCAATGACCTGCTAGGGAAGTGGGAGTAATTATACTAGGCCCAACTAACAATTACACCGGGCCGGGAGAAGCCACTGGATTCACCCGTCTGAAAGACACAATGAGAAGAAGGGGCGTCAAAACCATGCACAGTAAGGAATGAGCATAAAAGCCGCCCGCGAGGGCACTTACAGACCGCGGAAGGAACCTCGAAGGGCGGGCCAGAGCGGGCCGTGACGCGGAGCGTGCCAGGCCAGGCCCCCGCCCCCGAAGAGCGCGAAGCCCACAGACAAGCAGCCAATGATAACGCAGAAGCGTCTGAGGTAATGCCGCCGTCCGGCGCGGACATCCAAATGAAGGAAAAGACGCGTGCGGCGGCTGACACCACATATCTAGTCAAAACAGACAAAACGCCATACACTAATCACTATACGCACTCACCCACACCCCCCCCTTCTTTCCCCCCCCAAAGGCTACAGGGAGAATGAGGGAGGATGGCGGCCCTCCTTGCAGGACCCACCGCTACAAGGGGCATGGGGCAATAAGGCGGGAGGGGCATCCCATAAAGGCTCACCATCAGCCTATACCGCCTACCCTTTGGTGGGTGACTGCGGTGGAGCAGCGCTCCATAAGCATGCATGGTGCCACCTACCTTCACCCGACCAGCGCAGCCCAGGCTGGGAGGCACATCACACGAGGAACGGTGGGAATAGTCCAACAGGGCCGCAGGCTAATAGCCCCGCTCACCTGCGACAGAGTGATAATTTCATGTCTTCGCAGTAAGCACTGCAGAGAAATCTGGGGATTTGTGGGAGGTCCCCGGGTATTTGAGGGGCCGGGAGGAGCCTGTTTTTACATGTCTCTGCAGTGCAGCGCCATCTGGCGGAGGATAACCCAAGTGTAAGTAATCTATCTGGAGCAGGACGTACTGTATACTAAGAATAAGAGCAATATGGGCTTTAAGAATTAATGAAATAATGAGGTTTGAAGACCTCATGACGCCTGGGGAGGATGGCTATGAGAAACACATGGCGACTTGGTTCCTGTGGATGCAATATACTGAATCCTCCGTTTCAGAGGATATTTTGCTCTTCATTTTCCCCTTCCCGGTGCCCCCCTTTCCCACTTGATCTCCCCCCTTTTCTATTTTACCCTTGTTGTTTCTCCCCGATTACATTAAGTTCAATGAAAAGTTCAAATAGAAGATTCACTATTTTGATGTCTAGTGATAGTTTGGTGTTGTCATGTTAATCTCTTTATTGCCCCCAGAACTTTCTTGGGAGGCATTACCTATTATGTAGTGTCCTGTTCCTGATTGAAGTTTCATGAAGCAATGTTATGTATGATGTAGTACCTCGTCTTCTGATGGATATTTCTATACCTGCATCACTCTTGTAATACTGTGTACTCAAATTTGTATGTTTTGCATAAGCTTAAATAAAGAATTTATAAAAAAAAAAAAAAAAAAAAAAGCCCAAGCGGCTCGAAATGCATTACTGGTGCCTGGCAATTTTTCCTGATATTGGAAACAGGGATACCATGTTGAAATTGTAGTTTTGGCTCTTATCGTGCAAGACTGACATCTCAGATCTTCCATTTCTTAACCTCTCTCACGTCTGAAAAAGCTAAAGGGTTTTCAAGGGCCTTCATCAGGTCTTAATGGACCAGACATGCAAAAAGCAAACCTGGTGCTCTGTTCACATGCTTTAATTAAATATTTATTGCTATTTATTGTTCATAATGTATGTTTGGATCACTCCATCTGGCTATTTGTGATTTCTGGGAAATTATTGCTATGCTTGATTTTTTGAGTCATTAAATTGTTATGCAATCATTAAGTGGATGAGCAAGAATTTATCACTCACTTTTTATGCGTTCACAAAATTGATTTAATAGTTGATGTCAGGGTCGGCGCCAGGTTTATGTGAGCCCTTGGGTGATAGATTCTCAATGGGGTTCATAAGGTGTGGTAGGACACTTTATAGTGACACTTAATGGTAATAAAGTTGCATGTGTGGTAAATACTGCCAAAGAATAGAAAGAAGGAATGACAAAGTATAGAAAGAGAAGTAAAGAATGAAAGAATAGAAGGAATGAAGGAAAAAGCAGAAAACAAAGTAAAAGGGAAAAGGAATGAAAAAAAGAAAGAATAAATGAATAAATGTGCTTGGCCGTTGTTCGGCTGTTGACAGCGACTCAGTCGGTGTGCGGTAATGGTGAATACGGGGTTAGGAGTCGCTGTTTGACAGGTTCCGCGCTGTATGGGAGCGCATGACAGCGAATGGCCATAGCGAACGGCTCCCAGCATATTCATTAACAAATCACGCTCCAAAAATTCTCGCGCTGTGAAATGCTTGTTTAAACCCCAGAGCGCTGGCGGCGATGGGTTAAAAGTAGTTTTTTAACCCCCAAACAACCATATTTTTTGAAAAAAAAAAACACATGTTTTTCAAAAAATTTTGTAATATGAATACATTAATATCAGACCTGTAATATCAATTCTGCACAAATTCTTTTTTTTTTTTTTTTTTAACCTTAAAAAAAATATCTAACATTGCAGAAGTGGTCACAGAATTTTTGACATTTAAAAAAAAACAAAAACAAAAAAAAAACATTAATAGCAATTAATTATGAATATTTAAAGATTGTTCCATTGAAATGCATTGGAGATGCCAGGTAGCGAGAGGTCATACCTGTCGCTGTTCAAGGTCGCTCGCTGGCGCTGTGGGGTGAGGCTGGAATAATGATGAATGATTCGCTATCTGGCGCTCTGTCAGTTGCTAAGCAGGATCGGCTTGATAAATGTATGATTGCGGAGGGGAGCCGGCGTTCTCGTGGCGGTGACCGTCATTACCGTTCGCTCACCATTCGCTACCTGGCGCTATCCCTTGTTAAATAAGGGCCTAAGAAAAAAGAATGAAAAAGAAAGGACAGAAACAAAGAAGAAAAAGGAATGACAGAAGAAAAGCAGAAAAGAGAATGAATGGGAGAAAGAAAGAAGAGATGGAATGAAAAGAAAGAATAGGAGGGCTGACAGGAAAAAGGGATGACAAAAAAAATTATAGAAAGAAAGAAAGGAATGGTGGAATGAACAGATAGATTAAAGAACAACACAGAGAATAGATGAAAAGAAAGAATATAAGGACTGACACAAAATATAAAGAACAAATGGCAGACAGAATAGAAGGAATTACAGAAAAAATGAATAGAAGGAAAGAAGAAAGAAAGAAAAGCACCAAAAGAACAAACAGATGAAGAAATTATAGATGGAAAGAAAGAAAAAATAAAAATCAATAGAAGGACTGACAGAAACAAAAGAATGGCTCCCAAAGGCTAATCTGCCCCTGGCTGTCCTGGGTAGAGGGAATGAGATGGGTCCTCCCAAGGTGCAGAGACACATGTCCGGGTATGCCCAGTGCTGAAGCCTGCCCAGGCTGATGTTTGTGAGTAGCTGTTTGGCCAGAAGCTCGAAGACAGGGGTAGTCTGGGGCCAAAAATCAGCCTAGAAATGTACTGGCTCCCTAACCAACCAGAAAACAGATGAGTTCCACCCCCAATGTGCTTTCCTACCAGTTTACAAGAGCATTCATAAGCTAAGTCTATAGAATTGCAGGGACAGACAATATCTATGGTGGAGATGGTCAGTTTTTCGCAGCATTGGTACTGAAGCTCTAGGGTTATAGGGACAGATACAGTGGCAGGTAGGACATAACTTGGGGTGTCTCAGTTGGGGGGGGGTACATTGGAGCCAGATGTGGGATGAATGATTAAGGAGAGAATGTATGCGGCAGGGAGTGAGAAGAGGAATGTGCAGGCTCTGGGATGAGCCTACATGCTGATGACTACGTCCAGACCAGTCTGTCTGAAATTCGTCTGGACCATCGTGAAATTTACCTGTGTTATTTATGGCCAGCAAATCCCCCTCCCCCTCCCCCTACTCAGAGACTACTTTTTGTACCACTCTACTGTGGCAGTATAGCAGTCAGTAGTCATGGTTCTGGATGTCAAGGGGTTGGTGGTCCAATGCTGTCATCCCATGTAGGGCTTGCATTAAACCGGACCTTCAGCATGGCTTAATGAAAAGCCCAAACCCTTAAAAAACTATTCCCCTGCATCTAAAATGAATATTTTTTTTATACGTTTTTAGTCATTATTCTTTCCCCCACCTGGCTGCAACTCTGTTCAGGACTCTAGGATACGGGAGCTGCCATCTTGACTCGAGCGGGATAAAGTGCAGGGGGTGGGGTTATAGCTGTGCTTTGCACAGACAGATCAGAACTGGGGTCAGGAAAAGGACAGCAATCCCATAATGCAGTGTGACACAGTCAGAAGATACTTCCTGTTTGCAGGATGTCTGATGCTCCATGAGCCGCCATCTTGAATCTTTAAAGGCTCATAACATGCAGTAGATGCAGGTAGGATGATTTTTAATGTGGGCAATCTGTATGTACGGGGGGGGGGGAACATATAAGAAAGGCTCTTATTCAGGGTGAAGGTCCGCTTTAATGACCTAGATGTTTCTCCTAGTGTTTTTAATTTCATAATAACTAAATTTATGGAGGTCCTTGATAGGTCTGATGAACAGTTTTATGGGGAAATTGGCATTCTATGATACTGGCATGCTGAAAGAAACAGATGTTCAACACAACCCAATGTAAAAGCTGAAAATTGCCCTTGCTGGTAATTAATTGGCAATATAAATATTCAGCCCGGTTACACAGCATCGTCCCCATTCATTATACAGTTTATGTTTCCTTTCAATATAGATGGTGCAGTGCAGGGTACACTGTCTATATCCACTTAGATCAGCAGGATCTGTTTATTCTTGGGGTCTGACACATAATCCTAGCGTTTATCGGCTTATAAATCAATATAAATCACATAATAATACTTTAAGTACTCTTTAATAGAGACTCACCAAGACCGTTCTACTAGGTGGTTTTACGACGTCTTGTTAAGAAGCAAACTGATAGATAATACCTGCCTCTGCCAGGTTGCTGGTCAACTTATTGTTAGCGCTATAAATAATTAAATCTTAAACGTTTTGTTAGTGTATGATTTCATCCACAGAGAATAGGGCATATTTTAATGAAGACTGGGAATCCTCTGCACCACTTTATGGAGGCGCTTTATCCCCTCAATGGCAGATAACAAATAAGAGCTAGTAAATTCACTCACAGCACTCAAGCCTGCCTCGAAAATTCACACAAATTCCAATGAAAATCCATTTATCAACCATTTTTCTGCCGACAAAATGAAAACGATATCACTGAAAAAGGCAACCGCCTGATTCCTTTCACTTCTCGGAATTGTATAAAGGTTAACACTTATGCGTGATTTCTGTGGCGAAGGAAACGCAAGATCAAATTGGAACGTGGGATAAAAGGACTTTATAGGTTTCTTAAAGGAAAAATAATGGTTATTTGAGCAAGATTATAGTTTCAGATTAGGAAAATTGAGAGCTTTCTTAACAAAATGCTTCTGCCTGCGAAAGGCCGCTCTTTCATGGAGGTATTCTGAAAAGAAGATTTTATCTGGCGGTATCTCAACAGAACGCCTTTCACCGTCTTAAGTGGAAGCCAAATCTGCATTACAAGGGAGGCTTACTAGAACAGAGATATAATTTGCAGGAAATGCAAAATATCTTATCATGGTAACTGTTAATGACATCAACATTCCCACTTCATAGGCGGTCATGAGATTCCAAAGGTTTGGCAAGAAAGAAGCTAATAGTAGTAGAGATGTTTTGCTTGGAATGGTTCATCTGCTCCCTGAGTGTTGCGCATTTATGAATAAAAACTGCTTTATCAGAGGCTAAACATGCAACTGTCTCAAAGGCCAATTCCAGCCCAAACTCTTTTTTTTCCAGGTTTTGATAGAGTAAGGTGCGATCAGAACCAATTGGATGCTCATTTGTACTTTCTGTGACCCTGTTAGGGAGATCTGTCTTTGATTTTGCGATCACAAGTAGTGTAGGAGTAAGCTCCTCCAAGCAACCTCTGTCACCTCTATATACAAATGCGCCCCCCCCATATCACTCTCCATACCATCGTCCATCCTTACTGTGCCCCTATTTAACTACCTTTACACATCAGTTCTATGTACCCCTTACACTTTCCACAGAAACATTGGGGCACATTAGGTGGCTCCAGGTCACAGGTTAAGCATTTGTGCCCTAGCTGAACTCAGCTATTTATTATTATTTTAGTGCATCTATAGTGCTTTCAGTGGCTGCCAGAAAAATACTATGGCTTAAAGAGGAGCCCTTTTATGGGGCATCCTGAATTGGGATGCCTTGCTGTCTTAAACACTGGGGATCTTCCGGTACACTAACTCCACCAGCCATTCCAAGCCTCATTTCCAGAACGTGGCTGCATCCCTGCTTTACAGTTAGCCGGGGCACATACCTGCACCAGGTATATTTAAATGGTTGCTGCAATAATGCCCACTGTGATGCGGGCAGTGGCACTCACCTCATTCAGCTTTCTTTGCCGCTCTGAGCTCAGGGAGAATAGAGCGCAAGACATTGATTGGTTGAGCGGCCTGATTAGATTAACATTTGACCAAGAGCAAGGCTCCACCCTTTTAGGTAACTGCACAGACCACTAGATAGGCCACAGTGCAAGGCAGTCACTTGGCCCGCAGTGCATACTTTTTAAAAACTTACAAGACACAAGATAAATTAAAAGAAAGAAAAAGGCGCATTAATTACCCCTCCTCCCGAGTCCCACCATCCAGCATATTGATATGGATTTTTATGATTGGGCCACTTTTTCTAGATATTTCCCCTTTAATGATTTAGGACATCTCAAAGTAAAGAATAGGAAGAAACCGCTGCATCTTTCATATGACGCCAAGAAAATAGGGATTCTCATACTAAAATCTTTTTCTTCATATATGTTTTCTTAAAGAAAATGATTTTATGGGAGGTTCCCAAAAACTTTTTTCTATCTGGCAAAAAAAGTGCCGGGGAACACTGTTGCACCGAAATACTGTAATTATCTGGTTTGCTACTCCAATCTCTTACTGATTTAAGACTTTCTGATATGTATATGATTAATACATATATATATATATATATATATATATATATATATATATATATATACATGATATGTATCACAACCGTGCGCCTTCATGATTTATCTGTACTGAAACTTCACCCACAACCTATTTGTTCTATTGTACCCCCACCTAATGCCTAATATTTTTGTACCACAACTCCCACCTCTGATCACTGCTGAATGCCCAAGCCTGCAAGCATTTTATTATATTTTTCAGCACGTTACAATTTGGAAATTTTTGTTTTGTAAATTGTTGTCGATCTGTCTAGTATAATGTGTCAGCCACTGGCTATAACCTATGTAAACTGTTCTGATAAGACATCAGTGGCAAAACTTAATAATGAAGTTTTGAGTGGTTGGGGTACTGCCCCCGTCATCATGGCTACTGGTCATGCTGCCATCTTCCCCCTAGCAGCTTTTGCTATTATGTGTGGAAACCTGCCTTTCACTGGTGCATATACCAATCGCTTTCAGAAGGCTACGTACTGCATGTACTGCAAAATAAAAGGAAAACTCCCTTTTTATCAGGTTTTTTATTGTTTTCCTCTTCTGGGATGTAAAATAAACATTTGTGTTAGGATTGTGCCCCCAGACCCGTGATTTACTTATGCTGTTTCCAAGTTTCTTATATTCCAGTGGATCTGTCTAGGTAAAGTGGCTTGTCCCTCATTAAAGCTTCTAGTTCATTTCTCACTACTAATCCCAAAATTGTAGTTGAAACTTGGAAACAGCTGATAAGTAAATCACATCAGGCCCCTTCTCACCATTATATAAGCAATAGGGCTATATAAGAGAAATCAGTAAATAATTAGCATAATAGCGGAGTCTGTAAGTGCCCCAGAATTTGCAATCTTCCTGTTGTTAGGCTACACCAGCTAGACCAGGACCCCCAGACGCACCTGTGCACACTCCCAAATGCGCACACTACTAAGCACAAGTACACCCACTCCCAAACACACATGCGCTTACTCCCAAACTTGCATGCACGCACATTGGCATAGATGCACCCCCAAACTCACATGCGTGAACTCCCAAATGCGCATGCACACACACCCACACTTGAGTGCGCAAACAAGTCACGGCATACTAATACACATCATAAAATGGTTTAGGGAGAGCTCCACCATAAAAAAAGGGGAGTGGCCACATCCCCTGGTCTACCCGCAGTCTGCTCCAGTCTTAAGCCTGAATGGTTGGGGACCGGAGTGCCCCTCAGGTACAGGGAGGCTGGAGATGTGGTTGTGGCTCAAGAAGGCAGCGTGGGAGCGCTGGAAAGGTGAGTGTGGGTGATTGGCGGAGGTTCACACACTGGCGCATCCAGAATCAGGTTTCCCTGGCACCTGGGGTGACTTAGTCTGTTGGGCATGGATGACTCCAGGGTTGGCCTAGGGGACCGACATCCCCAGCCCCCCCACTCAGCAAGCATCAGTGGGCATAACAAGTTCCCCCAGCTCCCGCACTTAGCCAGCAGGCTGTCACACAAAGAAAACAGGTGTCTGTGGGCTGACAGCCAAAGGGGGGCTTCCCTCCCACATATGCCAACCAGCGGTGAGGCAGAGCGGTGTGCTCCCACTCCACAGGGCACCCAGTGACCAGGAGGAAGCTGGATGCAGGTCACCCCTTCCCTCCTGCATATGCCGGACAGAGATGAGGCAGAGCCACATGCTCACAACACATCCCACTGAGCAGGGCACCCGGTGACGGAGAGGTGGATGCCGGTCACCCCTTCCCTCCTGAGTGATGTGCTTCCTACACCTCCCACCCTGCAGGGCACCCAGTGACCAGATGGGAGGAGGATGCCGGTCACCCCTTCAATCCTGCCGACCAGCTTGCTAAGGTGCAACCAGTGAATTCCTCGAGGGTATCCGTCCAGAAAACTGTGCCCATGACAACAAGCCTGGTACGCCTAGAAAGTGTATGGTGTGTACTGTGAGAATATATAAATTCTGTAGGGGGTATTTCAAATGTAAAGGGTTACTTTTCTTGAAAAACTGCAGGATGTGCATAGTAGTTGTATTTTATTTGAAAATCTGTTTCAGTTTGGGGTGTGTCCTGGGCAGGAAAGGGTATCTATCGACACATATGTGGTACTGTTGTAACCAGGAGGAATGGGGCTGTTACACGCAATACGATTTTCCCCAAAAACTTAAAAAAAGCTACAACATGTAAAAATAGCATTTCCCCCCCACATATTTCACCTAAAAATATAGAGAAAACACTGAAAATATGATAAACAAGACATTTCATGTTAAAGCCCAAACTCTGCCCAAAAATATATAATTTTTCTGGAAATCCCAGAAAATTCCGGCAAAAAATCACAGTTAAACATGTACAGCGCAAAATAATGAAGATTGGCCTGGCAACAGAGGGTGACAACATCTCCAGGTAGGCTGGCAGCGAAAGAGTTAAACACTTGAAATCTCCTAACATTGGTCTCTTCCTAACCTGGCTTATGGGAATAAATATAGTATAAAAGAAAAACGTATTGCCTTTGTTTATTAGCTATAACTACTTATTTCAGTTGAACTGCTCTTTAGTTGATATGCAGTCTATGAACTTTGCTTACTAATGGGGAGTAAACTCTGAACTGTTTGACTATGTATATTGTGTTACCTTTGATAAATAATTCATTGGTATTTGTAGACTTCTCTAAGGTATTGTGCATATATTATGAAAAGACTACTGTAATCATAACACAAATATATGTTTATTGTTTAGAAAGAAGGCTTCCAAAATCTATATACACAATATATATTTTAATATGTACATTTATTATTTGCAAAAGGCCAAAATGTATTTAAAAAAACTTCAAAAATGTGGTGATAGTCCTTTACCAAAAGTGGAAGACATCATCAGTGGAAGACATTTTCATACCAATCCAAAGTGCACCACTTTTAGGGAGCTGTTTCCCTCAGCATCCTGAAAAACACATACGTATATTAAAAAGGCAGCATGTTACAATGAAAGTCAAGCCCAGAAGATCCACTTCTCAGAGGGTGATCTCCTCTAGTAACTGTAGTGGTACTGGTACGGTGTGCCTGGACTTGAGTAGTCATAGAAAACTAGTCTAAAAGGACCACAGTCCCTCTTTACTGTACAGCAGTGGGGCCTGGGCTGCTTGCTGTGCATAGCCACCTGTAAAATAAAAAAAATGTTTGCCCAGGAACTCACCACTTTCGGGTCCTCTTCAACTGCTGCCACAGAGCAGCCTACCAGTGCTGGCCCTGGAAGCTGCTAAACAGTACCCAGTAACCCGGAAGAGGTGAGTTCCTGGGTGGACATTTCTTTGTTTTACAGGCAGCGATGCCCAGCGAGTGGAGCAGTGCGGGTTGTACTGCCCTGCTGCTGTATAGTAAAGTTCTTTTTTTAATAATTTGCTAATAAATGTTCATAAAGTTAGTTTAACCTTGAGTGCATATCTGGGAGTGAACTCAAACTTCTGAATGGGATTTTTAAAGTGGACCAAAACCAGCCATGGAGTCTTTGATTCCCTCTCTCTGGGGCATCCCAAACTGGGATGTCCCGCTGTGTGAAACACCACCCCCTAAATCTTATCTTTCAGACGAGCCCATGACGCATGCGCGGACCACACCGGCATCATTCACATCCTCTTTTGCCTGTGCGCCTCCATACCTGCTTCAACTGAATGGCTGTGCGCGGCCATGCACAAGAGAAGGATGTGAGTGATGCTGCATGCAGCTGATTCCATTCAGCTTCTCCAGCAGCACATTAACATATGTAGCCAGTGAAAATGATTGGACGAGTGACCGCGCATACTCCATTGGACTAAGGACAGGTACGTTTTGTGGGCGAATGGCGAGGTTTCACATAACGAGGCCCCCCTAACCGGAGTGCTCCTGGGGGACGGGCAAAAACTGGGATAGTGAAAATCCTGGGTTTTGATCCCCTTTAACTTTAAGAAACAAAAATGTTTGTTCTAATTTTTTTTTAAGTTGAGGTGCATTATTCCAATAAGGTAAGGGTACAAAAGAACCCTATGGGGTATGCTAAAGAATTTACCGTTTTTTTCGCACAGCCCATAGGTTGCTGCTGTTTCCAAACTTTCAAAAAAATATCTTTACCTCACTGGAAAAGTGATGCAGATTGACTGGAAAAATGCCACATCACAGATGTTAGTGATGTATTTTTTATATAGAAAATTTGGACTTAAAGTTCACTAAGATGTAAGTTTTAGTAAAACATGCACTAAACCTACTTCACAAAACAAACAGCATGGCCCCCAATGTTATATACAAAGTGTGTACTTACTCCTTTGGCTGGGTCATCATTTCATACCAAAAACAAAAAAATGATATTGAGTTTATGCTTTACATGAAAGTTTGCAGTATTTATTATGTTATTCACATGATTTATGTTTAAGATTTTCTTCCTGTATGGGCAAACACAATAAACAGCACATACTCATCTAAAGTCCCGCACAGCTAAACTGCACTATGCAGGAAGTTTGAATCTTATCTGCATCGGCAATCTCGTCCCCGCCATCCGACAGCCCTCCCCTTGCATCAGTCAAGATGACTGGCCACTCCTTGCCCCCCCTTCATTGCAATGAATAGAGCAGGTGTGTCGCCAGTCGTCATGACTGATGCCAAGAAGAACTGAGGAGGCAGCAACACAACCATGGCCCGTGGTCCGCAGCAGGGATGGCACGGTCTGGATCTCTGGTGGAAGTAAGTTTCAAACCCCCAGAATATCACTGATCAGCTGGGTAAGACCATAGGAGTGTTTGCCGGTAGAGTCTCTTTGGGGAAAGACCCTTGCTCATCCAGTACAAGGAAATTGATTAATACTCTTTGTAGACAGTACTACAGATACTTTGGCAGTTAAAAAAATACCGTTTTGTGAGTACTCACCTGTAAAACGGGTATTATGAGTGTGCCATACACTCCACTTCAAATCTTCATGACATGTGGGTAATCTCCAGTAGAGGGCGAACTTCTGCAGAGATGAATATGCAAAAAAGAAAGCCCCTCCCAGTCCATATATACCTGGGACCTCCCACCAATTTCCCAGTGTAAAAAAGCAGTAAGGGGACCAGGAAGAACCAATTATAACATTAACAATCAAACCAATGGTTCACCACATAAAAGCTCCGGAATACCAGAAAAAAGGGTGGGTTGAAGTGGAGTGTATGGCACACTCATAATACCCGTTTTACAGGTGAGAACTCACAAAACGGTATTATTCTAAGTGTGCCATAAACTCCACTAGAAATCTTCATGACATGTGGGACATCCAATAGCAGTGTCCGTCATGGGTGGGAACCAGAAACAGTAAAGAATGTACCAACTTAAACCACTGCAGCTTGCAGAACCTTGCGGCCAAAAACAGCATCCGCTGAAGCCAGCACATCAACCTTGTAAAACTTGGAAAAAGTATGAACGGAAGACCAAGTAACAGCCTTACAAACGTGATCAACAGAAGCCTGGTGCTGAAAAGCCCAGGATGCACCAACAGCACGAGTAGAGTGCGCAGTGACCCTAAAAGGGGGAGTCCTCCCCTTAGCAGAATAGGCTCCAACAATGGCCTGACGAATCCATTTGCTAATGGTAGACTTGGCGGGCGCCAAACCTTTCCTGGGCCCACAGGGCACCACGAAAAAGGCATCCATCTTGCGAAAAGAAGAAGTAGTCACCAAATAGTACTTAACACAGCGAACCACATCCAAATTGTGCAAAACCCTCTCCTTGTCATTGCTAGGCTTAGGACACAAGGAAGGGAGAACAATATCCTGATTGAGATGGAAAGCAGACACCACCTTAGGAAGGAAATCTGGCTTAAAACGAAAGACCACCTTGTCCTGGTGTCTTTCAAAGTAAGGGGGCTGAATCGACAGAGCCGCCAACTCAGAGACACGCCGAACAGAGGTAATAGCCACCAAGAAGGCAACCTTTTGAGTGAAAACAGAAAGAGCAATATCCTGTAGCGGCTCAAAAGGAGGACCCTGGAGAGCCAAAAGAACCAAATTCAAATCCCAAACAGGAACCACAGCCCTCTGCGGGGGCCGCACATGCGCGACCCCTTGGAAAAAAGTCTTAACCAGCGGGTGTAAGGCAAAAGACCTCTGGAAGAAAACCGACAGAGTAGAAACCTGTCCTTTCAAAGTACTAAGCTGGAACCCAAGATCCAGATTTTGCTGAAGAAACTCCAAAATTCTAGGAATCGAAAACACCCTACAAGGCAAGGCCCTAGCTTCACACCAATCAATATAGGACCTCCAAGTCCTATAGTAAATGCCAGAAGAGGACCGCTTCCTAGCTCTAATCAAGGTCTGAAAAACGGCCGCAGACAAGCCTTCCTCCTTCAGAATGAAGGTTTCAGCAGCCAAGCCGTCAAAGCCAGCGTTTGTAAATTGGGGTAAAGTAGTAGACCCTGAGATAACAGATTCGGCAACATGGGAAGCCGGTACTGATCTACGGCCAGCCTTACAACGTCTGCGTACCAAACCCTTCTTGGCCACCTTGGAGCCACCAGAATTGCTGGTGCCCCTTCTAGAACCAGTTTGCGAACTACCTTGCCCAGCATGGAGACTGGCGGAAACAGGTACAGAAAACCCAGCTCCTTCCAAGCAAGGGACAAGGCATCCACTGCCAGAGATAGAGGATCTTGAGAAAGAGACACAAAGGCCGGAAGTTTGTGATTGTGCCTCGAGGCAAAGAGATCCACCTCCGGAGTCCCCCACTTGCGGCAAAGATCCAGAAAAACCTCGGGGTTGATAGACCACTCTCCTTGGCGAGAGGATCCCCTGCTCAGGGAATCCGCCTCCGTGTTCTCCACTCCCGGAATGTAGACCACCGAAATGCAAGGAACATTGCTCTCCGCCCAGTGCAGGATCAGAGAGACTTCCCTGAGGGCACTCCTGCTGCGAGTCCCTCCTTGGTGATTGATGTAAGCTACCGCCGTTCGGTTATCTGAACGAACCTGAACCGGCAGACCCAGTAAATGTGAGGTCAGCCGAGCCAGAACCAGTCGGATGGCTCTGAGCTCCAAGACATTGATGGGGGTGTGAGCCTCCTGAGGACTCCACACCCTGCTGAACTGATGACTTTTCCAATAACCTCCCCAGCCCGACAGGCTGGCATCCGTGGTAACCGTCTCCCAACAAGGGACCAGAAAAGATCTGCCCTTCAACAGGATGCTTGACTCCAGCCACCACCGAAGACTGCCGAACCCTGGGAGACATCCTGAAAGGTTGATCCAATGACTGCGGACACCTGTCCCAATGCGTCAAAATGTGAAGCTGAAGAGATCTCATGTGAAACTGTGCAAACGGTACCACCTCGAAGGAGGACACCATCAAGCCCACCAGTTTCATCCCCTGTCGGATAGAGGGACAAGGACTGGCCAGAAGAAAGCGGATCAGATCCAGAATCCCCTGCACCTTGGTCTGGGGTAGAAACACTCTGGCCTGAATGTTATCCAGATTCATGCCCAGGAATGAAATCACTCGTGATGGAGAGAGAGTACTTGAGGCGGTTGATCACCCACCTGAACCTCTCCAGAGTCGACACCACCTGGTGGGTGTCCAGCTCCGCCTGACGGAGGGAAGAAGCTGAGATCAAAAGATCGTCCAGATAAGGTACAATGCGAATGCCCTGACCTCTGAGCAGGGCCATGACACCCGCCAGGACCTTGATGAAGACCCTCGGAGCCGGGGTCAGTCCGAAGGGAAGGGCCACAAACTGAAAATGTTGATCCTCCACTACAAACCTGAGGAATCTCTGATGCGCTGGAAAGATTGGAAGATTGGAAGATACGCATTCTTGATGTCTATGGATGTCATAAAATCTCCTTGGCTAAGGGAATTGATGGCCGAGCGCAGAGTCTCCATACGGAACTTCTTGGCTCTGATAAACCTGTTGAGGACCTTGAGATCTAGAATGGGTCTCACCGAACCCTCCATTTTGGGAACCGTGAAAATGTTGGAGTAGTAACCCCTGCCTCTCTCTGACGGAGGCATCGGGCATATAACTCCCTTGTCCAGAAGGTTTTTCACTGCTAACAGGAGCCCCTGTGCAGCCTGAGGGTCCGAGGGCACCCGGGACCTTACGAATCTTGGAGGCGGCCAGTACTCGAACTCCAGTTTGTACCCGGAGGAGACCACTTCCAAGATCCAATTGTCTGTGACCTCCCGGGCCCAGACCTGGAAGAAGAGCCGCAGCCGTCCCCCCACCCTTGCGGGTGAGGGCGCCCCTTCATTGCTGAGCCGGTTTAACGGCAGGCTTGGGCTTGGAACCCAAGGCAGCTGCGGGATGTGCCCGACCTCTGCCCCTGTTCCAGGACGAGCCCCTGACACCCGAGAAGGCCAAACCCCTAGCCGCTCTGGCCCCTCGAAAGGAAGGAGTGAACGAGCCAGCCCCCTGAAAGGGACGGCGCTGTTTCTTCCGCTGAGGTAACTTACCTCCTTTAGAAACAGCATCCAATTTATCTCCAAACAGCCGTGTACCCAAAAAGGGAAGAGCTATAAGCGACTTCTTGGCCCCAAAGTCCGCCGTCCACTGGCGGAGCCAGACCGATCTGCGCATAGCCACCAATAAGGCTGAAGTCCTACTACACACGACAATAGAATCTTCCATAGCAGCCTAGACAAAATCCATGAACAATTCACATCTCTTAAGGGTAGCGAACTCAGCGCTAGCCGGATCAAACTGAGCGTTATTCAGCCAGTCCCTGATAAGAGACCTGGTAGCAAGTGACACTAGGGCAGATGCACAAACAGGCCGCAGGGCCGAGCCCACGCTGGCAAATGCGTGGCACGGATCAAGGCGCTTATCCTCGCCATCCTTAAGGGAAGTGGCGTCAGGGGTGTTCAGCACAGAAGAGTTGCTCAAACCTAAAACTGGCGCATCGACCTCTGGAGGAGAAGACCAGCGCTTAACCGCCTCCACCGGGAAAGGATACTTCTTATCCCATCCCTGAGGAGCACCAGGAAGCCGACTGGGCCTCTCCCATTCTCTAAGGATCAGTGCATCAAAGTGACCCTGGGTAGGGAATTCCAGACGGGGCTTGCGACCCCAAAAAAATCCCCCTTCTGGAGAGGAGGCGCCTCAGGCGGGTCAATATCCAAAACCTCCAATAGATGTGACAAAACAGTGGCCGTATCTACGGCATCCCCCAGCACCTGCCCGACATCAGCATCACCAGACTGTACCTAATCAGCCTCTGTTTCCTCATACAATTCCCCCTCCTCTAACGGGGAATAATCCGACAAATCAATGGAACCGTCGTCAACATCCCACAAAGGCTGGGCCGACAACAAATGTCTCTTTTTAGCCTGGGCCTTCTTGCCCACCGTGCTAGCAATACATTTCTCGATGCTGGCCAACCTAGCACAAACATCAGAGTCCGACTCCCCGCTGACACCAATGTCACTTGGGGTACGGATAAGTCGGGGAGGGGAAGGCGATGAAGCGGGAGGAGCCGATCCAGAAGGCTGGGTACCCGACTGCCGCGTCATGGCCTTTTGTGCACATGGTATACAGATCAGCACATTCTCCCCCGTAAGGGATACCCCACACCCCACACATGGCCGTGATTGTCCCAGAGGGAGCCCAAGCCCAGTATCCTGTGGAGCCTCCATATGGTGATTTTTGTGGTCAGTAGCAAGATCGTAGGGAATTTACGCAAAAGCAACCCGGGATGCCCCTTAAAAATCCCAGTGGGAGGATTTAAGGTGATCAATTATACACTAGGGACCCCAGGACCAGGAGGAACCCCTTAATATGCACAATTATGAAGCAATCTGCAACACAACCAGGCATATCAGTTACTTTACAGTGTAAACATATATCAATATATATATATATAAATATATATATATATACCAAAATACATAATTGACAAAACAAGCATGATCATTCAAGGACATAAGCCTGCACCGAAGGGGGCACCCCCCCTGTCAGAAAGGGGCCCCCAAATAGCAAAGGCAGTGGCCACCAGGCCCTTACCGTCCCACAGAATCAGCAGCAGCAGCAAGATGGCCCCCGTCTATGAGGGGAAGCAGGAAGAGAAGGGGGGCGGGCCAGCGCCAAAGGCACGCTCTCCAGGCCCTACCCCCTCCCAGCAGTGCGGATCTGGCCAGACGGAGGCCCCACAGAAAACGCGCCGAAGGTTGGCCCCTTTCTAAACACAGCCTGAGGGAGAGAAGCTCCCCAGGCTGAGAGAAAAAAACCCCAGCAGGCTAGGCCAACGTAAATGCACCCATTCGTCAAGGGAAAACTTCCACTGTGAACCACACAAACTCACACACACACACACTAACAGTGGTAACACCAACACACATTCACATATAAATGTATCTACAAATATGCCGAAAAAGGGGGAGGCCGAGGATGACGGCCAGCCAGCCCCCCCCAGAGGGAAGTAAGGGACCCGGAAGGGGGGGGGAATATGGCCGGAATATGGCCACAGGCATGGAGGGACGGGGCATCCCACACCAGGATCACCAAAACCTGGGTAACCGCCTACCCCAGAATGAGGTCTCATGGAAAATGTTCCTTAAAACATTATCTGAATAAATTGAGTTACAGCGGAAGGGCTTAAATCTGTCACCTGTGTCTTAGCCAATCAGATGATTAGCAAGCCAGAGTGAGGAAGTTGAGATCTGTAAAAACACTGTTGCTAGAGAAAACAGTTTTCTTCAATAACACAATTGCAAAAAATAGAAAAGAAAAAAAAATCAGATAAGCTTAGCACACTGATTAAATCATTTTGGCAAACAATAATGGAAACTTTAAAAAATGTGAATGTAAATGTGAAAGTGGAATTAGCCATTAATTTCAGAAAAAGGAATTGATTAAAACAAAGTGTGATTCAAAGAAAAAATATTTCAGGAGTGTATTAATATACTGTAATTCCAGAAGTGCACATATGTTGATTATTAACTAATAAGAATTCACTGCAGGGAGGTAAAAAAGATTCACTAACTGTAAAACTCAAGATTTACTTTACAAAGAAAATGAAATAAGTTTTCACACTGTTCTACGGAAGGTTTTAGGTGCAGATCATTCTTTAAATTCGCTGCTTTAGTGTATCAATGTAATTAAAGTAAAATGGGTGTTGGATTGCTTTAAAGTGGAAGTCCAGTCTCTAAGTAACCCCCCCCCCCCCGACTCCCTCCTATGGTACTAAGGCTGGGAGTGGGTCACAAAAAAAACACCCTACCTTTTTCAGAATCTAATACAGCCATCAGCGCTCAGGCAGCAGCTGCACAGAAACTGCACAAACCCTGCTCTCTGTATGTGCTCTTCCACCATTCAAGTAGCGGATGCTGCTCTGCACAGCCTCCCAAAGATAGCTGTGCTCGGGCAAGAAACGCTGGGGGAATAGCACTGGATTCCGAGCAAGGAGGGGCGTTTTCTTTCTTTTTTTTTTTTAACTTAATGACAGGGGTAGGGGTGGGGATTACTTAAGAGACTGGACTTGTGCTTTATTTGAAAGCAGGAAACTGTCCTTATTTTTATGATATATTTTAAGGCAAGTTTGAGTAGCTGCTGTTTGCATTTGCTAATTTTATGGGCCATAGGCAATATATGAGAGTCAGTTAAGAAACCGATGAAGATCCGGGGATAATAGCCTCAAGCAGACGTCTTGTCAGTCTAAGTGTTGCTCTGTTTATCTACTAGCATCTCTCACACATCGACAAACATTAAAAACACAAAATGATGTATTCAAGGGTTTGACACACCTAGTCTCCCAACCCCAAAATCATTTTGTTATTACGATGCCCATTGTTTTTGCGGCATGCTTCTCCTTTGAAGCAGTAACCATAAAGGTATTTACTAATAAAAATACTAATAGATAGATATCTCACTTTCAACACCCAATCTTGGGCAAAGAACACAAGCAAAAAAAAAAAACATTTGTAAAGGGTAACACAAGAGACTTTACCAACGTAATTTAAACCAAATCCCCGATTTATAACACATTTGGCTGTTTAGCTTGCACTCACCTACAAGCAGGGCTCTGCGTGGCAGCTGGCTATCAAGGTATGGAAGGCCACATGGCAGCACAGGCATGGTCTCCCCCACTCAGAGATAAAAAAGAAAGCGTGGATGGCACCTGTGCGAGAAGGGGGCTGGGCAGGCCTAGTTTTAAAAACATGGCAACGGTAAAAAGTGAATCAAATATGACAGGGGGCAGGGGGTCTGCAAAATAAGTAGGAGACCATTTACATACAAAATGCATGCCAAACTTTAATGCCCTATGCAGCATATATTGGAGGGAAAGTAACTTTTGCTCTGTAAGAACATGTTACTTTTTGGAAATGAGATACCACTTTTTTAGTTGACAGTAAGGTTGGCATGGATCCATGTTTGCCAGCTCAACCTACAGGGGTTCTCCTGGGCATAGACTGCAACTCCAGGTTTGCTATGGGCCCTGAAAAACACTTCGACTCAAGCTCCTGGCACCCCACTGAAACCCTAGATCTGGCTCCAGAGGAGTTTTAATCTGAGAGAGAAGTGAAAAAAAACTAGGCTTCAGAAATTAGTGAGGCTTCAGAGCACAAGCCTGCCCTTTATTTGTGGACCAATCACAACTGTGGCTGGCCCTGGGGTCTAAAAGACTAGGTGTCCCTGGGGCATCTCGGATCAGATGCCCTGCTGTGTGAGCCCGTGCAGTGGCTGATCAGTCAAGAGGCCGCACATGCGGGAACAGCGGAAAGGAGTGGGTAATCTGGGGTATACCTGGGGCGTTTCACATAGCGGGACAGAGGACAAGGACCAATCACCAGGATAGTGAAAATTCAGGTGATCAGCTCACTTGGTTCAGCAATGTCCACCCTGATCATTTGAACTTAGGTACAAATCAAATCAAAGGTTATGTTGAATTACTAGTTAAAGTGGAAGTTCAGTCTTAGGTTTTTTGGGATGCAGAAGGTGTTTTATTAGTAGAATTCAAGCCACACGAGACAACAATTACTGTAGAATCCTTTGCTTTAATAATGAAGGCATTATGTGGGACAATCAAAGAGAAATGCCATAGAAGGCAGGTTTGTTGCTGTTTCACATCAATGCGCCAGGTCACAAGTCTCTCAAATCACAAGCTACTAGCAGGGAATGCAGCTTCGTGAAGCTTAACTATCCACCTATCCATCCAAACCTGGCTCAAAGTGCTTTCTCTTTCATAACCTAAAGACATATCTGTGAGAACTATTTCCTGATGATAATGCAGTCACAGATATCCCCCAGCAGCAATAAGATTCCTATTCTTTGGGCATCCAGTGGAGGCAATGGAATTAAATGGAATAAGTGGAAGTAGAATGTCAAATTTTCTTTTTTTTCCTAATTAAGGTAGATAAATTATTGAGGACCCCTTGTATATCCACATATGAAGATAAACGATTGTGTTAGAAATAGCAAAGATTATAAATGTCATGGCATCTCTTTGCTCCACCTTCCCAAATACAGCCCACCAGTTCACTGTAAAATTATAAATAGGCATTGTAGAATAATTTCAGGAAAATGTGTCACTAAAAATACAATTCTGTGATTACTCACCTTGTAGAATTGGTATTATAAGTATGCAGCACGTCCTGCTCCAGATAATGATTCATAACAGATGGGATTACCTCCGCCAGAGGGCGCCTGACTGCAGAGATGGCAAAAAGAGGCCCCTCCCGGTCCATATATACCCGGGACCTCCCACAAATTCCCCAGTATAGAAAAGCAGTAAGGAGAACCAGGAGAAGCCAATGAAATTAACAACATTAACAAGGATAACAATCACCATACAGAGATAATGCAAACAGGGTGGGGTGGAGCAGGACGTGCTGCATACTTATAATACTAATTCTACAAGGTGAGGCTGAGGCCCGAAAATCAACCTTGTAAAACTTGGTAAAGGTATGAACAGAAGACCAGGTAGTAGCCTTAAAAACTTGTTCAACAGAAGCCTGGTGCTGGAAGGCCCTGGAGGCACCAACAGCACAGGTAGAATGAGCAGTAACACGAAAAGGAGGATCCTTTCCCCTAGCAGAATAGGCCCTAAAAATAGCCTGACAAATCCATTTGCTAATAGTAGTAGTAGTAGACTTAGCAGGGGCCAGGCCCTTATTGGGACCCAAAGGGACCACAAACAAGTGTGCATCAGTCTTTATAAAAGGTGCAGTAGCCACCAAGTAGAACTTGACCACATCCAGGGAATGTAAGGCCCTCTCCTTGGAATTACCAGGATTAGGGCACAAGGAAGGAAGCACAATAGCCTCGATTCAGAGACACATTCGTCCGGACTTCCGCAGCTGTCTGTGAAAGTTTTGGAGGGTGTTTGTCATTTTTTTGCTTTTTTTCGTCCATTTTTCATTCGTACGAACGTTCGGGAAAATGCATATTTGCTCTTTCGATGATCCAAAGGAAATCGGAAGTTTTTCGCTATTTCGGGAGCTTTTTTCCACCAAATCTGAAATGTTTCGACCGTTCAGAAAACTTACGTTATTGCAATGGGCTGGCGATTAATTCAGAGAACTGATTGCTGAGGGGCCAACACCCAATAAATCCGTTTCATTTCCGATCCCCTTACGGGACCATTTTGACATCGGAACTAGCAGGCATGGACGAGTCTACTGCATTTGAGGAGCATGAAGATCTGCAGCTCATGGGCATTGAGATCGTCCAGAGGTCAGAGGCCAGACTGCACCGGCGGCGACGCATGGATATCAATGGCATGCATGACGCTGAGCTGTTCGAGCTCACCAGGCTTAATCGCGCTTCCCTCCATAAGTTGTATAGTGAGCTAAGGCCATGGTTAGCCCGCACCACAAGGAAGGGGCAAGCAGTTTCAGGTATGAACAAGATGCTTGGCTGCCTGCAATTATTGGCGAACGGCTCGTTCCAGAGGCTGGGTGCCCTCTCCGTGGGGATGTCACAGCCTACGCTGAGCCGCGCCCTATCCAAGTTTTTGGAAGGCATGGCTACCCTAACTCGGAAATATATTTGTTTTCCTGAGGATATGTTAGACAGAGACGTGATTAAGCTGGTATTTTATAATATCGCCGACATGCCCAACGTCATGGGTGCCATTGACTGCACCCACGTTGCCCTTGTCCCTCCTGCTTGCGACGAGTACATATACAGGCAAGTTTATTCTTCCATTATTTTTATTTTTTTGGTGTCCCTCCTTTGGACAATCACATCATGTGTTTTTGTCCCTCCTTGTAATAAATCCCTCATTGGTAATAGTCCCTCCTTGTAATTATTCCATCATTGTTAATAGTCCCTCCTTGCAATTATTCCCTCATTGTAAATAGTCCCTCCTTGTAATTTAGCCCTCAACGTTACTAGTCCCTCCTTTTAATTATGCCCTCTATGTTACTAGTCTCTCCTTTTAAATATTCCCTCATTGGAATCAGTCCCTCCTTGCTAATCCTCCCTCCTTGCAAAGAGTGTATGTGAACCAATGGACCGTATTTTTCACTTAGAAAAAAAATCAGTTTGGTCAAAGTCAAACATTTGAAAGTGTACTAAAAATTGAACAAGTAACTCAACCTTTTAAAGGCTATAACATATATCTCCTTTTGGTGGGCACTTAAATTTAAGGTAGTTGTTTAGTGTTAGTTGTCTTGATGATAACGTTTGACTTAGGGTGTTAGAAGTGAGCGTTTGACTCATTTTCCAAGCGTTAATGATGTAATTTTTTTATCTTTTTACCCAGGAACAGAAAAATGGGCCACTCACTGAATGTGCAAGCAGTGGTGGCCCAGGACATGCGCTTTCTTAGCGTCCTCGCAGGCTACCCTGGCTCAGCCCATGACACCTACATCCTTCGCAGATCAGGATTATTCCGTCGGTTTGAGTCAGGGGAATTTGCGGGTGCATGGCTCCTTGGTAAGTTGAGTCCAATTACATTTTAAGATTTTATATGTATGGCTTGGATTTTGGTTGGATTCACCTTTCTTAAACGATGGCTTGGTCATCACCTTGGGAACATGTGAAACCCGACTGGACCCATTACATTATCCAAACTACATTGGCTGGCAAAATGTTTGTCCTGCATTGTTTCAACTCCAAAGTGTAATTAGAGCAAAAGTCTTGAACAGTCTTCCCCACACTTTTTGGTCAATCTGTTAGTGACTTTAGCAGAGGGTCTGCGCCATCTTTGCTTACATGCATTACACTTACTGAGTAGAGGTGAGCGGGATAAAGTGCAGGGGCCGGCTTAGACCTGTTTTGGACTCAGACAAAGCAGAAAATGGGTCATGTAAAGTTAACCCATCCTACAGTTTTCTGCAGCACAGACAGGAAACAATAGCTGTTAACAGTCTGCCTGATTGCCCTGCATCCGCAATATTATTTTTCAACTTTGGTCCCCCATCTATCAGATATGTTTATTTCTTGCTTTTGCCTGTGCAGTATGTATGCTCATGTTTTGGTGACAATGTCACCTACCTTCTTAATCATGTATTTTTAGGATTTTTGCCCTGAAATGTATGCATTAATGTTAATATTTGTTTACCTTAAATTTTTCTAGGAGATTCGGGGTATCCACTCCTCCCGTGGCTGATGACTCCTGTACTCCGCCCACAGACTCCAGCACAAGAGACCTATAATCGGGCGCACAGAAAAAACAGGGCAGTGGTGGAGAGGGCCTTTGGACTCTTGAAGACCCGATTTCGGTGTTTGGACCCCACTGGGGGCTCCCTTCAGTATGACCCCAAAAAGGTCATCGATATAATTATGGCCTGTGCAGCGCTGCATAATTTTGCGATCTTGCAGCGGGTCCCCCGCTATGTTGATTTGCCACCCTCTCCACCCGCCGATGAGGCCGAGGACACCTATGTTGGGCAGCACAGTGCGTCTGGCCAAGCCGTCCATGCTAATTTAATAGCAACACATTTTGGTTAATTATTTTGGCTTTGTTTATTTTTCTTGGGACTTTCTTTGGTGTGATTGTTTTGTTACCTTTGTTTTTTTTTGGTTTAATTTAATTATGACCAAACCAATAATGAATTATTTACACCAATCAACAACAATGTTTGTGGATTTATTTTGAAATATTTGTTAGTGTTTGTTTTGTTGGCTACTTGAACTCATATTTCTTAATCAGAAAACCACAGACATTAACTTGGTCAACAAAAGTTTTTTTTTACTTTTTAAAAGGTTCCTTTTTTAACAACATAATGGTAGGTGATGGCCACTCACATACTTAGGGGGAAGACATGGACATGAAATTAATGTCAAAACATGTTCCATAACACAAAAATGCACACAAATAAGCCCTCTCCTGCTTGCCCACATTTGCCACAGGCACAGGTTGAAAGCAGACATACCTATGCCACATCTACACCTCTTTCTCAGTGGCCCACCCAAACAAGAACACCCAGTCCCAATCCAAGTACAGTACAATCACAGCCAGGGTCCAAGGTCTTAGTTTTCCAGGCCAGAATGTCACCCAATCATGGCTACAAACATGAGGAGCCACCACAAATGTAATTATGGGCAAGGCTGCAGCGCAACAGCTTTAGTGGCCGCTTCAGTGAGGCTTGTCCTCTGGCATTGGCTAGTGGGCTACCTCAGGAGTTTAATGAGCTATATGGGGGCAAATCCTAAACATACTAGCAAATGCAGCTCAAAATGCTAGATTTGTAGGGCTCACCAGACAAGTCAATCCAGTGGGGATGTCGATCAAAGATGTAGAACAGATTCATGCCAAATACACATTAATATGGGGGATGCCCATAGAACCCAGGTTGTGGCCCTTGGGGGTGGGCCATAACCTGGGCCTGTGTTGCATTCAGAATCTGCAACTGTTCCAAAATGTTTCTTTGGTTACTTTGCAACTCTGACATGCTGGACCTGATTTCTGAGGTCAAGTTGGCCATGTGGCTGTTATGGGTCCTAAATTCAGTCAGCATGGCACTTAATGTATTATTGAGGTGATCTAATTGCCCAATAATATTTTCGTGATTTTGTTGATTTTGGCGACGAAACAGCCGTCTCTCATGGTGCCATGCTGCCTCCATCATCTGCACGCCCCTCCCCTGGGAAACTGGGCGACGTTGCTGAGTACGCCTCCCAATTCCCTGGGTTGTGGGGCGTGCAGATGATGTTGCTCTAGGACCCCCAAAAGCCACAGGTATGCTGGGCAAATCCTCAACAGCAGATCTGAAACTGGGGACTGGAGGGGCAGTCTCTGCATGCTGCCCACGATGTGCAGGCAGCATGCAGCCAGCTTCCCTCTGCTGCTGAGGATTTGTCGGAGAAACATTTTGGGACAGTTGCAGATTCTGGCCCAGGGGGAGATCTTCATAAGCTCCAAGGAAGCTTCCATCCTCCTCCAGCTCCTGGATTTCCTCCATCAGTGTGTGGCTCTGTTGGGTACATGTAAAACAAAAAGGTTCAGTGTGGGGAATACATATGTAAATCAGGCAATAAAAACATGACAAGCCACATGCATACACAACAGCATCAAAAATCACTTACCGTAGATATCGGATCCTGGGTCCTAGGCAGCATGGAAAAAGACGGCATAGGTAAAATGGCAGAGGAGTCCCCACTAGCTGAGGGATGAGGCTGGGCTGCATTAGCAGAAAAACAACAATGTAAACACACAACTATGCATTGGTGATGGTTAATAACACATATGCTTCAAACAAAAACGTGGCCAAGCAGGAATGGCCACTACCACAACGGTGCCACTTGGCCTTCACTATGAATGCCATTATATTGTGCATGGATTGTTAAACTAGAATAGACACATTGGTCACGTGCAGAAAAACAAACATGCAAGTAATGGCTGTTGTGTGTGTTTCCATATCCCTTATAGGCCATTAAGTTAACACACTAAGCTGGCAAATAGCAGTTACAATATGATTCTGGTGGTGAACATTGTATCTCTTAAAACATTTCAATCACACCATCTTAAGCCGTTGGGCCCCAAACCCAGCTCTTAGCAAATTGCCCAACAGCAAAAGATGTTTGTGTGGCGTGTGATTGTAAATAAATACATAGTACGCATTCATTTCCTAAGCTCCATAGTTTCCTACTCTTCCTAAATGTTCTTAAACGTCATGTATGGTCGTGCTCATTTGCACATTACCTGTTGACACACATGACACACCCTGGTCAAAGTCACAAGCCACACCCTAGGGCCATGTGTTTAGATATGCCTTGCTGCCTAATTAGATTTTTGGCCACATTTTTAGGGTCATTCACACATTACTAACTTGCTGGAATTGGCGGGTTGTCCGTGTCCTGTTGTGCCAAGTGTCCCTCTAACGCAACAGGATGTAGCAGGCCCAGCACCATCTCCTCAGCCTGGGTAAATTTCAATTTAGTGGGGAATCCTCCGCCAGTTTGTAAGCTGAAAAACATAGTAATCATATTTAAGCTCACTGATGGATAGACAAGAAGAATAAAAAACAACAAATAAGCTATGTACCTGTACTGCTGCCTTTTATTCTGTTTCTTCCGTACGGCATATTTCAGGTCCGATATCTTCCGCTGAATCTGTTCTACATCTTTGAGTTCGTCCCCCGCTGCATTGACTTGTCTGGTGAGTTCTGCCAAAATCTCAAATTTGCGCTGCTTGCTAGTAGTTTTGGATTTGCTCCCATATAGCTCATCATAATATAACGTTAGCCCACTAGCCAATGCCAGAGTTTGGGACTCACCAAAACGGCCACTCAAGTGGCCCCTGCGCAATGTGCGCCCTGTTTGCGATGGTTGTGGCTCCTCAGTGTTTGGTGGCAAATGAGGTGACATTCTGGCCTGGGTGTATGTAGGAGACCTCAAGGACTGGAGGCTGGCTGTTGATCGTACTGGACTGGGAAAGGGACTGGGTGTTCGTGGCTGGGTGGCCACTGAAGTTGCAGGTGTTGATGTGGCATAGGGGGAATGCCTGACAACCTGTGCCGGAGGAGAATGTGGGCGAGGAAGAGAGGGTCTTGAGGAGCTGGAGCTGCTGCTTGTGGCCCTGTGGGCCCTTTGAGGTACTTGGCTGGGGTGAGCCAGAGCTGGTGGGTCGGCCACTCTTGGCCTTGGTTTGGTAGTCCCGTGCGGGTGGGGAGGGGGACCTTGGCCTTGCCTTCCTTTTCGGGCTTCTGGGCCTGCTGTGGCTGCTTTTGGATGTTGGCCTTCTGGCCCTGCTGCGCCTTCTGGCCCTGGTGCGGCTTCTGGCCCTGCTGCGGCTTCTGGACCTGCTGCGGCTTCTTGGCCTGTGTTTGGGCCCTTTGGCAAGTGCCTTGGTGCCACCTGGGGGGGGGAATGTGGGGCAGGGCTTCGTACCCTGTTATCCGTTTGGAGGGCATGAGCTGCTGTAGCCTTTGGTGCCTTGGTCTTTGTTTTGGCTGCTGCCACCTCCTTTTTCTGCGCAGCCTTTGTTGTAGGCCTTAGCTTCGCTTTGGCCTCTTGAGACCTTGTTTTGGGGCCCTCGCCATGCTTAGGCCGCTTGGTAGCCTTCTTGAGCATGGTTTCCTTGGCAGGTTTAGGTGCTGCTTTTTTGGATGGCATTTTGCATGGACTCTCAAAGAGAATGAGCTGTGTGTGCAGGGACCTTTAAATAAGGTATCCGCCGCGTGACGCCTACGCGTTCGCTTCCGCGCACGTCCGGCCGTTCGCACGGACGTGCGGAACCCGGAAACCGCTGGGGCATTACTTATCTGCTGCCGAGAAGAAGAAGAAAGGCGGCGCCCACTATCTTCACCCGCCAACAAGAAGAGATCATCATGCTCGTAAGTGTATTTGTAGGCCTTTCAAGTGACATCTAAATGCTGCTCGACATGTTAAGGATGCGCACGTAAGTAATAGATTTTTTAAAAATTTGGTTAAACTACATGCACACCCAAACGCACGCCACACACGTGCCAAACAACAGTGCGGCCAGATTGGAAAGTTAACTTAGGCTAGAAGTGTGTTTGTGTATGTGTTAATGTGATTGAACCAAATAATGTATTGTTGGCACTTCTTGATAGGCATTTCTAATTTATTGCTATGTTTGATTTATGTTTTGTAGACCATGCTGGAGCGCAGGTACGACTACCTGCACAACTCGTTTGAAAAACGAAACGTCGCCCTGGAGATCATCTCGGAGATCCAAAATCAGACCGACACCACCTTCACCCACACACAGATCATGCAGCATTGGTCGGACCTGAAACGACTGCACATGCCCCGGGTGCGGAGATTTTTCGGAATCCATTTCCCAAGTAAGTACATAGCGATTGCATGCAAGATGTAACTACGACAGAAGGTTCGCCGCACCCGGAGGCGCACAGGCCGACTAGTGCTGCATGATTCTGCAGCTGGGAGTGAAGGTGGTGGATCTCCAGGTCGACGGGCGGCACAGTGTGGGCAGGCAGTCGTACCCTGCCACGCATGCGGGAGCCTCTGGTATGTCACTCTTCATGTCTACGCACACACATATACATGCTACCTCCTACCCAACTGATTCCTTTCATCTGTTTGTCTAGATGCTTCGGGAGCGGGTGAGGTAGTGGAAGAGGCAGCAGATCTGCTCCAAGCAGAACCTGGAGAAGGTGAGTGATGTGAACCAGACTTGCCAATAGACATTTGATTACTGAGAAATTTGACCAGAAAACTGAACGTATTTCCCATGTTTCTACAGGCACTTCTTCACAGCAGACCCAGGACCCAGGACATCATCGTGTTGTCCTCAACGAGCCAGCTCTCGGCCACCAACCAAGTAAGTAGTCATGGCGTTATTTGCATTTATGTGGTACTTGACATTAACACACAGATACATCAAGCCCTAGCCAATGGCAATTTAAGAGTGACCTGTGGCCACTTCCTTAGCTTAATGACTCGCCAGACTGATCTGTGGCCACTTCCTTAGCTTAATGACTCGCCAGACTGATCTGTGGCCACTTCCTTAGCTTAATGAGTTGACAGAATTACATATGTCGCCTTTATTTAATGTGTTAACTACAAAACATTCAATCCACAGGTGGCAAACATGTATTGGTCTCAAACTAATGATTTTGTCCATATTTGTTACAGGGACCACACGCCAAAAAATATTCGAAATGCATCGGAGGGTCCTTGCGTTGGTGGCCGATATGAAGGTGATGGTTGACTCGTTGGGGCCAACAGAAGAAGAGGAAGAGGAGTAGGGTCCTGGCCCTGTTCTGCTGAGGCATTTTTTTTTTTATTTTATATTTGTAAAAATTTGTACAAAGTTTTTTTAGTCCAAAAAAAAAAGTTTTAATGATAAACAAAAACATTTTAAAATATAACAATCTTTAATATAAAAAAATTTGTAAAGACACAAACGTTTCAGTGTCATTTCTTGAAACACAGACATTTCTAACAAAGAAAGGGGCAAATACATATTTTGAGGTCAAGATTCAGATGTCCACGAAGAGATTTGGGTAAGTTTTAGGGACCTAAAATGGAAGAAGAACCTAACCATAAAGTGATTTGGGTGAGCTTTAAGGGATCAAAAGGGAAGCTTCAGGATAACGCTAAGTGGTTAGGGTAAGCTTTAAGTCATCAAAAGGGAAGCTGCAGGATAGCGCTAAGTGATATGGGTGAGCTTTAGGTCATCAAAAGGGAAGCTGCAGGATAGTGCGAAGTGGTTAGGGTGAGCTTTAAAGTGGACCAACACCCAGGGGGGATCGGCCCGGAAATCTATAAGATTCCCGGACCGATCAGATCCCTCCCCGCGGGGCATCCGAAATCGGGAACCCCCCAGGAGGCCCACAAACCTTACCTCAGCCCCGTTCCATCGGCGCATGCGCGAGCCGCGGCCACGTCTCGCGCTTCCCTCTAGCAGGGCGCGCACCCGCGCCGGCCGTTTGTGAATGGCCGGTGCAGGCGCGCTCCCTGTTAGAGGGAAGCGCGAGACGCGGCTTCCAGTGCTCAGAGCCAGCTAAGCTGGTATGCGCGTCCAGGCGGCCTTGGACACGCATACCACAGCGGCTCTGAGCGCTGTGATTGGCTGGCGCGGTCACGTGGGAGCGGGGAGAGGTGAGTTTTTTTGGGCTTTCTGGGGGGTTTCAGACAGCGGGGCACCCCCGATCGGGGTGCCCCACCAAAGTGGACCAAAACCCAGGATAGTCAAAATCCTGGGTGTTGGTCCACTTTAAGGGATCAAAAGGGAAGCTGCAGGATAGCACGAAGTGGATAGGGTGAGCTTTAAGGGATCAAAAAGGAAGCTGCAGGATAGCGCGAAGTGGTTAGGGTGAGCTTTAAGTCATCAAAAGGGAAGCTGCAGGATAGCGCTAAGTGATTTGGGTGAGCTTTAAGTCATCAAAAGGGAAGCTGCAGGATAGCGCTAAGTGATTTGGGTGAGCTTTAAATCATCAAAAGGGAAGCTGCAGGATAGCGCTAAGTGGTTTAGCTAAACATTGTAGTAGAAGTGATGGAGTGAAATATGTATGCGAGCACTTTAATGAGTTAAGTTGGTAGTGCGCAGGCGCAAGATCGTAAGGATTCCGTCTGGACGATTATTTTTGGAAAAAGTGAATCCGAATCTATCGGGAAACCTAAAGGGAAACCTAAAGGATTCATGTGAGGATAAGATGGGAAAAGGGCAAAAACGAAAGGCTACGTTGTTACCTGAGAAAATGAATCAGAAAAGTCTCAATGGAAAATGACATCCTCCATCCTCGTACTCTGGCATACGAGCGGACAGAAACTTTACAGAAGGTTTACAATACATGCATAGAATCGCTCGCACATTCATACGAGAGCGGGAACTTTTGAAAATGATACGACAACGGCACTAAAACAGATGTTTTTTTGTGTCTCTCTGAATCGAGCCTAATGTCCTGATTGAGATGGAAGGCAGAGACCACCTTAGGCAAGAAATCAGGTTTAAATCTGAAAATCACCTTGTCCTGGTGTCTATCAAAGTAGGGGGCCTGAATAGAAAGGGCTGCCAACTCCGAAACACGCCTGACCGAGGTGATAGCCACCAAAAAGGCAACCTTAAGAGTAAGAATAGACAGATCAGCCTCATGCACAGGCTCAAATGGAGGGCCCTGAAGGGCAGACAAAACCAAATTCAAGCAACCCCCTGGAGGAAAGTCTTGACCAGAGGATGTTGAGCGATGTTGAGAGAAAACAGCCAAGGCAGACACGTGACCCTTGAGCGTGCTGAGCTGAAGTCCCAGATCCAAAAAATGCTGAAGGAACTCCAGAATCCTAGGAATGGAAACCACCCGACTTGGAAGGACCCTAGACTGACACCAGTCAATGTAGGCCCGCCAGATCCTATAGTAGATGGTAGAAGAGGATTTCTTCCTAGCCCTGATTAGAGTGTTAACCACAGAATCAGAGAGCCCCTCATCCCTTAAGATGGAGGTTTCAGCAGCCAGGCCGTCAAAGCCAGCGTTTGTAAATTGGGATGGCATAGCCGCCCTTGAGTGAGAAGGTCCGGGACCAGGGGCAGAGCGTACTGATCTACTGCCAGCTGAACGATATCTGCGAACCACACCTGTCTTGGCCAACGGGGGGCCACCAGGATTGCCGACACCCTTTCCTGAGCCAGCTTGCGCAGAACCCTGCCCAGCAGCGGGAACGGAGGAAAAAGATGCAGAAGACGGAACCCCTGCCAGGATAGATTCAGAGCATCCACCGCAAGGGCCAGGGGATCCTGGGACAGAGAGACAAAGACTGGGAGCTTGTGATTGTGGCGGGACGCAAACAGATCCACTTCCGGTACCCCCCAACGGTGACACAAGGATAGGAAGACCTCGCTGCTGAGAGACCATTCCCCCAGGCGAGAAGTCCCCCTGCTCAGAAAATCTGCCTCCAGATTCTCCACCCCCGGAATGTACATTGCTGAGATGCAAGGAACATTGTCCTCCGCCCAGGACAGAATCATGGACACCTCCTTGAAGGCACTCTTGCTCAGAGTCCCTCCCTGATGATTGATGTAGGCAACCGCTGTCTGGTTGTCTGAGTGAACTTGGACTGGCCGGCCCCGAAGGTGAAGAGTCAAGTGGGCCAGAACCAACCGCCTCCTGAGGGCCCCACAGCCCCCGGAATTGTAGAGATTTCCAGAAGCCCCCCCAACTGGACAGACTGGCATCCGTGGTGAAGTCCTACTACACACGACAATAGAATCTTCCATAGCAGCCAAGACAAAATCCATGAACAATTCACATTTCTTATGGGTAGAGAACTTAGCGCTAGCCGGATCAAACTGAGCGCCATTCAGCCAGTCCCTGATAAGAGACCTGGTAGCAAGTGACACTAGGGCAGATGCGCAAACAGGCCGCAGGGCCGAGCCCACGCTGGCAAATGCGTGGCACGCCATCTGATCAAGGCGCTTATCCTCGCCATCCTTAAGGGAAGTGGCGTCAGGGGTGTTCAGCACAGAAGAGTTGCTCAAACCTAAAACTGGCGCATCGACCTCTGGAGGAGAAGACCAGCGCTTAGCCGCCTCCACCTGGAAAGGATACTTCTTATCCCATCCCTGAGGAGCACCAGGAAGCCGACTGGGCCTCTCCCATTCTCTAAGGATCAGTGCATCAAAGTGACCCTGGGTAGGGAATTCCAGACGACGCTTGCGGACCCCAAAAAAATACCCCTTCTGGAGAGGAGGCGCCTCAGGCGGGTCAATACCCAAAACCTCCAATAGATGTGACAAAACCGTGGCCGTATCTACGGCATCCCCCAGCGCCTGCCCGACATCAGCATCACCAGACTGTACCTAATCAGCCTCTGTTTCCTCATACAATTCCCCCTCCTCTAACGGGGAATAATCCGACAAATCAATGGAACCGTTGTCAACATCCCACAAAGGCTGGGACGACGACAAATGTCTCTTTTTAGCCTGGGCCTTCTTGCCCACCGTGCTAACAATAAATTTCTCGATGCTGGCCAACCTAGCACAAACATCAGAGTGCGACTCCCCGCTGACACCAATGTCACTTGGGGTACGGATAAGTCGGGTAGGGGAAGGCGATGAAGCGGGAGGAGCCGACCCAGAAGGCTGGGTACCCGATTGCCGCGTCATGGCCTTTTGTGCACATGGTATACAGATCAGCACATTCTCCCCCGTAAGGGATACCCCACACCCCACACATGGCCGGGATTGTCCCAGAGGGAGCCCGAGCCCAGTATCCTGTGGAGCCTCCATATGGTGATTTTTGTGGTCAGTAGCAAGACCGTAGGGAATTTACACAAAAGCAACCCGGGATGCCCCTTAAAAATCCCAGTGGGAGGATTTAAGGTGATCAATTATACACTAGGGACCCCAGGATCTGCAGAAGTTCGCCCTCTACTGGAGATTACCCACATGTCATGAAGATTTGAAGTGGAGTGTATGGCACACTTAGAATAATATTGTATTCAATCTGAATTGATTACAAGCTTGCAGTGACCAAGTACCATTGCAGGGTTTTATGATAGAGTAGTAGGATTCTATGGGTCTTTCACATACTTGTCAGGCAATTGTTCTGACACCCAAAAAGCTGTGCATATGGTGTTTTACCCACAAAGGCATTTGCGATGGCTGTATAGCAAATAGCAATCGCAAATACTGGTAAACAAGAGCAAGGTGTAGCATCAGTGTATCGCTAATACTAGGCCTCGACCCAGTGGCCTAATTCATAGGTGCTCCTCAAGAGCCACCTTGAGATGATCTCAAATCTCCACACTGATGGAGTAATTAGTGCTTGTGCTATAGGTCCATCTGAGCACTACTTACCTCACCAGTGCATCTGCTTGATGGGTGGTGGGACACAGAAGGAAAGTGACTTGAATAGAGTGCTGATATGAGAACGGGGAGGCCGATTAATTAATAGCGCCAGGTAGCGACAGATGAGCGCCAGTAGCGTGATTTTCACAGCGCCAGCTAGTATTCGCTGTGCTTGGCCGTAGTTCGCTTGTTGACAGCGACTCAGTCGGTGTGCGTTAATGTTGAATACGTGGTTAGGAGTCGCTGTTTGACAGGTTCCGCGCTGTATGGGTGCGCCTGACAGCGAATGGCCAGAGCGAACGGCTCCCACCATATTCATTATCAAATCACGCTCAAAAAATTCTCGCGCTGTGAAATGCTTGTTTAAACCCCAGAGCGCTGGCGGCGATGGCTTAAAAGTAGTTTTTAACCCCCAAACAACCATATTTTTTGAAACATTTTGTAATATGAATACATTAATATCAGACCTGTAATATCAATTCTGCACAAATTATTATAATTTTTTTTTGTAACCTTTAAAAAAATATATAACATTGCCGAAGTGTTCACAAAATTTTTGCCATTTAAAAAAAAAAAAAAAAAAACCTTCAAATCAATTAATTATGAATATTTAAAGATTGCTCCATTGAAATGCATTGGAGAGCGCTAGGGAGCGACAGGTCATACCTGGCGCTGTGATGGGATTAGTAGCGGCGCTGTTCGTTGCAGTCTGCTACATGATGAATCCCGCGCTAGCTGACGCTCTCGCCGGTGCTAGCCTCATTTAGCGTGATAAATGCGTGATTGTGTCCGCCCCCTGGCGTTCTGGAGTCAGTAGCCGCCGATAGCTGGCGCTACCTGGCGCTAGTCAGACACTACCTGGCGCTAGCCCTTGATAAATAAGTCCCTAAATGTAATGCAGCTTCTTCACACCTGTTACTATAACTAATTGACCTGTATATGTCTAGGCTACTTGTAATTAAATTACCCAAGTGCTTTATGTATTTATCCAGCTCTCACCAGGCATTCTACTGCCTGATGGTCTTAATTCAGAAAATGTTTCTTAAAATATCTCATAAAAAAAGATTGTGATCTTCCCTATCTGAATAAATTGAGTTACAGCGGAAGGGCTTAAATCTGTCACCTGTGTCTTAGCCAATCAGATGATTAGCAAGCCAGAGTGAGGAAGTTGTGATCTGTAAAAACACTGTTGCTAGAGAAAACAGTTTTCTTCAATAACACAATTGCAAAAAATAGAAAAAAAAAATCAGATAAGCTTAGCACACTGATTAAATCATTTTGGCAAACAATAATGGAAACTTTAAAAAATGTGAAGGTAAATGTGAAAGTGGAATTAGCCATTAATTTCAGAAAAAGGAATTGATTAAAACAAAGTGTGATTTCAGGAGTGTATTAATATACTGTAATTCCAGAAGTGCACATATGTTGATTATTAACTAATAAGGTTTCAGGGAGGTAAAAAAGATTCACTAACTGTAAAACTCAAAATTTACTTTACAAAGAAAATGAAATAAGTTTTCACACTGTTCTACTGAAGGTTTTAGGTGCAGATCATTCTTTAAATTCGCTGCTTTAGTGTATCAATGTAATTAAAGTAAAATGGGTGTTGGATTGCTTTAAAGTGGAAGTCCAGTCTCTAAGTAATCCCCCCCCCCCCCCCCCCCCCGACTCCCTCCTATGGTACTAAGGCTGGGAGTGGGTCACGAAAAAAACACCCTACCTTTTCCAGAATCTAATGCTGCCATCAGCGCTCAGGCAGCAGCTGCACAGAGACTGCACAAACCCTGCTCTCTGTATGTGCTCTTCCACCATTCAAGTAGCGGATGCTGCTCTGCCCAGCCTCCCAAAGATAGCTGTGCTCGGGCAAGAAACGCCGGGGGAATAGCACTGGATTCCGAGCAAGGAGGGGCGTTTTCTTTTTTTTTTTTTAACTTAATGACAGGGGTAGGGGTGGGGATTACTTAAGAGACTGGACTTGTGCTTTATTTGAAAGCAGGAAACTGTCCTTATTTTTATGATATATTTTAAGGCAAGTTTGAGTAGCTGCTGTTTGCATTTGCTAATTTTTATGGGCCATAGGCAACATATGCGAGTCAGTTAAGAAACCGATGAAGATCCGGGGATAATAGCCTCAAGCAGACGTCTTGTCAGTCTAAGTGTTGCTCTGTTTATCTACTAGCATCTCTCACACATCGACAAACATTTAAAACACAACATGATGTATTCAAGGGTTTGACACACCTAGTCTATCAACCCCAAAATAATTTCGTTATTAGGATGCCCATTGTGTTTGCGGCATGCTTCTCCTTTGAAGCAGTAACCATAAGGGAATTTACTAATAAAAATACTAATAGATAGATATCTCACTTTCAACACCCAATCTTGGGCAAAGAACACAAGCAAAAAAAAAACATTCATAAAGGGTAACACGAGAGACTTTACCAACGTAATTTAAACCAAATCCCCAATTTATAACACATTTGGCTGTTTAGCTTGCACTCACCTACAAGCAGGGCTCTACGTGGCAGCTGGCTATCAAGGTATGGAAGGCCACATGGCAGCACAGGCATGGTCTCCCCCACTCAGAGATAAAAAAGAAAGCGTGGATGGCACCTGTGCGAGAAGGGGGCTGGGCAGGCCTAGGTTTAACCCTTTAACCGCCAGCCTACCTTGAGATTTTGTCACCCTTTGTTGCCAGACCATTTTGCACTATTTTGCGCTCCCCATGTTCAACAGTGATTTTTGAAGGGATTTCCCAGGAAAGTAATATATTGTTTTTTTCAGCAGAGCCTGGGCTTTAACATGAAATGTCTTGTTTGTCATTTTCTAAGTGTATTCTCAATATTTTTGGGTGAAAATTGTGCAAAAAAATTAAAAGAAAACTATTTTTTACAATTTGTAGTGTTTTTTTTTTGTAATAAAAAGTTTTTCAATAAAATCTTATTGTGTGTGAAACCCCAATTTCTCCCGGTTACAGCGGTACCACATATGTATAGGTAGACACCCTTTCCTGCCCAGGAGACTCCCCCAAACTGAAAAAACGCTTTAGGAGATTTTCAGATAAAATACAACTATGCTATGCAATATGTGCACCTTGCAGTTTTTCAAGAAAAACAACCCTTTACATTTGAAATACCCCCTACAAACTATATATTCCCTAGAAGTACACACCCCAGGCTTTCTAGGTGTACCAGGCTTGTTGACATAGGTGCAGTTTTCTGGAAGTAATCCCTCAATGTATTCTTTGGTTGCACAGGGTTTCCCTAAAAATGAATAAAAAAGCAGAATCAAAACCACATTTTCCTAAAAAAAACTATATGCAAACCAGAAAAAATCGGAAAAAGCAACATCCCCCAAACAGAACAATACCCAACATGCATAGGTTCTGTCAAGGAGAGAGTTGCCAAACACACCAAAGTAAAGCATGCGCATAATGGTAATTTTACTTCAAAATTTCAGCTCTGCAGACAAAGTGCGCACCTTGTGCTTTTTCTACCAAAACAACCCTTTATATTTGGCATATCCCCAATAAACCATATATTCCCTGAAAGTATACATGTTAAGCTTTCTAAGCATACCCAGCTTGTTGTAGTGAGCTCATCTTTCTGGAAGTAATATCTCGAAGAATTCTTAGGTTGCACAGGGTTTCACAAAAAAATGTATAAAAAAGCAGAATAAAAAACAACTTTTCCTAAAATATCAATATGCCAATAAGAAAAAACAAGCTAAATCTGAAACCGCAAGGTCCCCCGAGCAAAACAATGCATAGGTACCTGTAACCTTTTAACTGCCAGCCTACTTGAGATTTTGTCACCCTCTGCTGACAGGTCATTTTTCACCATTTTGCGCGATGTTTAACTGTGATTTTTGCAGGAATTTCCAAGAAAATTGCATATTTTCTTTTTGTGGCAGAGTTTAGACTTTAACATGAAATGTCTTGTTTGTATTTATTCTACTTTTTTTATATATTGTTAAGTAAATAAGTAAAAAAAAAAAAAAAAAAAAATATATATATATATTTTAAATTGTCTCCTTTATTTTAACAAAAACATTTATTTTATTAAAGAAAACCATATTGCATGTGAAAGCCCCATTTCTCCCGATTACAATGATACCACATATGTATCGGTAGCCCCCCGTTCCTGTCCAGGTGATCCCCTAAACTGAAAAGAGCACTTTATAACATTTACAAATAAAATACAACTACTATCCACATAATAAAGGGTTAAATAAAAACAAATTGGTGTGGGGTCCCCCTTCACAGGGGGAGGGGGGGGACACCATTTCTTGGGGGAATATAAGGGTTTTTTTGGGAGGCAGGTAATGGGGGGTCTCGGGGTTAATGGCAAGTCACCCACTAGCTGCAGGTGACTTGCCAGACCCAGAGCCTTGTGAACTGGTATAGGGGTTTCATATATCTCTTACCAGTTCACAAAGGGTTAAAAGTAAAAAAAAACACACACAGAGACACACTTTAAAAATAACTTTATTAAAAATATATATATTTTTTTAATACTCCCATCCATCCCTGTGTCCCACGCTGATCACTTAGGCTTCTGCTCTCCTGCTGCTGCTGGAAGCCTTTTATACCTACTGGGTTACAGGTAACATAGGGTTAATTTAAAAAAAAATGACATAGGGTCCCCCCTCACAGGGAGGGGGACACCATTTTATTTTTGTTTTTTTAGGGTTAAAACCCTTAAAAATCCCCCCCCCCCCAAAATGGCGTGAGGTCCCCCCTACCCGGCGTAACCAGCTATGGGGGCTTGTAGAACAGGGCGCAGGGGCCAGCTTTAGTGGACCCTGGCCCTGCCGGCTACAAGCTGTCATAGACTAGGGCCACTCTTCTGCCCCCCCCGGGCTTTGGGGAGGCAGGTAATTTGGGTGGCCAGGGGTTAATGGCAAGTCACCCGCTAGTTGCAGGTGACTTGCCAGACCCCTGAGCCTTGTGAACTGGTATAGGGGTCACATGGACCCCTTACCAGTTCACAAAGGGTTAAAAGTAAAAAAAACACGGACACACTTTTTCAAAATAACTTTTATTTAAAAAAAAAAATTTTTTTTTTTACTTTACTCACCTCCGATCTGCATCTCTTGTGTCCTGCGGCGATCATATGCAGGTGACGGCTGGGCAGAGGAGGGGGGAGGCAGGCGATCAGAGGATCGCCTACCTCCCTCCTCCTTTGTCCAGCCCTCACCGGCATCAGAAAGTTGAACTGCCGGGTGCCCCTACGACACCCGGCGGTGACTAAAATCCAAGATGGCGGCTGCCATCGGAAGCTGCGGAGGGAGGAGGGCTGTTATGCCCCCTCCAGAAGACGGAAGAGCCGGGGGGGGGTGATCAGAGCCCCCCCCCGCGAAGAGGGGTGCCGGCGGGCATGAAGGTAAGTAACTGTCATTTTTTTTTTTTTTTTGCAGGCAATCCTGGCGGCTGCTGAAATGGAGGGGGCACCCTATTTTGGGCACTCCCCTGCAGCCGGAGGAGCCCCAATCGGTGATCGGTGCCCCTCTGGCTCAAGAGGAGACCCGGCCAAATCGAACGAGGGGTCAGGTAAGTGACTTTTTTTTAAACTTTTTTTACTGTTAGTGGGGAAAGTCAGGCACGTAAAATTGATGTTGATAGGAGCATGGGCCTCCTGAGGGCCCCACTGCCCCCGGAATAGTAGGGATTTCCAGAAGCCCCCCCAACCGGACAGACTGGCATCCGTGGTGACTGTCTCCCAAGAGGGGGCCAGGAAGTATCTGCCAAGAGGGAACGCCGAGCCAGAGGGGACAGAACAAAGGCCCGATCCAGCGACAGGGGACTCTTGTCCAAGACCGACAATAGACAGAGCTGAAGAGGTCTCATGTGGAACTGTGCATAGGGAACCGCCTCGAAGCAGGACACCATCTGTCCCACCAGCTGCATCCGCTGCCGGATGGAAGGGTGAGGGCAGGACAGAAGGGAATGAACTTGAGCTTGCTGAGAGTCCACCTTCTGCTGAGGAAGAACAATCCTGGCCTGAACTGTATCCAGATTCATGCCCAGGAAGGAAGTCACCAGAGACGGACTTGGGGTGATTGATCACCCAGCCGAACGACTCCAGAATCGTCACCACCCGCTGGGTATCCAATACTGCCTGCTGGAAAGATTGAGAGGTGATGAGAAGGTCGTCCAGATAGGGAAGAATGCGAATGCCCTGAGGAGAGCCATGACACCTGCCAGCACCTTGGTGAAGACCCTGGGGGCCGAAGTGAGACCGAAGGGGTCTCCAGGGCGCAATGAACTGATCGCGGAGCACAGGGTCTCCATGCGAAAGTGCCTGGTCCTGATGAACTTGTTGAGCAGCTTTAAGTCCAGGATGGGTCTGACGGAACCATCCCTTTTGGGTACTGTGAACAGATTGGAATAAAAAACCCGACCTCTTTCCACAGGAGGGACAGATGACTCCCAAGTCCAGGAGATTTTGCACAGCCAGAAACAGCCCATGAGCTGCCAAGGGGTCTAGAGGAATCCGAGAACTGAGGAATCTTGGAGGCGGCCAGGCAGCGAACTCTAGCTTGTAGCCGGAGGACACAATCTCCAGAATCCACCTGTCTGAGACCTGTTGTCCCCAGACACGAGCGAAGAGCCGCAGTCGTCCCCCCACCCGGATGGGTGAGGGCGCCCCTTCATGGCTGAGGAGGCTTGGTGACAGATTTGGGCTTGGACCCCCAGGAAGATCCGGAGCGGGCACGACCTCTGCCCCTGCCCCAGAAGTCTCCCCTAGGACCTGCAAAGGAAACCCCTCTCCCAGACCTGGATCCATGGTAGGAGGGAGCAAAGGCACCCGAACCCCGAAAGGGCTGCAGCTGCTTCTTACATTGAGGCAACTTGCCCCCCTTGGCAAACAGGTCCAAGCGATCACCAAAGAGGCGCAGCCCCTTAAAGGGGAGCCCCGTGAGGGCTTCTTAGCAGCTTTATCAGCTGCCCACTGGTGCAGCCAAACAGAGCGGCGTATAGCAACCACCAAGGCAGAGGTTCTACTACACATCCTAATGGTGTCATCTAAGGCATATGCAATGAACATTTCACACTGTGACAAGGCCCTGAACTCGGCACTAGAAGTATCATCAGGGGCGCCTTCCAACAGACCCTTGAGGAGAGTCCTAACAGCAACAGCAGTAATAGCAGAAGCACAGATAGGGCGCAAGGCAGACCCCACACAGGCAAAAGCATGGGAAGCCAGCTGGTCAATGCGCCGGTCCTCACTATCCTTAAGGGTAGTGGAATCAGGGGAATGGACCACAGATGTGTTGGACAGCCCCAATACTGGTGCATCCACTTCTGGAGGGGTTGACCAACATTTAATCACATCAGTGGGAAAAGGGTACCTTTGATCCCAGCCCTTAGGGATTTCGGGAAGCCAGCCAGGACGTTCCATTCTTCGAGAACAAGATTATTGAAATGGGCCTGTTCTGGAAATTCCAGACGTGGTTTAGCAGTACTGAAAAGTTCCCCCTGTAGCTTGGGAGCCGCAGCAGGAAGGGAGATAGAAAGCACATCAAAAATCTGAGTTAACAGTCTATTGATGTCATCAGCATCCCAATTATCAGAGCCATAGTCAGCACCACTGAAATGCTGATCATCAGATAACTCTGAAGAGAACAATTACCCCTCCTCAAGTGGGGTATAGTCCGACAAATCAAGGAAATTCTCAGTCTCCATAGGAAAGGCAGACGCACCCGGCGCCACATGCCGCCTTTTAGCCGGGGCTTTACGGGCCGCAGAGATAGCAATCAGCCTCTCAATGTTAGCCAACCTGGAAGACACGTCAGGCTGAGACCCCCCAACTAGTATTTCGCTCACTGGGAGTCATAATCAAGCGAGGGGGAGTGGGTGAGGACATAGTGGGCGCAGGCCCAGTCACAGATAGCCCAGAATGCAGCGCAAGCGCCTGCTGGGTGCAGGGTACACAGACCCGCACATCATCGCTCACAGAGGATGCCCCACACACTACACACAGCCGGGCTTGTCCCAAGGGGACCCCGAGCACAATATCCTGTGAAGCCTCCATATGGTGATTAAGGTGGCACAACTGGCCAATAGGAATTACGCCGTACAAGCAACCCAGGATGCCCCAAATGTCTGCCAGGGAAGTGGGAGGATTTAATAAAGGCCTCTAATAAAGTTACTATAACTAATAGAGGGGACAGGACCGGGAGAAACCTCTTAAAACAGTTATCCCGCCTGAAAGACATAACAATTTGAATAAAAGCCAAGCCCGCAGGGGTGGGCGACCAGCAATCACACCAGGAGAGGACCAAAATGGCGCTGGAGGAACCTCAAGGGGCGGGCCGCAGGAGGGTATGACGCGGAACGCGCCAACAGAACAAGCCACGCCCCCTCTGAGAAGCGCACAGACAGGCCAGAACGCTACGCCCAACGGGCGCGCAGGGATTCTTGATGATGATGCGCCGCTGACCGCGGACGCCAGAAGGCGTGCGTGTCAGCGGTGGCAAATTCAAAATAACAAGGTGAAAGACAGAGTGCGGAGCCCTGCATGAAGTGCAATCACACACACACACACGGCAATAAGCGCACATACCCCCCCCCCCCCCCGAACGGGACATCGAGAGAGGGGGGAGAGTGGATGTCAAATAAAAGACCCACCAATGACCAGGGCAGGGAAGGGCAAGAGCGGACGGGGCATACCAAATCAAGTTCACCATAACCTGCACCGCCTACCCTTTGGTGGGGGATTGCGGTCGGAACAGGCTCCGCTAAAAGAGCACCTGTGACACCGTCACCCGACCAGCACAGCCAAAGCTGGGAGGCATAAGCAATAAGTGGAATGGGTGGGAATAGTCCTACAGGGCCGCGGGCTGTTAAGCCCCGCTCACCTGCGATAAGAGAAGCCATCCTTTGACCTTCGCAGCCGACTGCAGAGAAGAAACTGGGGAATTTGTGGGAGGTCACGGGTATATATGGACCAGGAGGGGCCTCTTTTTGCCATCTCTGCAGTCAGGCGCCCTCTGGCGGAGGTAATGCCCATCTGTTATGAATCATTATCTGGAGCAGGACGTGCTGCATACTTAGAATAGATGCTTTCTAGAATTCCACAAAAGCTTTATTATCCCCTCGATTCAAAGAGCAAAAGTTAATTTATTTCGGATCGAGAATCGTAAGTTTGGGTGGGTGTTAGTCATTTTTTCCTGTTTTTTTGGCCATTTCCGACTCGCACGAGCCTACGTACGATTTCGTATATGCTCTTACGATCATCGGAAGTTCGTTCCTAAATTGTAGGTTCAAAACGTAAAACTTAGGATCAAAACGTAAAACTTAGGATCAAAACGTAATGTGTTTACGTGTAATTCAGAGAGCAGTCTCCCAACCTTTAAATACGTTTTAAAAGAAAGCCACTTCTGACACCTTTTAGCAGTCGGATTGCTGTTCTTGAACAGGTTTTTTGGCTATGTGGAGGAGTCTGCGCGTCTTGAGCTCCAATGAACTGCATGTATCAGCATGGCCGAGGCCATAAATTGTATGGCAATGCATACCTGATTCAATACATTTCATGTATGCCTTATAAAAGCATTTTAATGTGGACCTTAATTAGTCCTTTGCATGTAAACCTTTATTTTGCAATACATCCATATATTTGCGTTAATTAAAGAAACTTATGTCCTTTGTTATTTATTTTTAAATTGATGTACTAGAATAATATTTTTAGTTTGAATTTATTGGTGTAGTTGTTTACCTTTGCTTTGTTTAATTATTTTAGCTCATCTTTGGTCAGATGCATCACACTTACTGAGGAGAGGAGAGCGGGATAAAGTGCAGGATGTGGGTTACTGCTGTATTTTGCACAGACACAGCAGAGCTGGGGGCACGGAAAGGTCAGAAATCAAAGAATGCAGAGCAACACAGTCACAAGGCCCTTTCTGTTTGCAGGCTGCCCGATAATACCTGACCCGCCATCTTGGCTGTTTTCTAGGCTCATAACATGCAGAAGTTGCTGGGTGTTTTTTAATTTTTTAGAGCAATCTGTATGTAGAGGGTGTGGGTAACCACCCAAAAAAATTTAAGTTGTACCATTTGAAGCCAAAATATAAAAATTAAATCCACAAGTAAAAAATGCAAGTTAACTAAAAATTAAACAAAGTAAGATTTACTTATGCAAATGCATTCATTAATGGTTGGTTACTACAAAATGAATGAAATAAAGAAAAATAAAAAAACAAATATTTAGAATGCACTTTAATGAGGTAAGTTTGTAGTGCGCAGCCGCAAGATCAGAAGGATTTACGTCCAGACAAAAAAGGAAAAAGGGCAAAACCAATGTTGCAACCTGAGAAATGAAACGGAAAATTCAGGATGGAAACTGACATAGGTCTGATTCGCGAACTGCCATACAAACAGACGTACATTTTAGGATAGAAACGTATTAGCTTATAGAATCACTCGCAAGTTCATACGAGCGCACGAGCGTTCGGGAAAAATAGGATGATCGGCACCAAAATCAAAGCTGTTACATGTTTCTTTGAATCGACCCTAATATCTTCCTCTGTGAGATGCAGGGAGATTTCCTAGGCCTGTAGCTCTTTAGGTATTTTGGTTTAGGTCTGAGAAAAAGGATAAATTACAGACTATTGTAATTGTATATCAGGGGAGGGGTGGGTTGAATCCAGCAGTCCATCAAGGTTATTTTGGAGTCAATTTGTTTAGTACTGACTTTGGACATGATTGAGTTTCCAGAAAATCTAATTATTGAAAGGCCTGAGACAGAATTTATATAGTACGGGAGAGGACTTAAGACCTTCTGGGAGAAGGTTAGCGTGACATTTCCTGGCATGGCATCATTCACAACCTTGGCCCATCTATCTGATAAGGACTGTGACAACCACATGATGCTGAGATGTTCCAATGTTTTCAAATTACACAGCTCAACTTTACTTGTTCTTAGAGACACTCTTGACCACAATGTTTGAAAGTTTGGGCTAAGAGAATGGGTAGCTAGTTTTGCATTCCTGTCCCCAGGGGTCATTATAAAGTATTTGTCTTATATGTGTGTAGACACTTCTGGCTTCTGCCTATAGAGAGATAATTTTGAGGGTATACTATGTCCCATAGGCTCTATCCCATGGCCTCTCAGGTATAGACACCTGCTTGAAGGTGAGGGCTGCAAAAATACAATTCTGTGATAACTCACCCTGTAGAATTGGTATTATGAGTATACAGTACGTCCTGCTCCAGATATAGTACTTACTATCGGGTATTACTCCACCAGATGGCGCTGGACTGCAGAGACACCGAAAATAGGCTCCTCCCGGCCCCTCAAATACCCAGGGACCTCCCACAAATCCCCAGCAGTTAACGAGAAGCCAGGAGAATTAAAACAACCCAAACTAGTAACTATAACAATGATAACAATCACCATACAGGGGATCCAAGATAATGCAAAACCAATGGTGGGGTGGAGCAGGACGTACTGTATAGTCATAATACCAATTCTACAGGTGAGTAATCACAGAATTGTATCATTCTTAGTATACAGTACGTCCTGCTCCAGATATAGTACTTGCTATTGGGACATCCAATAGCAGTGTCCGTAAAGTAGGGTGGGATCCCCAAAGTTAACAGCAGACAGTTTAAACCACCGCCGCCTGCAGAACCTATCGGCCAAAAGCAGCATCAGCTGAGGCCCTACCATCAACCTTGTAAAACTTTGAAAAGGTATGAACAGAAGACCAAGTAGCGGCCTTGCAAACTTGTTCAACAGAAGCCTGGTGCTGAAAGGCCCAAGAAGCACCAATAGCACGAGTAGAATGAGCAGTAAGGCGGAAGGGAGGATTCTTCCCCTTAGCAGAGTAGGCCTGAATCACAGCCTGACGGATCCATTTGCTGATAGAAGACTTGGCAGGAGCCAAACCCTTCCTAGGACCAGAATGGAGCAAAAAGAGCATCAGTCTTTCTGAAAGGTGCAGTAGCCACCAGATAGTACTTTAGACACCTAACCACATCCAAAGAATGCAAGACCCTCTCCTTAGCATTACTAGGATTAGGGCACAATGAAGGGAGAACAATGTCCTGATTCAAATGAAAGGTAGACACTACCTTAGGCAGAAAATCTGGCTTGAAGTGAAACACCACCTTGTCCTGGTGTCTCTCATAGTAGGGGGGCTGAATGGACAGCGCCGCCAACTCAGACACACGCCTAACAGAGGTGATAGCAACCCAAAAAGACAACTTTGAGAGTAAGAATGGCCAGGGCAGCATCCTGCACAGGTTCAAAGGGAGCACCCTGCAAGGCTGACAAAACCAAGTTCAAATCCCAAACAGGCACCATAGGCTTACGTGGGGGACGCACATGAGTCACCCCCTGGAAAAAAGTCCTCATCAGAGAATGCTGAGCAAAGGACTTCTGGAAGAAAACAGCCAGGGCAGAAACCTGACCTTTTAGAGTACTAAGTTGAAGCCCCATCTCCAACCCATGCTGTAGGAACTCCAGAATCCGGGGAATAGAGAACACACGACAGGGAAGAGACTTAGACTCACACCAGTCAATGTAGGCACGCCAAACCCTGTAATAAATAGAAGAAGAAGACTTCTTCCTAGCCTTTATCAAGGTATCCACAACCGAGGAAGACAGCCCCTTCTCCATCAAGATGGAGGTTTCAGCAGCCAGGCCGTCAAAGCCAGAGTTTATAAATTGGGATGGCGTAGTGTGCCCTGAGTGAGCAGATCTGGCACCATGGGCAGAGTGTACTGATCTACTGCCAGCCGCACCACGTCTGCGAACCACACTCTTCTTGGCCACCTGGGGGCCACCAGAATTGCTGGCACCCCTTCTAGAGCAATCTTGCGCAGAACCCTGCCCAGCAGGGGGAATGGAGGGAAGACATACAGAAACTGAAAGTCCTGCCATGAGATTGCTAGAGCATCCGTGGTCAAGGCCAGAGGATCCTGGGACAGGGAGACAAAGGCAGGTAGCTTGTGATTGTGACGGGACGCAAACAGATCCACATCTGGTTGGCCCCAACGGTGACACAAAGATAGGAACGCCCTGCTGCATAGGGACCATTCTCCCTGGCGAGAGGTCCCCCTGCTCAGAAAGTCTTCCAGGAGATTTTCCACCCCCGGGATGTACACAGCTGATATGCAGGGAACATTGGTCTCCGCCCCGGTCAGGATCGGAGACACTTGCTGGAGGCCTACATGATTGATGTAGGCAACGGTCGTCTGGTTGTCCGAGCGCACCTGAACAGGCAGGCCCCGAAGGTGAGTAGTCAACTGAGCCAGAACTAACCTGATCGCCCGCAGTTCCAAGACATTGATAGAGGGCCCCACCTCCCCTGGAACCGCAGGGACTTCCAGAAACCCCCCCAACCTGACAGACTGGCATCCGTGGTGACCGTCTCCCAGGAAGGGGTAAGAAAGGATCTGCCCCCCCCAACAGGTTCCTTGAGTCCATCCACCACAAGAGGGACCTCCTGACCAGGGGGGAGAGCACACAGACCCTGTCCAGGGACGCTGGATCCTTGTCCCACACTGACAAGAGGTGGAGTTGCAGAGGCCTCAAGTGGAACTGAGCATAAGGGACCGCCTCGAAGCACGCCACCATCAGGCCCACCAGCTGCATCCCCTGCCTGATGGAGGAATGATGACAAGATAGCAGGAACTGGACCTGTGCAATCAGACCGTCCACCTTCTGTTGAGGAAAGAAAATCCTTGCCTGAACTGTATCCAGATTCATTCCTAGGAATGGAGTCACCAAGGAGGGGGACAGTGAGGACTTGGGGTGGTTGATCACCCATCCAAATGACTCCAGGATGGACACCACCAGCTGAGTATCCAATTCTACCTGACGTAGAGATTGGGAGGTGATGAGAATGTCGTCTAGATAAGGCAGCACGCAGACGCCCTGATACCTGAGCAGAGACGTCATGCCAGCCAGCACCTTGGTGAACACCCTGGGAGCTGAGGTGAGACCAAAGGGCAATGCCACAAACTGGTAGCGTTGATCCTCCAGAGCGAACCTGAGGAACCTTTGATGACCTGGAAATACAGGAATATGAAGGTAAGCATCATTGATGTCCACAGAAGACATGAAATCCCCTTGGCGCAGGGAACTGATGGCAGAGCGCAGAGTTTCCATGCGAAAGCGCCTGCTCCTGACAAATTTGTTGAGGATCTTTAAGTCCAGGATGGGCCTGACTGAACCATCTTTTTTGGGGACTGTGAATAGGTTGGGATAGAAGCCCTTTGCTTATTTCTCTTAAAGGGACCTTGCAGATGACCCCCAGCTCCAGGAGGCCTTGCACAGCCTGCACTAGCTCCTGAGCTAACACAGGGTCCTGAGGAATCCGGGATCTGATGAATCCTGGGGGCAGCCAGGCAGCAAACTCTATCTTGTAACCGGAGGACACTACCTCCTGAATCCACCGGTCTGAGACATGAAGCCTCCAGACGTGAGCGAAGTGCTGAAGCCGTCCCCCCACCCGGATGGGTGAGAATGCCCCATCATGCCTGAGGGGGCTTGGGAGAGGATTTAGCCTTGGGACCCCAGGAGGAGCCAGGACGTCCATGTCCTCTGCCTCTACCCCAGAAATCTTCCCGGGCCCCAGTAAAGGAAACCCCCCTCCCTTGTCTAGCACCACAGTAGGGGGAGGAGAAGGAGCCCTGACCCCGAAAGGGCCGAAACTGCCGCCTGCACTGGGGTAACCTGCCTCCAGGTCCAGGCGGTCCCCAAACAGGCGTAGTCCTTTGAAGGGAAAACCAGTGAGGGCCTTCTTGTCAGCGTTGTCAGCAGCCCGCTGGCGTAGCCAAACCAAGCGGCGTATAGCCACCACAAGGGCAGATGTCCTGGAACACATTCTAATGGTGTCATCCAAGGCAGCGAGTACAAAATTTACAAAAACATCACAACTGGAGAGTGCATTAAACACCTCACAAGGAAAATCATCAGGGGCACCATAAAGTATACTTCTGATCAGGGTCCTAGTGGTCACAGCGGTAATGGCAGAGGCAAAGACCGGGCGCAGCGCCGTCCCCACACAAGCAAAAGCATGGGACGCCAGCTGGTCAATGCGCCGGTCCTCAGCATCCCGCAGGGTAGTAGAGTCAGGGGAATGCATGACAGAGGTGTTAGATAGTCCTAGGACCGGGGCATCCACCTCGGGAGGGGATGACCAACACTTTACCACATCAGCAGGAAAGGGATACTTCCTATCCCAACTTTTAGGTACACCGGGAAGTCTACTGGGACGCTCCTATTCCTTGAGCTCAAGGTTATTGAAATGTGCTTGCTCAGGAAATTCCAAACGTGACTTAGCGGTATGGAAAAGTTCCCCCCTTTGCTTGGGAGCCGCAACAGGGATGAGAAATGGACAGAACCTCAAAAATCTGGGTCAGCAATCTGTCAGTGTCATCCGGGGCCCAGGGGTCAGAGCCAGAATCTCATCAGATGACCCTGAGTCAGAGAAAAGCTCCCCTTCATCCGAAGGGGTATAGCCACAAAGATTCCAAAACTCATCAGTTTCCATAGGGAAAAGAGTGACATCAGGCGTTAAGTGTTAAGTACCGCTTTTTAGCAGGGGCCTTACGCGCCAAGGTATTAGCAATCAACTTCTCAACAGTAGCCAGTCTAGAAGACACATCAGGCTGAGAATCCCCACTTGTAAGTAGGAGTGAGATTTAAGCTTGGGGGGGTAGGTGAAGTGAAACGAGGTGCAGGCCCAGGCACTGGAAGGCCAGATTGCAGCGCAAGCACCTGCTCAGCACAGGGTACACAGACCCGCACCTTCTCACGCCCAGACCCACTCCCCACACGCTACACACTGCCGGGCTTGTCCCGAAGGAACCCTGGTCACATTATCCTGAGATGCCTCCATATGGTGATTTTAGCGGCACTATAGGCCGATAGGGATTAACGCTATACAGCAACCCTGGATGTCCCAATAACCCGCTAGGGAAGTGGGAGTAATTACACTAGGCCTCACAATTAACCAACTAATAGAGGGCCAGGAGAAGCCAATGGATTCGCCCGCCTGAAAGACATAATAAAAGGGGGTCGTAAGCAGACAGTAATAAAAAGGTGGTAATAAAGCCGCCCGCGAGGGCACTTACGGACTTGCTTGATTGCCGACGGACCACCACCCTATTGTCACGGGGACCCCCTTACACTCACCTCTCCTCCGGTCCCATGCCGGCTGCTCCCGCTCGGCCGGCGTGCGGGCTGGGCGGCGTCTCTGTCAGGCGGCGGCTCGGCGTCTCCTCTCCCCGGCCGCCGCTCGACTATTTCCGCCCCGAGCAGCCGCTCGGCTGTTTCCGTCGCGAGCGGCTGCTCGGGCGGCTTCCTCTCCGGCGGCGTCGGGAGCGGCCGCGCCACTGTCATCTCGGCGCGCTCCTGGCGCGCTGCTTCCTACACGCGCGCGCGCGTCAGGTGTCTCTATTTATGCCCTCTGGCGGCGCTGCACACAGGGCGCCCGCCGGAGGTAATTAGGTCTGGGCCAATGAGCCCAAGGTTGTTAGTTTGAATGGGGCAATCAGCCTCAGGGTTCCTAAATTGCACCAATCATTTCCCTCTCCCTGCCCCAACATTCCTATAAAGCTGTTCACTCTGCAGTTGTGCCTTGCCCGTGATAGCGTGCTGCTGGGTGTGATTGTGATCTCTGTTTTCCCTACGAATCTTGCCGTGTATGACCATTCCTGATTGCCGCCTGGACCGACCTTGCCTGTTTTTGACCACGATTCCTGCCTGCTCCTCTGTACCGCGTATCTCTGACCTCCCGGTGTGACCTTTGGCTAGCCCTGACTATTCTTCTATCTAAATCCTCCTGTACCGTGCTTCCTTGGACTGATCTCCCGTGTATGACCCCTGCCCGATTGTCTCTACCCAGTCTTGTTCCTGGTTCGTTTGCCTTCCCCTGCATAAGTCAGCATCCTTTGTGCTAACAAGTCCTGGGGGCAACCGTGTCCGGTGAGGCGTATTCTGCGTCCCGGCAAACGGGGGCTTGGCTATAGGCGAAGAAAGCAGCGGAGATTGGGGGTTGCTGACTTATTGGAAGGTAGGCGTCCCACGGGACCTGACATTATCACGGGCCAAAGAATTATCCTAGATGGAAGAATTAATGCAGCAGGTGCAAGCTATGGCCACCGCCATCAACCAGCTGGCCCAGCGTGTGGCTACGCAAGAAAGTCGCCTAATACCTGCACCATTGGATCCTGGGCCTTCAATCGAGCCAAAGATTCCTCTTCCAGAGAAATTCCTTGGGGATCGGACGAAGTTCTCTAACTTTAAGAATTCTTGCGAGCTTTACTTCCGTCTACGACCCCACTCAACTGGATCAGAGTCTCAACGAGCTGGCCTTGTCATCTCGCTTCTTCAGGGTGACCCTCAGACCTGGGCATTTGGATTAACACCCTCCGATGAGGCCCTACAATCGGTCTCCTCTTTTTTTTCCGCCATGGAGCTTTTATATGCTGATCCTGATCGGGCTTCAACTGCTGATTCCAAGTTACGGAACCTTAGACAGGCAAAACGCTCTGCGGAGGAGTACAGCGCAGAATTCCGGCGATGGGCTATTGATTCCAAATGGAATGACCCAGCTTTGTGCAGCCAATTTAGAATTGGACTTTCTGAGAACATAAAAGATGTTCTAGTCAATTATCCACAACCCAAGAGTCTGGATGACTACATGCAGCTGGCCATTAGAGTGGATAGACGTCTCAGGGAGAGACGTCAGGAGAAAAGCAAGGATCAACCGTGGGGACCCTCACGCCAAGAGTTAAGTTCTAGGGGTGCAGTCGCTTCTTCTTCTTCGGCACCCGAAGAACCTATGCAACTGGGAGTAACCCGTTTATCTCAGGCTGAGAAGGTTCGGCGTAGAACTCAAGGTCTCTGTCTTTATTGTGGAAATCCGGGCCACTTTGCCAAGAGTTGCCCAAACAAGGCTCCAGTGGCGGAAAACTACAGCGCCTAGGTCCTGCTGAGGGACTTCATCTAGGCGGCCAGGTATCATTCCCTCTAGTTAATCGGTTACTCCTGCCCGTTATGATTTCTTGGGGGCCATCCAAGACAATTGCCTCCGCTTTCATAGACAGCGGAGCGGCTGGCAATTTTCTGGATAGGTCACTTGCCGCCACCCTTGATATACCGTTAATTCTGTTAGAGAATTCCCTTCGGGTCCTGGCGGTCAATAATAAGCCTATTGAGGGAGGGTTGGTGTCCTTTAAAACTCCCTTGGTAAATTTAATGGTGGGCTCTGCTCATTCTGAAGAAATAGAATTTTTTATTATCGAGAGTCCCGTGTCCCCTATTGTTTTGGGGTTTCCTTGGTTAAAGACCCATAATCCTGTGATAGATTGGGAGTCTGGGGACCTTGTTAAATGGAGCCCTTTCTGTTACGATCACTGCTTCTCTATATCCCTTAGATCCTCACCGGTCATCCTTGATGGGTTACCTCCAGCCTATGCCGATTGGGCAGATGTGTTCTCAGAAAAATCCGCTGAAATTCTCCCCCCACATAGGACCTACGATTGTCCTATCGATTTACTTCCGGGGACAAAGCCCCCTAGAGGGAAAATTTATAATCTCACACGGTCAGAAGAGCTGGCCATGAGGGATTATATTTCAGAGAACCTCAAGAAGGGATTTATTCGTCCCTCCACCTCACCTGCCGGTGCAGGTTTCTTTTTCGTGGAGAAGAAGGACGGCGGGTTACGCCCCTGTATAGATTATCGAGGGTTAAACAAGGTTACCGTTAAGAATAGGTATCCGCTACCTTTAATCAATGACCTATTCAATCAGGTTTCGGGGGCTCAGATCTTCTCCAAACTGGACCTTAGAGGGGCTTATAACCTAATTCGCATTCGCCAGGGGGGACGAATGGAAGACTGCCTTCAATGTAAAAGACGGGCACTATGAATACTTGGTGATGCCTTTTGGCTTATGTAATGCCCCTGCAGTGTTTCAAGATTTTGTAAATGACATATTCCGTGATTTCCTGGGTCGGTTTCTGGTGGTTTATTTGGATGACATACTTATTTTTTCCCGTTCCCTGTCGGAACACCGTCAGCATGTTAAAGCGGTGTTACAGAGGTTACGGGAGAATCATCTGTATGTAAAAATCTCTAAATGTGTGTTTGAAGTATCTGAAATTCCGTTTCTGGGATATATAATCTCCAAGTGTGGGTTGGTTATGGATCCCTCCAAAGTTGCCGCAATAATGGAGTGGGAGCAACCTAGAACCCTTAAGGCGCTCCAGAGATTTTTAGGGTTTGCGAATTTCTACAGACAATTTATAAGGGGATTCTCTGCTATTGTGAGTCCCTTAACTGATCTTACTCGGAAGGGCGCTTTTGTTGAGGAGTGGCCTCCCTCAGCAATAAACGCCTTCCAACTACTGAAGGAAACTTTTACTTCAGCTCCAGTTTTGGTACATCCCAATACTAAGCACCCTTTTTTGTTAGAAGTTGATGCTTCTGAACTAGGGGTGGGAGCAGTTCTCTCCCAATATTCGGGCAATCCAGAAAAACTGCATCCTTGTGCGTTCTTTTCCCGTAAATTTTCTCCAGCCGAACGCAATTATGATGTTGGGAATAGGGAACTATTGGGTATTAAACTGGCTTTTGAAGAATGGTGTCACTGGCTAGAAGGCTCTTTACACCCCATTACTGTATATACTGATCATAAGAATCTAGAATATTTAGAATCCGCCAAAAGGCTCAACTCCCGTCAGGCTCGCTGGGCACTCTTCTTCTCTCGCTTCAATTTCATTATTACCTATAAACCTGGGAAGAAGATTGCCAAAGCAGACGCCCTATCTCGGAACTTTGGGGATTGTAAGGACCAAGTTGGTTCTGCGGAATCGATTTTGCCCTTAGGATGTGTAGTAGGTGCTCTTCTCCCTGACTTGTCTAACTCGTTGACGCCATTCCAGGTTGATTCTCCTCCTGGTAAACCCTCTGAGTGTTTATTTGTTCCGCCTCATCTACGTCTTGCCGTTTTACAGGAATTACATGATGCCAAGTCCGCCGGTCACTTAGGTATTCGGAAAACCTTGGCTATCGCCAAACGCCATGTCTGGTGGCCTACCATCAGATGCGATATCACCGCCTTTGTCGAAGCATGCCCTGTATGTTCCCGGAGTAAAGCTACCCATGGCTCTCCAGCGGGATTATTAGTTCCTCTAGAAATTCCCAGGGAGCCATGGTCACACATATCCATGGATTTTGTTGTTGACCTACCTCCGTCGCAGGGGAATACTGTAATTTGGGTAGTGGTGGACCGCTTCAGTAAAATGGCCCACTTTATCCCTTTAATAAAACTTCCGTCGGCACCAGACTTAGTACAACTATTTATTAATCATGTTTTTCGCCTCCACGGTTTACCACAAAATATTGTTTCAGATCGGGGGGTTCAGTTTGTATCTCGTTTCTGGAAAGCCTTCTGTAATCGCTTAGGTATTAAAGTTTCTCTTTCTACAGCTTATCACCCCCAGTCTAACGGACAGACCGAACGGGTGAATCAGAGCTTAGAACAATACTTACGCTGTTTTGTGTCCGACCGTCAAGAGCAGTGGGCAGAATTTATCGTTTTTGCAGAATTCGCCTTTAACAATACGCCTAGCGAGTCGACTAAGTTTTCGCCGTTTTTCTGTAATTATGGTAAGAATCCTAAGGCGACGTCCTTCTCTGGTCCTTCCTCCAACTTGCCGGCCTTGGAGGAATGGCTACGAGAAAGGACTAAGGTGTGGTCTGAGATACAGACGAACCTTAAGAAAGCCTCCAGAAGTTATAAGGGTTTTGCGGACCGACATAGGTCGCAAGAACCACCATTTCAGGTGGTTGACTGGGTTTGGGTATCTACAAAAAATATTGCCCTTAGACAACCTTCGTCTAAGCTAGGCCCTAAGTACATCGGTCCTTTCCCCATTACTAACAAACTGAGCAATGTTACCTTTAAAGTCAAGTTACCTTTATCCATGAAAATTCCGTCGACCTTTCATGTTTCTTTGTTAAAGTCTGCCAAAAATATTCAGGTGTCATCTCCTCCTCCGGTCATAGTGGGAGATGAGCCTGAATACGAAATTAATAGAATACTCGATGCTCGGGTAGTTCAAAATTCATTACAGTATTTAATTGATTGGAAGGGTTTTGGTCCTGAGGAGAGGTGTTGGGTACCAGCTAGGGATGTCCATGCCAGAACCTTAGTTAATAGATTCCATCGTGAGAATCCGGATAAACCGGGTAAGGGTCCAGAGGCCCCTCATGAAGGGGGGGGTAGTGTCACGGGGACCCCCTTACACTCACCTCTCCTCCGGTCCCACGCCGGCTGCTCCCGCTCGGCCGGCGTGTGGGCTGGGCGGCGTCTCTGTCAGGCGGCGGCTCGGCGTCTCCTCTCCCCGGCCGCCGCTCGGCTATTTCCGCCCCGAGCAGCCGCTCGGCTGTTTCCGTCGCGAGCGGCTGCTCGGGCGGCTTCCTCTCCGGCGGCGTCGGGAGCGGCCGCGCCACTGTCATCTCGGCGCGCTGCTTCCTACGCGCGCGCGCGCGCGCGACAGGTGTCTCTATTTATGCCCTCCGGCGGCGCTGCACACAGGGCGCCCGCTGGAGGTAATTAGGTCTGGGCCAATGAGCCCAAGGTTGTTAGTTTGAATGGGGCAATCAGCCTCAGGGTTCCTAAATTGCACCAATCATTTCCCTCTCCCTGCCCCAACATTCCTATAAAGCTGTTCACTCTGCAGTTGTGCCTTGCCCGTGATAGCGTGCTGCTGGGTGTGATTGTGATCTCTGTTTTCCCTACGAATCTTGCCGTGTATGACCATTCCTGATTGCCGCCTGGACCGACCTTGCCTGTTTTTGACCACGATTCCTGCCTGCTCCTCTGTACCGCGTATCTCTGACCTCCCGGTGTGACCTTTGGCTAGCCCTGACTATTCTTCTATCTAAATCCTCCTGTACCGTGCTTCCTTGGACTGATCTCCCGTGTATGACCCCTGCTCGATTGTCTCTACCCAGTGTTGTTCCTGGTTCGTTTGCCTTCCCTTGCATAAGTCAGCATCCTTTGTGCTAACAAGTCCTGGGGGCAACCGTGTCCGGTGAGGCGTATTCTGCATCCCGGCAAACGGGGGCTTGGCTATAGGCGAAGAAAGCAGCGGAGATTGGGGGTTGCTGACTTATTGGAAGGTAGGCGTCCCACGGGACCTGACACCTATAAATCCGTTTCCTTTGCGATCCTCTTACGGGACCATTTTGACATCGAGACTAGCAGCTATGGACGAGTCTAGTGCATTTGAGGAGCATGAGGATCTGCAGCCCATGGGCATTGAAATTGTCCGGAGGGCTGAGACCAGATTGCACCGGTGGCGACGCATGCATATCGATGGCATGCATGACGTTGAGCTGTTCAAGCTGACCAGACTTAATCGCGCTTCCCTCCATAAATTGTATAGTGAGCTGCGGCCATGGTTAGCCCGCACCACAAGGAAGGGGCAAGCAATTTCAGGTATGACCAAGATGCTTGGTTGCCTGCAATTTTTGGTGAACGGCTCGTTCCAGAGGCTGGGTGCCCTCTCCGTGGGGTTCTCCCAGCCTACGCTGAGCCGCGCCCTATCCAAGTTTTTGGAAGGCATGGCTACCATTACTCGCAAATATATTTGTTATCCTGACGACATGGTAGCCAGAAATACGATTAAGCTGGCATTTTATAACATCGCCGACATGCCCAACGTCATGGGTGCAATTGACTGCACCCACGTTGCCCTTGTCCCTCCAGCAGTCGACGAGTATATCTACAGGCAGGTTCAATCAGTCCTTTTTTTTCACATTTGTTTTAAGGTCCTTCCAAAATCCAAAATACCCTCCTTGGCAAATGTCCCTTCTTCGAATTAGTCCCTCGTTGTAATTAATCCCTCCTTGTAAGTTCTCCATCGTTGCAAATACTTCCCTTATATTTTGGATTTCCTCCATGTTATTTATCCCTCCTTGTAATTTATCCCTCCTTTTCCATAATTAATCCCTCCTTGTATTTGTACCTATTTGTAAATATTCCCTCCGTGGAAGTAATCCCTCCATGGAATAATTTACTACTTTAAACTATTACCTCCTTGTAATTATTCCCTCCTTGGATTTTGGTCACCATTTTTAGGTATCCCTCCTTTTAAGTATTCCCTCCTTTTAAAAATTCCCTGTGGAACCATGGACCGTAGTTAGTTGCATATAAATGTCACATGTGTTCACCAAGGAAAAATTTTAATGTGTACCTGAAATAGACCCTTGAAAGTTAATCTTTACTTTATAAAACATACATATTGTTTTTGGCCAACCCAAAATACTTATGTACTTGTTTATTGCTAATTTAATTTGCCCACAGTATTTGCTTAGGGTGTGATGAGTTAGTGTTCCCCTAGTTTGCGTCCCCTTTAAAATGGGCCACTCAATGAATGTCCAAGCAGTGGTGGCCCTGGACATGCGGTTCCTTAGTCTGCTCGCCTGGTCCTTCCTCCGGCTATCCACTTCTTCCGTGGCTGTTGACGCCCGTCCTCCGGCCCCAGAATGCAGACGAAGAGGCATATAATAGGGCGCACAGGAAGACCAGGGCCGTGGTGGAGAGGGCGTTTGGCCTGTTGAAGACCCGCTTCCGATGCTTGGACCATACCGGGGGAGCACTTCAGTATGACCCCAAAAAGGTCATAGATATTATAATGGCATGTGCTGTGTTGCATAATTTTGCTATATTGCAGCGTGTCCCCCGGTATGTGGCTGTGCCCATCTCTCTACCCACCGATGAGCCAGACGAGGACTATCGTGGCCCACCGAGTGCGTCTGCCCAAGCAGTGCGATCTAATTTAATTGCGACACATTTTTCTTAATTTGTGTTTCCTGTGTTTGTTTAGGGCCATTTTTCTTGGCTAATTCTGTTTTTTGCCCTTTGTGTTTGTATCTTTGTTACTTTTACAAACAGTAAAGAAATATTTTATAACCAACCTCACACATGATTGTCATTTGGGTTTTTCCCCATGTTACAAATGTGTTACTGCCTACTTTAACTCAGCTTTATTCAGCCAAAACTAAAAAGCATAAACTTAGTCCACAACAGGTTAATTACAATTTTATGTAGTTTATTTCTGAAGCAAACTTTGCATTTGCTGGTCACTACTATAGTTGCATCAAAAACATGTGCACCAAAAAAAATGAAAGTTGAGCCAAATCAAGCCACATAGCAATTGCCCAGAGGAAGGAGTTTTAAAGTAAGCCACTCCTGTGCAAAGTTAAGGACTAAATACCATTTTGTGAGTACTCACCTGAAAAATGGATATTGTTGGTGTGCCACACACCCCGCTTCACTTCTTAAATATTCATCACTTCATGGGTTAATCCACCGCAGGTGACGTAGTGCAGAGAGGAAGTCTTGTAACGAGCCCCCTTCCGGCCTATATATACCTGGTACCTCTCTTCAATCACCAGTATATTCAAAAAGCAGTAAAACAAGGTACCAGTATTCCACCAGTAACCTCCAAAATTAATTTTGATATACATAAAAAAGGGCTTCACCATATAAATGCTTCGGTAATACCGAAAAGGGAGGGGGTGAAGCGGGGTGTGTGGCACACCAACAATATCCATTTTTCAGGTGAGTACTCACAAAATGGTATTATTCTTGGTGTGCCACACACCCCGCTTCACTTCTTAAATATTCATCACTTCATGGGACATCCAAAAGCAGTGTCCTCAAGGGAAGGGCATCTCAAGGCCAGGTGAAGCATAACTTAAATGACTGCAGTCTGCAGAACTTTGCGGCCAAAAACAGCATCCGCTGAGGCCCGCACATCAACTTTGTAAAACTTAGAAAAAGTATGAACAGAAGACCAGGTGGCGGCCTTACAAACCTGTTCAACAGAAGCTTGGTGCTGAAAGCCCAAGACGCCCCAACAGCGCGAGTGGAATGAGCAGTAATACGAAAAGGGGGAACTTTTCCCTTAGCAGAATAGGCCGCAGTAACGGCCTGACGTATCCACTTGCTAATGGCAGATTTGGCTGGTGCCAAACCCTTCTTAGGCCCATGGGGCACAACAAAAAAGGAATCCGTCCTACGGAAAGGAGACGTGATAATCAAGTAGTACTTAACACAGCGTACTACATCCAAACAATGCAACACCCTCTCTTTGTCATTCTTAGGATTTTAGGACACAATCCTTGTTAGGACACAAGGAGGGAAGAACAATATCTTGGTTCAAATGAAAAGCAGAAACAACCTTAGGAAGAAAATCTGGCTTGAACCGAAAGACCACTTTATCCTGATGCCTCTCGAAGTAAGGCGCCTGGATAGTTAAGGCCGCCAATTCTGAGACACGCCGGACAGAAGTGATCGCTACCAAGAAGACAATCTTCTGAGTCAGGGTAGACAAAGCAATATCTTGCAAAGGCCCAAAAGGAGGAGCCTGAAGAGCCGAAAGAACCAAATTCAAATCCCAAACAGGGAGTAATGGTTTCCTGGGAGGCCGCACATGCGTAACCCCCTGGAAAAAAGTTTTAACTAAAGGTTTAAGCGCAATACGCTTCTGAAAAAAGACAGATAAGGCAGAGACCTGCCCTTTCAATGTACTTAGCTGGAGACCAGAGTCCAGCCCTGATTGTAAAAACTCCAGAATCCTGGGGACCGAAAGGACCCTACAAGGAAAAGATCTTATCTCACACCAAGTGATATAGGCTTTCCAAGTCCTATAGTAGGTGATGGAAGAAGACTTCTTCCGGGCACTGATCAGAGTCTTAATGACTGAATCATCCTCCTCCTTCAGGATGGAGGTTTCAGCAGCCAGGCCATCAAACCCAGCGCTGGTAAATTGGGGTAACACAATTGACCCTGAGTGAGCAGATCGGGCCGAAGAGGCAGAACGAACTGGTCCACTGCCAGCCAAATGATGTCTGCGAACCTTATTCGTTTTGGCCACCTTGGGGCCATGAGAACGGCGTACACCCTTTCCAGAGCAAACTTCTGAAGAACTCTGCCCAGCAAGGGCCACGGAGGAAACAGGTATAGAAATCTCAGGGCTTCTCAGTTCAGGGACCTGACGTCCACTGTCAGAGCCAGAGGATCCCGGGAGAGTGACACGAAGCTCGGGAGCCTGTGATAGTGATGAGGGGCCAACAGGCCCACCTCCGGACTCTCCCATTGGAGACACAATAAGAGAACCACCCGAGGATGGAGAGCTTATTCTTCCAGACGGGGAGAGCACTTGCTCAACCGGTCCGCTACCTGTTCCATCACCTCTGGAATGTAAACCGCCGAGAGACAGGGAACATGGAACACTGCCCATGTCTGGATCAGGGACATTTCTCTGAAGGGTAAGTGGGGCCTCCACTGCCCTGAAGCCGCAGCTCCTTCCAGAATCTGTCCCATCCCGACAGACCGGTGTCCGTGGTGACACCTCTCCAAGGGAGGGTCAGGAAAGACCTGCCCTGTACAAGATTGGTCGAGACCAATCGCCACAGGAGGAACTGCCGTACACGGGAGGACAATCGGAAGGACTGCTCCAACAACAGAGGCTGCTGGACCCGACCCCTGAATGGACCGCGAGGGAGGGTGAGACTCGAATTCCAGGTTGTAACCTGTCGACACTACCTCCTGGATCCATCTGCCTAGAACCACAAGGTTCCAATGGTAGAAGTGTCGCAATAGTCCCCCCACCCGCACGGGTGAGGGCAGCCCCTCATTGCTGAGTGAGCTTATCAGCAGGCTTGGGCTTGGTGCCCCAGGACTGAGTGGGCCGGCCACGGCGCCTCCCCCGAGTCCAACCTGCGCCACTGGTAGCGGGAAAGGACGTACCTTTGCCCGCTCCGAACCTTTGAAAGGAAGGCCTACCGGAACTTGTCCCCCTGAAGGGACCACAAGGCCTTTTGCGTATTGGCATCTTACCATCTTTTGCAACTGAATCAATTTTCTCCCCAAACAGACGCAACCCCAAAAAGGGGAGAGCTGTGAGTACCTTTTTGGAAGCCATGTCTGCAGACCACTGACGCAGCCATACTGACCTGCGAATAGCCACCAGCATAGCTGCCGCCTTGCTACTCATAGTCAGCGCATCGTCCTGAGCGGCCAGGACATAAGCCACAAAAGATTCACACTGCTTAAGTGCAGTGAACTGTTTGCAAGCGGGATCAAGATCCTCATATAGCCCCTGAATTAGGGACTTAATTGCCAATAGAAGAAGGGCTGAAGCACATACCGGGCGCAATGCTGACCCGGAATAGATAAAACCATGTCGAGCGTATTGGTCAATCCTGCGATCTTCCCCATCTTTGGGGGTAGTGGTCTCAGCAGATTGTACCATAGCCGAGCTGGAGAGTCCTAGTACAGGGGTATCGACGTCCGGAGGGACAGACCACAGCCTCACCAATTCTGGTGGAAAAGGATAACGCTTTTCCCAACTGGAAGGAATTCCAGATAACCGTGTGGGATGTTCCCATTCCTTAAGAACCACCCTCTCAAAGTGGTGCTGTCTGGGAAAAACCAAACTCGGCTGAGGCTCTTTAAATAACTGACCCTTTGGCGGGGCGGCCGCCTCAGGCGTATCTAAACTCAAAATTTTAAACATTTGAGCCAGAATGGAGGGGGTGTCAACAACAACCCCCTCTGACCAATCGCCGATCTCATCAGCCACATGCTGACCTGTCGGCTCATCTGACTCCGACGGGAGTTCAACCTCGTCAGGGGATCCATCGGACCATTCCACAGGTTCACAAAACTGGTCCTGTGGAGCCGAAGGTACCGGAGTCAGGTGCCTTCGTTTTGTAGCGGTTTTAAACGCTGCTTTAACGGGCATCATTTTCCGGGGGCAGGGCTGTGCTGCTGCCTCGGAATGCGAATCCCCACTTTTGACAGTGTCATGCGGGGTCCGGAATAGGGATGGAGAGGTAGGAGATGATGAAGGATGCGATGGCACCGCAGCCGAAGCAACGGACTGGCGCGCAATAGTCTGTTTTGCACAAGGGATGCAAATAAAGATATCATCAGCTGGGAGTGGAACCCCACAACCTACGCACCCCCCAAACGGAACAGCAGAACCGTTTCCGGAATCTACGGAAGCCTCCATATGGTGATTTATGGTATTCGCAATAATGGGACTTTTAAGGCATAAGCCGACCCGGGATGCCCCCTTTATTTTAGTAATGTCCCGGAAGGGAGGATTTATATAAAATTTTTTTTTTTTTTTTAAGTTTAGGTCCCCTTTAATAGAAACTATATATATATATATATACTTATATATAGTCTATGTATATAAACATTCAAATCAATCCCAATAATTAGCCAGGCACATAGAGCCGGAGGGCTAGCATAAGCAGGGATCCCAGGATCTGCAAGGCAAGAAAACAACCATCAGATCCTTCACATGTGTATAACATATAAGTATGGCACCAAGTGCCCTTAAATGACGCCCCCTTGATAATAGTGATTTCTCACTGTATTATTAAACAATATCTCCCATTTAACGGCCCCAACGGGAGGGGCCGCTTACCTGTACCGCAATCAGCCGGTAAGCCTGCAGCCAGCAGCCATGAGCCGGCAGAAGTGCGGCCGTGCGCCCACGTGCCTTCCTGTTTTGAAGGAAGCTGGGACGCTGGGCCCGCCGCAGACGCCGCATGACGTCGGCGCCGCGCCAGCGTGCCCGCCCCCCCCCTACGCTGATCAGCTGGAACACTTTACAGCTGATCACAGCACGCGCGTCCAGGCAGCGGAGGGGGGAGGGTAAAAACCGCATGTGCTGACAAAGCTCAATGAATGCCAGGCGAGGAGAGGGGAGAGGGGGGAGGGGGTAGGGGGCCACAAGCAACCAACTGCCAGAGAGTTGGCCAGCCCATACCCAGCGCAAGCTGCCCTAAAGCGGACCCAAAATATACACATGCTACAGTGAATGTATAAACATGACATATATGTTAACATGCAGTGATACAGTGAAACACACATACTAAAGCACACCCTCACCACCCCCCCAACGGGAGAGAAAGGGGCTACGGGGACCCTCGGGACAGGGGCATCCCATTTCCGGATCACCATGCCGGTTCGCCGCATTGCCCTACGCATGAGGTCGAGCGGTAGGAGATAAGCTCCTAGGCACTTAAAGTGCCATCTACCATTTGCCCGGTGAGCAGCCAAGGCTGGGAGGCTTCCTATTTCACCATAAAGGTATACAAACTCAAACCGGGCAGAAATAGACCAAAAGGGGGGTGGCGGGGTAAGAATACCCCGGCCTACCTGTAAGCAAGAGACTTCCAACTTCTGACTTGTCAGCAAGCAGAGAGAAAAAATACTGGTGATTGAAGGGAGGTACCAGGTATATATAGGCCGGAAGGGGGCTCGTTACAAGACTTCCTCTCTGCACTACGTCACCTGCGGTGGATTAACCCATGAAGTGATGAATATTTAAGAAGTGAAGCGGGGTGTGTGGCACACCAAGAATATTAAAATGTTACAAACATAGGTGACAAGCATTGCCATGTCCACATTGTGCATCCAACAAATAGGTCCACAGACACACCCTCTCCTGCTTGGCCACATTTGCCACAGGCACAGGTGTAAAGCAGCCAAACCTATGCCACATCTACACCTGTTATTCAGTGTGACACCCAAACAAGAACCCCCAGTCCCAATCCAAGTCCAGTTCAATCTCAGCCAGGGTTCAAGGTAGTAGTTTGCCAGCCCAGAATGTCCCCACAATCATGCCTACAAACAGGAGGAGCCAGAACCAATGTCATGCGCTACAAGCATGCAGCGCAACAGCTTGAGTGGCAGGTTCATTGAGGCTTCCCCTCCGGCATTGGCTAGTGGGCTACCTCAGCACTCTAGTGAGCTATATGGGAGCAAATCCAAAGCATACAAGCAAAGCCATACCAAAAGGGTATATTGGTAGGGCTCACCAGACAGGTCAATACAGTGGGGATGTAGATCAAAGATATGGAGCAGATACAGGCCAAATAGGCCTTAAAATGGGGGATGCCCATAAAACCCAGGTTGGGGCCCTTGGAGGTGGGCCGTCACCTGGGCCTGTGTGGCATTCAGAATCTGCAACTGTTCCAACATGTTTCTATTGGAAGTTTGAAATTCAGCCATCATGGCACTGAGATTGTTAGTTAAGGTGGCCATGTGGCTGTTGCTATTTCAAACTTCCTCAAGCATGCCACTGTAATAATTGGATAAGGTGGCCATGTGGCTGTTGTTGGACCTAAATTCAGTCAGCATGGCGTTTAATGTGTTGTTTAAGGTTTCTAATTGGCCATGAAGATGTTCCTGGTTTCTTTGATTTTGGAGGCCTCTCATGGTACCATGCTGACTCCATCATCTGCGCGCCCCTCCCCTGGGCAAGTGGGCGACGTAGTCGACTAGGCCTCCCAATTCCCCGGGTTTGGGGGCGTGCAGATGATGTGCCTCTAGGTCCACCAACAGCCACAGGTCTGCTTGGCAAATCCTCAGCAGCAGAGCTAACACTGGGGACTGTCGACTCAGTCTCTGCATGCTGCCCACGGTGGGCTGGTAGCATGCCGCCAGCTTCATTCTGCTGCTGAGCATTTGTTGGAGAAACATGTTGGGACAGTTGCTGATTCTGTCCCAGGGGGAGGTGTTCTGAAGGTTCCATGAAGGCTCTATCTTCCTCCAGCTCCTGGATTTCCTCCATCAGTGTGTGGGTCTGTTGGGACATGTTAAAAAAAAAAGGTTCAGTGTATGGACTACATATGTAATTCCGCAAAAAGAAACATGGCAAGGCACATGCATTAGCAACATCATATAAAGACACTTACCGTATATATCGGATCCTGGGTCCGAGCCAGCACGAAAGTAGACGGCATGTTCAAACTGGCAGAGGATTCCCCACTAGCTGAGGGATGATGCTGGGCTGCATTTGTGAAAATAAGCCATGTTAACACACAACTAGGCATTGGTGATGCGTATTAACACATATGGTTCAATAAAACACAGGCCCATGAATGAATGTCAACTCCCCCAACGGACCAAGTTAAACTTGACTATGCATTTCATTATCTGTTAGATGTATTAGTCAACAAGTACATACACATTGGTCTCCTTAACCAAAATAAACATGCATGTACTGGCTGTTCTGAGGCTTCACACATCCCTTAAAGCCCATTATGGGACCACACTCCATTTGCCATTAGATTAGGCTGCTTGACATTCTTTCTATGTCAAACGTTCAAGCACCCCACATCAAGTCGTTTGGAGCAAAGCACAGCTCAAACCCAAATTGGCTACAGATAAAGATGGAAGTGTTGTATGTAATTTTCTATAAATACATAACAGGCAGTCCTTTGCTAATCTCAATAGTGTTCCTCAAGACTCACCAAAATAATCTCAGAGGAAGTAACAAAGCAAATAATGGGTCGCCACACATAACACACCCTGTTTAAATTGTAACCTCCACTACAAGGCACACCCTAGGGGCCTGTGTTAATATATGGGTTTGTGCCTAATTTTACACGCAGATCACATTTCACATACACAGTAACATTACTAACCGGCAGTAATATGAGGGATGTCCGTGTCCTGTCGGGCCGAGTGTCCCTCTAAGGCTACAGGATGTAGCAGGCCCAGCACCATCTCCTCAGCTCGGGTAAATTGCAGTTTTGTGGGGAATCCGCCGCCAGTTTGTAAGCTGAAAAAGAGAGTTGCACACATTTAGATAAATGTTTCCAATACAAGACGAAGCAAAATCCACAAAGTATATATGTACCTGTAATGACGCTGTTTATTTTCTTTCTTCCGTGCTGCATACTTTAGGTCCGATATTTTCCTTTGTATCTGCTCCACATCTTTGACCTCTTCCCCCGCTGCATTGACCTGTCTGCGGAGCTGCGCAAATATCTCCGCGTTCCGCTGCTTGCTTGTAGCTTTGGATCTGCGCCCATATAGCTCATCATAATACAAGGTGAGGCCACTAGCCAATGCCAGAATTTGGGCCTCACCAAACCTGGCCTCGGCGCAATGTGCGCCCTGTTGCTTGACGTTCTGGCTCATCAGTGGTTGGCTGCAAATGGGGGGACATTCTGGGCTGGCTGTGTTGGGGAGAAATGTAGGACAGGTGGCTGGCTTCTTATTGGACTGGACTTGGATATGGACTTGGGGTTCTTGCCTGGGTGGCCACTGAACTAGCAGGCGCAGCTGTGGCATATTCTGCCTGCATTTCCACCTGTGCCGGTGCCAAATGTGGGAGAGGAGGAGAGGGTGTGGTGGATGATGTTGGGCTTCTTGGCCTGTGCCTCTGTGGCCCTTTCAGAGTTTCATGGCCCTGGGAGGTTGATACACGTGGCTGGGGTGATGCTGAGCTCTGGCTCCTGGGGCTTCGGGCCTGGTGTCTTGGCCTCTTGGGCTGAGAGCTTTTCCCACGTGGCTGGGGTGATGCTGAGCTCTGGCTCCTGGGGCTTCGGGCCTGGTGTCTTGGCCTCTTGGGCTGAGAGCTTTTCCCACGTGGCTGGGGTGATGCTGAGCTCTGGCTCCTGGGGCTTCGGGCCTGGTGTCTTGGCCTCTTGGGCTGAGAGCTTTTCCCACGTGGCTGGGGCGATTCTGAGCTCTGGCTCCTGGGGCTTCGGGCCTGGTGTCTTGGCCTCTTTGGCTGAGAGCTTTTCCCACGTGGCTGGGGTGATGCTGAGCTCTGGCTCCTGGGGCTTCGGGCCTGGTGTCTTGGCCTCTTGGACTGAGAGCTTTTCCCACGTGGTTGGGGTGATGCTGAGCTCTGGCTACTGGGGCTTCGGGCCCGGTGGCTGGGCCTCTTGGGCTGTGAGCTTTTCCCACGTGGCTGGGGTGATGGTGACCTTTGAAGGCTGGGGCTTCTCACCCTCTTGGTGTGCTTTTTAGGGGCTGTACCTGTGTGTTTGGTGGCCTGACCCTTCTTCTTTAGCGCTGGCTCCTTTGTTTTCGGGCTTGTGGGTGCCTTTGTGGTCGCCTTCGGCTGCCCACTGCGGGTTCCCGGCCGCTTCGCCTTAGGTATTTTGGAGCGAGTGGTGGGCCCTGATGAAGCCTCCTCACCCTTTTTCCGGCTGGCTTCCTTGGCTGCTTTGGCCTTTGGTGCGGATTTTTTTGCTGGCATCATGAATAGACTCTGAAAGAGAATGAGCTGTGGCTCCAGGCCCCTTTAAATACTAATGCCGGGGCCTGACGTTTACGCGTTCGAGTACGCGTGCGTACGGTCGTTCGTCCGGCCGTGCGGAACGAGGAAACCGCAGGGGCATTACTTATCTGCTGCAGACAAGAGGCAAGATGGCGCCCACAATCTTCACCCACCAACAAGAAGAGATCATCATGCTTGTAAGTGTGTTTTAATGCCTTTGATTTGCCATGTAAATGCATGCCTAGCCCATAATGAAGCGCATGAACAAACGGTTGTTTTAAAAAGTGTATCAAACTCCGTGCCAAACTGAAGTGAGGGCCAGCTTCAAGGATTGTATTAGGCTACAAATATGTATGTTAATGTCATTTAGTCAAATGATCGATTGTTCACAGATATTTGTATGCTGTTTTCACTCAAACCTTGTTTTTGATTGTGTTTTGTAGACCATGCTGGAACGCAGGTACGACTAACTGCCCAACTCTTTTGAGAAGCGCACCGTCGCCCTGGAGATAGTTTCCAGAATCCACCATCAAACGGACACCACCTTCACCCACACGCAGATCATGCAGCATTGGTCGGACCTGAAAGGGCTGCACATGCCCCGGGTGCGGCGGTTTTTCTGACTCCATTTCCCTAGTAAGTACATAGCGATTGCATGCCACATGTAACTGATGCAGAAGGTAGGCCTTTAGTTATAATGCCTTTTCTTGATGGAAATGGATTACCGCATTTGCCGCACCCGGAGGCGCACAGGCCGACCAGTGCTGCATGAATCTGCTGCTGGAAGTGAAGGTGGTGGATCTCCAGGGCGACGGTCCTACCCCTCCTCTGTTGGTTCCTCAGACCAGCCCATGGACCTTTCCACAGAGGAGGGGCGGCACAACGTGGGCAGGGAGTCGTACCCAGCGACGCATGCGGGAGCCTCTGGTATGTGACTCTTCATGTAACCGCACACACATATCCATGTTATTTCCACCCAAGCTGATTCCCTAATCTGTTTTTGTAGATGCTTCAGGAGCGGGTGAAGATGCGCAGGCTGCAGCAGATCTCGGGCAGGAGGCACAGGGAGAAGGTGAGTGATGTGACACACAAATTGCAAATTTGATTACTGTTGACTAAGACATAATCAGTGACCCTATCAACAACTATCTCAACAGGCTCTACTTCCCAAAAGTGGCAGGGCCCAGGACGTAGGGTTGTCCCCAACGAGGCATCCGTCGGCCACCAACCAAGTAAGTTGTAATGTCATTCTTTGCAGTATGTGTTAAGTGACATAATCACACAAATTCCTAAAGGCAGTCAATGTCATTAGCATAATGACCTCTGGTCACTTCCTTAGAGTAATGACTTCCCAGAATGTCCTCTGGCCACTTCCTTAGAGTAATGACTTCCCAGAATGTCCTCTGACCACTTCCTTAGAGTAATGACTTCCCAGAATGTCCTCTGACCACTTCCTTAGAGTAATGACTTCCCAGAATGACCTCTGGCCACTTCCTTAGAGTAATGACTTCCCAGAATGTCCTCTGGCCACTTCCTTAGAGTAATGACTTCCCAGAATGTCCTCTAGCCACTTCCTTAGAGTAATGACTTCCCAGAATGACCTCTGGCCACTTCCTTAGAGTAATGACTTCCCAGAATGTCCTCTGGCCACTTCCTTAGAGTAATCACTTCCCAGAATGACCTCTGGCCACTTCCTTAGAGTAATCACTTCCCAGAATGACCTCTGGCCACTTCCTTAGAGTAATGACTTCCCAGAATGACCTATGGCCACTTCCTTAGAGTAATGACTTAGCAGACTGACATATGTCGTGTTTATTTAGGTTGCCAACTAACAAACATTCCATCCACAGGTGAGAAACATGTATTTAGCGCCAACTTATGTTTTTGTATCAAATTTATACAGGGACCACACGGGCAAGAGTGGAAGAAATGAATCGAGGAGTCCTTGAGTTGGTGGCCGATATGCAGCTGCTGCGTGACTCATTGGGGACAACAGAAGAAGAATAGTGTTCTGGGTTCTGTCACTGATTTTAATTTTGTACATAGTTTTTTTAAATTTTACATTTTTAATATTTTTAATGTTGTTTTTAAAATGTTTTACATAATTTTTTTAAAAACAAAAAACAAATGGGCCACAAAAATGGCCTTGAAGTAAAAATTCAAAAACCAAAAATAAGTTTCAGTGTCATTTTTAAACACAAATACATTAACACCAAACGAAGGGGGAAATACATATTTAGAGATGAAGATTCAGATGAACGTGAAGTGGTTTGGGTAAGTTTTAGGGGCCTAAAATGGAAGAAGAACATAACCGCAAAGTGATTTGGGTAAGTTTTAGGGTGCGGTAAATGAAGAAAAACATAACCGCGAAGTGATTTGCGTAAGTTGTAAGGGTCCAAAAGGGAAGCTGGAGGATAGCGCTAAGGGGTTGAGGTGAGCTTTAAGGGTCCAAAAGGGAAGCTGGAGGATAGCACTAAGGGGTTGGGGTGAGCTTTAAGGGTCCAAAAGGGAAGCTGGAGGATAGCGCTAAGGGGTTGGGGTGAGCTTTAAGGGTCCAAAAGGGAAGCTGGAGGATAGCGCTAAGGGATTGAGGTGAGCTTTAAGAGGCCAAAGGGAAGCTGGAGGATAGCGCAAAGGGGTTGATGTGAGCTTTAAGGGTCCAAAAGGGAAGCTGGAGGATAGCGCTAAGGGGTTGGGGTGAGCTTTAAGGGGCCAAAAGGGAAGCTGGAGGATAGCGCTAAGGAGTTGAGGTGAGCTTTAAGGGGCCAAAAGGGAAGCTGGAGGATAGCGCTAAGGGGTTGGGGTGAGCTTTAAGGGTCCAAAAGGGAAGCTGGAGGATAGCGCTAAGGGGTTGAGGTGAGCTTTAAGGGTCCAAAAGGGAAGCTGGAGGATAGCGCTAAGGGGTTGGGGTGAGCTTTAAGGGTCCAAAAGGGAAGCTGGAGGATAGCACTAAGGGGTTGAGGTGAGCTTTAAGGGGCCAAAAGGGAAGCTGGAGGATAGCGCTAAGGGGTTGAGGTGAGCTTTAAGGGGCCAAAAGGGAAGCTGGAGGATAGCGCTAAGGGGTTTAGCTAAACATTGTAGTAGAAGTGAGGGTGGCAAATATGTAGGCGAGCACTTTAATGAGTTAAGTTTGTAGTGCGCAGGCGCAAGATCGTAAGGATTTCCGTCTGGACGATTATTTTTTGTAAAAGTGAAACAGAATCTATCGGGAAACGTAAAGGATTCGTGTGAGGATACGATGGGAAAAGGGCAAAAACGAAAGCCTACGTTGTTACCTGAGAAAATGAATCCGAAAATTCTCGATGGAAAATGACATCCTCGTACTCGTACTCTGGCATACGAACGGACGGAAACTTTACAGAGGGTTTACAATGCATGCATAGAATCGCTCGCACATTCATACGAGAGCGGGACCTTTGAAAATAATACGACATCGGCACTAAAACGGAAGGTTTTTTGTGTCTCTCTGAATCGAGCCTAATGTCCTGATTGAGATGAAAAGCAGCCACCAAAAAGACTACCTTAAGCGTCAAAATGGACAAAGGGTCCTCACGCAAAGGCTCAAAGGGAGACCCCTGCAAGGCAGATAAGACCAAGTTCAAATCCCAGACTGGTAACATAGGCTTACGTGGAGGACGCACGTGAGTAACCCCCTGGAAGAAAGTCTTGACCAGACGATGGTGAACAGAGGATCTTTGAAAGTAAATGGCCAAAGCAGAAACATGATCTTTGAGGGTACTAAGTTGAAGACCCAAATCCAAACCATGTTGTAGAACTTCCAAAATCCTGAGGATAGAAAACCCCCGACAGGGAATCGACTTAGACTCACACCAATCAATGTAAGCATGCATATCCTATAGTAGATGGATGACGAGGATTTCTTCCTAGCCCGAATCATGGTATTAACAACAGAGGCAGGCAGCCCCTTTTCCATCAAGATGGAGGTTTCAGCAGCCAGACCATTAAAGCCAGCATTTGTAAATTGGGATGGCGTAGATGCCCCTGAGTGAGCAGGTCTGGATCCTTGGGCAGGACATACTGATCTACTGCCAACTGCACGACGTCTGCAAACCACACCTTTCTTGGCCAACAGGGGGCCACCAGAATGGTTGGCACCCCTACCTGGGCAATCTTGCGCAGCACCCTGCCCAGCAGAGGAAAAGGAGGGAACACATAGAGGAGCTGAAAGCTCTTCCAAGACATTGCTAGCGCATCCATGGCCAAGGCCAGAGGGTCCTGGGACAGAGAGACAAAGACTGGAAGCTTGTGATTGTGATGGGACGCAAACAGATCCACATCTGGCTGACCCCAACGGTGGCACAGGGAGCGAAACACCCTGCTGCACAGGGACCATTCTGGCAGATGAGAAGTCCACCTGCTGAGGGAGTCTGCCTCCAGATTCTCCACCCCTGGGATGTACACAGCTGAGATGCAGGGAACATTCTCCTCCGCCCAAGACAGTATCAGGGACACTTCCTTGAGGGCCCTCTTGCTCCGGGTCCCTCCCCGATGATTGATGTAGGCAATCGCCGTCTGGTTGTCCGTGTGGACCTGAACCGCCTGACTCCGAAGGTGTGGAGTCAATTGGGCGAGAACCAACCTTATCTCCCTCAGTTCCAGAATGTTGATAGGGGTGTGGGCCTTCCGAGGGCCCCACTGACCCTGGAATTTCAGGGATTTCCAGAAGCCCCCCCAACCTGTCAGACTGGCATCTGTGGTTACTGTCTACCAGCACGGGGCCAGAAAGGATCTGCCCACCAACAGGTTCCTTGAGTCCAGCCACCACGAGAGGGACCGTCTGGCCAGAGGGGATAGAACAAACACCTGATCCAGGGACCGAGGGTCCCGATCCCATACCAACAAGAGGAAAGTTGAAGAGGTCTCATGTGAAACTGAGTGTATGGAAGCACCTCGAAGCAAGACATCATCAGGCCCACCAGCTGCATCCCCTGCCAGATGGAGGGATGAGAGCAAGACATAAGAAGCCTGGCTTGGCCTTGAAGACTCTCCACCTTCTGCTGAGGGAGAAAAAATACCGTTTTGTGAGTACTCACCTTTAAAACGGGTATTATGAGTGTGTCATACACTCCACTTCGATCTTCATGACATGTGGGACATCCATAGCAGTGTCCGTCATGGGTGGGAAGCAGAAACCGTAAAGAATGTACCAACTCAAACCACTGCAGCTTGCAGAACCTTGCGGCCAAAAACAGCATCCGCTGAAGCCCGCACATCAACCTTGTAAAACTTGGAAAAAGTATGAACAGAAGACCAAGTAGCAGCTTTACAAACTTGTTCAACAGAAGCCTGGTGCTGAAAAGCCCAGGACGCACCGACCGCACGAGTAGAGTGCGCAGTGACCCTAAAAGGAGGAGTCCTCCCCTTAGCAGAATAGGCCCCAACAATGGCCTGACGAATCCATTTGCTAATCGTAGACTTAACAGATGCCAAACCTTTCCTGGGTCCACAGGGCACCACGAAAAAAGCATCCGTTCTGCGGAAGGAAGCAGTAGTCACCAAATAGTACTTCACACAGAGAACAATGTCCAAATTGTGCAGAACCCTCTCCTTGTCATTGTTAGACTTAGGACACAAGGAAGGGAGAACAATATCCTGATTGAGGTGGAAAGCAGACACCACCTTAGGAAGGAAATCCGGCTTAAAACGAAAAACCACCTTATCCTGGTGTCTGTCACGAATCACCTACCTGGCCCCCGTTCCAGCGCCGTCTCCAGGCGTCCGGCCGCGGCGGATCCGGCGTCGTCGGCTCGAGCGGCGCTCTGCTCGGCCACGCCCCCCGCTTCCTCATCCTCTGGACGTGCTCGCGCCCCAGTAGTTGCTATGCCCACCGGCGGCGCTGTACTGTGCGCGCCCGCCGGAGGATCAGGAAATGTTTAGATTAAAGGGCCAATGAGCCCTAGGAGTTTAGGGATGCGCCCTCTCAGCCTGCAGACCAATCCTGGGTGTAATCCCAAAGTTCACCAATCACTTTGGGACGCGCCCTCTCAGCCCTGCAGACCAATCCTGGGTGTTATCCCAAAGTGCACCAATCACCTACACTTCCCCTCCCCTGTCTGTCCCTATAAAAGCAATTCCCCCTCAGTCGTGAATTGCCTGTGATAGCGCCTTGTACCCTGCATAGTCTTGTGTTATATCTTGTTTGATCTCCGTTGCCGACCTCTGCCTGAACCGACTACTCTCGATCTGATCACCTTGGAGCCACCAGAATCGCTGGTGCCCCTTCTAGAACCAGTTTGCGAACTACCTTGCCCAGCATGGAGACGGGTGGAAACAGGTACAGAAAACCCAACTCCTTCCAAGCCAGTGACAAGGCATCCACTGCCAGAGACAGCGGATCCTAAGAAAGACACAAAGGCGGGAAGTTTGTGATTGTGCCTCGAGGCAAAGAGATCCACTTCCGGAGTCCCACACTTGCGGCAAAGATCCAGAAAAACCTTGAGGTTGAGAGACCACTCTCCTTGGCGAGAGGATCCCCTGCTCAGGGAATCCGCCTCCGTGTTCTCCACTTCCGGAATGTAGACTGTCGAAATGCAAGGAACATTGCTCTCCGCCCAGTGCAGGATCAGAGAGACTTCCCTGAGGGCACTCCTGCTGCGAGTCCCTCCTTGGTGATTGATGTAAGCTACCGCCGTTCGGTTGTCCGGACGAGCCTGAACCGGTAGACCCTGCAAATGTGAGGTCAGCCGAGCCAGAACCAGTCGGATGGCTCTGAGCTGAGCTCCAAGACATTGATGGGGGTGTGAGCCTCCTGAGGACCCCACACCCCGCTGAACTGATGACTTTTTCCAATAACCTCCCCAGCCCAACAGGCTGGCATCCGTGGTAACCGTCTCCCAACAAGAGACCAGAATGGATCTGCCCTTCAACAGATTGCTCGATTCCAGCAACCACCGAAGGGACTGCCGAACCCTGGGAGACATCCTGAAAGGTTGATCCAATGACTGCGGACACCTGTCCCAATGCGTCAATAGGTGAAGTTGAAGAGATCTCATGTGAAACTGTGCAAACGGTACTGCCTCGAAGGAGGATACCATCAAGCCCACCAGTTTCATCCCCAGTCGGATAGAGGGACAAGGATTGCCCAGAAGAAGGCGGATCAGACCCTGAATCCCCTGCACCTTGGTCCGGGGCAGAAACACTCTGGCCCGAATGGTATCCAGATTCATGCCCAGAAATGAAATCACACGAGACGGGGAGAGAGAAGATTTGGTGCGGATGATCACCCACCCGAACCTCTCCAGGGTCGACACCACCTGGTGGGTGTCCAGCTCCGCCTGACGGAGGGAAGAAGCTGAGATCAACAGGTCGTCCTGATAAGGCACAATGCGAATGCCCTGAGCTCTGAGCAGAGCCATTATTCCCTCCAAGACCTTGGTGAAGACCCTCGGCGCCGAGGTCAGACCGAAGGGAAGAGATACAAAATGATAATGTTGATCCTCCACCGCAAACCAGAGGAATCTCTGATGTGCCTGAAAAACCGGAACACGCAGATACGCATCCTTGATGTCTATGGATGTCATAAAATCCCCTTGGCGAAGGGAATTGATAGCCGAGCGCAGAGTCTCCATGCGGAACTTTTTGGCTCTGATAAACCTGTTGAGAACCTTGAGATCTAGAATGGGTCTCACCGAACCCTCCTTTTTGGGAACCGTGAAAAGGTTGGAGTAGTAACCCCTGCCTCTCTCCGACAGAGGCACCGGGCATATAACTCCCATGTCCAGAAGGTTTTTTACTGCTAACAGGAGCCCCTGTGCAGCCTGAGGGTTCGAGGGCACCCGAAACCTTAAGAATCTTGGGGGCGGCCAGTGCTCGAACTCCAGTTTGTACCCGGAGGAGACCACTTCCAAGATCCAATTGTCTGTGACCTCCCGGGCCCAGACCTGGAAGAAGAGCCGCAGCCGTCCCCCCACCCTTGCGGTTGAGGGCGCCCCTTCATTGCTGAGCCGGCCCTGACACCCGAGAAGGCCAAACCCCTAGCCGCTCTGGCCCTCGAAAGGAAGGAGTGAATGAGCCCGCCCCCCGAAAGGGGCGGCGCTGTTTCCTCCGCTGAGGTAACTTACCTCCTTTAGCAACAGCATCCAATTTATCTCCAAACAGCGGCGATCACAAGAAGGGAAGAGCTGTGAGCGACTTCTTGGCCCCAACGTCCGCTGTCCACTGGCGGAGCCAGACCAATCTGCGCATAGCCACCAGTAAGGATGAAGTCCTACTACACATGACAATAGAATCCTCCATCGCAGCCATGACAAAATCCATGAACAATTCGCATCTCTTAAGGATAGCGAACTCAGCGCCAGCTGGATCAAACTGAGTGTTATTTAGCCAGTCCCTGATAAGAGACCTGGTAGCAAGCGACACCAGGGCAGATGCACTAACATGCCGCAGGGCCGAGCCCACGTTGGCAAAACCCCTTAATATGCACATATACAATGCAATCTGTAACACACAAGACATAAGTGCAATCCTACATATATAAGGCAATATCAAATACCTAATTGCATATGTATATAAATATGTATATATATATATATATATATATATATATATATATCTGTATCCCAGCCAGACATGCGTAACCAACACAAAAAACACACACACACATGCCCGCAATCAGTGGGGGCCCCCCGCTAGAGAGAGGCCCCCATACAAGCTAAGGAAGTGGCCATCCGGCCCTTACCACTCGGAGCGCAGCCAGAACCAGCATCAAAATGGCCCCCGAGAAGTGCCTCATGCAGGAAGAGGGAGAGAAGGGGGAGGGCGGGCCAGCGCAGAACGCGCGCTTGCCAGGCCACGCCCCCTCCTAGCAACGCGGATCCCCTAGAAACGAGCCACAGAATCGCGCCAAAGGGGGCGGGGCTACCGCAGCCGCGCCGAGAGCTCGGCCCCTCCCGAACACAGCCTGAGGGGGAGAAGCTCCCCCAGGCTAATCACAGCAACTGCAACACTCACTGTCCCACACACACAGGGGTATATGTGGGATGAACGAAAAACGGAATAACGGACAGACCAGGCAACCCCCCCCCCCTGGAGGGGAATAAGGGACCCAGAAGGGGGGGGAACCCTGCCAGAATCCGGCCATAAGCATAGAGGGACGGGGCATCCCACACCAGGATCACCAAAACACCTGGATAACCGCCTACCCCATAGTGAGGTCTCCCGGTGGAGCAGTGCTCCTTTCGCACCCATATGGTGCTGCCTACCTTTACCAGGACCCGCAGCCTAAGCTGGGAGGCTCAAATAGGGGCAATTTAGAAAGGGTCCTGGCAGTAATAGGGACAATAGACGGCCGGGTGCGAGCCCGGCTTACCTGTTAGTAAAGAAGTCTTCATCTTTTGTCTTGTCGCCTTCCTTGCAGAGAAGGAACTGGGAATTTGGTGGGAGGTCCCAGGTATATATGGACCGGCAGGGGCTTTCTTTTTTGCATATTCATCTCTGCAGAAGAAGTTCCTCTACTAGAGATTACCCACATGTCATGAAGATCGAAGTGGAGTGTATGGCACACTTAGAATATCTTGACCTGAGATGTATCCAGAGTCACGCCCAGAAAGGACCTCACCATTGACGGTGACAGGAAGACTTGGGGTGGGTGATCACCCAGCCGAAGGACTCCAGAGTGGACACCACCAGCTGGGTATCCAGCTCGGCCTGCTGGAAGGACTGAGACGTGATGAGAATGTCGTCCAAGTAAGGAAGGATGCGAATGCCCTGAGATCTCAGCAGAGCTATTACACCCGCCAGCACCTTGGTGAGCGAACCTGAGGAATCTCTGATGACCTGGAAAGATTGGTACATGAAGGTAAGCGTCCTTGATGTCTACAGAGGTCATGAAGTCGCCCGGGCGTAGTGAATTGACAGCTGAGCGCAGAGTCTCCATGCGAAAGTGTTTGCATCTGACAAATTTGTTGAGGTGCTTTAAGTCCAGGATGGGCCTGATGGACCCGTCTTTTTTGGGAACAGTGAAAATTTTGGAATAGTAGCCTCTGCCCCTTTCCCTCAAAGGCACCTGGCAGATGACCCCCAACTCCAGAAGGTTTTGGACAGCAAGGAACAGACCCTGAGCTGACAGGGGGTTTTGAGCCGTCCGGGATTTGATGAATCTTGGGGGGCGGCCAGGCTGCAAACTCTATCTTGTAACCGGAGGACACTACCTCCTGAATCCACCGGTCTGAGACGTGAAGCCTCCAGACGTGAGCAAGGAGCCGAAGCCGTCCCCCTACCCGGATGGGTGAGGGCGCCCCTTCATGCCACGTCCTCTGCCCCTTCCCCAATGATCTCCGCGGGCCCCAGAAAAGGAGAACCCTCGGCCAATTCTGGAACCACGAAAGGATGGGAGAAAGGCACCCATCCCCCGAAAGGACCGGGACAGCCTCCTACGTTGAGGTAACCTACCGCCCCTGGCAAACAAATCCAAGCGTTCACCAAAGAGGCACAAGCCCTAAAAATGGAAACCAGTGAGAGCCTTCTTAGCAGCATTATCAGCTACCCACTGACGTAGCCAGACAGAGCGGCATATAGCCACCAACAGGGCAGAAGTCCTACCAAACATTCTAATGGCATCATCCATGGCAGAAAGAATATATGCAATAAATTCCTCACAAAGCAGGAGACCCGCATCCTCAGATGCCCCGTCCAAGAGACACTTAAAGGAGCAGTATCGCGAAATTTGCATTAAAAAAGATAAATAATTAAATAGCCACACAATAGCTTATAACATGTGTATGAATAATCTGGCGATAGAAAAAGAAAAAAATATATGCCTCTCTTTTAAATTGTATAATTAAAATGGCTCAGTCCATTTGCTGAATAGGGGGATCTGCTGGCTTGTATTTAGTGAGCTGCTTCATTTAGCCCACTGGTCTCCTAGCAACACTTTACCTCAGAGGCGGACACTGTAACGTCTGTGTGTGTGTGAGGTGAGACCAGGTGACTCAAATGTGTAAAATCTATACAAAATAAACTAAACTGACTGAAAATAACTGAAATTCTTCTTTGAATAACTGTGCAGGAAAATCTAAAGGTATTAAAGTGGAACAAAACCCCATTCTAAATCAGGATGCCCACTGTGTGAAACGACCCCTGGATAACCACAGATCCCCCCCCATTTTTCTGGCGCACTCACGCAGATAGTCATTTAGACAGGCTGGGCGGCCAGGAAGGTTACTGCTCAGGCTCCCCATGTGCGTGCAAACAGAGCTGATTGGATGAGAGCCCGCGCATGCGCTGTGGGACAGGGAAAGGTACATTTTCACAGGCGAACTTGGGGATTTCACATATCAGGGCATCCCAAGTCAGGATGCCCCTAGGGGCACAAAACAAAACTCCAGATAGTGAAAAACCTGGGTTGGGCTTTGCTCAAAACACACAAAGCTGAAAGAAAGATCATATGGAAAAAAGAAAAATAAGAATATGAAAGAGAAAATGGTAAACTGAAAGATTCTGCAGCAGAGCTAACATGAAGGGAAAACTGTCAAAATCAGCTGAATGACTTCTAGAGCTTTTCTCTCTGTTTTAGATATATAAGTTCTGGCCAGGCAATGTTGCAATGTTGTTATCTGATGCTGGATGGCTGCCAGCCCTGAACAGCTGAGACTTTGATACATTCTCCTCAGCGTGGAACTGATACATTGTTTCCCCCTCTCCTCAGCATGGAACAGGCGAAGAGTGTCGATGCTGACACTGACAAGACATAAACATGAGCTATTAGCCTCCAGCTGTTCAACACACACATCATTTTTTCTACATTTGTAATTCTTACTCCAACACCTACCTACATTCTAAGTACCATTTAAATATAAGTCACCAAGAAAAATTCGCGATACTGCTCCTTTAAGCACGCCTTTAATGGCAATAGCCGTAATAGCAGAGGCAGTTGGTCCAAACTCCGGTCCTCAGCATCCCGCAGGGTAGTAGTATCAGGAGAATGCATGACAGATGTATTGGACAACCCGAGAACGGGCGCATCCACCTCGGGAGGACATGACCAACGCTTAACAACATCAGCAGGAAAGGGTTACCTCTTGCCCCAACTCTTAGGCACCCCTGGCAGCTTGCTAGGTCGTTCCCATTCCTTGAACACTAGATTATTAAAGTGAGACTGCTCAGGGAACTCCCAGCGTGGCTTAACCGTATGAAAAAGGTCACCCTGCTGCTGCGGAGCCACTACCGGGGGACAAATACAAAGCACTTCAAAAATGTGACTCAGCAATCTGTCAGTGTCATCAGGGGACCACGGGTCTTCCCCAAAGGGAGTCCCAGTACCACCGTAAATCTTAGGTTGTTCCTCAGAGGATTCAGAATCAGAAAATAATTCCCCCTCCTCAAGGGGGTAGGGACCTGAGAGTGAGTAAGGGCTCTTATCTTCTACAGGGAAGAGGGAAACCACGGGTGATAAATGCCGCTTCTTAGCAGAAGCCTTAGGCAGGGCAGACCCAGCAATATGTTTTTCAATGCTGGCTACCCGTGCAGCCAAATCAGGTTGAGACTCCCCGCTGGCATGCTCCCCACTGGGGGCCAGATGTAAGCGTGGGGGGGTAGGCGAAGCCAGAGGGGGCGCAGCACTAGGCCCAGTAGCAGGCAAAACGAAAAACCACCTTATCCTGGTGTCTCTCAAAGTAAGGGGCCTGAATCGACAGGGCCGCCAACTCAGAGACCCGCCGAACAGAGGTAATAGCCACCAAGAAGGCAACCTTCTGAGTGAGAGCCGAAAGAGCAATATCCTGTAGCGGCTCAAAAGGAGGACCCTGCAGAGCCGAAAGAACCAAATTCAAATCCCAAACAGGAACTACAGCCTTCCGAGTGGGCCGCACATGCGCCGCCCCTTGGAAAAAGGTCTTAACCAGCGGGTGTAAAGCAAAAGACCTCTGGAAGAAAACCGACAGAGCAGAAACCTGTCCTTTCAAAGTACTAAGCTGGAACCCAAGATCCAGATTATGCTGAAGAAACTCCCAAATTCTAGGAATCGAAAACACCCTACAAGGCAAGGCCCTAGCCTCACACTAATCAATATAGGACCTCCAAGTCCTATAGTAAATGCCAGAAGAGGACCGCTTCCTAGCTCTAATCAAGGTCTGAACAACGGCTGCAGCCAAGCCGTCAAAGCCAGCGTTTGTAAATTGGGGTAAAGTAGTAGACCCTGAGATAACAGATTCGGCAACATGGGAAGCCGGTACTGATCTACGGCCAGCCTTACAACGTCTGCGTACCAAACCCTTCTTGGCCACCTTGGAGCCACCAGAATCGCTGGTGCCCCTTCTAGAACCAGTTTGCGAACTACCTTGCCCAGCATGGAGACAGGTGGAAACAGGTACAGAAAACCCAGGTCCTTCCAAGCCAGTGACAAGGCATCCACTGCCAAAGCCAGGGGATCCTGAGAAAGAGACACAAAGGCCGGAAGTTTGTGATTGTGCCTCGAGGCAAAGAGATCCACCTCCGGAGTCCCCCACTTGCGGCAAAGATCCAGAAAAACCTCGGGGTTGAGAGATCACTCTCCGTGGCGAGAGGATCCCCTGCTCAGGGAATCCGCCTCCGTATTCTCCACTCCCGGAATGCAGACTGCCGAAAGGCAAGGAACATTGCTCTCCGCCCAGTGCAGGATCAGAGAGACTTCCCTGAGGGCACTCCTGCTGCGAGTCCCTCCTTGGTGATTGATGTAAGCCACTACGGTTCGGTTGTCCGAACGCACCTGAACCGGAAGACCCCGTAACTGTGTGGTCAGCCGAGCCAGAACCAGTCGAATGGCTCTGAGCTCCAATACATTGATGGGGGTGTGAGCCTCTTGGGGACCCCACACCCCGCTGAACTGATGACTCTTCCAATAACCTCCCCAGCCTGACAGGCTGGCATCCATGGTAACCGTCTCCCAACAAGGGACCAGAAAGGATCTGCCCTTCACCAGATTGCTCGAGTCCAGCCACCACCGAAAGGACTGCCGAACCCTGGGAGACATTTTGAAAGGTTGATCCAATGACTGTGGGCTCCTGTCCCAATACGTCAATAGGAGAAGTTGAAGAGACCTCATGCGAAATTGTGCAAACGGCACCGCCTCGGAGGACACCATCAGACCCAACAGTTTCATCCCCTGTCGGATAGAGGGACAAGGACTGGCCAGAAGAAGACGGATCAGGCCCTGAATCCCCTGCACTTTGGTCTGGGGCAGAAACACTCTGGCCCGACTGGTATCCAGATTCATGCCCAGAAATGAAATCACTCGAGACGGGGAGAGAGAAGACTTGGGGCGGTTGATCACCCACCCGAACCTCTCCAGGGTCGACACCACCTGGTGGGTGTCCAGTTCCGCCTGCTGAAGGGAAGAAGCTGAAATCAACAGATCATCCAGAAAAGGCACAATGCGAATGCCCTGAGATCTAAGCAGAGCCATTACGCCCGCTAAAACCTTGGTGAAGACCCTTGGTGCCGAGGTCAGACCGAAGGGAAGAGCTACAAATTGATACTCCACCACAAACCGGAGGAATCTCTGATATGCCTGAAAAATTGGAACATGCAGATATGCATCCTTGATGTCTATGGATGTCATAAAATCCCCTTGGCGAAGGGAATTGCTAGCCGCAGAGTCTCCATGCGGAACTTCTTGGCTCTGATAAACCTGTTGAGAACCTTGAGATGTAGAATGGGTCTCACCGAACCCTCCTTTTTGGGAACCGTGAAAAGGTTGGAGTAGTAACCCCTGCCTCTTTCCAACGGAGGCACCGGGCATATAACCCCCATGTCCAGAAGGTTTTTTACTGCTAACAGCAGCCCCTGAGCAGCCTGAGGGTCCGAGGGCACCCGAGACCTTAAGAATCTTGGGGGCGGCCAGTACTCGAACTCCAGTTTGTACCCGGAGGAGACCACTTCCAAGATCCAATTGTCTGTGACCTCCCGGGCCCAGACCTGGAAGAAGAGCCGCAGCCGCCCCCCCACCCTTGCGGGTGAGGGCGCCCATTCATTGCTGAGCCGGTTTAACGGCAGGCTTGGACTTGGAACCCCAGGAAGCCGCGGGACGTGCCCGACCTCTGCCTCTGTTCCAGGACGAGCCCCTAACACCTGAGAAGGCCAGACCCCTAGACGCTCTGACCCCTCGAAAGGAAGGAGTGAACGAGCCCGCCCCCCGAAAGGGACGGCGCTGTTTCCTCCGCTGAGGTAACTTACCTCCTTTAGCAACAGCATCCAATTTATCTCCAAACAGCCGCGCACCCACTGACGGAGCCAGACCAGTCTGCGCATGGCCACCAGTAAGGCTGACGTCCTCCTACACACGACAATGGAGTCTTCCATCGCAGCCATGACAAAATCCATGAACATTTCGCACTTCTTAAGTATAGCGAACTCAGCGCCATCTGGATCAAGCTGAGCATTATTCAGCCAGTCCCTGATAAGAGACCTGGTAGCAAGCGACACCAGGGCAGATGCACTAACAGGCCGCAGGGCCGAGCCCACATTGGCAAATGCGTGGCACGCCATTTGATCAAGGCGCTTATCCTCTCCATCCTTAAGGGAGGTGGTGTCAGGGGTGTTCAGCACAGAAGAGTTGGTCAAACCTAAAACTGGCACGTCGACCTCGGGAGGAGAAGACCAGCGCTTGACCGCCTCCACCAGAAAAGGATACTTCTTATCCCATCCCTGAGGCACACCAGGAAGCCGGCTGGGCCTCTCCCATTCTCTAAGTATCAGCGCATCAAAATGACCCTGGGTAGGGAATTCCAGACGGGGCTTGTGGGCCCCAAAAAAATCCCCCTTCTTAAGAGGGGGCGCCTCAGGTGGATTAATATCCAACACCTCCAATAAATGTGACAAAACAGTGGCCGTATCAACGGCATCCCCCAGCGCCTGCCTGACATTGGAATTCCCAGGCTGACCATAGTCAGCCTCTGAATCCTGATACAATTCCCCTAACGGGGAATAATCGGACAAATCAGCGTTCTCGTCGTCAATATCCCACAAAGGCTGGGCCGACGACAACTGTCTCTTTTTAGCCTGGGCCTTCTTGCCCACCGTGCTAGCAATCATTTTCTCTATGCTGGCCAACCGAGCCCAAACAAGAGAAAGCTCCCCACTGGTACCAATGTCACTTGGGGTACGGATCAGGTGGGGAGGGGAAGGCGATGAAGCGGGAGGAGCCGACCCAGAAGGCTGGGTACCAGACTGCCGCGTTATGGCCTTTTGTGCGAATGGTATACAGATCAGCACATTCTCCCCCGTAAGGGATACCCCGCACCCCATGCATGGCCCGGATTGTACCGAAGGGATCCCGGGCCCGGTATCCTGCAGAGCCTCCATATGGTGAATTTTTGTGGTCAGTCGCAAGTCTGCAGGGAATTACGCATAAGCAACCCGGGAAGCCCCTTAAAAGTCCCGGTGGGAGGATTTTTGGGTCCCAGGACCAGGAGGGACCCCTTAATATGCACATATACAGGGCAACCTGTAACACACAAAATAAGCAACATAAGAGAGCAGAGCAGTGTAAAAAATGCAATAGCATTTGATCTTACAGCCACACAATGGAAATATATATAGGTATATATATATATATATATATACCGTATTTTCCGCCCTATAAGACACACTTATTTTCCCCCAAAAGTGGGGGGAAAATGCCAGTGCGCCTTATCGGGCGAATGTAAAAAAAATAATACATAAAAAAATTAAACTCACCCGTTCCCGGCACTCCCGTGTTGCCTGCCGCACTGCAGGAGGCCAGAAGAAGACAGAAGAGCGGTGGGCTCTGTCCCCGTCCCCGCCACTGCTATAAATGAGGCAGTGATAGCAGCGGCAGGGACGGAGGCAGCGCCTGCCGCTCCGCCATCATCTCTTGCGCTCCAGCTGCTGCCTCTTCCGGCAAGGGCAGGAGTGAACAGCCGGGTCCATGCAGCAGGTGGGCGTGGCCTGCATCGCGTAGGTGCAGGTCACGCCCACTCGCTGCACGGACCCGGCTGTTCACTCCTGCCCTTGCCGGAAGAGGCAGCAGAGAAGTTGCGGAGGAGAGGAAGGAGCGGCTGTCCCTGTCCCCGCCGCTCCTTCTTACTGGCCGGGCAGAAACCTGGCTCCATAGAACGGGTGGGTGTGGCCTGCGCCGCAATGCACGCCAACGCGGCACAGGCCACGCCCACCCGTTTCATGGGGCCAGGTGTCTGTGTGGCCCGGCCAGTAAGGAGCAGCAGCGGGGACGCGCCTCCATCTTCAACGCGGGAGCGCCATGAACATGTGAGTTTATTTTTGTTTTCTTTGTTATTGTGTGCCTATGGTGAACGGGGGGGAGGGTGCCACACTGCTTCTATGGGGAATAGGAGGGGGGTGCCACACTGCCTATATGGGGAATAGGAGAGGGGTGCCACATTGCCTATATGGGGAATAGGAGGGGGGGTGCCACATTGCCTATATAGGGAATAGGAGGGGGATGCCACATTGCCTATATGGGGAATGGGAGGGAGGTGCCACATTGCCTATATGGGGAATGGGAGGGGGGTGCCACATTGCCTATATGGGGAATGGGAGGGGGGTGCCACATTGCCTATATGGGGAATGGGAGGGGGGTGCCACATTGCCTATATGGGGGATGGGAGGGGGGTGCCACATTGCCTATATGTGAAATGGGAGGGGGTGCCACATTGCTTATATGGGGAATAGGAGGGGGGTGCCACATTGCATATGTGGGGAATAGGAGGGGGTGCCACATTGCCTATATGGGGAATAGGAGGGGGGTGCCACATTGCCTATATGGGGAATAGGAGGGGGGTGCCACATTGCCTATATGGGGAATAGGAGGGGGGTGCCACATTGCCTATATGGGGAATAGAAGGGGGGGTGCCACACTGCCTATATGGGGAATGGGAGGGGGTGCCACATTGCCTATATGGGGAATGGGAGGGGGTGCCACATTGCCTATATGGGGAATAGAAGGGGGGTGCCACATTGCCTATATGAGGAATAGAAGGGGGGTGCCACATTGCCTATATGGGGAATAGGAGGGGGGTGCCACATTGCCTATATGGGGAATGGGAGGGGGTGCCATATTGCCTATATGGGGAATGGGATGGGGGGAATGCCACACTGCCTATTGGATGGGAGGAATGCCACACTGCCTATATGGGGAATAGGATGGGTGGAATGCCACTCTGCCTATGGGAATGGGATGGGGGGAATTCCACTCTGCTTATGGGAAGGGGGAATGACACACTGGCTATTGGGAATGGGAGGGGGATTGCTGTAATTGGAGGATACTGCTCTTTGCCTATTATTTGGTTAAAAATATTATTTTTCTTATTTTCCTCCCCAAAATCCTAGGTGCGTCTTATAGGGCGAAAAATACGATATATATATATATATATATATATATATATATATATATATATATATATAAATTATATATGCCACAACACAGCCAAACAGTGCAAATAAGGCATAAACACACACACACATCCGGCCCTTACCACCCCAAGTGCAAAGCGGCCTGCCAGGGAAGATGGCCCCCACGCAGCCTCGTGCCTGGGAAGGGAGAGCAGGGGGAGGGCGGGCCAGCGCAGAACGCGCATTTGCCAAGGCCACGCCCCCCTCCCAGCAACGCGGACCCCTAAACAACGAGCACTGTAATCGCACCAAATAAGGGGCGGGGCTACCGCAGCCGCGCCGAGAGCCCGGCCCCCAGGCTGTAGTCAGACCGTGTTGGCCAGTAAACATCAAGCACTCACACACACACACAAGTGAAAACACTCACACAGTGACAAGGGCTGTGTAAAATGAAATATCGGCCAGCCCCCCCCCCCCCCCCCCCGGAGGGGAATAAGGGACCCGGAAGGGGGGAAATCCAGCCAGAAGCCGGCCATAAGCCTAACGGGATGGGGCATCCCACACCAGGATCACCAAGAAACCTGGAAACCGCCTACCCCATAGTGAGGTCTCACGGTGGAGCAGTGCTCCTGCTGCACCCATAGGGTGCTCCTACCTTCACCAGGACCCGCAGCCTAAGCTGGGAGGCTCAATACAGGGTAATTTAGAAGGGTCCTGGCAGTAATAGGGATAATAGAAGGCCGGGCACGAGCCCAGCTTACCTGTAAGCAAAGAAGTCCTCATCTTCTGTCTTGTCGCCTTCTCTGCAGAGAAGAAACTGGGGAATTGGTGGGAGGTCCCAGGTATATATGGACCGGGAGGGGCTTTCTTTTTTGCATAATCATCTCTGCAGAAGTTCGCCCTCTACTGGAGATTACCCAGATGTCATGAAGAACGAAGTGGAGTGTATGGCACACTTAGAATAAATAATTATTGATTTAATAGAGAATGCAGAGGAAGAATGACACTTCTAATTAGCCATGCGGTTGGAGTGGTGCTAGGACCTCTGGCAGGATGGTGGTCTTATTGTGTATAATCCCAATGGGTGATGATCCAACTTGCTACTATTTATCGCTGTAGAGCAACATTTCCTGCGGGTCTTTTTTCAAATCAGATCAAAACATGTTTTTCTTGCTTTATTACCCACACATTTCTAACTACAACACAATTGTTTAGCCATGGGACTTCTGTAGATATTGACCCCATACGTAGTAATATTTCATTGCAAGGTTCCCCAAGGACAAAGAGGAGTTACTTTAATTTGTACACACTTACTGTGGTGCGCAGTCTGCTATTAATGCACCTATGTGATACAAAGATACAACTCTTAAAGCATGGCTCGTGTGAGATAAAGCACACATTGTGAGTTGCCTATATAAAATACATCCAACACATTCATTGCTCTCTGCAGGACTACCTCGCTCCCCCTGGTAACAAATTACATCACTCAAAGCTTTAAACATCAATTTTCTGATTCATACCCTGATTCCAAGGTAGTGCTTTATCCAAAGCTTCAGCATAGACTTCGATTCCAATCTCGTTCTCTATGTGAGCTAATTGTCTGCAAAAATAAAAATACAAGGAACGTAAGGAGAGCAATCATTGGAAACAAGCTATTTAATTTGTTTACACTGCTGAGTGATGTACTCGATTTAGTCATTCTCTGTCAGGCTGAACAGTTTTTTGTCTGGCCATATTCACGGTGCTGACTCAACTGTGGCCACGATGTCTCCAAACATCAGCACGTCTTCAGTAGTCAGGCAGGATGACCACACATGGGACACTGCTGTCTACTGTGTCTGCACTTGGCTGGCACAATATGTGTATCAGGAGCCTTTCTAAACAAGTTCAGGTTTTACAGTGATCGTTCAGCTAAACTTATGTTACAGTATAATCTAGTCACACATTTGCTGCAGACGTTGCCTCCTCAAATAGGAAATAAGGCAGTTTGGAGAGCCATTTGCCAACTTGTTGTTATGATTTAAGTGTCCTTTTGCAGCAGAAAAATACCATTTTGTGAATACGCACCTGTAAAATGGGTATTATAAGTATGTCACACACCCCGCTTCAAGACATTAATTACACTCGGCTATACTGACCTGTAGATGGAGATCTTGCAGAGATGATATCAAAAAAAGGTAAGACCCTCCCAGCCCATAAATACCTGGGACCTCCCACTCATTACCCAGTATAAAGATAGCAGTAAGATGAAGGGACCAGGAAAGCCAATTAAAACTAACAAAGGTTCACCATATAAAGGATCCAGAATACAAAAGGGCAGGGTGAAGTGGGGTGTGTGACATACTTATAATACCCATTTTACAGGTGAGTATTCACAAAATGGTATTATTCTAAGTATGTCACACACCCCGCTTCAAGACATTCATTACACTTGGGACATCCAATAGCAGTGTCCATAAAGGGCGGGGATCCAACAAACAAGGCAACAAGGCACAAACTTAAACCACTGCAGCTTGCAGAACTTTGCGGACAAAAACAGCATCCGCTGAGGCCCTAACATCAACCTTGGAAAACTTGGAAAAAGTGTGAACCGAAGACCAAGTAGCAGCCTTACAAACCTGCTCAACAGAAGCCTGGTGCTGGAAGGCCCAGGGCACCCCATCAGCACGAGTAGAATGAGCAGTAACACGAAAATGGGGAACCTTCCCCTTGGCAGAATAGGCCCCAACAATGGCCTGGCGAATCCATTTACTAATGGAAGACTTGGCGGGAGCCAAACCCTTCCTAGGCCCAGAGGGCACCACTAAAAGAGCGTCAGTCCTACGAAAAGGAGAAGTAGCCACCAAATAGTACTTCACACAGCGAACCACATCCAAAGAATGCAAAACCCTCTCCTTGTCATTGCTAGGCTTAGGACACAAGGAGGGAAGAACAATATCCTGATTCAGATGAAAAGCAGAGACCACCTTAGGAAGGAAATCTGGCTTGAAGCGGAAAACAACCTTGTCCTGATGCCTCTCAAAGTAAGGGGCCGAAATAGACAAGACTGCCAACTCCGAAACACGCCGAACAGAAGTGATGGCAACCAGAAAAACAACCTTCTGAGTAAGCGTAGAAAGCGCAATATCCTGCAAAGGTTCAAAAGGAGGACCCTGCAAGGCAGAAAGAACCAAATTCAAATCCCAAACTGGGAGCAAAGGCTTCCTAGGAGGACGCACATGCGTAACCCCCTGGAAAAAGGTCTTAACCAGAGGATGAAGAGCAAAAGACTTTTGAAAGAATACGGCCAGGGCAGAAACCTGCCCATTCAGCGTACTAATCTGCAAACCTTGGTCCAGACCATGCTGCAGAAATTCCAAGACCCTAGGGACAGAAAACGCCCTGCAAGGCAAGGCCCTACCCTCACACCAATCAATATAAGACCTCCAAGTCCTATAATAGATGGCAGAGGAAGACTGCTTCCTAGCCCTAACCAGAGTCTGAATGACAGCATCAGAAAGACCTTTCTCCCTCAAGACTGAGGTTTCAGCAACCACGCCGTCAAAGCCAGCGTTGGTAAATTGGGGTAGAGTAGTGGACCCTGAGGGAGCAGATCTGGCAGAAGGGGCAGGTCTAACTGATCCACTGCCAACCTTACCACATCTGCGAACCAAACCTGTCTTGGCCACATTGGAGCCACCAGGATTGCCAACGCGCCCTCTAGGGCCAGCTTGCGCACCACTCTGCCCACCATGGGAAACGGAGGGAACAGGCAAAGAAACCCCAGATCCCTCCAGTTCAGAGACATGGCATCCGCTGCCAGAGCCAGCGGATCCTGCGAGAGAGAAACAAATGCCGGAAGCTTGTGATTGTGACGAGAGGCAAAGAGATCCACCTCCGGAGCCCCCCACCGGTGGCAAAGCGACCGAAACACCTTGGGGCTGAGCGACCATTCCCCCCGGCAAGAAGACCCCCTGCTCAGGGAGTCCGCCTCCGTGTTCTCCACTCCCGGAATGTACACCGCCGAGATGCATGGGACATTGCTCTCTGCCCAAGCGAGTCCCTCCCTGGTGATTTATGTGGGCGACCACCGTCCGATTGTCCGACCGAACTTGAACTGGTAGGCCCCGCAACTGATAAGTCAAGTGAGCCAGAACCAACCTGATGGCTCTCAACTCCAGAACATTGATGGGATCGTGAGCCTCCTGAGGCCCCCACAGTCCCTGAAACTGAAGATCCTTCCAAAATCCCCCCCAACCGGACAGACTGGCATCCATGGTGACCATCTCCCAAGGAGGGGTCAGAAAGGATCTGCCCCTCGTCAGATTGCTTGGTTTTAGCTACCACCGAAGGGAACGCCGCACCCGGGGGGACATCAGAAAGGACTGATCCAATGACAGCGGGGACCCGTCCCAGGCCGCCAAGAGATGGAGCTGGAGCGTCCTTGTGTGAAACTGGGCAAAGGGAACTGCCTCGAACGACGCCACCATCAATCCCACCAGTCTCATCCCTAGCTGGATGGACAGGCGGGGGATGGATAGGAAACTCTGAGTCAATTCCCGAATCAGAAGAACCTTGGCTCGGGGGGGAAAAACCCTGGCTTGGGAAGTGTCCAGCGACATTCCCAGGAACTCCACCACCCTGGAGGGAGTGAGGCAGGACTTGGGATAGTTGATCACCCATACGGAACTTCCGGGGACGGACAAACCTGTTGAGCAACTTCAGATCCAGAATAGGACGAACGGAACAGTCCTTCTTGCGCACCGTGAACAAATTGGAATAGAAGCCCAGGCCCCAGTCTGAGAGAGGCACCGGACAGGTGACAACCATGTCTGCGAGACTTGCTACTGCCGCCAGAAGCCCCTGGGCGGCCAGAGGATCTGACGGCACCCGAGACCTGAAGAATCTGGGAGGGGGCCGGAACTCGAACTCCAGCTTGTAACCGGAAGACACCACTTCCTGAATCCACCTGTCCGAGACCTCTTGGACCCGTGCGGTTGCAACCGTCCCCCCACCCGCACAGGTGAGGGCGCCCCCTCATTGCTGAGCCGACTTGGCAGCGGCTCTAGGCTTGGAGCCCCAACTATGTCCTGGACGGGTCCGACCCCTGCCCCTAGGCAAGGAATCACCTCTGGACGCAGGGAAGGCCTGACCCCTACCAACTCTAGCCCCACGAAAGGACTGAGAGAAGGAAGCCGCCCCCCGAAAAGAGCGACGCTGCTTCTTACGCCGAGGTAACCTACCTCCTTTTGCCACCGAATCCAATTTTTCTCCAAAGGGTCGTGAGCGACTTTTTGGACACAAAATCAGCCGCCCACTGACGTAACCGACCGGAGGATAGCCACAAGCAGGGCCGTAGCTCTGCTACACATCACCAATGTGTCATCCAGGGCGGACAGCACAAAGGACAAAAATAACTCACAGCGCTTAAGGTCGGCAAACTCCTCACTAGCCGGGTCAAGCCCGGAAGAGGTCAGTAATCCTCTAACAACCGACCTGGCAGCTACCAATACAAGCTCAGAAGCACAAACCGGCCGCAAGGCCGATCCAACACTGGCAAAACCATAACAAGCCATCTGGTCAATGCGTTTATCCTCACCATCCTTAAGGGAAGTGCACTCCGGAGAATGGAGGACTGAGGAGCTGGACAACCCCAAAACAGGAGCATCCACCTCAGGGGGAGACGACCAGTGCTTCACCGCGTCCACCGGAAAGGGATATTTCTTGTCCCAGGAAATTCCAAGCGGGGCTTCGTTTCTTCAAAGAACTCCCCCTTCAGCGGAGGAGCCGCCTCGGGGGGAGAAATAGCCAGGACCTCAAACACCTGAGCCAGGACCCTAGATGTATCCGAGGAATCCCCCTCGCCCTGCTCGGTATCAGCGCCCACAAACTGCTGATCGTCGGAGTCATCGGACCCCTCATACAGCTCACCTTCCTCACGCGGGGAGCAATCAGACCAATCCAGGGAGTCAAAATCCTCCCTATCACAGGCCTGCGCAGCCGAATACAAATGTTTCCTCTTTGCCGTGGCCTTTTTTGCGACGCACTAGAAAACAATTTTTCCAGATTGGCCAATCTGGCACACACCTCAGATTGCGACTCCCCGCTAATGACCACATCACAAGCACGTGTCAGGCGAGGGGGAGACGGGGAGGAGACCGGCGGAGCAGAACCAGACGCCTGAGAACCGGTCTGCCGCGTAATTGACCTCTGCGCACAGTGTACACATTACAATACTATATTATCCCCCAAAAGGGATACCCCACACCCAAAACACAAGCCCATTATCCGGGGAAGCCTCCATATGGTGATTTTTTTTTTGGTACTATATATATAGTATATACAATTAAATGTGAACAATGCTCTTTTTGTTTGGGAATTACGCAATAATTCAACCCAGGATGCCCCTTTAAGTCCCGAGTGGGAGGATTTTAAGCCAGCTAAAAATTAACCAGGGACCCTGGACCGGGAGAACCCCCCTTTAATATGATCAACGGTCCACCTGGAACACAAGCACACACTCAGATCATGTCAAAAGTACAAGAGAAAGAATAATGTCATTGGTGGTCAGCAGGCCCCTCACCCGACCTCCGGTTCGCAGTGTGTAGAAAGGGGGAGAGAGGGCAGGCCGGCGCGCATCGCGCCTGGCCCCGCCCCTCCCGGCTTGAAGCCGGGACATGAAACGACCGCGCACCGCACGGGGTGGGCCGCCCCCCCCAGCCAGGAGGAGAAGAAGCCCTGCATGGGCTCGCCGCCATTGCAGCCAGCACCATTCGCGCGCCGGTCCCGCCGCCCCCCTCTAAGGGTACCGGGGAGAGGGGGAAACGATGCCTGGGAAGGGCCAAGGCATCCCATTATGGGGTCTCACGGCTCCTAAGCACCTGAGGTGCCAGCTACCTTTGCCCGGACCAGCAGCCTAGGCTGGGAGGCAGGGAAAATTAAACAATGGGATCCGGGCAGAAATAGGAGAAAAAACGGGGCCATCCCGGCTACCTGCAAGGAGGAGACATCATCTTCTGACTTGCTCGCCACTGCAGAGATGAAAGACTGGGTAATGAGTGGGAGGTCCCAGGTATTTATGGGCCGGGAGGGTCTTACCTTTTTTTGATATCATCTCTGCAAGATCGCCATCTACAGGTCAGTATATCCAAGTGTAATGAATGTCTTGAAGCGGGGTGTGTGACATACTTAGAATAGTGATCATACGATTTATTTAGAAATCTATCTAATTTCAGTTATTGCATCTATATTTTAATGACTGATAGTGGAGGTGCGTACCAGGCAATAAGGGGGCTTGTTTCCCCATGACTAGAGGCTGGAATGCAGCTATAAAGTGTAGAAAGCAGAAAATGGTGCTGTGTCAGGCATGAAACTACAATATATGTCACCAGAAGATGAGCTTTGATTTTTTAGCATACTTATTTGGGACGTAAGTATACATGGGCAAGAAAATATTGCCATGATTAATTGCAGATAAGCAGATCTCCAGTCAAAATAGTTTCTTTCTGTTTTACATAGAAAGTTGAATCCTCTGGCTTTTATAGTGTGAGTCTTGACAGTGCCAAATCACAGTCACTGCGCCGCTTTATCAAACACATACTTGTAGGATCCAATTCCCATTCCTCATCCATTTACCACCTGCTCATACAGGATAAGCCTTAAGTCAAAGTGATTGACCACCAGGGATTGGGTGAGTCGCTGGGCATTGGAGTCAGAATGAACATCTGTGAGGAACAAAAGGTGAGTACCCTTTTGTATTTTGGGCGGTCAATCAAGACAAAACAAGGTAAAGTGAAAGAGAGAGGCAGGTAGAATAAAGATAAAAACAAAAGGAAATTTGAGTTGAGATGAAATGTGTGTCAAAACCACAGAAGTTAAAAGAGAAAAAGGGATTCGGGGCTGAGCCAACTGAGAAATGAATGTGTGAAGAGTTGTCTGAATTGTGTTTCCTGATGTCCCCAAATAGAGGGTTTGTGATGGAGCTTTGTGCACAACATAAAATAAATATAATTATATTAGAGATGTAAATACATGAGCTTCTTTTGTAATTCTAGGATAGTCCATAAAAATGGCATGATATATTTTGGGTAGTCAAAATCCCTAATGGGGACCTTTTGTCCAGGAATCAACGTAATCGCTATGTAAATTTGTGAGTAGACAATGCATTTGCAAAAAAAAAAAAGATAGCCAAGGGAATTTTAGGAGACTCTGGATCCCTACTTAGACATTTTTAATTCTTGTCAAACAGATGCCATCAAAGTGTGTGGTACCTGGGCAAGTATGTGGGTATGTAAATGGTGGGCACAAATGAGTCACGAGATCCTAAAATCCTGCTGCTAAACTCATCAACCCCCCAATTTCATTGAAATGCAGTGGTAGTGCACTTGTTTCCTGGCCAAACAAAGGCCTAAAATGAATTGGTTTTGCCGAGAAAGTGAGGAGGAGGAGGTAAAAGCAAACCAGGGTTGCTGCAAGTAGTATGTAGTCAGCATCCATTTGATAGAAAGTGGGTGTTGGATTTCATTGTAATGCCAGATACGTTTTTTGAACTAGAAAACCAAATATCTTTCTTGCTCCTGAATCTTGATCTAATGAGCACCAATAGGAAGCGTTGTCACATAATATTTATGTAGTTAATGTACCATATCTGGCAACAAATTGTGAGGCTCACTCTGCTTCGCTCATTCTATGAAGTCTGGAAAGAGGTAGCAGATAGTTTTCAAAAATGTGCTCAAACTTTGATCTGTGTGGTGTGATTACTTTTTATATGTATTGAAACAATTTTAATCTCATGCATTTGTATGCAAAGCTGAGTGCTGAAGACGCTACTTGGAAGACACAGACCTTTTTAGGGACCAAGAGAACAAGAGCTACATTTCCCCAACAGACTTCTTACTGGAGCTGAAGGATAAACAGCATGGAGACACTGGCCGTTTTCCCCTTGCCTGGTGGGACATCTTGTAGTCAATGACATCAGGATTCTTTGCCAGGCTGGAGGGACAAAAACATACCAGCAGCACTGCAGATGAAAGGATGTAGGTATTATGGTCACCCAGTAGCTCATGGACAAATTCATTAGTTAATGTTGCTTGTTTCTTTGTTTAGGACATTTTGCCATTTGCCCCGTTATTGTTGCCTGTGTTGTTGCACCAGAGCCTAAAGCATTTCTTTTGTTTTTTAGTAGAGGTATAAATAACAATTTTAAGTGTATTTCAATATTGCCTCCAAAACCACTGCCATTAGAACCTTATCTAGATGATACCATGCACCATCTTTCTCTCAGAGAGTTGGGATAGATAGTAATTGCACTAAACTTTACCGACATAGATGGTACCTACTAAATGGCAGTGCAGATTTTGATACTATAGGTAACAATTGAGCAATCAGCAATAAACAGTGGCTGCCAAAGTGATAATAGCCAGGAAAATAGGTGTACTTAAAGAGACTGCCCAGTATTACATAGCTGATGCAGCTTGTCTTGAGCTGTTCCTTTGTGCCAGGAAGAGAAAAACGTTCTCTATTTCCCCTGCCTCTGGCCAGACCACCAATCAAAGCCTGGCTTTGTGCTGCGGATGCTTCCCCCTGTTGCCTTGGTGCCTGCCCCAATCTCTATACAAGCACATCAACGGGTAGGGCTGTGTGATCACGTTGATCACGTCTTTATTTTGCCTAGGGGCAGTCTTAAAGATTGCATTGTCAATTACCAATTTTCTGTCAAACAGTCACACCCACTGACCAGGAAAGAAGAAGAAGAAGATACATCAGCCAAACTTATTGTTTTTTCAAACACCTGTGAGCATCATCATAAGCAGGACTATTTGAAAATAGACCTGCTCATGTTAACTGTACAATGTGTCCACAGACAGCAGAGGGTCAACGTTCAGTACCAGTTCAGATGACCATGCCTGCAGTAGCTTAAAAGTTGAGCATTAAAAGTAATTAGCTCAGTGTTTTTGCCTTTTGGCAACAAATCTGTCTGCTTGCCTCTACCCTCCCCCAACATAAATGGATTCTTATGTTTTCGACTATCACTTTATTGGAGGAAAACATCCAAGGACAGTTGGATCTAGAGAAGGGTGAGCAGGGCGATTGCCCTGGGAGCAAAGTCCATGGGGATGCCTTTATCCCGGCCATCCTGTTTTCTGCAGATGGGTCAGTGCCACTGTTAGTGGTGCAGGCTGAAAGACAGGTCCCTTATTCCTCCATATTGGACTTGGCCATGGGGAGGAGGCACTGTTTGCTGCTAAGGAAAAGGTACAGCATTATATCTAGGCAAAATAGCGCTGTGTGAGAAGGAAAAATTCTGTCCCCCATCCATCCGTCCTAAGGTGCTGCTTAGGTGCTGGTAAGCAGCACCTTAGGACGGATGGATGGGGGACAGAATTTTTCCTTCTCACACAGCGCTATTTTGCCTAGAAATTGCCCTGGCATTATGATGCATGATGCATGTAGGTACCATTAGAAAGGACCAGCTGCATATAAGGTATGCTTTGATTTTATTCCCTAGTCTACAGCACAGTCTACAGGAAGTACAGGTATTTTCCAGTGAGGTACAGATTCACAAAACCCGGTGGGCTGTTACATATTCACAAATTTGAAACAAAAAGCTCTGTTTACCCTTAATTTGTACTGTCATTATTATCACAAAGTCCAGGTGCAGGCAAGTAAATAAATTGAAAAATCTGTCAGACCACTGTACTGTGAAAGAATCACCCGATACATTGAAGTATATATACAAAAATATGTTATTTATTTCCAGGCCATAAACTAAAATCCAAGAAGGCACATCATTCTGAGTAGCTTTGAATTGCTAATTTGGGGTCTGCAGTAACATTTTTCGCATCAAAGCCGCCATTTTGCTATGAATTCCACTGGACCCTAATGTGCATAATCTCAATCCAGGAGGGAAATGAAGCTCTGTTCTGAGAGTAAAGGAGTCGACGGTCAGAGAGTACAAGCTCCGCTCATTTCTGCCTATGAAATATGCACACTGGCTTGGCCAAGCTGACATATGTGGAGGAAATGTGATTTCTGCCGAAAAGCTCTAACTCATTATGTTGCATGCTCCCAAAGGTTAATGTGCGCTCAGTGCTCGGTTGGCAGTACAAAGACAGGAACCCATGTTTATGCATAAGAGTTAATTAAAGCATTTAAACAAGAAAAGGATATGACAACATGGCACACAGGATCCACACTGAGCTCTCATACCCAATAATGACCTAATAATTTAACATATGTGGCAGTACTCTAAAAAATGTTGCTGTTTATCATAAATGTGAAAATGTATTACTATCCCATGTAGATTTAATCCTCCTTTCCCCATCACTAAAACATACAAATCTAATCTCTGTGAGGGTGCACCAGCATTTAAAAAAATAATAGTTTTTTGATGTGACTTAAGCATATTTTTCATGACCTCGGTTTTTCTATATTGGCTCCAGAAATTGCAAAGGACAAACAAATAGATAAAAAAATAGCATACATTTATTGTTACAAAGATATAAACTATACCCCAATACCCCACAATTTTAAAACCTTATAAAAGTAACAAGCGAAATGTCTATTATTTAAATCATGTTCAAAGCATCCAAAGTATTAGAATAATTCTATACAGATGTATAACTAAAGATTATATGGTCTTGATCCAAAAAACTGTAGTCCGATCTAAGGTAAAACAAGAACTGATGACTGGGTCTAGGCCTAGAAACTAGCTGATATTTTGCCATTGTATAAAAAGACCCAGGAATTAGCTGCCTCACTTTTGTGTCACGTTAGTTAGTTTAGGAATGAAAAAAGCAATTCTGTGAGTACTCACCTGTAGAATTGTCTTTGTTCTTGCATGGCACGGCTCGCTTCGGAATTCATAACTGATGGGTATTCCGCTACCAGGTGGCGCAGCAGCAAGCAGAAAGCTGTGGCAGCTCCCGGCTCCCTATAAAAACGGGATTAACCAACAAGTTCCCAGCGTAGACGAGCAGTGAGGCAAGAAGCCGGGAGCGAATAAATGTAAGAATGTAAAAAAGGTAAAAAACCCCAACTTGGAACAATCACCATAAAGAGGCAACCAAGAACAGGTGAGTACTCACAGAATTGCTTTTTTCTTTAATGCATGGCACGGCCCGCTTCGGTATTCATAACTGATGGGACATCCAAAAGCAGTGTCCAAAAGTAGGGTGGGATCCCAAATGAGTAAAGGCCAGTAGATGAAACCACTACCGCCTGAAGCACGTTGCTGCCAAAAGCAGCATCCGCTGAGGCCTTAACATCAACTTTGTAAAACTTGAAAAAAGTATGAACAGAAGACCAAGTAGCGGCCTAGCAAACTTGTTCAACAGAAGTTTGGTGCTGAAAAGCCCAAGAGGCACCAACAGCACGAGTGGAATGAGCAGTAATTCTAAAGGGAGGTTCCTTCCCCTTAGCAGAATAGGCTTGAACCACCGCCTGACGGATCCACTTGCTGATAGTGGATTTAGCCGGAGGCAAACCCTTCCTAGGCCCAGAAGTGAGAACGAACAGAGCATCAGACTTCGTGAAGGTCTCAGTAGCAACCAAATAGTATTTCAGAGCCCTGACCTCGTCCAAAGAATGCAGATTCCGCTCCTTGGAATTTGCGGGATTAGGACATAAGGAAGGCAAGACAATGTCCTGATTAAGGTGAAAAGCAGACACAACCCTGGGCAAGAAATCTGGCTTAAGCTGGAACACTACCTTATCTTGATGCAGCTCAAAATAAGGAAGCTTGATGGAAAGTGCCACTACCTCAGAAACTCGCCTTACAGAAGTGATAGCCACTAAAAAGGCTACCTTAAGAGTCAAAATGGGCAAGGCGGCCTCACAAATAGGTTCAAAGGGAGGCCCCTACATAGCAGACAACACCAGATTCAGATCCCAGACTGGTAGCAAAGGCTTACGTGGCGGAAGCACGGTATCGACCACAGAAGCCGGTAATACTTTTCCCTCAAGATGGAGGTTTCAGCAGCCAAGCCGTTAAAGCCAGCGTTTGTAAATTGGGGTGGCGTAGCACCCAAATTCCCCATAATCCTCAGTAGAGCGTGAGGGAGTGGAAGTCAGGTGCCGCTTCTTGCCAGAGGCCTTCCTGGGAACAGACTTGGCAAGCTGTCTCTCAATACTGGCCACCCGCAGAGCCAAATCAGAGTGTGACTCCCTGCAGACACCCCCCTCACTGGGGCCCCGTTGCAGGAGCAGGGGGGTAGGTGAAGCAGAGGGATGTGCTGAGCTGGAAAGCGAAGCATGCAAACCAGCTTGTAGCGCAATGACCCTCTCAGCACACGGCGCAATAGGCCAGCGGTGGGTAAAGGCTAATACAGAAGCCACCCGGGATGCCCTCCCACAGGATGCCCCCAGAAATTAGTGAAGGGGGGAATGAAGGGAGGGAAGGAATGGAGCCGGGATATGCCACAACCCAATGTTATCCCGCCTGAAAACATAAGAAAAAAGACACATGAGCATCCTGCAGCACATACACCCTCCAATAAAAAACCCGGGGACACCACAGCGTCACTCAGGCACCACCACAGGAGAAGTGACACACCAGAGGAGCAGCCAGAAGCAGCCAGGAAGGGAGAAATCCAGATGCGCAGCTCACTCAAAATGGCGCCAGCAGAGGTACCTCGAGGGGAGGGCTGCGGGGAGACGACGCGATGCGTGTCACCAAGCGGCCCCGCCCCCGAAGAGCACGAAAACGCTGCTCACGTGACCCGGCCGGCGCCATGACAAAGCAAAATCGTCTCAGGTTATAGTGCCCACAGCCGCGGAGCATAGTACAAAGGGACCCCAAAAGGAAAATAAGGGGACACAGTCCCCAACAACTCACCCTCTCAGAGGCTAGGGCAGGAACTCCGAATCCCAAGAAGGCTCACCATAAAGCCTATGGCCGGCTACCCTTTGTGGCACAGGGTCTGCGGCTTGGAGCTTGCGCTCCAGGAGCACTTGACCCTCGTGCTCTTCTACCCTCACTCGATCTGTCAGCCAAGGCTGGGAGGCAGTTAGGGTCCAGAAACAGATGGAAATAGACATGCAGGGCCGCAGGCTTGGTTGCCCCGCTCACCTGCGCAAGAGAGATAGCCATCTTCTAACTTCGCAGTGTCACTGCAGAGACAACACTGGGAACTTGTTGGTTAATCCCATTTTTATAGGGAGCCGGGAGCTGCCACAGCTTTCTGCAGTGCTGCTGCGCCATCTGGTGGCGGAATACCCATCAGTTATGAATACCGAAGCGGGCCTTGCCATGCATTAAAGAAAAAGGAAGGCATACAGGAATAAGTTACTTGATAAATTAGATAAAAAATAGCCTGTAAGCATGGGTTTATTAGACTAGTCTTGCCAAACCAACCAAATTAGATTATACAAGACAGGTCTTAGCATATACTATACATATACCTACGTTGGAATGCAATATTTTTTTTTGGATTTTTACTAAAAATACAATTCTGTGAAATACTCACCTGTAGAATTGGTATTATACGCATACAGCACGTCCTGCTCCAGATATAGTAATAACATGTGGGCAATCCTCCGCCTGAGGGCGTGTTCACTGCAGACATGTAGAAAACAGGCTCCTCCCGGCCCTACATATACCGAGGGACCTCCCACAAATCCCTAGCATTGAAAAGCAGTGAGAAAGAGAAGCCGGGAGAAACCAACCACCCAGAAAATGGCAATAATATCAATGATAACAATCACCATACAGGGGATCCAGAACAACATGAAACCAGGGTGGGGTGGAGCAGGACGTGCTGTATGCGTATAATACCAATTCTACAGGTGAGTATTTCACAGAATTGTATTATTCTAAGCACACAGCACCCAGATATAGTAATAACATGTGGGACATCCAATAGCAGTGTCCATAAAGTAGGGTGGGATCCCCTTGAAAAAGGCACAGCCAACAGTAAAAACGCTGTCACCCGCAACCATGCTACCAAGAGCAACAAGAGCAATGCTCTAACCTCAACCTTTGAAACCTTGTAAAGGAAGAACTGAACACAAGCAGTGGACTAGCCAGCTTGCTCAACAGAACCTAGTGCTGAAAGGGCCAAGCCAAGCACAAGCAGTAAGAGAACAAAAAACCAAGAGAGAAGAAGAATCTTCCCCTAAAAGAATAGGCCAGAGTAACAGCCTAACCATGCTACTGCAAAAGAGGGTAGCCACGGCAACCTTAGAACTCTCCCCATCTGGGAATATGAACCCTGGTCTCAGGCGAGACCGGCAGGGATACTGAAAAACCAATAGTCAGCAAGAGCCGAAACGTTTACTCTAGGCTCAGAAGGAAAAAACCAACCGAGCAAGACCAATCCAAAGGGCACCTACACCCGTGGAGGCAATCAGATCCGGTACTTAAGGATGGAGACACCAATAAGCCCCAAAGAGCATAATCCCTACCAGGGACAAGAGACAGTCCAGGAAAATCTCCAACACCTGCAGAGGGATACAGATCCCTTTAGCTCATAGTAATCAAGACAATAGCCCAGAGGTCGGAGGGTCTGGAATAAAGGAGAATAAAAACACCGCCTGGACTCAAACTCGGCGTAAGGCGGAGCACCCCCCCCTCATGGTGTACAGATATATAAACAAATATATATATAATTACTAGGACCGCTAACAGAGCCATCCTTTATGGCACACTTCTGACTGGAGCAACCACCCCAGAAGAGCGATATTAGGGAAGGAGCAGGTCAGACAAGAACCTGAATAAGACCCAAGGGAACCCGTAGCAGGGCATCAGGATAAGTAATCCCCCCAAAGGGGAGCATAGAATTACCAGGGGAATGCACCTAAGCAACCCCTGAGGAATGCTCAACACAAAAGATTGAACTAGACCTCTTGCAGTAGGCGAACAGGGCAAGCCCTGAAAACCTTAAGGGAACTGAGTTGGGGAGCCAACTTCAACCGTGCTGTAATAACTCTAGGACCCAGGGAACGGAGAACATCCCGCAGGAGAGAGAGAGCCAGTCCAAACAAGGCAAATTAGAACCACATCCAACATAGCCGTCAGAAAGGGAGAAGAAGAGGAGGGAGCTAGGCCTAGCCCTCCAATAGAGACAAGACACCCAGAGATACCCATCTCCAATAGGGTGAAGAGCAAACCGTCCAATCGCCTAAAAGGCCTGTAGATAGGGGCGACATAGTAAGGAGCCTGAATAGGCAGAACAGAACTCGTGAAAGAGCATACAGGACGACTGTCCTCAGCAGAATCTGCGAACCACACCCCACTGGGCCACCCAGGGCCCCAGCATAACGGTCCTCCCTTTCTACAGCAATCTTGTGCAGAACCCCGCCTAGCGGGGTGAAAGAAGGTAAGACATATAGAATATAATATTCTTGACTGAAAGGCAATACTAGGCCCCCATGGCCAAGGCCAGAGAGTTCTGGGACAATAATCCAGGGCAGAGTCCCTGTAATAGCAACGGGGCCCCACAAGGCTACACCAGTAAAGACTCAGTGAGACACTAGAATAGAACCTCCTGCCACAGGAGGACAGCCATCGAAGGTAATACCAATGAAGTGCGAGGAATGTAAACCCCACTTAGATCAGAACCAGAACCTTCTTGAAGGATCAACCTGTTCCGAGACCTTCACAGATAAAAAGGACAGGCCACTGTCCTCAGACTGACCGAGAGTCCCCGAAAAAAGACAAGTCCTGAAGAGGAGTAGTCCAGCAAATTAGAGCCCACCAAAGGCTCACTGTGTCAATCCAAAAAAACAGACTGAAAATGGACCCCCTAAGGGGCCTCCCTTAGGAATCACGGGGGGTTTCAGAAGAAATAAATCCCCCCAGTCAACCTGCAAGACTTGGTACCCATGGTGACCATCTACAGGGAGAAGCAAGAAGGAAGGGGACGGACCAAGAAATACTCCTTGAATTTACAACCTCAAGAGGAACCCCCTTAACAAGGGGGAAGCGTACTGAATTAGGTCCAGGGTTGCTGGAACCCTGTCCGGGATAAGTCACCTAAGGTGTCGCAGGGCCCAAGGGCTTCTGAGAATAAGGGACAGCATCTGGGCCGCCACCAACAGGCCCACCAGCTGCAAGGTGAAGGTAAGGCGACATCAAAAGAGGGCAAAGCCCTTTCCATAATAAGTCCACATTTTGAAGAAGGAGGGCTCTAGCATGAACCAAATCTAAATGCTACCCTAGGGAGACACCGAACCAGGGGACACTAAGTAAGTGAGGTGCCTGAGCACCAATCCAAAAGACTCCCAAAGGAGCCACAAGTCAATAGCCAACACGGCCTGAGGCAGAAATTGGGAGTGAAGAAAGACAATCAAGTAGAACCTAGCACGGACGCCACACGGACACGTCCAAGACATCACTCTCACACTCGCCTTGGTGAGCCATCTGGGAGCAGGAGAGAAAACCAAAAACAAGACCCCAATCCGCAGAGATGGTCCTTCAATACTGGCTAGTAATGGCCTCGGTGTCCTGAAGGCACAGGAGACCAAAAAAGGATCGTAGATCCACACGGGCATCGAGAGGCCCACTGGACAAGAGCGCCTGCGGCCCAACAGATAGATACCATGTAGGAAGTGCCTGTGAAGGTATAACTGCAAGGCCCATGAGGCCAGCCCGGGTCAGACTGCCTCATCCCAGAGGGAAAAGGTAACGTGGATGCAATCACAAGTCAAGGGGCCAACCTGTAAGAGAGCCTAGACCCTGCAAGCCGAACTCGGCCTGCCTCAACTCCCGAAGAGAAAACAGGGACTAGAAGAACCCTGACAACCTCAGAAAGAGACCGCCCAGCAAACTCAATTCTGCATCCAGGGGGACTACCTCCTGTAACAACCTGAAAGAAGCCTGGCGCCCTGCGATAGGAGCCAAGTGCTGCAGCAGTCCCCCCAAAAGGGCGAGGGCATCCCTTCATGCTTGTGCGGTTTTGGCAGATTTGGACTTTGCCCTGCCAGAGGTCCCAGGGAGTTGCCTGTCCCCCCTGGGGCGGGCCTCCACTCCAAAGAGCTGTAAGCACACTTCTGGTTCGCGCTTGACACTAACGTAGGGAGGGGGAGGGGTGTCCCTGCCCCTAGGAGGCCGAGACGGCCTTCTGCGCGAGGGTGCCTTACCCTTTTTTCCAAAAAGGTCCAAACGGGCCCCAAATAAGCGTCGTCCTCTGAAAGGAAGGCCAGTAAGAGCCTTTTTTGTATCATTGTCAGCCCCCCACTGTCGCAGCCAAAGCAGGCGGCGAATAGCTACCACAGGAACAGAGGTTCTAGCGCACATCTTAATAGTGTCATCCATCGCTGAGAGGATAAACCTGACAAAAACCTCACAATCGGAAAGTGCATTAAAGACCTCAAGGGAGATCCTCGGGCTGGTGATCAATTATCTTCCTAAGAAGGGTCCTGGTCGCCACCGCCGTGATGGCCGTGGCACAGACCAGGCGCAGAGCCGTCCCTGCACACGAGAAGCCGTGGGAAGCCAGTCTGTCAATGCGCTGGTCCTCAGCATCCCGAAGGGTACGATGAGTAGAAGCTGTCATGAAGGGAGGGTTAGCAACTCCAATAATAGGTGCATCCACCTCGGGAGAGACTGACCAACAGTCAACCACATCAGGGGAAAAAGGGTACTTCCAATCCCAGACCCCCGGAACCCCTGTAAGTTTACAAGGTGATTCCCATCCCTTAGATATAAGAGCCTGGAAATGATCCTGCTCCAGAAATTCCAAGCGCGGCGTTGTGTGGAAACTCTCCCTCTTGGGCTTGGGAGACTCTCCCGGAGGAGAGATGGATAGTAAAGCTCTTAATGAGTAATTCATCAGTGTCACACAGGCCCCAGGAACCAGGGACAGAATTGTCACGGCTCCAAGGTATCTCGTCTGAGGAACTGGAACCTGAGAAAAGTTCACCTTCATCAGAAGGATCAGGGTCCTGCATAGCAGCAGACTCTTCAGTTTCATCGGGAAACATAGAACCAGGAGGCGTCAGGGACCGCTTCTTTCCAGCGCCCAAGCGCTCCGCCAGACTAGACATCACCTGCTCAGCCGTAGGTAGCCTGCACGGCACCACCTGCTGGTCATCCCCGCTCGAGTGCGACTTCTCAGTCGAGAGATTTAAACACGGGGAGACAGGTGTATTGAAGCGAGGTGCAGCCACTGGTAAACCTGATTGCAGGGCCAGTACTTGTTCAGCACACGGTCCGCAGACCCGTGCTCTGTCAGCATCAGCATGGGGTTGTCCACACGCAGTACACAGCCGGTCTTGTCCCCGCGGGACCCCGGAAACATAATTCTGAGATGTCTCCATATGGTGATTATCTAAACAATATGCCAGCAGGGATTTATGCTGTAAGCAACCCTGGATGCCCCAAGACCCGCTAGGAATGTGGGAGAATTTAAATGTGAACCCGTTTAAGATATATATCAGGCCGGGAGATGCCACCGGAATCTTGGCGTCTGAAAGACATAAGGAGAAGAGCCATGCGCAGCTGGAAAAACATAAAAAGGAGTCACCCGCGAGGGCACTTACAGACCAAGTGAGGAGGGGAACCGCCACCACGCGCGTGCGCGAAGATCAACAAAATGGCGCCCAGCGAACCTCGAAGGGTGGGCTCGATGCTCGGGCGTGACGCGGAGCGCGCCAATTCAAGTCCCCGCCCACTCCGAAGAGGGCGAAGCTCTGAGGTAATGGCAAGGCAAGGATACAATCACACGCTTAAGGATTCGTAGAAAAACTGTTACATCTAGTAAGGAAAAGGCGCCACAGCATCTAGACGACGCAGCAAACTATGTATAACACATACGGCGGCAGCCGAAAACCGAATAACGAGCAAGCAGCGCGGCTCTGACATCTCAATGTTAATGAAGGGCAGAAATAAGGCCATAAGCGTGACATACTGGTACACTGGGACAGCCACACACATACCCCCCCTTTCTTTTCCCCCTAACTAGTTGGGGAAATGAGGGAGGATGGCGACCCTTTACACAGGGTCCAGCACTAACCGGGGTACGGGGCAATAATGCGGGAGGGGCATCCACTAGAGGCTCACCATCAGCCTAAACCGCCTACCCTATGGTGGGGGATTGCGGTGGAGCATGGCTCCGTTAAGCACACACGGTGCTGCCTACCTTCACCCAACCAACGCAGCCCAGGCTGGGAGGCATATTCTTCACAAAGAGGACGGGTGGAAATAGTCCCGCAGGGCCTCGGGCTGTAAAGCCCCGCTCGCCTGCGAGAGCGTGATACTTCATGTCTTCGCAGTTCAGCACTGCAGAGAAATCTGGGGATTTGTGCGAGGTCCCTCGGTATATGTAGGGCCGGGAGGAGCCTGTTTTCTACATGTCTGCAGTGTACAGGATTGCCCACGTTATTACTATATCTGGAGCAGGACGTGCTGTATGCTTAGAATATATTTGTTAGGGTAAAAAACTAAATATATAGGACTAATCAATATATATAGCCTTGTTCATTTTACTGTGTGCAACATATATTGTTGTGTGGGTACACATAGCCATTTTAAAAGGTGCCAGAAACAATGGGGTGCTGCAAAGCTTTAAAAAAAAAACGTCAAGACCCCAAAGTAACCCCAATATATTTGTGCTGCACACACTAAATGAATGAAACACTAAATGTTTATTAAATAAATACATACACTCATTACTGCACATAAAAAACATATACATAAACACAATAGACAATTCTAAAAAAACAACACAAGCGCTGTCAACCCCTCCCTGAACTGAATAGAACAGAATGAAAACTGTATCAGATGAAATGAATATATACCCCACTATGTGCAAAATTAATTAGATCAACCCATACACACCAGTGCATATGAACCAAACCCTCTCTAAACCTCTCTACCCCGCCAGCGTATGGCAACCAAACGCTCTGAGAATGGCGTGGTCACTTCCTCAGGGTGCCTCAGCTGAGGGTGCGTAGTGACATCACCAGATGCTTTCTGCACGCAACACATCTCCTTCAGCGTCCTGAGAAGAGACGCTGCGTTCCATTGAAGCCGCCCCACAATCCAACCCCCTGCAGCCGGGGATTTGCGTGTGAGGCGTCGCTGATGACAAACACTTAAACCGGAAATGTGGAGGAAGCCTGGGAGTCAGCACCATAGACACCGCACACATGGCACTCTGGATTCTGTAGCAGCTGAGTGATCAGGTACACCGCGGGAAACACTGAGGTAAGTATATACAAGGGATAAAAGCTACAATCTACAAACAGGGAATATTAGGCAAGTAAGTAACAAATTTAGATATATATTTGTACAAAATGAGATCTTCAATTGGTCAACAGTCAAGGCATATTATATTCCATCCATCAGTGGGTCACAAGATTCGCAAAGCAATGGCCCATGTGTTAGGTAACTACCATGGGCCCCAAATCACCTCCGAATGGAGTTCAATTGTCTCCCAATATGCTGAGGGCTTAATAACTGATTTAGGCCCTCTTTGAAATGGATGATCGAACTACGACCCCATGGCCCCTCTTAACACGTGCAGGAATGAATGCTGGAACCTCCAATAGAATACGCGGTGTAAGAGAAAGCGCAAGCAGCCATCTCAAATTCTTGACAGGAAACTGCTTAGTGCATACTTCTTTTCAGAGATTCCAAATCCCCCTTCCACATTTTTCCATCTTTTCCATCTTTCTTGAAGTTAGCTTTTAACATATATTTCAGTTACTGGAAATGTGGGTTGTTTTTCAGTTTTGTTAGAAGTCACATTTTTCTAGGGTCTTTGAGCTGGGAACATAACTAAAACAAGCCTGCTCTAACAATTGGCGAGTCAAAAAAGGTAGATTAACCCTTTCGCTGCCAGCCTATCTGGAGATTTTGTCACCCTTGTTGCCAAACCATTTTGCACTATTTTGCGCTCCAGATGTTCAACTGTGATTTTTGAAGGGATTTCCAGAGATTTCATACAATCATATATTGTTTTTCTGGGAGTAATCCCTCAATGAATTTTTTGGTTGCACAGGGTTTCCCAAAAAAAAGAATAAAAAAGCAGAATCAAAGCCACAAAAACAATAGGCAAACAAGAAAAAAGTTAAATCTGAAAAAGCAACATCCCCCGAACAGAACAATACCCAACATGCATAGGTCCTATCAAGGGAAGAGTTGGCAAACACCCCAAAGTAAAGTATGTGCGTAACAATAATTTTACTTTAAAATTTCAGCTCTGAAGACAAAATTGCGCACCTTGCGCTTTTTCTACCAAAACAATCCTTTACATTTGGAATAACCGCCACAAACCATATATTCCCTGAAAGTACACATGTTAAGCGTTCTAAGTGTACCCAGCTTGTTTTAGTGTTCTCATCTTTCTGGAAGTAATTCCTCGAAGAATTCTTGGGTTGCACAGGGTTTCCCTAAAAAATGTCTATAAAAGCAGAATAAAAACACCTTTCCTAAAATATCAATATGCAAACAAGAAAAAACAAGCTAAATCTGAAAGTGCAAGGTCCCCCTTTTAATTGCCAGCTTACTTGAAATTTTGTCACCCTCTGTTGACAGGTCATTTTTTACCATTTTTCCCCATGTTTAACCGTGATTTTTGCAGGATTTGCAGAATTTCCAGGAAAATTCTATATATATTTTATTTTTTTTGTAATGTTTCTACTGTTTTTAAAAATATTATTAAGTAAAAAAAACTAAAAAAAATAAAACAGTATATTAGAAAACCATATTGCATGCCATAGCCCCATTTCTCACGATTACAACGGTACCACATATGTATAGTAGCCCCCTGTTCCTGTCCACGAGACTCCCCAAACTGAAAAGAGCACTTTATAACATTTACAAATAAAATACAACTACTATGCACACTATAACAGGTTAATTAAAAAAAAATTGGCGCAGGGTCCCCCTTCCCAGGGGGGACCCCATTTTTGGGGGGAATTTTAAGGGTTAAAAACCCCTAACAATCCCCCAAAAATGGCATGAGGTCCCCCCACCCAGCATAAGCAGCCCGTGACCAGCTATGGGGGCTTGTAGAACAGGGTGCAGGGGCCAGCTTTGGTTTTGGCCTACAAGCGGGCATAGGCTATGGCCACATGATATTCTGCCCACCCTGGGCTTTGGGGAGGATGGTAATGGGGGGCTTGGGGTTAATGGCAAGTCACCCGCTAGCCGCAGGTAATTTGCCAGACCCAGAGCCTTGTGAACTGGTATAAGGGTCTCATAGACCCCTTACCAGTTCACAAAGGGTTAGCAATGAAAAAAAACACATCACACATAATTTATTAAGGAAAAAAAAAACTTTACTCACCTCTGATTGTCAGCTCCTGTGTCCCTCGCCGATCCGATGACAGATGCGTGGGGTGGGGAGAAAGGGATCAGAGGATCCCCTACCCCTCTACTGCTTTGCCCAGCGATCTCCGGGCATCTGAGAGCCGAACCTCCGGGAGCCAGGAGTGATGACGTTATCCGCCCACCCCCAAAGCGGCGGGGCTAGTCATTAAGATGGCGGCACCCATCGGAATGCAGGGGGAGAGGGCATTGGAAGCCTTCTCCTGAAGAGGCCGGGGGGGGGGGTGATCGGAGGCCCCCCGGAGAAGAGAAGAGCCGGTGGGAGCGTTCGCAGAGTAAATGTCATTTTTTATTTTTTTAACAGGAATTGCCGTGGCGGCTGAAGCGGGGGGGCACCCTATTCCAGGCATTCCCCTGCAGCTGGAGGAGCCGGGGTGGGGGATCGCATGCCCCCATGGTGAAGAGGAGACGTGGCCGTATCCAACGAGGGGTCAGGCGAGTGTTTTTTACTTAGTTTTTAATGTAGCGGGGGGAAAGTCAGGCACGTAGTTACTACGTGCTTGGCACTTAAAAGAAGTGGAAGCGAGCACGTAGAAACTTTGTGCTTGGCACTGAAAGGGTTAAACTATGATATTCCTCTGTAGGATCTTGGCTGGGTTTCATGAAATAATCCCTGTTATACAGTATTTCTACGATTTTTCTTTTATGTCTTCATTTAGTCTGAAATAGTAAACAAACGTTACATTATGAATTTTGTGAGCATTATAGCAATACATCCTATGACACAATACAATTATCTAATTGTAGCTGATAACATGGAGACTTTAGTGCCATATCAAACATCAGGGTCCTATTCCTTTTCTGATACTGCAATAAATTTGCATTTGCAAATAAGTATAACCATATATCACAAAAAGAAAAGAAAGAAAACAGCAGAAACCCTAAAGAGAAGGGGGCCACGGACATTAGATGGAAATGCCCTTGAAAGATAGAAAAGAAGAAAGATGAGGAAGGAAGGGGGAGGGAATATCTCAGCACACGCTGGTCTCTACAGGTCCAAGACCGCAAAATTGGTCCCTAGCAAGCCCGGGTAACGCAGACATGGAGACTACGTCTTTCAAAATGTCTCATAGTAATCTGATCATATGGCAGATAACTTTTCCATAAACATTATATCATTAATCTTGTCCTTAACTGTCTTAAAAGATAATGTAAGCAATTTCCAGGATCTAGCAATTATTTGTTTAGCTGAACTAAACATCGTTTTGCATAGTGTAACTTTGCCTCCCGAGCTGCGGAATTAAGTGATTGATAGAGTGAGAATATAAGTCCTGGGGCTAAGGGGTCGGAAAGGGTAAGTTACTATTTTTAAGAAAAATTTTGAGCTTGGCTAATGCTTGCCTTTCCCTGGGGTATCCATCAAGGGTACATAATGATTTCACTGTGTTGAAATCAGCTTGTGCCCACCAATCAAAAGATCGAGGTTCCTGTAGCCCCAGAAGAAATAAGGGACATCTAACTAAACCCGCCAAAAGGGAGAAAGGGTGACAACAATAAAGCAGACTATCGTACATTATCCAATACAGATTGGGAATGGGCCAGTGGAGGGGAAAAGCTTTTAGCACAGTATCTAGATGGGAGTGATAGTAATGACGCAATTGAGATAGAAATCTACCGCATCCTGAGCCGTCCACAGAGGTCCCCTTTACTGCGCATTACTAAGGGCGCAATCTGAGCCACTGTGTAACATAGCATTAATTTTTCCAAACCAAGATAAGTTCAGGCCAACATGGAATCAAGAGATCTAATTAGACATGAGTAGTTGGTAAAGTGTGGAGTAGGATTAGGTGAGCTTTATCTCAGGTAGGGAAGACGTTCCGTCCACGGAAAAAGGGTAATTTGTGCACAGGGGACAAAGTAATATTTAAAGTGCCACCCCAGTCACCTATTCCCGGTCATACAATGCACGCGTGGCCGCACTTCCAATCAGCTTTGGATCCGCTCAAGTCTCTTCATCCAGGAGCGTGTCTAATGCGAGCAGATACAAGCGCGCTTGTGGCTGCATCTCCCGCTACCCTGGGGACCCCTGGCTACCCCGCAGGGATGATTCTGTCAGATTTTGATAGCTACTGGGAGACAAGGGACAGCCCTGCTATGCGCTTTTTTTTGTCTGTGGTAAAGACATTAAATTCATTTGCTAAGTGGGTCGCTGCTATATCCGGATATTTCTTATAAAAAGCCACCGAAAAGCCATCTGGGCCTGGGCATTTAATGGCCCTAATTATTTCATTTGCAGTAATATCACTTTCCACACAACCTATGCCACTGTAGCCTGGAGCGGGCAGGTCATTAAAGCAAATTTCCATGGCCACATAGAATGTGTTTTATATTTCTTGGCCATTTCCTCGAGACTGCCTAAAAAATCTATTAATGGGTTTAATCTTTTTTTTTTTTTTAATTGTAATTTTTATTGAAGAGACAGGCTTCATAGACAGTCATCGGCAATATAAATACAGTGAGCATTACAACTCCATGGCAATACACATCATATTAGTAATTACAGGAATACCACCATAGCCACGAGACAAATACTCGAAAGGAAGCTGCAGAGCCGGCGAGACTGTCCAGCAGCGTCTGGTGCCCACAGGCACCTGCCAGTCCCGAGTACCGCCCATCAAACCTTTTAGGCCTTTGTCTGCCACACCAGCCTCCTCGTTTCATTTATGCATAAACAAAAACAAAACAAATTAAACATGTAACACAAAACTAAAGGGTAGAGAAAAGGAACAGAAAAAGAGAAAACAAAAGAACAAAGGGGACAGAGGGGGGAGGGAGAAAAGGGAGGGGAGCGGGGTAAGGGAAAAAGAGAAAGGTCACATCTGGGCACCCTGACCTCACTCCTGTAGGTAGCCAAGATAGTCCGCAGTAAAGATAAACTGATCCCATGAGCGCCATGTCTCTCTGTACTTGTCAAGGAACCCTCTCAAAGAGGCAGTTAGTTCCTCCATCCTACTTACATCCCTAACCCTGGACAGCCACATAGCAGTAGTCGGAGAGTCGGGTGACTTCCAACACGCAGGTATACATGTTTTCGTGGCATTCAGTAGCGGGGCTAAAACGGACTTTCCCCTCCTGCGGAGGGAGGCGGGGCCAAATTGAGGAGATATCCTGCAGGGTCCTCTGCCAGATCAATCCCAGTCAAGTGTAGCACTATTTTCCAGACATTGCCCCAAAACTTAGTGAGGCCAGTGCATTCCCAGAAAATATGGACCATTGTGCCCCTTTCGCTCGAGCACCTCCAACACAGAGGACTGGAAGAGGGAAACATCTTCGCCAGCCTAGATGGCACATAATACCAACGAGTCAAAATTTTATATGAGGCTTCTTGGTATCTGCTAGAGATAGAGGATTTGTGAACGACCTGAAACATAGCTTGCCTCTGCTCCTCTGTGAAGTTCCTGTTCAGTTCCCTCTCCCAACCCTCCACGCACGGAGGAACAAACGAGTCTGGAGGACCAATAAGCAGAGAATAAGCATATGACAAAGCCCCTCTAAAATGACCCACCCCTGTGCCGAGTCGCTCAAATGGGGTCAAGGGTCAAATGACCTTGCCTGTTTGGTCAATAGACTTCTGATAGTGTGACAGCTGGAACGCCTGCCAGAAGTTGAGTGGCTGCAACGACCACATCCAGCCAGATCCTCTACTCTACACCACCCGCCACCCTCGTGCATGTGCATGATCCTGTAGCAGTCCCGCTTTGCCCATAAACGGAAGACACCATCAGACTGGCTCACTGGAAAGTCTGGATGCCCTATCACCGGGGTTAGTGGCGACAGAAGGGGGGGGAAATGTCTAGCTTTGGGAAAACCCTCGCCACCACCCTCCTCGTGGGGCCTATTGTGGGGTGTTTATTGAGTGTCTGGAGCTGGCCAAGCGGGATCCAGGGGAGTCCCGGGAGGAAGGCTAGGGAGACCTCCTGCTCAATGTGTGTCCACTGTTTCTGCCTGGAATGTCTGCACCAGTCGACCACTCTGACCAGGTGCACAGCCGCAGGATATAGCCTCCAATCCAGGAGCCCCAAGCCCCCCCGGGCCTTGGGGAGGGTCAGGAGGGGGGCCGCCAGGCGATGCGATTTCCCAGTCCATATAAACCTCAAGCACAACCCCGTGAGTCTCTTGAAGAACGTGTGGGGGACCTCTATTGGAAGGGCCTGGAAAAGGTATAGCACTCTGTTTAGTATATTCATCTTAATAATATTTATTCGGCCAAACCAGGTGAAAGCCCCCTTGTTCCACTTCCGAAGGTCCTCTTCCACCCTCCTCAACAACGGGGTGAAGTTAAGACCATAAATCTTCTGAGGCTGGGCCGGTATTTGCGTCCCCAGGTAGGTCGCCGCCTCCCCTTCCCACTTAAATCGGAAGTTTTTCGAAATTTGCTCTATTCTTTTGGGTGGAATATTAATGTTGAGGGCCGAAGACTTCTGGTAGTTTATTTTATAGTTTGACACTGCCTGGAAGTTCCGGAGCTCAGCCAGCAAAACAGGGAGAGTTGTTTCAGGTTTAGTAATGAAAAAATCAGGTCGTCGGCATACGAAAGCTTCCGTCCACCACTTCCCGAGTCAGGCAAAGAACAGAACAATGGGTTTAATCTTAAAGTTATAAAGGCAAGCCAATTTCTTGTCCCATTGTCTTGGGCTACACATTGCACTGTCCTAAACTTCAATCCATTTTCAAAAAGATCCTGTAGTTTGTCTTTAAAAGTATTAGGCGAAAAAATGAAGAAAAACAGTGGATAGGGTAACAGTGATGTGATGTAAGTACACTTATGAATGTGAGAGGAGGGCGGGGTTTGAGAGCTGCAGAGAGAGCCAGCTAATGAGGACATCTGGGCAGGCAGTGGGGGGTGTTTCTGTCCTTGATCTACTGTAGGTTGATTGAAGGATCAGGTCAGCGGGGTGGGGACTGAACGCTAAATAAGAAAAATCAACGGAAAATGAAGCACAATGCTCAAGCCTCTCAATGAAAGGTAAGCTACTGATATTTTTTTAACTTTTGACTTGCCAATCACTTTAATCTCTGGTTAAGAAAAAATAATAATGCAGAAGCCTGCACCTTAGGTGTACTAAGTGTCGATCCTTTTTCATAGCTTTGTTGGAGAAATTCCAGGATTGTTGGAACTGAATTATTCTCTAGTCTATTCTCCTCATAGCCACTCAAAAAAACATTTCCTGATTATAAGATAAATCAGATACATTTTGCAGGTTGTTAATGTTCTGCTTTGCAGGAGGGTTTGGATGACTTGTAGAAAGAGAGCCTTTTCTTTTAGCAATGTTTCTTCAGAGTTTATAGTCCAACCCAATTCCTCCAGAACTTCCATTGTTTTGGAAAGGTTCTTGTGGAGGGTTGACAGAAGAAGCACGTCAGACAGGTATGGCACTGTAGATATATCCGATATACTCAAGTGTGCCATTGCCTCTGCTGGTATCTTTGTGAAGAAACAAGGGGAGGAGGATATTCTGAATGGCAGGGCTCTGTATTAAAAATGTAAGATCTTTTGAACTATAAGACTTGCACATTCCAGCATGCTTGTGATGTGCTAGGCACACAGGTATGTGTAATTAGTCATGCAAATCTATTGTTGCCATGAAATTGTCTCATAACTATAGGTTTCGAATGAAGTAAATGGATTCCATTCAGAATTGTTTGTATTTTATAAACACATTGAGACCCTTTAAATTCAGGATCATTCTGTAACTTCCTGAGGGCTTCTGTACCAGAAACACCTGAATCCTCTACTCTGAAATGGTAGCAGGACCTCTTCTAGTAGTACCTGGATAACTACAGAAAAGGAATGCTTTTTTTAGAAAAAAGTTTAATGGTAGTTTGCCTAGTAACTCTGTCGCACAAAGGTGTTTGGGGTGATGGCCTGCCATTGGCCAACCTCCCCCCGACTGGATATATTCAAAACAATTCTACAGGCGAGTTTCACAGAATTTTATTTTTCACTATATCCAGTCCAGGTCGTCCCAGAAGTGATGACAGTTGGGACATCCAAAAGCAGTGTCCACTTAGGGCGTGATCCCCAGTGCGGAGCAGCAAGTAGTTCATTTCACTACCACCTGAAGCACCTTTCAGCCAAAAGCAGCGTCAGCTGAGGCCCTAACGTCAACCTTGTAAAATTGTAAAGGTATGAATAAAAGACTAAGTAGCGGCTTTACAAACTTGTTCAACAGAAGCCTGGTGCTGAAAATAGTTCTAGTAGAATGAGCTATAACACGAAAAGGGGGATCCTTCCCCTTGGCAGAATAAGCTTGCACCACCGCCTGTCTAATCCACTTACTTAGAGTGGACTTGGCCGGAGGCAAACCCTTTCTGGAACCTTCAGTGAGAACAAAAAGTGAATCAACTTCCGGAAGGATTCAGTCGCAACCAGGTAGTACTTAATGGCTCTGACCACATCCAAGGCATGGAGGGTCCTTTCCTTAAAATTAGATGGTTCTGGACACAGGGAAGGCAAAACTACTTCCTCATTAAGATGAAAGAGAGAAACGACCTTAGGCAAAAAATCAGGTTTAAAACGAAAAACCACCTTATCCTTATGCCGCTCAAAGTAAGAAGGCTTCATACAAAGAGCGGCCAGTTCTGACACACGATGCACCGAGGTGATAGCTACCAAAAGACCATCTTTAGGGTCAAAATGGACAAAGCAGCGTCGCACAAGGGCTCAAAGGGAGGACCCTTCAGAGCGCAAAGCACCAAATTCAAATCCCACACCGGTAATACAGGCTTACGCAGTGGATGTACATGCGTAACTCCTTGGAAAAAGGTCCTGATCAGTTTATGATTGGCAAAGGATCTTTGGAAAAAGATGGCCAAAGCCGAGACCTGGCCCTTGAGGGTGCCCAAGTCTAAGCCGTGTTGTAAAAATTCCAAAATCCTAGAAATAGAGAATGTGCGACAAGGGAAACTCTTGGATTCACACCAAACAATGTAGGCATGCCAAACTCTGTAGTAAATCATGGAAGACGACTTCTTCCGCGCCTGAATCATGGTCTGCACAACCGTGGCTGAGAGCCCCTTTTCAGTTAGGATTGAGGTCTCAATAGCCAAGCCGTCAAAGCCAGCGTCTGTAAATTGGGGTGCCGCAGCAACCCATGAGTGAGGAGCCCTGGGTCATCGGCCATGATGTAACTATCGACTGACATCTGAACTATAGCCTCGATTCAAAGACACATTCGTCCGGACTTCCGTAGCTGTCTGTGAAAGTTTGGGTGGGTGTTTTTTTGCTTTTTTTTCGTCCATTTTTTACTCGCACGAACGTTCGAACTAATAGGTATATGCTCTTTCGATGATCCAAAGGAAATCAGAAGTTTTACGTTATTGCAATGGGCTGGCGATTAATTCAGAGAGCTGATTGCCGAGGGGCCAACACCCAATAAATCCGTTTCATTTTCGATCCTCTTACAGGACCATTTTGACCTCGTGAACTAGCAGGCATGGACGAGTCTAGTGCATTTGAGGAGCATGAGGATCTGCAGCTCATGGGCATTGAGATCGTCCGGAGGTCAGAGGCCAGATTGCACCGGCGGCGACGCATGGACATCAATGGCATGCATGACGTTGAGCTGTTCGAGCTCACCCGGCTTTATCGCGCTTCCCTACATAAGTTGTATAGTGAGCTGCGGCCATGGTTAGCCCGCACCACAAGGAAGGCCGGCTGCCGACGAGTACATATACAGGCAAGTTCAGTTTTTCATGGTGAGCTAATATTTTTCATATTTTGTTTTATTTTCATTTTTTGGTCCCTCCTTGTAAATAATCCCTCCTTTGAACTAGTCCCTCCTTGTAATTATTCCCTCATGTTATTTTGTCCTTCATTGCAAATAGTCCCACCTTGTAACTTTTCCCTCATTGTAACTAGTCCCTCCTTGTAATTTTACCCTCATTGTAACTAGTCCCTCCTTGTAATTATTCCCTCATGTTAATTTGTCCTTCATTGCAAAAAGTCCCTCCTTGTAACTTTTCCCTCATTGTAACTAGTCCCTCCTTGTAACTTTTCCCTCATTGTAACTAGTCCCTCCTTGTAATTTTACCCTCATTGTAACTAGTTCCTCCTTGTAATTATTCCCTCATGTTAATTTATCCTTCATTGTAATTATTCCGTCCTTGTAATTTGTAAAGCCTTGCAAACAGTCACTCCTTGCCAAGACTCCCTCCTTGCAAAGAGTGCATGTGAACCAATGGCCCGTATTTTTGGCAAACATTTTAAAGTGTACTTAAAATTGAACAAGTAAATCAAAACTTTAAAGGGTCTAACATACATATCCTTTTTGTGGGCACTAAAATTTAATGTAGTTGTTTGGTGTGATTTGTATTGCCATCCACGTTTTACTTAGGGTGTTATAAGTTAGTGTTTAAATCGTCTTGCAAGCGTTACTGATGTTTTTTTATCTTTTTTTTTCCCAGAAACCGCAAAATGGGCCACTCACTGAATGTGCAAGCAGTGGTGGCCCAGGACATGCGGTTCCTTAGCGTCCTCGCCGGATACCCAGGCTCATCCCATGACGCCTACATCCTTAGAAGATCTGGATTGTTCCGTCGGTTTGAGTCTGGGGAATTTTCCGGTGCATGGCTCCTTGGTAAGTTGAGTCCAATAACATCATTTTCTTTTCTATGTATGGCTATGTTTTTTTTCCCCTTTCTTAAACTATGCCTTTTTCCTCACCTTGGTAACATGTGAAACACGACTGTACCCATGACATTAGCAAAACCACCAAGGCTGGCCAAATGTTTGTCCTGCATTGTTAAAACTCTAAAGAGTAATTTGAGCCAAATTAGTAATCAGTCTTCCCCACACTTTTCTGTAAATCTGTTTTTGACTTTATCATAGGGTCTGCGCCATCTTTGCTTAGATGCATTACGCTTACTGAGTAGAGGAGAGCGGGATAAAGTGCAGGGTCCGGCTTAGACCCGTTTTGTACTCAGACAAAGAAGATAATGGGTCATGCAAACTTAACCCATCCAAGATTGCTGAGCAGCACAGACCTAAAGCAATAGCTCTTAACAGCCTGGCTGATTGGCCAGCATCCGCAATATTGGTTCTCTAATTTTGGCCTCCATCTATTAGATTTGCTTCTTTGGCAATTTGCCCTGTGCAATATGTATGCTCATGTTTTTGGGACAATGTCACATAGCCTCTTCTTCAGCAAGTTTGTGGGTTTTTTGGCTGTAATGTATGCAGTCATTTTTTTTTTCTTTTCATTTTTCAAGGAGATTCTGGATATCCACTCCTCCCGTGGCTGTTGACGCATGTACTATGCCCACAGAATGCCGCCCAAGAGGGCTATAATAGGGCGCACCGCAAAACCAGGGCAGCGGTGGAGAGGGCCTTTGGCCTATTGAAGACCCGATTTAGATGTTTGGACCATACCGGGGAATCCCTTCAGTATGATCCAAAAAAGGTCATAGATATCATCATGGCCTGTGCTGCACTGCATAATTTTGCTACCTTGCAGCGGGTCCCTCGCTATGTGGATTTGCCACCCTCTCCACCCGCCGATGAGCCAGAGGAAGCCTATGTTGGGCAGCACAGTGCGTTTGGGCAAGCCGTCCGTGCTAATCTAATAGCAACACATTTTGCTTAATTGTTTTCTCCTTTTTTTTACATTGTTTGTTGTTATTGCTTTGTGCCATTTGGTTTTGGCTTTGTGTTTTATTAATAAAACAGTATTGAATTAATTTCCAAAACCATCAACAATGTATTTAGACTCTTGTTTGAATATTTTTGTGTGTTTTTGGGGCTACTTTAAGTCATATTTATTATCCAAAAACCGAAAGACAGTAACTTAGTCATAAACACGTTTGTTTAATTTTTAAAGCTATACATTTTTAAACATAACAATTGTAGTTGATGGTCACTCACAGTTATGGGGAATCCATAACTCCAGGACAAAGTTAACCTTCAAAAGAACATAGTAACATATGTGTGCCAAGCATTGTCAAGGGTATAAATCACAGATGTTACATTGTAAAAATAGGGACACAAACACACCCTCTCCTGCTTGGCCACATTTGCCACAGGCACAGGTTGAAAGAAGACATACGTATGCCACATCTACACCTGTTACTCAGTGGCCCAGCCAAACAAGAACACCCAGTCCCAATCCAAGTACAGTAAAATCTCAGCCAGGGTCCAAGGTAGTAGTTTTCCAGGCCAGAATGTCACACAATCATGCCTACAAACAGGAGGAGCCACAACCAATGTAATTATGGGCAAGGCTGCAGTGCAACAGCTTGAGTGGCCGCTTCAGTGAGGCTTGACCTCTGGCATTGGCTAGTGGCGTACCTCAGCACTCTAATGAGCTATATGGGGGCAAATCCAAACCATACAAGCAAAGCCATACCGAAATGCTAGACTGGTAGGGCTCACCAGATAAGTCAATACAGTGGGGATGTAGAGCAAAGATGTAGAATAGATTCAGGCCAAATACACCTTAATATGGGGGATGCCCATAGAACCCAGGTTGTGGCCCTTGGTGGTGGGCCCTACCCTGGGCCTGTGTGGCATTCAGAATCTGCAACTGTTCCAAAATGTTTCTTTGGTTAGTTTGCAATTCAGCCATGCTGGACCTGAATTCTGTTGTCAAGTTGGCCATGTGGCTGTTATGGGTCCTAAATTCAGTCAGCATGGCACTTAAGGTATTATTGAGGTTCTCTAATTGGGCATTAATATTCTCGTGGTTTTGTTGATTTTGGTGCTGAAATAGCCGCCTCTCATGGTGCCATGCTGACTCCATCATTTGCACGCCCCTGGAAAACTGGGCGACGTTGCTGAGTACGCCTCCCAATTCTCCGGGTTGGGGGGCATGCAGATGATGTTGCTCTAGGACCCCCAACAGCCACAGGTATGCTGTGCAAATCCTCAACAGCAGATCTTTAACTGGGGACTGGAGGGTCAGTCGCTGCATGCTGCCCATGGTGTGCAGGCAGCATGCAGCCAGCTTCCCTCTGCTGCTGAGGATTTGCCTGAGAAAAATTTTGGGACATTTGCAGATTCTGGCCCAGGGGGAGATCTTCATAAGGTCCAATGAAGGTTCCATCCTCTTCCAGCTCCTGGATTTCCTCCATCAGTGTGTGGCTCTGTTGGGACATGTATATAAAAAAGGTTCAGTGTGGGGAATACATATGTAATTCAGCCAAAAGAAACATGGCAAGGCAGATGCATACGCAACATCATAAAAAAACACTTACCGTAGATATCGGATCCTGGGTCCGAGGCAGCACGGAAGTAGACGGCATTGTTAAACTGGCTGAGGATTCCCTACTAGCTGAGGGATGAGGCTGGGCTGCATTAGAAGAAAACAAACAATGTCAACACACAACTATGCATTGGTGATGGTTAATAACACATATGCTTAAATCAAACACGTGGCCAAGCTGGAATGGCCACTAAAACAACAGTGCAACTTGACCTTCACTATGAATGCCTTTATCTTGAAAATGGATTCACAAACAAGTACATACACATTGGTCACATGAAGCCAACCAAACATGCAAGTACTGCCTGTTGTGTGTGTTTAAACATCCCTTATAGGCCATTAAGTGAACACACTCAGCTGGCAAATAGCAGTTACAATATGATTCTGGTGGTTACCATTGTATCTATGAAAACATTGCAATCACCCCATCTTAAGCCGTTGGGCCCCAAGCACAGCTCCAACCCAAGTGGGCAACAGATGATGATGTAAGTGTTGCATGTGATTGAATAGAAATACATAGCACGCAGTCCTTTGCTAATCTTAATACTTTACTACTCTTCCTAAATGTTCTGAAACGTCATGTATGGGCCAGCAAATTTGCAAATTATCTGTCGACACACCCTGGTCAAATTGATCACTCCACTACAAGGCACACCCTAGGGGTGTTTAGATATGCCTTGCTGGCTAATTTCACTGGTTGGTCCATTTTTAGGGAAATTCACACATTACTAACGTGCAGAAATTGGCGGGTTGTCCATGTCCTGTTGTGCCGAGTGTCCCTCTAACGCAACAGGATGTAGCAGGCCCAGCACCATCTCCTCTGCCTGGGTAAATTTCAATTTAGTGGGGAATCCTCCGCCAGTTTGTAAGCTGAAAAACATAGTTTAAAAAAAATAAGCTCACTGTCTATACAAGAAGAATAAAAACCCAAAAATAAGATATGTACCTGTACTGCCACCTTTTATTCTCTTTCTTCCGTGCAGCATATTTGAGGTCCGATATTTTCCGTTGAATCTGTTCTACATATTTGAGCTCGTCCCCCGCTGCATTGACTTGTCTGGCGAGTTCTGCCAAAATCTCCGCTTTGTGCTGCTTGCTTGTTGATTTGGATTTGCTCCCATATAGCTCATCATAATATAACGTGAGACCACTAGCCAATGCCAGAGTTTGGGCCTCACCAAAACAGCCACTCAAGTGGCCTCTGCGCAATGTGCGCCTTGTTTGTAGTGGTTGTGGCTCCTCATTGTTTCCAGGCAAATAGGGTGACATTCTGGCCTGGGTGTGTGTTGGAGAAATCAAGGACTGGAGGCTGGCTGCTGATCAAACTGGACTGGGAAAGGGACTGGGTGTTCGTGGCTGGGTGGCCACAGAAGTTGCAGGGGTTGATGTGGCATAGGGTGATTGCCTGCCCACCTGTGCCGGTGGGGAATGTGGAAGAGAGGGTCTGGAGGAGCTGGAACTTGTGCTTGGGGCCCTGTGGCTCTGTGGGCCCTTGGAGGTACTTGGCTGGGGTGACCCAGAGCTTTTGGTTCTGCCACTCTTGCCCGTCGATTGGTAGCCACGTGCGGGTGGGGAGGGGGAGCTTGGCATTGTCTGCCTTTTAGGGCTTTTGCCCCTGCTGTGGCTTCTTTTGCGTCTGGGGCTTCTGGCCCTGCTGTGGCTTCTTTGGCGTCTGGGGCTTCTGCCCCTGCTGTGGCTTCTTTTGCGTCTGGGGCTTCTGGCCCTGCTGTGGCTTCTTTGGCGTCTGGGGCTTATGGCCCTGCTGTGGCTTCTTGGGTGTCTGGGGCTTCTTTGCCGGCTTGGGCTTCATTCATGGTGTTTTTGGCCTTGGAACACTGCCTTGGTGGCACGTGGGGGGGGATGTTGGTCCGCGGGGGCTTCGCACCCTCTTACCAGGTTTCACCACCTCCCTTGGGGTAGGTTTGGTGGCCTGTGTCTTGCTCTTTGGTTGTGGGAGTAGTGGTGGGTTGCTTGGCGGGAGCATTGGTTTTTTGCCGCAGTTTGGCTTTGGGCATTTGGGAGCGAGTTTTGGGCCCTTCTGATGCCTCCTGGCGCTTGGGTGCCTTTTTGCCGCTGATTGCTTCTTGGGTGCCATTTTGCACGGACTCTGAAAGAGAATGAGCTGTGTTTCCAGGGACCTTTAAATAAGATTTGCGGACTGTGACGCCTACACACCTGTGGTGCCGTGCGGAACCCGGAAACTGCTGGGGCATTACTTATCTGCTGCAGACAAGAGGCAAGATGGCGCCCACAATCTTCACCCGCCAACAAGAAGAGATCATCATGCTTGTAAGTGTCTTTTACTGCCTTTGATTTGCCATCTAAATGCATGCCTAGCCCTTAAGGAAGCGCATGACGAAAGGGTTTGTTTAAAAAGTGTCTCAAACTCCGTGGCCAACCGAAGTGAGGGCCCACACGTGCAAACCAACACTGAGGCCAGCTTAAAGGATTGTATTAGACTCCAAATGTGTATGTTAATGTCATTTAGTCAAATGATCGATTGTTGACAGATATCTGTATGCAGTTTTAACTAAAACCAAGCTTTTGAGAAGCGCACTGAAGATCATTGCCAAAATACAACATCAAACGGACACCACCTTCACCCACACGCAGATCATGCAGCATTGGTCGGACCTGAAACGGCTGCACATGCCCCGGGTGCGGCGCTTTTTCGGAATCCATTTCCCTAGTAAGTACATAGCGATTGCATGCTAGATGTAACTGATGCAGAAGGTAGGCATTGATTTATAATTGTATTTCTTTTGTAGTGCTGGAAATGGGATTACCGAATCTGCCACACCCGGAGGCGCACAGGCCGACCAGTGCTGCATGAATCTGCAGCTGGAAGTGAAGGTGGTGGATCTCCAGTGCGACGGTCCTACCCCTCCTCTGTTGGGTCCTCAGACCAGCCCCTGGACCTTTCCACAGAGGAGGGGCAGCACGGCGTGGGCAGGGAGTCGTACCCAGCTACGCATGCGGGAGCCTCTGGTATGTGACTCTTCATGTAACTGCACACACATATACATGCTATTTCCACCCAAGCTGATTCCCTTAATCTGTTTTTGTAGATGCTTCTGGAGCGGGTAAAGATGCGCAGGCTGCAGCAGATCTCGCCCAGGAGGCACAGGGAGAAGGTGAGTGATGTGACACACACATTGAAAATGACATTTGATTACTGTTGACTAAGACATTATAACTGACCCTATTTGCCATGTCTCAACAGGCTCTACTACACAACAGTGGCAGGGCCCAGGACGTAGGGTTGTCCCCAACGAGGCATCGGTCGGCCACCAACCAAGTAAGTTGTAATGTCATTCTTTGCAGTATGTGTTAAGTGACATGATCACCCAGATTCATAAAGGCAGAGTCAATGTCATTAGTAGAAATTACCTGTGGCCACTTCCTTAGAGTAATGACTTAGCAGAATGACCTCTGCCCACTTACTTAGAGTAATGACTTTGCAGAATGACCTCTGCCCACTTACTTAGAGTAATGACTTAACAGAATGACATATGTCATGATTATTTAGGTTGGCAACTAACAAACATTCCATCCACGGGTGAGAAACATGCATTTGTCACCAAATAATGTTTTTGTATCAATTTTATACAGGGACCACACGGGCAAGAGTTGAAGAAATGAATCGAAGGGTCCTTGAGTTGGTGGCCGATATGCAGCAGATGGTTGACTCGTTGGGGACAACAGAAGAAGAATAGTGTTCTGGGTCCTGTCACTGTTTTTATTAATGTAAATAGTTTAAAATATTAGAAAGATTTACAGATTTTAAATTTTATTGTGTTTTTACATTTTTAAAAATTTTGTAAACTAAAAATTTTTACAAATGGCAACAAAAAATGGCCTTCAACTAAAAAAAACACAACGTTTCAGTGTCATTTTTTTACACAAATACATTAACACCAAACAAAGGTTTCAATAAAGATTAAGATGAACAGGAAGTGGTTTGGATAAGTTTTAGGGGCCTAAAATGGAAAAAGAACCTAACCGCGAAGTGGTTTGGGTAAGTTTTAGGGGCCTAAAATGGAAGAAGAACCTAACCGCGAAGTGGTTTGGGTAAGTTTTAGGGGCTTAAAATGGAAGAACATAACCGCGAAGTGGTTTGGGTAAGTTTTAGGGGCATAAAATGGAAGAAGAACCTAACCGCAAAGTGGTTTGGGTAAGTTTTAGGGTCCTAAAATAGAAGAACATAACCGCAAAGTGATTTGGGTAAGTTTAGGGTCCTAAAATGGAAGAAGAACCTAACCGCGAAATGGTTTGGGTAAGTTTTAGGGTCCTAAAATGGAAGAAGAACCTAACCGCGAAGTGCAAGCACAGAAAGCAAGGAGCAAACGCACACTGGCTTCTGGGTGCGAGACCTGGGGCCGTCCCTGCCCCACATGAATTAGAAAACCAAAGCGAGGATCCGCACTCCTTAAAAATCTTGAAGTTTATTCATCCAATAAGTAAAAACAGTATCTCCATAGAAAAAAGCATAAAAGCAATAAAGAACCCCGGCAAGTCAAGGCAAGCCACGCATTCTAACGCGTTTCGGACGCTAAAAGTGGGTCCTTAGTCATAGAAGCGGTTTGGATAAGTTTTAAGGGCCTAAAATGGAAGAAGAACCTAACCGCGAAGTGGTTTGGGTACGTTTTAGGGGCATAAAATGGAAGAAGAACCTAACCGCGAAGTGGTTTGGGTAAGTTTTAGGGGCATAAAATAGAAGAACATAACCGCAAAGTGATTTGGGTAAGTTTAGGGTCCTAAAATGGAAGAAGAACCTAACCGCGAAATGGTTTGGGTAAGTTTTAGGGTCCTAAAATGGAAGAAGAACCTAATCGCGAAGTGCAAGCACAGAAAGCAAGGAGCAAACACACACTGGCTGCTGGGTGCGAGACCTGGGGCCGTCCCTGCCCCGCATGAATTAGAAAACCAAAGCGAGGATCCGCACTCCTTAAAAATCTTGAAGTTTATTCATCCAATAAGTAAAAACAGTATCTCCATAGAAAAATGCAGCATAAAAGCAATAAAGAACCCCGGCAAGTCAAGGCAAGCCACGCATTCTAACGCGTTTCAGACGCTAAAAGTGGGCCTAAAATGGAAGAAGAACCTAACCGCTAAGTGGTTTGGGTAAGTTTTAGGGGCCTAAAATGGAAGAAGGACATAACCACAAAGTGGTTAGGGTAAGTTTTAGGGGCCTAAAATGGAAGAAGAACCTAACCGCTAAGTGGTTTGGGTAAGTTTTAGGGGCCTAAAATGGAAGAAGGACATAACCACAAAGTGGTTAGGGTAAGTTTTAGGGGCCTAAAATGGAAGAAGAACCTAACCGTGAAGTGGTTTGGGTAAGTTTTAGGGTCCTAAAATGGAAGAAGAACCTAACGGGAAGTGGTTTGGGTAAGTTTTAGGGTCCTAAAATAGAAGAAGAACATAACCGCGAAGTGGTTTGGGTAAGTTTTAGGGGCATAAAATGGAAGAAGAACATAACCGCAAAGTGGTTTGGGTACGTTTTAGGGGCATAAAATGGAAGAAGAACATAACCGCGAAATGGTTTGGGTAAGTTTTAGGGTCCTAAAATGGAAGAAGAACCTAACCGCGAAGTGGTTTGGGTAAGTTGTAAGGGTCCAAAAGGGAAGCTGGAGGATAGTGGTAAGTGGCTGGGGTGAGCTTTAAGGGTCCAAAAGGGAAGATGGAGGATAGTGGTAAGGGGTTGGGGTGAGCTTTAAGGGTCCAAAAGGGAAGATGGAGGATAGTGGTAAGGGGTTGGGGTGAGCTTTAAGGGTCCAAAAGGGAAGATGGAGGATAGTGCTAAGTGGTTTAGCTAAACATTGTAGTAGAAGTGAGGGTGTCAAATATGTAGGCGAGCACTTTAATGAGTTAAGTTTGTAGTGCGCAGGCGCAAGATCGTAAGGATTTCCGTCTGGACGATTATTTTTTGTAAAAGTGAAACAGAATCTATCGGGAAACAAAGGATTCGTGGGAGGATACGATGGGAAAAGGGCAAAAACTAAAGCCTACGTTGTAACCTGAGAAAATGAAACAGAAAAGTCACGATGTAAAATGACATCCTCGTACTCGTACTCTGGCATACGAACGGACGGAAACTTTACAGAAGGTTTACAATGCATGCATAGAATCGCTCGCACACTCATACGAGAGCGGGAAATTTTGAAAATAATACGAAATCGGCACTAAAACGGAAGGTTTTTTTTGTCTCTCTGAATCGAGCCTTATGTCTGCGAACCAACTCCGGCCAGCAAGGAGCCACCAGAATGGTTGGTACCCCCTGCTGAGCTATCTTGCGCAGCACTCGACCCAGGAGTGGAAACAGAGGAAATGCATAAAGGAGCCTGAACTCCGTCCAAGGAATTGCCAGAGCGTCTGTGGCGAAGGGCAGAGGATCTTTTGACAGGGAGACGAACCTTGGAAGTTTGTGATTGTGTCTGGACGCAAATAGGTCCACGTCCGGCTGACCCCAGTGGAGACACAGAGCGTGAAAGATCTTGTTGCTGAGAGACCATTCACCCAGACGAGAAGTCCCCCTACTCAGGGAGTCTGCCTCCTGGTTCTCTACCCCAGGGATGTAAGCCACCGAGATCTAGGGAACATTCTCCTCCGCTCAAGTCAGGATCTGGGACACCTCCTGAAGGACTCGCTTGCTCTGAGTCCCGCCCTGGTGATTGATGTAGGCGACAGCCGTCTGATTGTCTGAGCGGACCTGAATAGCGTGACCCCCTAGATGGGGAGTCAATTGAAGAAGCACCAACCAAATTGCTCTCAGCTCCAGGAGATTGATGGGTAAGTGGGCCTTCTGTGACCCCCACTGACCCTGGAACTTCAGCATTTGCCAAAAGCCTCCCCAGCCGGTCAGAATGCCCTGGTTCCTCAGGGTGGCCATGATGCTCCAGCGCAAACCTCAGGAACTTCTGATGTCCCTGAAAAAACGGGATGTGCAGATAAGCATCCTTGATGTCCACTGTGGTCATGAAGTCGCCGGGCCGAAGCGAGCTCACCGCGGACCGTAAGGTCTCTATGCGGAAATGCGTGACTTGTTGAGACCCTTCAGATCCAAGATAGGTCGCAGCGTTCCGTCCTTCTTGGGCACCGTGAACACATTGGAGTAGAACCCTCGCCCCCGTTCCTGGCGAGGCACGGGGACAAATCACACCTGATAGCAGAAGGCTCTGAATGGCCATGCACCTTCAAGGCATTCCGGGAAATCCACGACAGAAGAAATCTTGGGGTCGGCCAAACTGCCAGCTCTATTTTGTACCCGGAGGACACCACCTCCTGAATCCACCGACGGGAGACATGCTGTCTCCAAATGTGAGCAAAAAGCAGCAGCCGTCCCCCCACCCGGATGGGTGAGGGCGCCTCCTCGTGCCTGAGAGGTCTTGGCAGGTGGTTTGGATTTAGCTCCCCAGGAGGGATTGGCTCGACCGCAAGACCTACCTCGCCCCCAGGAATCTCTGCGGCCACATGAAAAAGAAGAGCCTCTTCCTCCTCGAAAGGAGCAATAGGCAGAAGAACTCTGAAGGGGTCGTGTAGGCTTCTGTCGCTGAGGAAGTCTGCTGTCCTTGGCCAGAAGGTCCAGGCGCTCCCCGAATAACCTGAACCCCAGGAAGGGGACGCTAGTGAGCGACTTTTTGGCCGCAGCGTCAGCAGACCACTGCCGCAGCCAGAGCGAGCGACGAAGCGCAACAAGCAGGGCCGAAGCCCTGGCGCCCAATCGGTCACTATCGTCCATGGCCGAGACTACAAAGGCAATAAGATCCACACAGGCTTTGAGGTCTTTATACTCCCCCACCCGCTTGCGAGATTTGGCCAAATCAACAAGGCGCCTCACCTTCTTCCTGATGGCCAAAGATACAATGGCTGCGGCACAGACAGGGCGAAGCACAGCATCCACAAAGGTGAACGCATGACAAGCCAGCTGATCCATGTGCCTGTCAGCATAGTCGCGCAAGGAAGCAGTATCGGGAAACGGCATAACAGTAGTGTTGGATAACCCCGAGAAAGGAGCATCCACATCAGGGGGGACGGGACCAGAGGTGGATCAGCTCCTAAGGGAAGGGATACCGCCTGTCCAGACTCTTAGGCACCGATGGCAATTTATTAGGCCTTCCCCATTCTTTAAACACTATATTGGAAAAGTGGGCCTATTCAGGGAAGACAATCCTCTGTCTCTCAGGCCGGAATAAATCCCCCTGCTTCCTCTTAGCCGCTTTAGGAGGAACAATATGCAAAGTCTAAAACACAGAAGACAGCTATTTTTCTGTGTCGTCAGGGAGCCACATATCCTCGTCAGAGGAGGAGCCAGGTTCGCTGTCATAACCAACCGATCGATCCTCTGAGGAAGCGGAGTCCTTAAACAACTCTCCCTCCTCCATGGAGTCCCGACCGCCAAAAAGATCATCATCGTCAGCAAAATCCGATTAATCCGGCTTGATGTGCCGCTTCTTACTCATGGCCTTCCCTGCAGCCGTGCGAGATAGGCTGGTCACCCGGTTTGCTAAATTGGCTTGGGACCCGCTGCTGGCTTCCCCCTCACTGAGGGCTGACTGCAGTAGTGGGGGGGTTGGTGAGGCCGCAGGCACAGGAGGGCTAGGGGCAGAGACGCCCGCCCTATCATGTTCCAAAAGTACGCTCCTGGCGCAAGTCACATAGACCGTGCTGAGTCCGCCCAGGGTGCAGGTACCGCAAATGGGGCAGAGCTTCACCCGCTGGGGCCCCTAGCTCACTATCCCCAGAAGCCTCCATTATGGTGATTATGGTGATAAAAAATACAGGTTACAAGGCACTAACGGCCCAAACCTAGTTAGAACCCCCAATTTAGTCCCTCTTATCGTGATCCCTCTCACGGGAGAGGGTGCGGAGAGAGAGCGGGGGCTGGGGGGGTGTAGGAGACCGGGAGGAACCACAACCCACAGCTGACAAGGGGATCCCACCTAAAAGACACAATGGGAAAAGCCATGAGATCCCACAGCGCATGCACACATAATATATATATATATTCAAGAGAGGGACTCATGGACCGACCACAGGGAGAAATGGAGCAGCAGGCAGATACAAGAATCCACAGGCAGAGGCCTGGTGCTGACAAGACGAACCCAATGCAGAGCATACAGCAGAGGAAAATTGCAGCGGAATGCAGTACCTCAAGGGGCAGGGCACGCAGCTATGACGAAAAACGCGTCATCGCGCAGCCCCGCGAAGCGAGCGCCCTCAGCCTTGGTAAATGGCTCCCAGAGGGAAGAAGGGAGGGCGGGCCACGGAGGGGTCTCCCCCCCGGCAGCGGAGCACAGCACGCCCCGCACAACTCCTGAGGCCGCAGCCTCACAATGACAGTTGATGCCGCAACGGTCCACCCCCCCTCACAGCACGCCGACAAGATGGAGGGGAGAGGGAAAGACGTTGAGGGACCGAGGGAGGTAAGCATCCAGTGAAAGTAAAAGAGTAGCACACACTCACAAAAACAATAAAGCTGAGGGACAGACAGGGATAATCGGGGCTTAGGTGGTTCCCCCCCCCAATAGGCTAACCATCGCCTATGGCCGGCTACCCTTTAGGGAAGGTCTGTGGCCCAGAGCTTAGCTCTGTGAACGCTCATCAGCCGAGGCTGGGAGGCATACGTGGGTCCACGGGAACAGAGGCAATAGGGATGCAGCGGCCGACAAGCTTAAAGATGCCCCGCTCAGCTGCCATATCCAGGGAGAGTATCCAAGACGATCATCGCAGCAGTACTGCAAGACGAATTCTGGGAATTCTATTGAGACAGCTCCTTTTATAGGGGGCCGGGAGGAGTTACAGCTCTGGATCTTGCAGTAACTGCGCCACCTAGTGGCGGACTACCCAACTGTCATCACTTCTGGGACGACCTGGACTGGATATAGTGAAAATCTGGCCTGTTGGCAGGACTTGAGTAAGAGGGTTGGGGACCCCTTTTGTAAGAGACATGCATGGTGTTTAACATGTCATGGTGGCAGTTTTGTCCCCCATTCTCCGCTCCAGACAGTTCAATCACTGTCTAACAGACTTGTGTTCTTTTGGCTACTCTCTTAAATTAAACTCCCTCCCTTTCTTTTTCCTTTTTGTGATTTTTATCCTTCTCTCTCCCTCTAGGGAGGAAGAAACAAAAAAGCAACACATGTTTTGACTAAAACGACTAGCTACATTGCAGTACATTGTACAAATAAAAATCAGATTTACTGTTTTGTCATGCTGAAACACATTGATCTTCTGCATCTGACCCAATATACTGCAGCCTGGGTAATACCGGTAGTATGCAGTGTTGCTTGCTGCTACTCCTTTTGTTCGAAGTACTCCAGCCGCCTGAAGATAAACTAACCAGATGTTTCAGGGGGACAATCCCACTTTGAGGAGCACTGTTCCTCTAAAAAATGGGAAACATCTAAATGTCCCACTTTGCTGACATCAGGAGAACTGTCCCACCAAATGCAGAATGCTGGATGTCTGGGTGGTTTACAACTCTGACTGTTTAGTTGAATGGTGGTAGTGGAATGCATGAACTTCTGAGCATTGGCTCAATCAGCAACATCTTTTATGGACCAAACATTTCTAGAGCATGTGACCCATATTTAAGCCACACGCTAAACCATGCCCGTCACCCACAAACTGGTTTAAACTGTCCCACTTTGAGGATCAACAAGAAATGGTCAGTGTCAGGCCCAAGGCCTGATGATAGAATAACCATATGTATTATTATTGTATAATGTATAGTCCAAAGACCTGGGTGAGGGGTCACTCAGACTGTTTGTGTATTCCAGTTTTATGGGGGGTTCTGTTTGTGGCACTTCCTTCTTTGAAGTCAAAGGTCTTTGAAGCAGTAGGATGTGCTGTCTCTACAACAACCATAAACCAGAACTCAGATAAGAGACCTGGGAGAGAGATGCCCTCACCAAGTGGGGTCATAGGGGAGGGGTGAAGCTTTTCCCTCCAAAGTTTAGCTAATAAAACCTAATGCTAAGGACATTCTAAGTCAGACACCTAAGGACAAACCTAAATCAGAAAGCTGCGTCATGCTGGACATAAGACTTTAAGCAACAACTGGATACGCACTCACAAGGACTGCTACGCCATTATACTGTAAGGACTTTTTTTCTTTTTATTTGCTGAACTGATCTTTGCTGTACTCTTTTGTGTATTTTTTGTACTTGTATGTCATTTGTTTCTGTATATTACATCTAGCACTGTGATAACTTTTTATCAGATTAAATGTTTAATTAATCAGCTCTGGCCTTTGATCTCTAAATATATGAGCTCACCTTTCTGAAGGAAGCTCTGGTGAAACACGTTTATCAAAGGGTTAATTTGGTGACTTGCTGGGACTAGTAGTGCATACCCAGGGGTCTGGTGGTTTGTGGAACCGCAAACCCACATATACCCTCTCCACCCGCTACCCTAGCTGCAGTTGGGCAGGGGGAATTGTAGTTAGGGAGTTGACCACAGCCCAGGACACCACCAGGATTGCTGCAGGATTTAGGGCAGGGAGTTCCCAGCAGCAGCAGAGTATCTTCTTACAGCATACCAGTGGACAACTATTCACAAAAGTACATTAAAAATAGGATGTTGCCGAGATGCAGCGAGAACTTGCGGAAGAAATGGTTCAGGTGATCCAGGAGGTTCCACACAATAGACCAACCCCAGCTAACATCTTCTCATCTTTAATTGTAACTTTAATTCTAAATATACTTTTCCTTTTTCACATTTTTAGCAGAGGCAGTCATTTGCTATGTTTCCTTTAAATATTTGACACATATAACCAAATGTTACAGAAGTGGCAAGGGCTAGATGACAATAGATGTACACAGTGGTTAAAGGTAGAGTTGATGTGATGCAAACATATTCAGCACTGGTTAAAGAGGACCAACACCCAGGGGTGATCAGCCCGGAAATCTATAAGATTCCACCCTTACCCCACACCCACACCTTACCTGATCCGCCGCCGCTTCCGCCGCCGCCGCCTCCCGCGCGCCCCTCCAGACGTGCGCGCGCCCGCGCCGGCCCTCTGTGAATGGCCGGCGGGGGCGCGCGCGTGCCGAGAGTGACGCGCGGGAGGCGGCGGCGGCGGAAGCGTCTTGGACGTTCCTGATCCCCGCCTGGACGTTGGCGGGGATTGGCTGCGGCGCTCACGTGGGAGCGCTGAGAGGTGAGTTTTTTGGGGTTTCTGGGGGGTTTCACACAGCGGGGCACCCCCGATCGGGGTGCCCCGCCGAAGTGGACCAAAACCCAGGATAGTCAAAATCCTGGGTGTTGGTCCACTTTAAAGTTACCAGTGGGGTGCCACAGGGCTTGGCATTGTAACATTTTAGCTACTAATGTACTACATATAATAAAACATAGCCATGTTTGCAGATGATAATAAACTATGCAGAATCATGAAAATTTCAAGATATAAGAGACATAATACATATAGCTATAGCTAAAGCAGTGAGGATACTGGTGGCCCTGCTGATTTTGCCTGCCAGCAACACAGGATCCCAGTGGTAGATACAATTTACAGCTGTTTTTAAAGAATGTCTTGTGTTTTAAGGTGCGGGACATCCCAAATCGGCATGCTATCTGACATGATTTATGCCACAGTTAGCAAACCAAACATTTTCTTTTCAATTGATCTGCATAAATGAATCTGCATAAATATACAATGTTAATTCAAATAATTCTGCTCAAGGTGCTGAGCTGATCAAGTATTTTTTATTTTTTCCCATGATAGCAAATGTGTGTCTTATGAAAGCAGTTTTCACTACCTGCAATCGGTTGCTATTGGCAACGTACACCAAGTCTGTATACCAAGAAGAGAGAAGTGAGTCCTACACATACAGAACACTGCTGCTATGGCCACTACTGAGGTGAGGAAGCTTACCCAACTTTACACATGCCCAGCAGTGTTCTGTGCAACTATCTGCAATATTTTGCTATTGACAACATACACCAGGTCTGCACTTGGTGTATGTTGGTAATAGCAACAGATTGCAGAAAACTGCTTCCATAAAACACATATTTGCTAACATAAGAAAAAAAAATGAGTAACCTGGAACAATGCTGACAAACTGGTCAAAGGCAATTCAGACCAACCATGTGTCCCTTGGCTGTGATCCTGGTATCCGTAGGAAGATAACGTGATGTTTGGGCAGCCCGGTTTATCCCCATCATCAGCGAGTGAAAACCATCTGAACTCCTGGTAGATTCTAACGCTTATGTAATAAAATGTATCATGTGGTTCCTTGCCAATTGGGCTTTTATGATTCCCAGAGCAGACATATAATTATCAAGGTGGTACAATTTTTACAAAATTAGTCAATAACTCCTTTAGGAGAATAGGTAAGATATTTTGGGCTTTCTAAAACAGACAGGGAGCTCTCCACATTTTAAAAAAGAACCTTCTAAATGTAGACAGAAGATGGTTGCAGATATTAGGCACAGTATGCCTACATACAGTTCAAACATTGACAATAGTTTCAGAAAACGGACATGATTCCTAGGATCTTGTTTTTCCATATTAATTATGTGTAACTTCCCTTTTACCACAAAGAAACTGGGGATACTGGGGATACTTCCATGCCTTTTTTTGAAGATGTATAGTGTTTGATACTGAAAATAGTCAGATCTCATGGGAATTATAATGGATGTATATATATATATGCTTTTGGGAGCAGGATCTAGGTAAAAGGAGGGTGAGAAGATCTATGGAGTGTAGATGCACAATTGTGGGTGTGGTTATGTTGTTTCACTGTTTGGTGTGTATTTAGTTTGATTCTCACGTGTGGTTTTTTATCTTATATGATTAGAGGAATCTTGATGCATGGATCTTTATGGAATACAGTGGGACGAGTATCGTTTCGAGAAAGAAAGATTGTAGATACTTGGTTGTTGCCCGGATCCACCAAAGGGACACTGTTGCAAGATGTGGAAGAGAATAACAAATATTGATCCTATTTTTGTATCATATGTGGATATAGAATCCGCAACACTATGAGAAATGAGAATTAGAATTGTATATATGGTATACGTGGGTATATGGCTTGTTATATGTTTAAAGGGACACTTATTCTAGAAAACATATGGCATATGTTTTTTAGAATAAATTTTTAATTGTTTTTGAGTTTAGCATAATATTATGGGTGGTTGGCACTTCAGTGCATTGTCTCACGAGATTGGATGGTTAATTGCACTATATTGTGAGTGTGGGCGCTCGCCCACATGTATGGTGACCGTGGGCACACACTGGTTGTGTGCACAGCGGGGGTGCGGTCACTTTTGGACGAGCGCACACACTTATATTATATTATATTATATAATTCATAATATGTGCATGAGGGAATAATTAGTATACATTCACATTATGGGTTTATGTTTATTGATGGGCAGGGGAGTCACATCATTTCACTTCAATTTATTTTATTTTATGATGGTTTATATATTAATTCACATAGAAGGTTTATGGCTTATATGGCTTATATGTATTGTTCACATGATGGTTTTTACATATTTTTACACATGGTTTTTCGGAACATTGTTTATTCATCTTTTATTTTTGTCTTATTTTATTTTATTTCATTATTTATGTTTTTATATTTATTTTTGTTTGTTTATTGAGTGCACTTTGCCACCCACCTGTGGATTTTGGTGGGTGGGGAGTCACGCGTTGGTGTAGTATATCCAGCTATGCAAACTCCTATGGTATAGATATATTGGTCCTTGCTCCCTTTAAGATATCTATTCCTTTCCCTTTTATTATTATTAGTCTATGCAAAACAGGTCCGTCCTGTTTAAGAGATTAAGGAATATTTATTTTGGGGCTGCACAAGATTTCTGTTCATCCTTTAATAATCATTACTTAGGTGATAGTAAAAAAGTAAAAACCAAAGGATGTAATCAGATATATGTAACAAATAAACACAGAGATTTTGTTATTTGAGCCATGCTTATTACTTTGTAAATATTTTGAATGTAAATATTTTGAATTTCCACTGATCCAATTGTATATATTGTTTAATATAGAGTAGTGATATTTGTATCTATTGTATTTTTTATATATGTGGTGTATTTGTTTTTGTGGAGATGTTTTACATGTGATTTGTAACAGAAAGTAACTAGTTAACACTCTTTGGTTCTGTGTTCTGAGCTCTGCAGCAGGTGATTTCACCTGCTGCGTGTATTATGAGCGTGTCTCTGTCCCGCCTCGCTCCCTCTACGCGCCTGGACGTTGCCATGGCCGCGCATTACTATGTGATGGCGCTGGTTGGGGCGTGCTGGGGGCGTGGTTTGGGGGGCGCGGCGGGGCAGGGTGATCACGTTCCTTTGTTTTGGTTGGGGAGGATGAGAGCGCGCACGGGGGCTGTTGCACTTCCGGCGCGACGGCGGCTGCCGGCCGGGGCCGCCGCGTGTGCGGGAGGGCGGGGGCCTTGGTGTGCGCTTCCGTTTCCCTCACTTTATAACTGGGGCACAGAACGCAGTACCTTATAGCACCTTGAGAAAGTAGCACAACGCTACGGAACGCGTGGGTGAACTAATCGGTCCAGCAGGAGGTTTTGCTGCACATATAGAGGTGAATGAATAATAATTTGTATAATTGATTGTATTTTGCACTGGTCACTTTAGGTATTGGCACTTTATATTAGGCAACGGGTTTTCTCTTAATATAGGGATTTTTTGGGGTAGTTGGGATAATATGGGGCTTACTCCTGCTGGTACTATGGTATAGATATGTTATGTATACATATGTGTTTTTAAATGTATGTCATGATGTTGTATGTATTTGTTATATGTCTTTTTATCTTTTGTAGATGAATTTGATTGATTAAATATGCTTATTTGGATCAGTTGGTATCATTGATTAATTTGCTGTAGGGTTGGAGTGGTGCCTGCAAGCGACTGGGTCTATAGTAGGCTGGAACTATAGAAATTGTTTATGTATGCTGTGATAGCAGCTTTGGGTTGCTGATTTGGCACACTGCCCATCCCTTAACTGATTAACAATTAGGTGGTGCTATATAGGAAAAAAAATTTTGTTATTCTTACAAAGAAACTGGGACACGGTGACTCACCTGTAAATTTCACTTAGGCTCCTGTTCTTCTACATTCCTTTCGATCTTTTTAATTTAGTAAGGCAGTAATAATTCAAAGCTAATTTAACTAATACAACAGTGACATATATTTGCTTTCTGGTTGATAAGATTATTGCACTTTTCTCAAAGCTTTCTGCATGCACCAAATACATGTTAATATGTATCCAAATCTAAGGTAAGTGGAATAAAAATCTTTTGACAATGCATGAATCTTTGCTGCTTCACTGTTTACACATGGCTAAAGTAGAAACCGGAAAATGTACATCATCTGTGCAACTGAAGCACCATTAAACCCTAAATTCATGCCCCAGTTTTAAACTGAACTTCTTGCTCGTTGGATCTATTAACCAGATGAACTGGGTTTTTCTTTAGTTTTCACTAGATGGACATATTAATCAACATCCATGCTCCAGGGACTATATTGGAGGTGCCGCCCAGATTGAGTACTAGTATGGGTACTGGGTTTGTAAAGTGGGAAACATGTATCAAGCAGCTGCAGTACTAACTTCGCTCTGGATCAAATGTGTAATCTTGAAGTGGTGGCAAGAACATGTCAGGCTGTGACACTGTGACTGTGTCCCTATGCCACAGTTCAAAATGATTTTTAAGGGCCTCTGTGACAAAGTCAAGGTCTTGGCTATTTATTACTCGGAATATAAAAGTGAAAATGGCATCAGTCTTTAAGTAAATCACAAGATACCTATATGTTGATATACTGCAAATTTATAAATATTCTGTCTTATGTTTTAAGATCTTAAAAGTCTCTTGGTGTCCTTATGATTGTAGAGCATGTGAGATTCTGATGACACTATGCACTTGTGATGAAAAGTACGGCAGTTATAGCACAATTTAATCTTTAAATTTATTTTACAGAGATTCTAAAGGTCTGGGCGGGGAGGGGAATCTCGGTCCCACATGGCGAGCAAAAACAGTGGGGAGGACAAACAGATGGAGCATAACACCATGAGAGGACAGAGTGAGCCAAAGAGAGGCAGCAGTAATAATGACAGGCAAGCTTTCTTCTGGCAGTTCCCAGGGTAGACTGCCTGGGCTGCAGCAGTGAGTCCTTTACTCTTGAGACAGAGAATACAACTGGTTTGTTTTATCAAATGATCATTAGCAATTTTTATTTTCAAGAATCTCAGCAACAATAAAATGCAAAGCTGAAAGCATGTTTCTTTGCAACTATAATATTGTGTGTGTGAACTGGTCACTCTTCCTATTAGCCTAATCTTCCATTATAATTTTGTCTGATCTTCAGTCTAATTTCAGACTAATCTTCTAGCATTATACATTTCCAGGGTTGAGTGAACTGTGCTTTTTGTTTCCAAAGGCTGAAACTCTTTTCACATTAAACAAGTAAAGGATATATATTGTATGAATGGATTTATTAACCTGTTCATTTTGTGTATTTAGTTGAATGAGTTCAAATTGCCCACCAGGGGATGCCCTAGCTGGTGGATACAACACAGTTACATTCCTCAACTGAACTGTTTTTACAATACACTACTGTGAATAGAATTTAAGGCAACTGCAAAGAAAGATCAGATCTTTCCCATGTCTTTGTATGCATTGTCCCTAAACATTCAGGAGCAACAGAGTGGCTGCAAATGCATAAAGAGACAGCAAGGGCGTTTTTCATCAGCTTCTTGTGAGTTGGTAACCTTGCCTGCCTTACCGCTACGGTGCCTACATCCAAAAGCTAAGTAACAAGGCAAAAAAAAAAAACTAAAAGAATAATGTCAGATTAAGCAGGTTACTAGATGAAGCTGCACTGCTCGTTCTGCACCTCCACTTTTTCCTATAGTGTTATTTTCGCTGTTAGTTAAAGAAGCTAAATAAGCAATAGTTAAAGAAGTGAACAGATAACCTCCTACGCATACATGGTAATTACTCTAACCTTGCTCCCTTGTCAGGACCTGGCCCCACACGACCACCGGTGTGCAATTGGGTTTGCTGGATGGCCATACACATCACTATGTGACCATTGAGGCAACCTAGAAGCCTCCCTCATCAACTTCAGTGTGACAGGAGAGAGACGACAAAACAAGACAATTCTCAAGGTGGCAGACCAAAGGGAATGACAGCAGAAAGGAAACTTTACAAAAAAACTGCTTCATGGGTTCAAAGACATACTGCTCCAGATTCAACACATCCATCCATGTGCAATGTGATTATTCAGGCTTCAAAATCAGACCGGCAGTCAAGCTTCTGGCCCCCTGATAGTGCCATCACAAGCAGGGCAGCAATTCTATTGCGGTCTATTATTAACAACAGAGCACAATAGTGGTCATTAAGGGAAAATAAAGCCTAACTACACACACTTGCTGAATGTTCTGGATAAATGACACAAGCCAATAGCACTATACACAAGACTGGGAAGGACTGTAGAATGCTCAGTTGACCATCTTATTTTTCTGAAGTTTTAGTGATTATATAAGAATTAATGCTGTATCAGACATATGGAATTATTCAATGGATTAGTTTGAAACAGCAAAATCTATATGGATGGACCAGAAGCACACCGGAGTTCATATGCAAATAAAAATTGTATTGAAGTATCACAGCAAAAAACAATCATTTATACATATATGCATAGTTTCACAGAAGAAAGGATACAATAAATATACATTGGGTTCAGGTTGTCATCAGGAGCACTTTGGTCACCTCAAGGATTAGACGAAAATCATGTATATTAGCATTAACATGTACAGTATGACAAGGAGCGCGCTATGTAAAGGTAACAAACCATTACCATTAAGTCTATTGGGTGATACTGGCAGGATCCTGATAAGTGGTTTGGGTGGCTGGCTATAGGTTCAGGTCACGGAAATCACAGAGAAGGATATGAAACATCAATATTCACAGTTGTATGCCAAAATCCTGGTCAGTCAAATGTACCATTTACCCAGAATCATACCAGAAATGAACCAACATGCAAGGATAACTGATCATAGTGCATAATCATAACGCCAAGTAAAGAATCAAAACAGTTCAGTAAATACAGCAAAATGTCATTACCAATGAGCAGAGTATAACCTGTGATCGCAAATGTGTGTGCCCACGTTCTGGAGCACACTGCTCCTTTCTCAAGGCTTTGGGAGGCTGTGGTACCTGTAGGTGCTGCTTTATCTCTCCCCCCTGGCCGGCCAGTGTGGCGTTTCCGGGCGCACTCGTGGAGCGCAGCCCGGAACGTTCCTTCCGGTTCCGCAGTCCCGGCCTGCGTCATGTCCGCCTTCGGCTGGCACCTGTCTGTGGTGCCAGTCAGCGGTGGAAGTGACGCCGGCGCACGGGGCCGGTGTTGCCGGGAGACAGTGCTTCATTGGAACGAGGCAGGTGATGGTATAACAAGTAAAATGAAAATAAAGAGCGAAGAGCAAAATGCGTGCTGTCTTGGGGGAGTTGCTGCTTCAACAGGGGAGGGCACAATGTCTGAATCCATTCTCTTTGAGCAGCAAAGATCTAAAAAAATTAGTATACGTACAGATAATTAAAAACTGTTTAAAAAAACGATCCAGGTTTATTCCTATTGTATCTAATATGGGCAACAGCACAATCCTATAACTATCATAAGCATGGAAATTGCTTTCCAGAGGGTCGCTAAGTGCATGTATAGCGGAGATATTAAAGTGGTATACAGTGCGGGATCCATATTTGGGATACCCCGCATGCCTGGAATGTTAAATGGAGTACGAGTTTGATATAGGGCGGTGGTTTAAAGTATTGTGGAGTGCAAGATCCTCGTTTGGGATGCCCTGCATGCACACTGCGCAGCCCAAGGGTAGAGATCGGAAAAAGGGAAGGGAAGAGGCTCTAGAGGAATACAAAATACAATTCTGTGATTACTCACCTGTAGAATTGGTATTATACTTATACAGCACGTCCTGCTCCAGAGATAATTCCTTACGTTTGGGTTATACATCCACAAGATGGCGCTGGACTGCAGAGACAGCAAAAAAGTGGCTTCTCCCGGCCCCTTATATTCCAGGGACCTCCCACAAAATTCTCAGTATTGACAAGCAGTTAACAAGAGGCCGGAAGAATAACAACCCTAATCAAACAATTTTAACCATGATAACAACCACCATACAGAGGCACTAAGAATAATGAAAACAAGGCGCGGGGTGGAGCAGGGCGTGCTGTATACGTATAATATCAATTCTACAGGTGAGTAATCACAGAATTGTATTATTCTAAGTATACAGCACGTCCTGCTCCCGAGATAATTCCTTACGTTTGGGACATCCAATAGCAGTGTCCGTAAGGTAGGGTGGGATCCCCAAAAGCAACAACATGCAGATTAAACCACTGCCGCCTGCAGAACTTTGCGGCCAAAGGCAGCATCAGCTGAGGCCCTAACATCAACCTTGTAAAACTTAGAAAAAGTATAAACAGAAGACCAAGTAGCGGCCTTGCAAACTTGTTCAACAGAAGCCTGGTGCTGAAAGGCCCAATAGGCACCAATAGCACAAGTGGAATGAGCAGTAAGGCGGAATGGAGGATCCTTCCCCTTAGCAGAATAGGCCTGAATCACAGCCTGACGGATCCACTTGCTGATGGTAGACTTAGCTGGAGCCAAACCCTTCTTAGGACCAGAAGGGACCACAAAAAGAGCATCAGTCTTCCTGAAGGGCTCAGAAGCCACCAAATAGAACTTCAGGTTCCTGACCACATCCAAGGAATGTAGAGCCCTCTCATTAGGGTTACTAGGATTAGAGCACAGAGAAAGCAACAATGTCCTGATTGAGATGAAAAGCAGACACAACTTTAGGCAGAAAATCTGGTTTAAAGCGAAACACCACCTTGTCCTGGTGTCTCTCAAAGTAAGGGGGCTTGATGGAAAGCGCCGCCAACTCAGAAACACTAACAGAAGTGATAGCCACCAAAAAGACTACCTTAAGTGTAAGAATGGACAAAGCAGCCTCATGCACAGGCTCAAAAGGAGACCCCTGCAAGGCAGATAGGACCAAGTTTAAGTCCCAGACTGGTAACATAGGCTTACGTGGGGGGCGCACATGAGTAACCCCCTGGAAAAAAGTCTTGACCAGATGATGCTGAGCAAAAGATCTCTGAAAGAAAACAGCCAAGGCAGACACATGGCCCTTCAGAGTGCTGAGTTGAAGCCCCAGATCCAAACCATGTTTCAGAAATTCCAGAATCCTAGGAATAGAAAACACACGACAGGGAAGAGATTTAGCCTCACGCCAGTCAATGTAAGCATGCCAAACCCTATAGTAGATGGAAGAAGAGGACTTTTTCCTAGCCCTGATCATGGTGTTAACAACAGAGGCAGGCAGCCCCTTTTCCATTAAGATGGAGGTTTCAGCAGCCAGGCGGTTAAAGACAGTGTTTGTAAATTGGGGTAGCGTAGCCGCCCCTGAGTGAGCAGGTCTGGATTCTTGGGCAGGGCGTACTGATCTACCGCCAGCTGCATGATGTCTGCGAACCACACTCTTCTTGGCCAACGGGGGCCACAAGGATTGCTGGCACCCCTTCCTTAGCTATCTTTTGCAGAACCCGGCCCAACAGGGGAAACGGAGGAAAGACATACAGTAGCTGAAAGCCCTGCCAGGGCATTGTCAGAGCATCCATGGCTAAGGCCAGAGGGTCCTCGGACAGAGACACAAAGACTGGAAGCTTGTGATTGTGACGGGACGCAAACAGATCCACATCTGGCTGACCCCAACGGTGACACAGAGAGCGAAACACCCTCTCGCTGAGGGACCATTCCCCCAGGCGAGAAGTCCCCCTGCTCAGAGAGTCTGCCTCCAGATTCTCCACCCCCGGAATGTACACAGCTGAGATGCAGGGGACATTGTCATCTGCCCAGGACAGGATCAGAGACACTTCCTTGAGGGCCCCTTACTCCGGGTCCCTCCTTGATGATTGATGTAGGCAACCACCGTCTGGTTGTCCGAGCGTACATGAACAGCCCGACCCCGAAGGTGCGGGGTCAAGCAGGCCAGAACCAACCTGATCGCCCTCAGTTCCAGAACGTTGATAGGGGTGTGGGCCTCCTGAGGGCCCCACTGGCCCTGGAATGTTAAGGATCTCCAGAAGCCCCCCCAACCTGTCAGATTGGCATCCGTGGTGACTGTCTCCCAGCAAGGGGCCTGAAAGGATCTGCCCACCAACAGGTTCCTTGAGTCCAGCCACCACGAGAGGGACCACCTGGCTAGGGGGGACAGAACCAAAACCTGAACCAGGGACACAGGGTCCCTGTCCCATACAGACAAGAGGTGGAGTTGAAGAGGCCTAATGTGAAACTGAGCATAAGGAACCGCCTCGAAGCAGGACACCATCAGGCCCACTAGCTGCATTCCCTGCCTGATGGAAGGATGAGGGCAGGACAGAACGAGCTGAGCTTGCGCTTGCAGACTGTCCACCTTCTGCTGAGGAAGAAAGATCCTGGCCCGAGCTGTATCCAGATTCATGCCCAGAAATGGCTTCACCAAGGAAGGAGACAGGGAAGATTTGGAGTGGTTTATCACCCAGTCGAATGACTCCAGTGTGGTCACCACCCGCTGAGTATCCAGCTCTGCCTGTTGGAAGGACAGAGAAGTGATAAGAATGTCGTCCAAATAGGGAAGAATGCGAATGCCCTGAGCTCTCAGCAGAGCCATAATGCCCGCCAGCACCTTGGTGAATACCCTGGGAGCCGAAGTAAGACCGAAGGGCAATGCCACGAACTGGAAATGCTGATCCTCCAGAGCGAACCTGAGGAATCTCTGATGACCTGGAATATGGAGGTAAGCATCCTTGATGTCCACAGAGGTCATGAAGTCCCCTGAACGCAGCAAACTTACAGCTGAGCGCAGAGTCTCCATGCGAAAATGCCTGGATCTGACAAACTTGTTGAGAAGCTTTAAGTCCAGGATGGGTCTGACAGACTCATCTCTCTTGGGAACGGTGAAAAGGTTGGAATAATAGCCCTTGCCTCTTTCCCTTAAGGGCACTTGGCAGATGACCCCCAGCTCCAGTAGATTCTGCACAGCAAGCAACAGGCCATGAGCTGACAGGGGGTCTTGAGGCTTCCGGGATCTGATGAATCTTGGGGGTGGCCAGGCTGCAAACTCGTACAATCTTGTAACCGGAGGACACTACCTCCTGAATCCACCGGTCTGAGACATGACGCCTCCAGACGTGAGCAGAGCGCCGCAGCCGTCCCCCCGCCCGGATGGGTGAGGGCGCCCCTTCATGCCTGAGGGGGCTTGGGGGAAGACTTAGATTTGGAACCCCAGGAGGGGCCAGGGCGGCCATGCCCTCTGCCCCTGCCCCAGAAATCTCCCCAGGCCCCTGCAAATGAAGCTCCCTTTCCCATTCTGGACCCACGGTAGGAGGGAAGAAAGGAACCTGAACCCCGAAAGGGCTGAGGCTGTCTCTTGCACTGGGGTAACCTGCCACCCTTAGCAAACAGGTCCAGGTGATCCGCAAATAGATGCAGTGAGAGTCTTCTTGGCAGCGTTGTCAGCTGCCCACTGGCGCAGCCAAACCGAGCGGCGTATAGCCACCGCCAAGGCAGAAGCCCTGCCACACATTCTAATGGTATCATCCAAGGCAGAGAGGACATATGCAACAAATTCCTCACAACGCAGAAGGGCTCTATACTCCTCACTAGCCACATCATCAGGAGCCCCATCTAAGATACTCTTGAGCAGAGTCCTAATAGCCACAGCTGTAATGGCAGAGGCACAAACCGGACGCAGCGCGGACCCCACACAGGCAAAGGCATGGGAAGCCAGCTGATCAATGCGCCGGTCCTCACCATCCCTCAGTGTAGTAGAGTCAGGGGAATGCATGACAGAAGTGTTGGACAACCCCAGAATTGGTGCATCCACTTCGGGAGGGGACGACCAACGCTTAACCACTTAAGCAGGAAAGGGATACCTCCTATCCCAACTCTTAGGCACCCCAGGGAGCCTGCTCGGTCGCTCCCACTCTTTGAGCACGAGATTATTAAAGTGAGTTTGCTCAGGAAACTCCAAACGTGGCTTAGCAGTGTGAAACACTCAGTTTCAGTGCAATGAAAACTGTTGAAATCCTTTCCAAACAGAATATATAGATATATATATATATATATATATATATATATATATCTCAAGGTAAGGAGAGCTTAAGTATAAGAAAAAACATGCCAGATACAGTCCAAGAACAATATGGTAGACACATTATTCGTAGTGGGTAAGTGGTGCTATGCAAATCATATATTTGTTTCTTGTGTTATCTTAAGCTCTGAGACAAGACCTGGCAATTTATAGCCTATACAATTTATATAGGCATTTAACACTTGTGGCTTTGGCTCACATCATCACAAGGCCGGAAGTTGATAGCTGTATCTAGGGACTGATATTTGAGAGCATGCTAACAGAGGAGGCAAGCCACTTAGTAGCCAGGGACCCATGTTAGGCTTAGTGTAATTAAAGAGGAACAACACACAGGATTTGCACATTCCTGTTTATTGTTCCTCTGTGTGGCAGCATCGCAAATTGGGATGCCCCGCTGTGTGTACCCCCCCCCAGGTAGCCCCGTTTAACCCATGTTCCTCCTACTTTGGGCTAGGTGGGCCTGGAGGAGTCACAACCTAGAATATTGTTATCATGGGGGGTTGCTAGCTTTACTAGGAGCGGGATACAGCAGGTGTATAGAGCATACACTATAATGAACTGCCCCTTACACACACAGGACCCTCCAAACTAAAAGCAAGACATTATAGGGAAAGAAATTAACTCAGGAGAAAAGTCTGGCCTACTTCCTGTTTGTTATGTGCCCTAAATGTCCGGAACGTGGAGGATTGATTGCCCCCTTGTCTGTGTGTGGCAAACTCTCTTGCCTAAGTTCCCTGTGTCCATAGCTAAGTTCATTTGTATTTATTGAATGCTGGTGGAAGGAGTGATGTTAGATTATTGATTATTAGCTAGTGTGAGAGGAGGAGGAAAAATGGATAATTTATTAAATATTGCAGTGAGCAATACTCAGCTGCTCCTCACCAGGTCATTGTAAGAGGGGATGTCAAAAGTCATGGCACACACTGCAGAAGCCTAATTGGAAAAGGATAATCAGAAAATGTGTAAGTAGTAGTTCATGAAAAAAGGTTGAGAAGGCCTGTTCTAGTCTGATCCATGTACAATGGTGATCTAAGGCGGAGTCTGGGTCTAGAAGACCTCCCAAACCTCTGCGTTTAAATATCCCGACTTCTCTTTGTTTAACCCAATGGTTACTAATATTCAGCTATTTGCCAGAGACAATACAAAGGCACTTGAAAGCCTGATGTGTATGTTTCAATATAAAGGGTCTGCATGCACATCTTTTTTTAAGAAGCAGAGAAATTCTTGAAGACAAATATTTTGCAGTTAGCAGTGAGATGGAAAGGCCCATCTTGTAGATGCCACATGTTCTAGACCTGTGCCAAGTTAATATGCACTCAAAGCCTTTGAGATGAGTAAACAAGGTCATTCTGGGTTGGGCCAAGTAAGATTAATGTAAAATAATTGTCAAGCTTCCCTGTCAGCAAAGACAGTTTGTTTTGGCGTGCAAAAGCTCAGACCATACAGAAGATGTTTGATGCAGTGCATTTGCCAGACGCCTCTTTTGTCCTCAAGAATCTTACATAAAGGGATATTAGGATGTATTTGTATAAGAAGACACCTTACTGTACTGTTTCATGTGTAAATAATATTCAGATTTAACATACTTTTTTATATATTTTAAGCTCTTAGCTAGCTAACTGGGTGGCGGAAGAACTACAAACAGATCTACAAAAACATGTTATGCAATGATACGTTATTCATGTTCAAAAGCTTAATGAAAAATGCAACTTTACATTCCTGGTCTACAATACAGGCTCATTAGTTGGCCCAGTACATATATATATCTATATATATATATATATATATATATATATATATATATATATTGTACTGGCAAGGTTAAAGTGTACATAAACCATTTTGTAGGGTAGGCAAGAATAAATATGTTGCATGTTTGGAGAAAGTAAGAAAGGACATGACAAGGGCAACATAACAGGAAATTGTTAAACATCTACAGGTGTCACTGTGAGGAAAGAGCTGTCACTAGAGTTGAAAGTTTATTCTTGTGCTTGCGACACTCCTCCGGTCAGAACAAACTCCTTGTTTTCACGTCAAGCCTTCCTCTTTACCTTGAAGTGCTCATGCTACCTCTGCTGGGCTTGAAGTATTCCTGGACACCAAGATAAACCAACTTAAAGGAGTTTTTCAGTGTTAGACTATTGTGTAGGGCTCACATGTAATAGGATTTATTCAGAGCCTTCCATAAAAGTTCGTTTTTGTGCGAAAGAACGCTCATTACACATATCTCACGGTGATTGTAGGTGCGTTTGCATGATTCAGCGCCTCCATTGGGAGCCATTGTTCTGTCTGTCTGTTGTTGTGTAAGCCATTGAAAACGTAATGTGTCAGTGTTCAGTGAGGTCCTACTAGTTCCCTTCGCAAAATATCTTTTCCCTTAATTTAGTCCCTAAATTCTGTTGTACAGTTATCCGAAATGTATACGCATATGCAGGCTTGTACGCATATGAAAGCTTTTCCATATGAAAGTGTTTGCCATTCTTCATGCCCTGGTATTCCATTACTTACATATTGCTGTGCCAAGTCTCTTCTGCTCCAAAGTGCTTAGCATGCCATGCCATGTTTGGCATGCATCCTTCTTTTCTTCTTCCTATTGCTTATCTTAACCACTTTCATTTTTGACACGCATTCTTACTTTCTTCTTCCTGAAGCTTACCTTTATCACTTTCATGCTTGGCATGCATTCTTCTTTTTATCTTCCTAATGCTTACATCACTATTTTAAATGAAAGACGTTATTCAATTCTAAATTTCAAAATTTTGTCTTTTTTATTTTTAATGATTTTAAATGATTTTTTTTTAATTAGTAAAATGTTAAATTTTTTTAATATAACTTTTTGAATAAAAACATAAAAAATATAATAAAAAAAAATAAAAACTATGTGCTGCCGTGCCGTGTACTTTAAAAGACAAATATCCAACAATTAGTGTCTAGCCTCTGCTTCCTACAAAAAAAAATGTTACTGAATGTGTTAGAGGTGTTAATTGGCTTGTGTTATTTGTGGGACATCACCCACCATCTTCATCCTCTTGCTGGGGCATCTCAACCACCGTGTCCCCTTGCTGTTTACCCGCGTGGCCTTCTTGGTGATCACCAAAATCACCAAAGACAACATTATTACACATACGTATTTGTGTTTCAGCCTGTGTCTCCTGTGTGTGTTCTGCTCATACCTGACTCATCATGGCCACTCTTTTGGGACTCCCTGCCGACATCTGGGCCTCCTCTGCAGGATGGTCTAGGTGAGCTCACCTGCAGAGGAGGTTGAGGACATTGGCACCTGTCCGCCACCACCTCCACCAGATCTTGCCAGCATTGGCCAGACTCGGCGCCTCCGGGTGGGCTGCATTCTTTGACCGAACTCTGACCTTAGAAAAAAATAGCACTGTTTTAAACACAGGCCTGCCTAATGTGATTGTAATAGTGAATGTTCAGGCAAGAATTGTCGGCTACTTTGGAATAGTTTTCAGTTTCAATCATTGGGGCTTCTTCCTCCTTTTCAGGTCCCATCAATGCTGCATGATCTGTGTGAACTTGTATGTGGTGTCTGTCTCCTCCTCCAGCGTAGCTACTATGTCATGTGCCAATGTTCTCTTGCCATTTATGTCGGGCAGGAAGTCATATCGGTATGTCATCATCACCTAAAATATAGAAAAATACATATAATTAAAACAAAAACATCATATACATATTAAAAATAAGCCTAGCAGGTTGTTACCAGGCTACACCCCCTCATACACTTTAGTTCAGCATTAAGTTATTTTGCCATCCTTATTTAACAGATCTTATTGGGTGGTGTTCTTAACACCTGGACTGCCCCTCTGTATTTGGCTGCCCCACCCAGCTATGCACCAAGAGATTGACCTTGCTCCAAACAGTCCCAGTGTGGTGCCCATGTGTGCACCACCTTTCGCCTGTGTTATTCTGAAAATGGCGGCGTTCTTTCCACCCTGCCTTCCTAGACATTTGGGCCCCCAAAAAGCTATTCCTGATTGGCCTGACTGCCTATACACTTGCGTATCACTTGTATGATTAACTAAACCTATGCCTACTCGCGTGCAAATGCAGTCTTTTGGTGTACTTACACTCATGATGGTCTCCTGCTGGCTGCGGATGAACGGGCAGGGTGCCATTTTTGATGCAGGTCTGTGTGTCATCTGACGCGCACCAGTGGAGAAGTTGGCATACGTTGGAACTTCAGTGCGCAGGCATACGCAGTTACGTATTAGAGAAGTATAAATTGTTAAAGACACACACTTACAATGTGGAGAAGGCAACACTTTACTACTTCAGTTTCCATTGTGAGATGGGTCACACACAAAAGCCAGACAGCTGAATCAAGCCATGCTGGATGCTCGCCATGGATCACGGCGCCACAGCTCGTCTAAATGCCTACTCCAGCACACACTCAGGCAAAGTCAGAGCATTGGCCAGCAAAATGCTAGAGCAAGCCAAAGCAGTCCCAGTCATAGTGCTGGGCCAAGCAACAGCTCTTTCAGAAAAAGTACTAAGGCTAAGCAGGACAGTGACAGGCAAAGTACTAGCGCAAGCCATAGTGCTAGGCCAAGCAAGAGCTCTTCCAGCAAAAGTGCTAAGGTTAAGCAGAGTAGTGGCAGGCAAAGTACTAGGGCAAGATTTAGTAGCCCCCCAACAACCCTCGCTCCCAGTGGTGTTTGCACCCCTACTTCTTACCATGTCAGACACAGCAGGGGTCTAGGGCAGCAGCAGGACAGCTCCAATCTGGATACCCCCCTCTCCCCATCAGCATCCACTCCAGCCTCATCATGGTCTGCCCGGGGCCAGACACCAAGCCAGCCCTGTCCAGTCACCAGCCGCTGACCAATCTACCCCCTCAGGATCTTCATCAATACCCGTAGCGCAAATGTCCCCTATTCAACAAAGTATATAGGGAGATGATGGCCAATCCTATGTGGGCCGACACTTGCTGTGGGGCACCCTGAGTGGCAGGTTTAATGATGCCCAATGTATGGCTTTAGCAACTGGTTTGCCTGACCATTTTGATCAGCTATAGGGGCACAGTGGGAGAGCTACACCAAAATCTGTAAAGTACCACATGTGGGAGGCAATCACCAGGCAGGTTAATAGTGTGGGACCATAGCGAAAGGATGTGGAACAAGTGCAAAGGAAGTTTGCGGACATAAAATATTCTGCAAAAATTAACAAGCGCAAGCAACAAGGGTAATGATGCTTTGTGCTTTTGTGGAAGCGGATGTTGGACATGACCTTTGCATGACAACATTCTTATTGTATTTGTTTAAGGTTGCAAACCGGAGGTGGAATACCACAAAAACTGCAACTCAATGCAGCTGAAGAAATGGTATATGGTTTGCTGAAGCAGATGGGTTAGCGATTGCTTTGATACACAAGGTACGTGTCTTGAATGACCTTAAGTCCTATTTACATTGCAGGGAAAAAAGCAAATACACATCGTCAACCAAGAACACCAACAAACAAGTACTGGTTCTACTTCATCAAGGAATGCATATTCAAGAAGTGAACCAAATGAAGATTTGGATCTGGTTAGTGTAATGTGGCCAAAGTGGTGATCCATGGAACACCATCCAGTTTTTATTTTATTTTTTTACTGTGTGTATATCTAACAAGCTAAATGATTTGTCTGGTCCTACAAACACCCCCGCTACTGACTGCCATACAGGATCTGGAGGAGGATGAGCCACTGCATTAGCCTCGACCACAAAAACAGCATCAACACCCTCTGCTGCACCAGTTGCCTCCCCAGCACCCTCAGACACAACATCTGCCTCAACAGATGCTACTGCAGCAGCAGCAGCCTCAACAGATACCACTGCAGCAACAGCTACCTCAACAGATGCCACTGCAGCAGCAGCTGCCTCCCCAGAGGCCACTGCTGCTGCAGTGGCATCTGTTGAGGTAGCTGCTGCTGCAGTGGCATCTGTTGAGGCCTCCCCAGAGGCCACTGCAGCAGCAGCCTCCCCCACTCTCTCTGCAGCAGCAGCCTCCCCCACTCCCTCTGCACCAGCAGCCTCTCCCATGCCCTCTGCTGCCACACCTGGATCCACAGCTCCAGCATGACCAGCTGGTGGAGAGCGAGGAGCAGCGGCATCCATCACCTGAAGGATTTGCCTTCATCCACATGAAGCATTAAACATGTGGAAAGTCCAAGTACATCTCCAGCTGCAAGTGTCCCTAGCTAGGGAAGAGGACGACGGGCTCAGGCATGTCACCATCTTCCCCTGGTGAGGCGGGTGCAGTTGATGGAGGCAGATTGGCGAGCAGATAGCCGAGATTTCAGGCAAAACAGTACACAGTTTCACCAAAGCAAAGGGAGAAATATAAGACAGATCCACCATGACCTCTTGTCGGTCTCCTAGCCTTTTCTGCTCTTCTATGAGACGGGGTCGTGCTCCATCGCATCGCAGCTGCAAAAGCGCACACTTGGGTGTTTGTACTAGATCTAGCTCTTCATCTGTTGCACTGCTCAACAACGCCATCAGGTGTTCAGCACACTGCAAGTTCACAAAGCCTAGAGTGTAAGCTCTTGGGCTTGCTTTTTACTTCCGGGTTTCCTTGGTCTGAATGGAGAGGAAGTGACCTCACTCATACTCTGACAAGTCCCTCCCCGCTCTGACAGCCCTATTTAAAAGTACAGCTGGCCTGCATCCATTGCTGTGTTATCAGCTGACTTCCTGGATTCTGTTTTCCTGATTGATTTCCTGGATTAACCCTTGGACGGATTACATGGTTTTGATTCGGATTTACTCATTGGACTTTGCCTGTCGGCCGCCAGCCCCTGAACTAGGATTTATTCTTTGGACTTCGCCAGTTTGCTGAAGCCCCTGAACTCGTATTCGTTCAATGGACTTTGCCTGTCTGCCGCCAGCCCCTAAAATTCAGATTCATTCTTTTGGACATATTTGCTTTGCTGCGCCCCCACACCTGGAGCTCTGCTCAGCCCTATCCATGGTTGTAGCCGGGAAGCTTGACATCTCCATTCAATGGTGGAGGAAATGCATAACAGCTATCATCAGAAGGAGGCAATGCTGGGACAATGGCAGATGATAACTGATAACCTGCCACAGCTTGTGGCACTCCAACAAGCGAGATAACCACCATACTTTGCAGGCCACCCACCCTACCAATGATGAAACACATCAAACATTTTAATTCAAGTAAAATCCTCAGTAGCCTAGGATTATTGGGCCACAGTGTTCACAATATACTATTATGCAATAGTTTAGTGTCAAAAATAAACTAAAACAACTTTTTCTTTCAGTTTATTATCACTGAATACATGAAAAGAGGGTTTGAATCATACAGAACAAACCTTAAAGGCCAAGCCTTGCATCAAATCCAAATTAACATATATACATATAAACATAGAAACACCCCAACAATTACACCAAAATGATACGAGACAAGATGATTCTGGATAGACTCACCAGAGGCACTCTGTGTGCCCTGATAAACAGTTTGTGGAATATCCAACATTGCTGGAGGGGGGACACATCCAGATATTGGGGTACCTTCTGCAGGAGGGCAAAATTGTGTAGTGCCATGCATGCCACAATAATTTTAATACATTTCTGTGGCTGGTACTGTAGGCCCCTACCTGTATGATCCAAGCAACGTAACCTGGTCTTCATTAAGCCAAACGCACACTCAACAACAGCCCTGGTCTTCCTATGTGCGCGGTTGTAGGTGGCATGATTCTGAGGCCGCTGAATAGGGGTCATGAGCCATGGAAGCAGGGGGTAGCCAGAATTACCTACAAAAAAAAATAAATGAGCCACATACATGATTCAAACATTTTCACCTGAAAAAGGGGCAGGGGATGCATCCACAAATACACTAGTTCACTAGTTATACAATAAAGGACTAATGATAAGACTTATCAAGTAACCACCCGCCAGACAACTCGGCAGACTCAAAACGGCCACAGTGGGTGGAATTCCCGCAGAATATATGCATCATGGGTAGAGCCCGGAAATCCTGCCATCAAGCTCATAAACCCAAGGTCAGGACCCGCAACTTGTGGTTCCTGGACAAAAGGCACAAAGCACACGGGTCAAGAGCAAAGCAACATTCACCTACACTGACAGAACAGATGCTAAGCAGAAAGGGACAACCACTGGCAAGACTGCCTGAGTAATAAAAAGGCTGATTGTGTAAGGGGGGCCATAACTTTTGTGAGAAACAGGGCAAGGAATGCACCAATCAGCAATCGATCGCACCCATGACGTTGGGCATATCAGCCAGCTCATAAAATCCCATTTGCCATATCAACCAGCTTATAAAATCGGCATTCCAGGCTAGTATGGTGTGGAGGGGGAGAGGATGCAATTGGTTACATGCAGAGTATTTGGTGGAGGAGGGAGAGGGCACAAGGGGGGAAATGCAGAGGAGAAGGCATACATGTTTTTTCTTTCCAGCATTCTGATATACAGGAGTAACATGACCACAGCAGTGGAGGGGAGATGCCCCGACCTGTGTTCACCCCCTTGCACACTGCTGGGGGTTGCTTGTTAGGAGGCATTAATGTTCTGGCTATGGGAGTTTTAATTTATTTTCTTTACTACTATAGTAATGGCAGCACCCCCGCATTCCAGGTTGCCACCCTAGGCACGTGCCTAGGGTTGCTTAATGGAAGATACAGCCCTGGCCACAATTGCATGCCCCTTGCTTGTGGTGGGGGCCAACCATGGCTGCAACTCACAATACAGTTTCTCAAGGGAAACATAGTTAAATCTGGTCAGCTCAATTAGCTCAACGCATGCAATCAACATCCACACGCAATCCGACATACACATGCAAAGCAAGCCACAACATTGCAGATGCTCATACTGAGCAAGGTAATCCTCGGAGGGCTCCATAACGCTTTCCCACACACCACAACAACACACTACAGGAAATAAGACTTGATTCAGAGGAACAAAAAAAGACTTTCGTTTTTGTTTCGATCTGTTTTTTTTTTTTTTTTAAATGTTCCCGCTCTCGTATGAGAGAATGCGAGCGATCCTATGCATGCATTGCTAACCTTCTGTAAATGTTTCGTCCGTTCATATGCCAGAGTACAAGTAAGAGGATGTAATTTTCCAGCGTGACTTTTCCATTTCATTTTCTCATGTTACAACGTCGGCTTTCGTTTTTGCCCTTTTTCCATCGTCTCCTTCCACGAATCCTTTACGTTTCCCGTTAGATTCTGTTTCCCTTTTTCAATAAATAATCGTCTGGACGGAAATCCGTAACGATCTTGCGCCTGCGCACTACAAACTTAACTCATTAAAGTGCTCGCCTATATATTTGGCTCACTCACTTCTACTACAATTCTTCGCTAAACCACTTTGCGCTTTCCTACATCTTCCATGTTTCACCCCTAAAACTGTCCCAAACCACTTCCCGGTTATGTTCTTCTTGCATTTTAGCCCCTTCAAACTTACCCAAACCACTTCCCGGATAGGTTCTTCTTGCATTTTAGCCCCCTAAAACTTACCCAAACCACTTCCCGGTTATGTTCTTCTTGCATTTTAGCCCCCTAAAACTTACCCAAACCACTTCCTGGTTAGGTTCTTCTTGCATTTTAGCCTCTGAAAACTGTCCCAAACCACTTCCCAGTTAGGTTCTTCTTGCATTTTAGCCCTCTAAAACTTACCCAAACCACTTCCCGGGTATGTTCTTCTTGCATTTTAGCCCCCTAAAACTTACCCAAACCCATTCCCGGTTATGTTCTTCTTGCATTTTAGCCCCTTCAAACTTACCCAAACCACTTCCCGGTTATGTTCTTCTTGCATTTTAGCCCCCTAAAACTTACCCAAACCACTTCCCGGTTAGGTTCTTCTTGCATTTTAGCCCTCTAAGACTTACCCAAACCACTTCCCGGTTATGTTCTTCTTGCATTTTAGCCCCTTCAAACTTACCCAAACCACTTCCCGGTTAGGTTCTTCTTGCATTTTAGCCCCTGAAAACTGCCAAACCACTTCCCGGTTATGTTCTTCTTGCATTTTAGCCCCTTCAAACTTACCCAAACCACTTCCCGGTTAGGTTCTTCTTGCATTTTAGCCCCCTAAAACTTACCCAAACCACTTCCAGATTATGTTCTTCTTGCATTTTAGCCCCCTAAAACTTACCCAAACCACTTCCCGGTTAGGTTCTTCTTGCATTTTAGCCCCTGAAAACTGTCCCAAACCACTTCCCGGTTATGTTGTTCTTGCATTTTAGCCCCTTCAAACTTACCCAAACCACTTCCCGGTTATGTTCTTCTTGCATTTTAGCCCCCTAAAACTTACCCAAACCACTTCCCGGTTAGGTTCTTCTTGCATTTTAGCCCTCTAAAACTTACCCAAACCACTTCCCGGTTATGTTCTTTTTGCATTTTAGCCCCCTAAAACTTACCCAAACCACTTCCCGGTTAGGTTCTTCTTGCATTTTAGCCCTCTAAAACTTACCTAAACCACTTCCCAGTTAGGTTCTTCTTGCATTTTAGCCCCTTCAAACTTACCCAAACCACTTCCCGGTTAGTTTCTTCTTGCATTTTAGCCCCCTAAAACTTACCCAAACCACTTCCCGGTTAAGTTCTTCTTGCATTTTAGACCCCTAAAACTTACCCAAACCACTTCACGGTCATCTGAATCTTCATCTCTAAATATTTTATTCACCCTTCGTTTGGTGTTAATGTATTTTGGCTAAAAAATGACACTGAAACATTTTTTTGGGTTTTTTTTATACAAGTCCATTTATGTTTGGCTTTTTTTTTTGTATAAAATTTAACAAACTTTTTTGTTTAATGTTAAAAAACTTTAAACATTTTTAAAAATATAAAACTTTAAAACTATGTACATTAAAAAATATATACAACGCAGTGGCAGGACCTAGAACACTAGTCTTCTGTTGTCCCCAACGAGTCACGCAGCTGCTGCATTTCGGCCACCAACTCAAGGACCCTTCTATTTATGGCTTCCACTGTTGCCCGTGTGGTCCCTGTATAAAATAAAAAAAATATATATTTTGAGACAAATACATGTTTCTCACCTGTGGATGGAATGTTTGTTAGTTGGCAACCTAACTTATGAAGACATATGTCATTCTGCTAAGTCATTAATCTAAGGAAGTGGGCATGACATTCTGCTAGGTCATTAATATAAGGAGGTGGGTATATGTCATTCTGCTAATGTCATTGACTATGGCTTGATTTATCTGGGTGATCAGGTCAATTACCACATACTCCAAAGAATGACATTACAACTTACTTGGTTGGTGGCCGACACCTGCCTCATTGGGGACAACCCTCCGTCCTGGGCCCTGCCACTGGTGTGAAGTAGAGGCTGTAGAGACTTGGCAAATAGGGTCACTTATAATGTCTTAATCAACAGTAAGCAAATGTCAATTTCAATGTGTGTGTCACATCACTCATCTTCTCCCTGTGCCTCCTGGGCGTGATCTGCTGCAGACTCCACATGTTCACCCACTCCAGAAACATCTAGAAAAAGAGATTAAGGGATACAGCTTTGTTGAAAATAGCATGTATATGTGTGTGCAGTTACATGAAGAGTCACATACCAGAGGCTACTGGCTGCGTCGCTGGGTACGACTCCCTGCCCAGGCCTTGCCGCCCCTCCTCTGTGGAAAGGTCCAGGGGCTGGTCGGAGGACCCAACAGAGGAGGGGTAGGACCGTTGCCCTGGAGAAACACCACCTTCACTTCCAGCTGCAGATTCATGCAACACTGGTCGGCCTGTGCGCCTCCGGGTGCGTCGGATTCGGTACTCCATTTCCAACACTAGAAAAGAGAAGCATTAATAAATAAAGGCCTACCTTCTGTATTACTTACATCTAGCATGCAATGGCTATGTACTTACTAGGGAAATGGAGTCCGAAAAAGCGCCGCACCCGGGGCATGTGCAGCCGTTTCAGGTCCGACCAATGCTGCATGATCTGCATGTGGGTGAAGGTGGTGTCCGTCTGATGTTGGATCCTGGAAACGATCTCCAGGGCGACGGTCCTCTTCTCAAATGAGTTGGGCAGGTAGTCGTACCTGCGCTCCAGCATCGTCTACAAAACACAAAATAATATATATAATAATATCAATACAAAACTGCAAACAAATATCTTTCCAAAAACGATCATTTGACTAAATGACATTAACAGACACATTTCTAGCCTAATACTATCCTTGTAGCTGGCATAGAGTTGGTTCGCACATGTGGGCCCTAACTTCGGTTTAGCACAGAGTTTTAGACACTTTTAAAACAAACCGTTTCTTCCTGCGCTTCCTTAAGGGCTAGGCATGCATTTAGATGGCAAATCAAAGGCATTAAAATACACTTACAAGCATAATGATCTCTTCTTGTTGGCGGGTGAAGATTGTGGGCACCATCTTTCTTCTTGTCTGCAGCAGATAAGTAATGCCCCAGCGGTTTCCGGGTTCCGCACGGCCGTAAGCACACGTACGCGAGCGCGTAAGCGTCATACCCCGGCATTCTTATTTAAAGGGTCCTGGACACACAGCTCATTCTCTTTGAGAGTCGGTGAGTAATGGCACCCAAAAAAGCGCTAGCTAAAGCAGCAAAGGAGGGCAGCAGCAGCAAACACGCACCAAAGCGTAAGGAGCCTTCTGCAGGCCCCACAACTCGCTCCCAGATGCCCAAAACTAAGCTGCGGGCAACCCGCAGTGCTCAGGCCAAGGCACCAGCAACCAGCCAACAAAAGGAGGCAGCGGCAAAGAGGAAGCCCAAGGCCAGCAAACTAACAGCAACGGCCGCCCAAAAAGCTACAAAGAGGGTGCGAAGCCCCAGCCCCCCCGTCACCAAATCCCAGACTAAGAGGAGAGCCCACCATGAAAGAAGCCCCAGCAGCCCAAGCTCGCCATCACCACCCGCACATGTGGCTAAATATGGCAAGAGGCCAAGGCACCGGCAAAGAAGCCCAAGAATCCCCAGCAGCCCGAGCTCGCCATCACCACCCGCACGTGTGGCTAAATATGGCAAGAGGCCAAGGCAGCGACAAAGAAGCCCAAGCTAGGCATCACCACAGGAACATCCTACAACCTCCAAGGGGCATGCAACTTCGAAGGGCCCACAGAGGCACAGGGCCCAAAGCCCTACTTCTTCAAACACACCCTCTCCTCCTCGGCCACATTCTCCACCGGCACAGGTGGCAAGGCACTCACCATATGGCACATCTACGCCTGCAACTTCAGTGGCCACCCAGCCACGAACACCCAGTCCCTATCCAAGTCCTGTTCAATCTCCAGCCAGCCAGAAGTCATACATTTCACCCCAACACAGCCAGGCCAAAATGTCCCCTGATTTGCCTGCAAACACTGAGGAGCCAGAAGCGCAAGCAACAGAGGCCACTTGAGTGGCAGGTTTGGGGAGGCCCAAACTCTGGCATTGGCTAGTGGGCTCACCTTGCATTATGATGAACTATATGAGCGCAGATCAAAATCAACCAGCAAACAGCACAAAGCCGACATTTTAGAGGAGCTCACCAGACAGGTCAATGCAGCGGGGGAAGAGCTAAAAGATGTTGAGCAGATTCAATGCAAAATATCGGACCTGGGGGCGTGGCCTACGCATGGCGGAGTGAGGACGCTTGGAAGAGGGGCTCCGGCAACTTACCCGTCCTTTAGGTATCTGACAGAACAGTGAGCTCATCGAGACCTTGATTATGAGGGGCAACAAGAAGAAGAGAAGTCAGAGGGGTGGAGGAGGCTTGACAGATGGTGACATCGCACGCTATATGGTCCAGGAAGCCCCATCCCGGGAGCCGGCAGCAGACAAGATGGCGCAGGAGGGGAGAGGAGCGAGCCTCCCGCAGCGTGCGGCGGGAAGACAGGGATCCGCCGAGAGACAGCAGCGCCGACGGCTGGAGGCGAGGTGCTGCCCGGGAGACACCGATGCGATGGCGGAGGCGGCGGTGCCTGTGGAGGTGGGTCTGGGCATTCCCCCGCACTGCCATTCCTCAGACAGTACAGAGGAGGGAGGGAGCCACGCGACTGACACACGCGCGTCGGCGCGGCGGACAGAGGAGGTGAGGGAGGGAGACCTCCCTCAGCGCAGCCCTTCGGTCAATGCTGCCAGAAGCTGTGAGGGGAGGATATAGCAGATGGAGCCCCTGCCGCCTCGTGGTGCGGAGGGGCGTGATGCCATAAGGGAGGGGATCCCCTCCACACAACCGAGCCCCAGTACAACCACTAATAAAGGAGCTATACAGCACACTGAACCCTCCCCAACAACAGAGAGGAATCATAATCTCTGCCCAGCTACACACATTATAAGGGCTGAATGTGAGGTGCACCAGCCACCCCCCTCAGGCAGCCTGCTGAATGAGTCCCTTTCACCTGTAGATGCCATACTTAAAGTGCAGGACCCCCATAATGACAGCGATGGAGTGGGGTGGTCGCCGGCTTGTAGCCCCTCATTGATACCAAATCACACGCCGCCGCTGGCTTGGTATTCGAACCCTGACAGAGATACACGGGAGAGAGCAAGCCCAAGAGAGGGATATTGGGGCATCCCGGACCCGGAGGGGAGACCCTTGACCACCCCGGGGGGACAACCCCATCCCAGCCTCCACCTAACCCAGGCAGCGTGGGGCATCCCTACTGAGCTGGATCCCAGCCTCAGGCTCCTCCTCCAGTTTCTCCCCACGAAAGCGGATTTAAAGGAAGACTTGGAGGCAGTCGCGCTAAGGATCGAGCGAGCCGTCAGGAAAGAGTTGGAGGATCTTCAACAGCAAACATCAGCTTTGGATACCAGGGTGGCCTCCTTAGAGAGCTCCAGCACAAACCATGAAAATAGAATTGCGGAACTGGAACGGGCAAATCGCGGCCAGAAGCAACAACTCACAGATGTCATTCTTCAAGCCGATGACCTGGAAAACCGGAACAGGCGCAATAATCTGAAGCTGCGGGGTATCCCAGAGTCAATCCCCTCAAGCCAGTTACGGTCCGCGGCCTCTGAAATTTTTAATGTGGTACTGGGAAACCCAAGCGATTCAGAGATAATTATTGACCGGATCCATAGGGTGACCAGTCGGCCAGCTGGGGAAGCCGATGCGCCGCGGGATGTCTTATGTCGCATCGACTTCTTCACAGTCAAGGAGGACATTTTGCGCAAAGCCTGGGAACAGCGGCTGGTAGAGTGGAAGGACCGTAGGATTCAAATTCTCCCAGATTTTTCCCGACACACGTTGCGCATGCGGAGAGTGATGCGCCCACTCCTAGACAAGCTTCGGGAGCTTAACGCTTCTTACAAATGGGGACACCCATTCCACCTTATTGTCCGCACGGACAACGGCACATTTATCGTACGATGCAGAGAAGACCTCCCGGACCTGTTTAGATTCCTGGACGCCGACCCCGTGGTAGTCCCGGACTGGTTGGACTTTGGAGCAGAGCCGCCCCCACGGAGAGACCATTGGGACAGAAGAGACCGTCGTAGGGGTCGTGGTGGAGCGGGGGTACTTCGCCCAGGCCCAAGGAGATAGGGTGCCGGACTCTCGGCAGTAGATTCCCTGACGAAGTAGTCAAACTCCTATTATAAATGTATCCTTTTGAAAAACAGTTGCTTCTCATCGAGTTGGGACTACTCAAAAACTGTGAAAAGATGTGCCCATACTGCAACTTGTAACATGTTTTTTTCCTGCCTTTGGTTGTTAAATGCTTAGTTAGTTTTTAAAAGTTATAATGTCCGCTAGATGCTTCGTACAAACCGGGCTTCTCGCTAGGTGTCCTTAGGCTGCCTCCTCTCTAAACTGATTACCGGAGGCCTAAACGCTCCATAAGCGTTGGTCTCGAAGGTTAGTAGATTGGAGACGGGGTTGCTGGGGCCCCCCCCGTGGTGCGAGGTTGCTTACCCCCTAATAGTTTTCTGCTCTCTCTCACCGAGCTTCCGCCTGGTGGGACTAAGCAGAATAAGGAACAGTAGTTCCGTTACTAGAACCCGCCCTCTTTTCTCTTAGAGGGTTTTTTCTTTTTTCCGGTTCACTCTCTCCTTTACTTCTTTCCTTCCCTAATCCTACCCCTACCCCTTAACACCCAGAGGTTGAGTCACCTAGGTACATTGGACGGGTTTGCCATCAATCTACCCACTCATAGATTTGGCCCCCCGGGCCCGCCCTCCTGCCCCTCGGATCCTTTATCTTTCATCGGGGACTTGCTTGGGAGGGGGGAGGGCCTGGCGGTATGGCTAGCTTGAAGATATGCTCCCTAAACTCCAAAGGTTTAAATGTACCGGAAAAAAGAGCTAAGATTTTGTACGGCCTGCACAAGGAAAAGGTAGACATAATACTTTTTCAAGAGACCCACTTTCGTAGTGGGAAGATTCCAGAAATTAAGAATAAATACTTCACGAAATGGTATCACTCCCCAAACCCGGACGCCAAATCCAAAGGGGTATCGATTGCTATCCACAAAAATGCTCAGTTGGAGCCATTGGATGCAAACGTTGATCCCCGGGGGAGATATATCTTTATGAAGTTCTTAACAGGCGGAGAGACCTATACTATAGCAAACCTATACCTCCCCAATCAAGACCAAGCCGGGGTGGGAGTGCGGTTCCTCCGCTTACTAGAGAAATTTACAGAGGGGATCTTAATCCTAGGTGGGGATTTTAATATGGCGTTAGACCCAAGGCTAGACACCTCCCAGGGCAGGTCAGCGATCCCACAAGCTAAATTGGCGACCTTTAAAAAGGCGCTGAGTGACCTTCAGGTGGTCGATGTATGGAGAGTCCTGAATCAAGGTGCGAGAGACTATACGTTCTACTCACACACTCACGCCTCCTATAGCAGACTGGACTACTTATTTGTCAGTCATTATGCTCTGGCTAGAGACCTGGGTGCCTCGATTGGCCCTATCATTTGGTCAGACCACTCTCCAGTATATATCGACCTACCGGTCACGGGTGGGGCCAGACGACGGTTCAACTGGAGACTTAATGACAACTTACTTAAGGATTCAATATGTATGGCAGAGGTGGATAGCGCAATAACACACTTCATCGCAGACCATGTAAATGACAACACCTCCCTACCGGTACAGTGGGAAGCGATGAAATGTGTCCTTAGAGGGATATTTTTGAAACATGGCTCTAGGTTGAAGAAAGAGAGGACGCAGCAGATCCGATCTACTCTGGACCGTATCCGAACACTCGAGCAATCTCATAAGAGTACCCGCTCCAAGGGAGAGCTGGTGGAACTGGTTGCAGCTAGAGAGACACTCAAAAGGTTATATGACCAATGCTATCTGAAATATCGGGACAGGTGCAGAGCCAAGTTTTATGAATTCTCAGACAAATGCGGGAGATTACTGGCCAGGTCCCTACATCCTCGACAGGACCTAACATATATACCAGTCATTAGAGATAAGGAGGGGAGGGAGATTCACAAACCTAACCATATTGTGGAGGAATTCCAGAAATACTACACAGAGCTGTATAATATAAAAGGTAGAGGGGACACTCTCCCCCCGGAGGAATTAGATTCCCGCATACAAGACTACGTTCAGGAAACGGCAGTCCCCCCTATACCGGAGGAGACGAGGGATTTGTTGGAGACGCCCTTTGAGGAAACGGAGATAGGGAAGGCCATTAAAGGAACTCCAACGGGGAAAAGCCCAGGCCCAGATGGGTTCACACCAAGGTTCTATAAAGCCCTGGGGGGGCGACTTGTTCCCTTCCTGACAAAGGTTTTTAATAGTGTCTCCGATTCCTGCCCCTTCCCAAGACAGGCCCTGGAAGCACATATCTCTGTCATACCAAAACCCAACAAAGATAAGACCCTGACTAGCAACTATAGACCGATCTCACTAATAAACGTGGACATCAAACTTTTCGCAAAAATCATAGCCAACAGAATACAAGGGTCCCTGGCAGGGATCATCGATAAGGACCAGGTGGGTTTTGTTGTAGGGAGAGAAGCTAGAGACAACACATTAAAGACAATCACCCTTATGCACCATGCACAGACCCAGAAGATCCCTTCCTGCCTTCTATCTGTGGATGCCGAGAAGGCATTTGACAGGGTCCATTGGAGATTCCTCCGAGCAGCTCTGGTCCAAATAGGGATAGGTCCCGAAATGTTGGGGAAGATCATGTCGCTATATAGTGCACCAACAGCGAGAGTCAGGGTGAATGGGCTCCTCTCATCCCCATTTGGGATCAGCAATGGCACGCGACAGGGATGTCCGCTGTCGCCGCTATTGTATGTGATAGTCATGGAACACCTTGCACAAGCCCTGAGAGCGAACCCCACAATCAAGGGAATCCACTGTGGGGGGAGGGAGCATAAACTCGCACTGTTTGCAGATGACCTCTTGCTATATATCTCATCCCCCATATTTCCCTGCCCTCTATACTAAAAGAATTTGAAAGATTTGGCTACCTCAGTAACTTTAAAGTTAACCTTTCTAAAACGGAAGCCCTCAATGTCTCCTTACCCAATGACACCCAGAAACATCTCCAAACAAACTTCTCATTTAAATGGCAGAAAGAATCCATTACCTATCTGGGTATACAGCTGCCTACCAATTTGGACAGTTTGTATAGGCTGAATTACGCCCCCCTCCTCTCTAGGACCCTGGAGAGCCTTAAGGCATACAACAAAGGGCAATATTCATGGATGGGTCGGATAAATATACTAAAAATGGACATCCTACCACGCTTTCTCTATGTGTTCCAGGCGGTACCGATTGTGCCAGAACGGGGCTTCTTTGGGGTTCTGAAGAAGGCCTGGACTAAGTTTGTCTGGAATGACAAAAAGCCCAGAATCAGTTACACGACTTTGGTGAGGCCTAGAGGAGAGGGGGGACTGGGACTGCCAGATCTCAAGGGCTACCACACAGCTGCACTCCTGGTTAGATTAGTCGACTGGTTCCATCACGGGGGGGCAAGCTGTGGGTGGGTGTGGAGGCTGGGGTCTCCCCTCTCAGCCTTACTGCACTCCCCTGGCTGGAACCCTCCCTAAGACCGGAGACTCGCAGCCTTCCACTTTTGACATGATCTTTGTTATCTGTATGGGACTCAATACTCAAGAAAAAGAGAATATCACATAGACCGGGACCGCTTACCCCCCTGTTTGATAATCCTGCCTTTCCCCCGGGGGTGGGGTCAAATAAATTCCTAATATGGGAAAAATCACAAGGAGTCAGGCTTGGTGATATCTTACAGAATAATCGACCCCCATGCCTCCAGGAACTCCGGGTCCGGGGGCGGGGCGAGAGGTTGTCCTGGCTTTTGCATAGACAGCTGGTGGCTTTTGTCTCCTCTCATTCCCCGGGGTCCTCGCTCTCAGCCTCTAACCACATTTGAGAGTATCCTGAGAGCTGATGAGGGGCCACTGCATACCCTGTCGCTTCTTTACGGGGTGCTCCAGGCGGAGAGGGATTCTTCCGAGGACCTTGCATTTGTTAGAGGATGGGAGCGAGACTTGGGCCGGAAGCTGAGTGCCGAAGACTGGGACAAGTCTTTTGCCTTGACCCATAAGCTTTCCCTTGCGTGTAAAGCCCAGGAAAAAAATTACAAAATTCTGTCCCGGTGGTATAAGTGCCCGGTTGACTTGGCCAGGTATGGGGGGGCCGACACAGGCACATGCTGGAGGTGTGGACAAGCAGAGGGCAACATGCTCCACATCTGGTGGAGCTGCCCCTTGATATATAAACTATGGGACCAAGTATTTGCGGTCTATAAATTCTTGACCCTAGAGGATGTACCTAGGGAACCACAGATAGCGCTGCTATCAGTGGTGCCTGGTCCGATCTCGGCAGCAAAAAGGGGAATTCTCAGACATCTCCTGACTGCGGCTAGATCGGTGATACCCCGACATTGGCGCTCCCAATGCACCCCAGACATATTGGAGTGGGTTTGAGAGGTGGAGGGGATACGGAGAATGGAGGAGCTGGTGCTTGAGGGTGATGAAAACGGAAGGGAGAAGCTAAACATCACCTGGACAATCTGGATTATGGCGCAAGGCACGCCAGAATTCAGGGCTCTACTCTCTTCTTTGTAATTTTTGTAGGAGACTCTCTATATGGAACGTAACGAGAGATGAGATGGGATGGGATGGAGTGCGAAGCCACAGAGAGTTGGCCCAGGACCGCCGGGCCCTCCCCAATCTTAATCTTAATATATACCCCCGCCCTTGGGTGCCCCCTTCTCCGGAACCCCCCTTGTCGCCGTCTCCTCCTGAATTGGCCAAGGAGCATTATCCTCTCTCCCCCACCCTTCCCACCCATTCCTCCCGCCCTCCCTTCCACTCCCCCATATCTTGTTCTTTCTTCCTCATGCCCTTTTTTTTCTTAACCCCCCACTATGGGGAAAAAAAAAGAAAACATAGAGGGAAGGGAAGAATACAGGGCTCTTATATGGTTTATGATACTGTTGTCGCGAATCTAGGTTGCTCCCCCCTGACAAAGACAAGCTTCGGGCTGACTGTCCTCGTCGCCAACTTCCGTGCTGCCTAGGACCCAGGATCCGATATATACGGTAAGTGTCTTTTTCTGAATTTACTGATGCATGTGAATTTCCATGTTTTTTGGGGCAGAATTACATATGTAGTGCACAAACTGAACATTTTTTTTTTACATGTTCCAACAGACCCACACACTGATGGAGGAAATCCAGGAGCTGGAGGAGGATGGCACCTTCATGGGACCTTCACTACAGCCCCCCGGGAACATAATCTGCAACTGTCCCAACAGGTTTCTCCACCAAATCTTCAGCAGCAGAGTGAAGCTGGCTGCATGCTGCCAGCCCATCGTGGGCAGCATGCAGAGACTGAGCCTACAGTCCCCAGTGTTAGCTCTGCTGCAGAGAATTTGGCAAGCAGATCTGTGGCTGTTGGTCGAACTAGAGGAACATCATCAGCACACGCCCCAACCAGGGGAATTGGGAGCCGTAGTCAGCTACGTCTCCCAGTTTCCCAGGGGAGGCGCGTGCCGATCATGGAGTCAGCATGGCACCACGAGAGGCGTTTATTTCGCCAACAAAATCAAAGAAACAACGAATAGCATCATGCCCAATTAGGGACATTAAATAATACTTTAAACAGCCTGCTGACAGAATTTAGGTCGACCAACAGCCACTTGGCCACCTTATCTAATAATTTCAGTGCCATGCTTGAGGAGGTTCGAAATAGCAACAGCCACATGGCCACCTTAACTAACAATTTCAGTGCCATGCTGGCTGAATTTCGAACTACCAATAGAAACATGTTGGATCAGTTGCAGATTATGAATACCACACATGCCCAGGTAATGGGCCACCTCCATGGCCCACCACCAGGGTTTTATGGACATCCCCCATTTTAAGGCCTATTTGGACTATATCTGCTCAACATCTTTTCTCTACATCCCACTGTATTGACCTGTCTGGTGAGCCCTACAAATATCCCCTTAGGGTATGGATTTGCTTGCATGCTTTGGATTTGCGCCCATATAGCTCATTAGAGTGCTGAGGTAGCCCACTAGCCAATGCCTGAGCTCAAGCCTCACTGAACCTGCCACTCAAGCTGTTGCGCTGCAGGCTTTGCCTTATTACATTGCTTCTGGCTCATCCTGTTTGTCGGCATGATTGGGGGACATTCTTGCCTGGCAAACTACTACCTTGAACCCTGGCAGAGATTGAACTGGACTTGGATTTGGACTGGGGCTTCTTGTTTGGGTGGGCCACTGACTAACACACGTAGATGTGGCATAGGTATGGCTGCTTTCCACCTGTGCCTGTGGCAAATGTGGCCAAGTAGGAGAGGGTGTGTATGTGGCCCTATTTCTTTTATCAAAAATATTGTCATGTCAATGCTTATCCCATATGTGTGTGTATTTTATATTTGTTTTAAACTTCAGCCTGGAGTGCATTACTTTAAAACTCCTGCCTGTGGGCAATTGCTATGTGCCATGATTTGTCACTAATGACATTCGTTGTTTTAACATGTATTTACATGAACTATGGGAGTGACCATCAACTCCAATGTTAAGTTATAAAATTTAATAAAAACGATTGTGACTTGACCTGTGGTTGACTAAGTTGATGCCTTAAGGTTTTGTTTTTTTTTTTTACATTACTTACAGTTTTCAATAACAAATTGGGCACAAAAAAAGCCTCAAATCAGGTGTCAATTTTTTAGTAATTACATCATTACTATTTTGGACAGTACCAAACAAAAATACAAAAAGAAAGCAAAATTATCTTAAAGAACAATCAACACAGGGACAAAACAAACACAGACACAACAAATTAAGAAAAATGTGTGGAAATCAAATTAGCACGCACCGCATGCCCAGAGGCACTAGTTGGGCCACGATATACTTCATCGGGGTCCTGGCTGGGTGGAGAGGGGGGCAGATCCACATAACGGGGGACACGCTGCAAGATGGCATAATTATGTAATACAGCACACGCCAGAATGATATCGATGACCTTCTTGGGGTCATACTGTAGTGCCCACCCGGTATGGTCCAAGCAACGAAAGCGGGTTTTTAATAGGCCAAACACCCTCTCCACCACGGCCCTGGTCTTCCGGTGTGCCCAATTGTAGGCATTCTGGGGCGGAAGGACAGGCGTCAGCAGCCAGGGAAGGAGTTGATAGCCAGAATCACCTGAAGAAATTCGTAAAAAATAACAAATTATACATTACTCCCTAAATTAAATCCAAAAAACGGTCCATCACCAAGACTAAGAGGCTAGGTAACATTTGAGCAACACCCTGAGCATACAGATTGCGCAGCCAAAAAAAAAACCTAACTACATGTAATGGATGTTGGCACAATTTAAACATCAAAGATGGAGGATGATGGCAAATCCGGCAGACTGCTAACAGGTATTGGTTTAGGACTGTGCTGCTCAGCATTCTGGGATGTCTTAACTTTTCAGGACCCTGTATCTGCTTTGTCTGAGGCAAAAACAGCTCTAACCCGGCCCCTGCACTTTATCCCGCTCTCCTCTACTTAGTAAGTGTAATGCATGTAAGCAAAGATGGCGCAGACCCTATCATATAGTCAAGAACATAATTGCAGCTGAGTGCGGGGAAGAATAAAAATTAATTTACTATAAAGTAGAAAATTCTTATTTGTAAATGCTGGACAAACATTTGACAAGGGTTTGTTGTTTGATAAATCTAATAGTTAAGGTCGCGTTTCACATGTAATCAAGGGGGAAAAATAGGCATAGTTTCATACATGGGTCAAAAACTATATTTATAGGCATACATTGAAAAGTCAATGACGTTCTTGGCGTCATCTTACCAAGGAGCCATCCACCAGAGAATTCTCCAGACACAAACCGACGGTACAATCCAGATCTTCTCAGAATGTAGGCATCATGGGATGAGCCTGGAAACCTGGCGAGCAGACTAAGGAACCGTATGTCCGGGGCCACCACTGCTTGGACATTCAGTGAGTGGCCCATTTTGCGGTTCCTGGGATAAAAGAAAAAAAAAAACATTAGCAAGGCAAGGTAAACTACTCAAACACTAACTAATAACACCCTAATTTGGAAAATTGGAAAAGAACATTTTGGTAAACTATATTAAAAAATGACAGATTGGACTTGCCTGTAGATGTATCCGTCGTCTGCCGGAGGCACCAGGGCAACGTGGGTGCAGTCAATGGCACCCATGACGTGGGCATGTCGGCGATGTTATAAAATGCCAGCTTAATCGCGTTCCTGGCAACCATGTCGTCAGGAAAACAAATATATTTCTGACTAATGGTAGCCATGCCTTCCAAAAACTTGGATAGCGCGTGGCTCAGCGTAGGCTGGGAGATCCCCACGGAGAGGGCACCCAGCCTCTGGAACGAGCCATTCGCCAAAAATTGCAGGCAGCCAAGCATCTAGGTCATACCTGAAATAGCTTGCCCCTTCCTTGTGGTGCGGGCTAACCATGGCCGCAGCTCACTATACAACTTATGGAGGGAAGCGCGATTAAGTCTGGTCAGCTCGAACAGCTCAACGTCATGCATGCCATCGATGTGCATGTGTCGCCGGTGCAATCTGGTCTCAGCCCTCCGGACAATTTCAATGCCCATGAGCTGCAGATTCTCATGCTCCTCAAATGCACTAGACTGGTTCATATCTGCTGTTTCCGAGGTCAAAATGGTCCCGTAAGGGGATCGCAAATGAAACGGGTTTATAGGGTGGTGGTCCCTCGGAAATCAGCTCTCTGAATTAGACGCAAGCCCATACCAATAACGTAAGTTATCTGAACTAACGAAAAATATCAGATTTTGATGGGTAAATGATCCGAACTAATGAAAATGATCCGATTTGCTTTCGTTCATCGAAAGCGCATATACACATTAGCCCGAACGTTCGTACGAATGGAAAATGAATGAAAAAAAAAAAAAATGACTAACACACAGAAAAACTTTCACAGACAGCTACGGAAGTCCAGACGAATGTGCCTCTGAATTGAGCCTATAGAGCTCGTAAGTGGAGCATGAGAGAACCCGTTTTATTGGTTTTATTGCGCAAGCCCATACTAATCAGGTATTATATGCATCAACGCGAAAATAACACAAAGCAAATACACAAAAGATATGTGAACAGAAAAAACACACATACGAACAAAAAAACATACCAGAAGCTTGAAAATGGACCAAAAAATACACACACACGTTTTCATGTGCGCTTAAAAGAGGCTGTGAATCGTCTTAAACTGCTCTCGGGTTTAGCATTAAAGCCTGAAGGTTAAAACTTTTACCATTTCCAGCCTGTGATTCAAGTGGGAGTGACCCAGGCATGGTGATGCAAGCACACTGTGAACTTTGCATCAGCATAAGTGATCTATTAGATGTATATTATTTATACTGTATATACACCATGAGCACCTTTTTTACATAGCAAAAGGCATAAAATAATGCCAGTAATCTAATATATCCATTTGAAAATAAGTATTCACAGTGTTAAAATACATTTGCTTGTTTGAATTGCTTTATACACACCAACAGAGGAACACACAGAGTGTGATGAGCTGTGTAAAAGGGAGGGGTCTCGGCTTTCAAGCACAATGCTCTCCACAGGTGTAATTGGGCACCTAGTCACAAAGGCAAATGCAGCCATGCACTATTCATATGCCCACTAGGTGAGGCATGGGCAAGGGTGAAAAAGTAGGGAAGGGGAAGCCGATTAATGGGATGGCTTGCACTGAATGATCAAGCAGTAGACCAATGGGGTGAAGCTATAGACCACCAGTCGAGCCCTATTATTGGTGGTCTATTGCAGGGCGAATTCAGGTGGAATGCCACAACTACTTTACTGTTGTGATCTGACAAAATAGACAGAGTAGCCATGAGGAGGTAAGCTAATAAATCAAACTTTATACATTTTGCATGGATAGTCCCTTTAATATCTATACTGTAGCTCTTAACTCCATACACCAATTCTTGAATGATTCCCTTAGTTACATTTTGATTTGTTATTGGTTGGATGTCTGATCTGAACGTGACCCAATTTTAGGCTGCCTGCCCCAACCTGTAGTCTCACAGCAATTTACTTCTACTTGTTTCTAAACCTGCCCAGTTTAACTTATTTAATCTCTTTGATTTTTGATCTTGTACCTTGCCTATCCTAGCAGTTAGCTGCCGCATGGGACTACTGATTCAACAGTAATTTACTCACCCACACACCTTTATCTCAGAAGGTCCATAAACTATACTACAGGCAGGGTGTGGTGAATGTTATTACAGACAGTAGAAACAGATTTTCCATTTGATCTGAGACAAAGAAACCAAATTATAAGAAAAAACACTTAAGGGGTACGCACAGCCTTCTATGGTATATTAATGGGGTGCTGGCTCTTTAGAACAAAAATCTAAACACATATTAAGAAATGGGGTACTAGATCTATCCCCAAAGAAAGCCTTGTAAAAGAGCCGCACAACCAATGATCATTTATTATCATAAAGTAAACAATTATCACATGAAACATACAAAAACATTGTTAAAAAACATACACAAGCTAACAGGATTACATGCAGAACATGTAATAAATATAATATTGTATACCACCAATGAAAAAAAAAATATATATATATTTTTTATATGTATGCAAACAGCAATAAATGTGTATTGAAAATGATTCAAAATTAAATATATTAAACTATGTGTGATCATTTAATCAATACTGTGACTAATAAATTAATAAAGGAAGATTCTCCAAGTGCAAAAGTGCAAACAAAAGTGTGCAAACCAATGGTACAGCTGAAAAATACCATTTTGTGAGTACTCACCTGTAAAATGGGTATTACAAGTATGTCACACACCCCGCTTCCAACATTCATGACACTTGGGATACCGGCCTGTAGAGGGCGATCTTGCAGAGATGACATGGAAAAAAGGAGCCCCTCCTGGTCCATAAGTACCCGGGACCTCCCACTATTTCCCAGTCTTTTAAAAAAGCAGTGAGAAAACCAGGAAGAGCAAATTATATAGTGAATTGAAAATAATAACAAACACCATATAAAGGACCCCTGAACAAAAAAGGGCGAGGGAAGCGGGGTGTGTGACATACTCGTAATACCCATTTTACAGGTGAGTACTCACAAAATGGTATTATTCCTAGTATGTCACACACCCCGCTTCCAACATTCATGACACTTGGGACATCCAATAGCAGTGTCTATAATGGGTGGGGATCCCACAAGGAAAATAAGGCATAACTTAAATTACTGCAGCCTGCAGAACCTAGCGACCAAAAGCAGCAACCGCTGAGGCCCACACATCAACCTTGTAAAACTTAGAAAAAGTGTGAACTGAAAACCAAGTAGCAGCCTTGCAAACTTGTTCAACAGAAGCCTGGTGCTGAAAAGCCCAGGACGCATCAACAGCACGAGTAGAATGAGCAGTAACACGAAAAGGGGGAACCTTCCTCTTAGCAGAATAGGCCTGACGAATCCATTTACTAATGGAAGATTTGGCGAGTGCCAAACCCTTTCTAGGCCCAGAAGGCACAACACAACAAACAACATCCAAAGAATGTAAAACCCTTTCCTTGTTATTAATAGAATTAGGGCACAATGAAGGAAGAACTATATCCTGATTTAAGTGGAAGGCAGACACCACTTTAGGAAGAAAATCTGGTTTAAAACGGAAAACCACCTTATCTTGATGCCTCTCATAGTAAGGAGCCTGTATTGACAGGGCCGCCAATTCAGAAACCCGACGGACAGAGGTAATAGCAACCAAAAAGGCAACTTTCTGAGTGAGAATATGAAGAGGAACCTCCTGTAAAGGTTCAAAAGGAGCCGCCTGCATAGCAGAGCGCCAGACTAAGATCCCAAATTGGAAGTAGGAGCTTTCTAGGAGGCCGCACATGCGTGACCCCCTGGAAAAAAATCTTAACCAAAGGGTGAAGAGCAAATGATCTTTGAAAGAAAATAGCCAAAGCAGAACCTGCCCTTTCAAAGTACTAATCTGGAAGCCCAAATCCAGACCCCGTTGCAGAAACTCCAAAATCCTAGGGATAGAAAATACCCTGCAACGCAGGGACCTAGACTCACACCAGTCAATATAGGACCTCCAAGTCCTGTAATAAACCACAGAAAAAGACTTCTTTCTAGCTCTAACAAGAGTCAGAATGACAGCATCAGAAAGGCCTTCCTCCTTTAAGATGGAGATTTCAGCAGCCACGCCGTCAAAGCCAGCGTTGGTGAATTGGGGTAACAAAGTTGACCTCGAGTTTAAGAGATCTGGAAGAAGAGGCAGAGGCAACAGATCCTCTGCCAGCCTTGTGACCTCTGCGAACCACAGGCGTCTTGGCCACTTTGGAGCCACCAGAATTGCTGGTGCCCCTTCCAGAACCAACTTGCGCACCACCTTGCTTATCATGGAGAATGGGGGGAAAGGATACAGGAACCCCAGATCCTTTCCAGGCAAGAGACATGGCATCCACTGCCACTGCCAGAGGATCCTGGGATAGAGACACCAAGGCTGGAAGCTTGTGGTTGTGGCGAGACGCAAACAGGTCCAACCGCGGTGTCCCCCACTTGTGACAAAGGAACTGAAAGACCATTCTCCTTGGCGAGCACATGCTCTGCTCAGGGAGTCTGCCTCCACCTTCTCTATCCCCGGAATGTAAACTGCCGCTATGCAGGGAACATTGATCTCTGCCCACTGAAGGATCAGAGACGCTTCCCGGAGGGAACCCCAACTGCGAGTCCCTCCCTGGTGATTGATGTATGCAACTGCTGTTCGGTTGTCTGACCGAATCTGAACCGGCAAACCCCGCAAGAGATGAGTCAGTCGGAGCAGCACAAGACGAATGGCCCGAAGTTCCAATAAATTGATTGGGGAATGAGCCTCCAGAGGCCCTCACAACCCCTGAAACCGGTGTCTCCTCCAGATGTCCCCTCCAGCCCGTAAGGCTGGCATCTGTGGTGACCAACTCCCAACAAGGGGTCAGAAATGATTTGCGTCCCTGAGATTGCTCGAAATCAGCCACCACTGGAGGGACTGCAGGACGAGGGGAGACAACAGACAAGTCCGATTCAAAGACAACGGGCGCTTGTCCCACTTCGCCAGGAGAAAGAGCTGAAGCGTCCTCATGTGGAAATGAGCAAAAGGAACCGCTTTGAGCGTCGCCACCATTAACCCCACTAATCTCATCCCCAAGCGGATAGGCTGATGAGGATTGGACAGAAACAGATGAATTAAATCCTGAATCAGAACAATCTTGGACTGAGGAAGAAATACCCTGGCCTAAAGGGTATCCAGAATCAAGCCCAGAATGGGAATCTCCCTTACGAGACAAAGAGGATTTGGCATGGTTTATCACCCAACCAAACCTCTCTAGTGTAGTCACCACTGTTCTGGTGTCCAGTTCTGTCTGATTGAAAGATGACGCTGTGATGAGTAATTCGTCCAGCAATGGCACGATGCGAATGCCCTGGACCCTGAGAATAGCCATTACTCCTGCCAGGACCCTGGTAAACACTCTTGGGGATGGAGTGAGACCAAATGGAAGAGCCGCAAACTGAAAATGGTGGTCTTCTACTGTGAATCTGAGAAACCTTTGGTGAGCGGCAAAAATAGGAATGTGCAGATAAGCATCCTTGATGTCTATGGACGTCATTAAGTCCCCCTGGCGGAGAGCGTCGATCGTTGAACACACGTCTCAAATCTAGAATAGGCCGAACAGAGCCGTCCTTTTTTGGGAACCGTAAATAGGTTGGAGTAAAACCCCAGACCTCTTTCCGCTGGAGGAACCTGGCGGATAACATCCATGTTTAAAAAGTTCGCCACAGCTGCCCGGAGCCCCTGTGCGATCACCGGATCTGCGGGCATCCGAGACCTGAAAAATCTGGGAGGAGGCCGACCCTCGAATTCCAGCTTCTAACCGGAGGACACAACTTCCAGAATCCATCTGTCTGACACCTCTTGACCCAAGCCTGGAAAAATGAATCGCAGCCGTCCCCCCACCCATACGGGTGAGGGCGCCTCCTCATTGCTGGGCAGGCTTGGAAGTGGACTTAGACTTAGATCCCCAACTCTGACCTGGACGGCCACGTCCTCTTCCTCTGTTCCATGCAGTCCCCCTTGGGGCTGAAAAGGGCCAATCCTCTGCCCGTTCTGGAACCACGAAAGGAAGGGTCAAAAGGAAGCCGATCCCCGCAAAGAACGACGTTGCTTCTTACGCTGAGGCAATTTGCCTCCTTTAATGACAGAATCCAACTTCTCACCAAAGAGGAGTAATCCCCCAAAGAGAAGCGCTGTAAGCGACTTCTTTGCCACCGTGTCAGCTGCCCACTGGCGTAGCCAAATAGACCGCCGAATCGCAACAAGCAAGGCAGAAGTTCTGCTACACAAGACCATGGAGTCATCTAAAGCAGAAAGTACAAAAGACACAAATAAATCACATCGCTTGAGAGCGGAAAACTCATCAGAGGCTGGATCAAGCCCTGAGGTATTCAATAGGTCTCTAATAACAGACCTAATAGCGACTGCCATAAGTGCCGAGGCACCCACAGGCCGCAAGGCCGAGCCAACGCTAGCAAACACATGGCAAGCCATTTGTTCAATATGTTTGTCCTCCCCATCCTTTAAGGGAAGTAGATTCCGGAGAATGCAAAACAGAGGAATTGGACAAACTGAGCACAGGTGAATCCACCACAGGGGGGATGACCAACGCTTACAGTGTCTGCAGGAAAGGGATAAATATATATATATATATTTTTTTTTTATATCCCAGCCCAAAGGAATGCCAGGAAGCCCGCAGGCTTTTCCCATTCCTTAAGAATGATATCTTCAAAATGTTTCTGAGGGACTGCTTCTGGAAAATTGATAGCCAAGACCTCATATAATTGAGCAAGAGCTCAAAATTGTCAAAATTCTCCCCTTCACCTTGTTCAGCGTCAATACCCACAATTGCTTAACATCTGAAACATCAGATTCTTCAAAGCATTCTCCTTCTTCAAACGGAGAACAATCAAAAATGCTCGCTACAATCAAGCTCCTTTGCCTCAACGGCCAGAGCTAAATGTTTTCTTTTAGCTGAGGCCCTCTTGGCCACAGAGCTAGACATTTATTTTTTCAATGTGAGCCAATCAGGCACATACATCAGAAAGCGACTCTCTACCCATGCCCTGAGGCTTGGGCCCCTTACTGCTGCATTATAACCAATTGAACACAAGATACACAAAAAAAAATGCGTTATCCCCAACAAGGGATGCCCCACATCGCAAACACTGCCGAGTCTGTCCCGCAGGTACTGAAAAGCCATATGGTGTTTATTAAAATACTTAATTTTTTTTATAGTCGCCAAGTATATGGGATTTTTACAGCCAAAGCTACCCGGGATGCCCCTTAATAGTCCCTAGGTGGGAGGATTTTAAACAAGGACCAGGAGAAACCCCTATTAAGAGAGTTTCCCCCTGGAAGATAGAGAAAACACAATGAGCCTTATGCATATGCAAGAAAGAAATGACAGTAAATAAAAAAAGATTTCCCTTTAGTATAACTAAAGGGTACTCACAGTGACCACAATGGCCCAGCGACAGCCCTGCGACCAATCGATATAAGAAAACCCCAGCAGCGGCACCAACGCAGCAGCCAGGACCAGTGGAGGCCAGCACCAGAACAGGAACCAGCAAACCACATGTCAAAAAGGAAGAGGAAGCAGAAATGCGATGCCGACTCGAAGCCCCGCCCACCACCTAGCACTGCTCAGAGAGAAGAGGGTGGGTCAGCCAAAGACAATAGCATGACATCATAGAACGGGGCCGAACGAAAAAAAAGAGAGGGAAATTTAAAAAACCCAAAACAGGTATGTCACTTTCTTATCTTTTCCATTTTTTTTTTTTTAAAACAAATGCATAGGCCAAAACATACTCCCTAAATAAAGATTCCCCCCCCTTCACCCCAGCAGGGTCCAGGAGGGCCAAAAGGGGGGAAAACAATAAGCACTCAATAGGCACAAGGAGATTTAAAGTGACGGGGCATCCCATGCCGGGGGACACCAACCCGGATTCCGCCTACCCCTTATTTGAGCAAGCTCCCATATACACCCAAGGGTGTATCTACCTTCGCCCGAGCCCATCAGCCAAGGCTGGGAGGCATAACATACAAAAATGTGGCTTCAGGCAGAAATAGAAAAAGGCCGGGCGTAACCCGGCTACCTGCAGGAAAGAGAGTCATCTTCTGAATGCTTTGCCGACTGCACAGACGAAAAATACCATTTTGTGAGTACTCACCTGAAAAATGGATATTGTTGGTGTGCCACACACCCCGCTTCACTTCTTAAATATTCATCCATTATTGGGTTAATCCACCGCAGGTGACGTAGTGCAGAGAGGAAGTCTTGTAACGAGCACCCTTCCGGCCTATATATACCTGGTACCTCCCTTCAATCACCAGTATATTTAAAAACAGAAAGACAAGGTACCGGTATTCCACCGATAACCTCCAAAATCAATTTTGATATAAATAAAAAAGGGCTTCCCCATATAAATGCTTCTGTAATACCGAAAAAGGGCGGGTGTGAAGCGGGGTGTGTGGCACACCAACAATATCCATTTTTCAGGTGAGTACTCACAAAATGGTATTATTCTTGGTGTGCCACACACCCCGCTTCACTTGTTAAATATTCATCCATTATTGGGACATCCAAAAGCAGTGTCCACAAGGGAAGGGCATCTCAAGGCCAGGTGAAGCATAACTTAAATGACTGCAGTCTGCAGAACTTTGCGGCCAAAAAATACCATTTTGTGAGTACTCACCTGAAAAATGGATATTGTTGGTGTGCCACACACCCCGCTTCACTTCTTAAATATTCATTACTTCATGGGTTAATCCACCGCAGGTGACGTAGTGCAGAGAGGAAGTCTTGTAACGAGCCCCCTTCCGGCCTATATATACCTGGTACCTCCCTTCAATCACCAGTATAATCAAAAAGCAGTAATACAAGGTACCAGTATTCCACCAGTAACCTCAAAATCAAATTTGATATAAAAAGGCTTCACCATATAAAGGCTTCGGTAATACCGAAAAGGGCGGGTGTGAAGCGGGGTGTGTGGCACACCAACAATATCCATTTTTCAGGTGAGTACTCACAAAATGGTATTATTCTTGGTGTGCCACACACCCCGCTTCACTTCTTAAATATTCATTACTTCATGGGACATCCAAAAGCAGTGTCCACAAGGGAAGGGCATCTCAAGGCCAGGTGAAGCATAACTTAAATGACTGCAGTCTGCAGAACTCTGCGGCCAAAACCAGCATCCGCTGAGGCCCGCACATCAACTTTGTAAAACTTAGAAAAAGTGTGAACAGAAGACCAGGTGGCGGCCTTACAAACCTGTTCAACAGAAGCTTGGTGCTGAAAAGCCCAAGACGCCCCAACAGCGCGAGTGGAATGAGCAGTAATACGAAAAGGGGGAACTCTTCCCTTAGCAGAATAGGCCGCAGCAACGGCCTGACGTATCCACTTGCTAATGGCAGATTTGGCTGGTGCCAAACCCTTCTTAGGCCCATGGGGCACAACAAAAAAGGAATCCGTCCTACGGAAAGGAGACGTGATAACCAAGTAGTATTTAACACAGCGTACTACATCCAAACAATGCAAAACCCTCTCTTTGTCATTCTTAGGATTAGGACACAAGGAGGGAAGAACAATATCCTGGTTCAAATGAAAAGCAGAAACCACCTTAGGAAGAAAGTCTGGCTTGAACCGAAAAACCACTTTATCCTGATGTCTCTCGAAGTAAGGCGCCTGGATAGACAAGGCCGCCAATTCCGAGACACGCCGGATCGAAGTGATCGCTACCAAGAAGACCATCTTCTGAGTCAGGGTAGATAAAGCAATATCTTGCAAAGGCTCAAAAGGAGGAGCCTGAAGAGCAGAAAGAACCAAATTCAAATCCCAAACCGGGAGTAATGGTTTCCTGGGAGGCCGCACATGCGTAACCCCCTGGAAAAAACTTTTAACTAAAGGCTTAAGCGCAACACGCTTCTGAAAAAAGATAGATAAGGCAGAAACTTGCCCTTTCAACGTACTTAGCTGAAGACCAGAGTCCAGCCCAGATTGTAAAAACTCCAGAATCCTGGAGACCGAAAATACCCTACAAGGAAAAGATCTCATCTCGCACCAAGCGATATAGGCTTTCCAGGTCCTATAGTAGATGATAGAAGAAGACCTCTTCCGGGCACTGATCAGAGTCTTAACGACTGAATCAGAAAGACCCTCCTCCTTTAGGATGGAGGTCTCAGCAGCCAGGCCGTCAAAGCTAGCGCTGGTAAATTGGGGTAACACAATCGACCCTGAGTGAGCAGATCGGGCCGAAGAGGCAGAACGACCTGGTCCACTGCCAGCCGAACGATGTCTGCGAACCACACTCGCCTCGGCCAACTTGGGGCCACGAGAACGGCGGACACCCCTTCCAGAGCCAACTTCCGAAGCACTCTGCCTAGCATGGGTATCGGAGGAAACAGGTACAGAAACCCCAGATCCCCCCAGCTCAGGGACATGGCGTCCACTGCCAGAGCCAGAGGATCCTGGGAGAGCGACACGAAGTTCGGGAGCCTGTGATTGTGACGAGAGGCAAACAGGTCCACCTCTGGAGTCCCCCATTGGCGACACAGTGAGTGAAATACCCGAGGATGGAGGGCCCATTCTCCCCGACGGGGAGAGCCCCTGCTCAAGCGGTCCGCTTCCAGGTTCTCCACTCCTGGGATGTATACCGCCGAGAGACAAGGAACATGGGCCTCTGCCCAGGTCAGGATCAGGGACACCTCTCTGAGAGCACTCAGGCTGCGAGTCCCTCCCTGATGATTGATGTAAGCAACCGCTGTTCGATTGTCTGAACGCACCTGGACCGGAAGGCCCAGAACGTGCTGAGTCAGGAGAGCAAGCACCCGACGGATGGCTCTCAGTTCCAGAATATTGATGGGTAAGTGGGCCTCTTGAGGTCCCCACTGCCCCTGGAACTGCAGCTCCTTCCAGAATCCGCCCCATCCCGACAGACTGGCGTCCGTGGTGACAATTTCCCAAAGGGGTGCCAGGAAAGACCTGCCCTTCACGAGATTGGTCGAGACCAACCACCACTGGAGGGACTGCCGGACCCGGGAGGACAACTGGAAGGGCTGATCCAGCGACCGAGGCTGCCGGTCCCAAGACGCCAACAGATAAAGCTGAAGCGTCCTCGTGTGGAATTGAGCAAAAGGAACTGCCTCGAAGGAGGCAACCATCAACCCTACCAGCCTCATCCCCAGACGGATGGACGGCCGAGGATCGGAGAGTAGGACCCGAGCCAACTCCTGAATCAGAAGAATTTTGGACTGAGGGAGAAACACTCTGTGTTGATGAGAGTCTAACTGCATCCCCAGAAAGGACACCACCCTGGCCGGAGCGAGGGAGGACTTGGAGAGGTTGATCACCCAACCGAAACTTTCCAGCGTGGAGAGCACCACCCTGGTGTCTTTCTCCGATTGATCGAGTGACGGAGCCATGATAAGAAGGTCGTCCAAATAAGGTACGACACGAATGCCCCGAGCTCTGAAAATGGCCATGACCCCTGCCAGCACCTTGGTGAACACTCTTGGAGCTGAGGTAAGGCCAAACGGAAGTGCCACGAATTGATAATGCCGATCCTTCATCATGAATCGAAGAAAACGTTGATGAGGGTGGCAGATGGGAACATGCAGATAAGCATCCTTGATGTCTATAGACGTCATGAAGTCCCCTTGCCGAAGAGAGCCGACGGCAGTGCGCAAGGTTTCCATGTGAAACTTCCGAAAACGGATGAACCTGTTGAGTAACTTCAGGTCCAGGACGGGACGAACTGACCCATCCTTCTTGGGGACTGCGAACAGATTGGAGTAGAAACCGAGGCCCATCTCTAAACGCGGTACCGGCCGGATGACCGCCATCTCTAACAGATTCTCTACCGACGCCAGGAGCCCCTGTGCGGCCAAAGGATCGATGGGCACCCGAGACCGAAAGAACCGTGAAGGAGGGCGAGACTCGAATTCCAGCTTGTAACCGGACGACACTATCTCCTGAATCCATCTGTCCGGAACCTCCCGGTTCCAAACCTGGGAGAAGTGTCGCAATCGTCCCCCCACCCGCACGGGTGAGGGCAGCCCCTCATTGCTGAGCGGGCTTACCAGCAGGTTTGGGCTTGGAGCCCCAGGACTGGGCGGGACGGCCACGGCCCCTCCCCCGCGTCCAACCTGTACGACTGGTAGAGGGAAGGGAAGCCCCCCTACCCGCTCTGTATCCTCGAAAGGACGGCCTACCAGAAGCTGCCCCTCTAAAGGGGCGTCGAGGCCTCTTGCGTTGTGGCATCTTACCACCCTTTGCGACTGAATCAATTTTCTCCCCGAACAGACGCAACCCCAAAAAGGGGAGAGCTGTGAGCACCTTTTTAGAAGCTGAGTCCGCCGACCACTGTCGCAGCCATACTGACCGACGAATAGCGACCAGCATTGCCGCTGTCTTGCTACTCATAGCCAGCGCATCGTCCTGAGCGGATAGAACGTAAGACACAAAAGAATCGCACTGCTTAAGCGCAGCGAACTCATCACAAGCGGGATTGAGATCCTCGCATAGCCCCTGGATTACAGATCTTACTGCTAAAAGAAGAAGGGCCGAAGCGCACAGGGGGCGCATCGTTGACCCAGCATCAACAAAACCATGGCGAGCATACTGGTCAATCCTACGATCCTCCCCATCTTTAGGGACAGAGGTCTCAGCAGACTGTACCATAGCGGAGCTAGATAGCCCTAGCACAGGGGTATCGACTTCAGGAGGGACGGACCAAAGCTTCAGCAATTCTGGCGGAAAAGGATAACGCTTTTCCCAACTGGAAGGGATTCCAGATAACCGCGTGGGATGTTCCCATTCTTTAAGGACCACCCTCTCAAAGTGGTGCTGTCTGGGAAAAACCAAACGCGGCTGAGGCTCTTTAAACAACTGACCCTTTGGCAGGGTGACAGCCTCAGGCGGATCTAAATTCAGAATTTCAAACATTTGAGCCAGAATGGAGGGGGTGTCAAGGGCAACCCCCGCCGACCAATCGCCAATCGCATCAGCCTCAAGCTGATCTGCCGGCTCATCTGACTCCAAGAGGAATTCACCCTCATCCGGGGAGCCATCGGACCATTCCACAGGCTCACACAATTCGTCCTGAGGAGCCGAAGATACCGGAGTCAGGCGCTTCCGTTTTGCAGGGGCCTTCAGCCCCGCTTTAACGGGCAATACTTCCCGAAGCCTGGCCAATTTTACCACCACCTCGGATTGCGAATCCCCACCCTTGACAGTGTCATGCGGGGTCCGGAACAGGGAGGGAGAGGCAGGAGATGATGAAGGTTGCGACGGGTCAGCAGCCGGATCAACAGACTGACGCGCAACAATCTGCCTTGCACAAGAAATGCAAATAAAGATATCATCAGCAGGGAGCGCAGCCCCACATTTTACACACCCCCTGGACGGCTCTGACGAGTCGTTTCCGGTAGTAACAGAAGCCTCCATATTGGTGATTTATGGTATCGCAAACACTGGGACTTTTAAGGCATAAGCCAACCCGGGATGCCCCCTTATAAAGAATGTCCCGGAAGGGAGGGTTTTTGTAAATACACTTTTTTTTTTTTTTTTTTAAGAGAAAAAGGTCCCCCTTAACAGTCTCAAAAAATATATATATATATATATCTAAAATGTGCAATTTCATATATCAAGAATGACTAGCCAGGCAATATAGAGCCGGAGGGCCGCAATAAAAGAGGGATCCCAGGATCTGAAAGGAAAGAAAAACAAACCATCAGATCCCTTGTGAGTGTAACAATGCAGCATGTTCACAATAGTATGATAAGAGTGCCTCCTTAAAAGCTTGCCCCATAAGAAATCTCACTCTTGGCCCCACAAAAGCGGGGCCGCTTACCTGCTACCGACGCCAGGAGCCAGACCGGAGGGACATGTAGCAGCCGCAGCAGTAGAACACAAAAAACCCATGTGTTGCTGCAGCGCGCGCCCCCCCCACGTGACCTCTCTTCATAGCGACAGGAAGGAAGTGAGGCTGGGGCCGCCGAGCGCCGCTTCCGCCGGCGCCACGCCCCTCCCCCCCCCCCCCGAGTCACAGGGAGCCGCCCCGTTCCATTCAATGAGGGATTGACACCCAGCCAGGCGGCGGAGGAGGAGGGGGAAGGAGACATAAGCGCAGCCACACAGGCTGCCGCACGGAGCAGCGGGGAAGGGAGGGAGGCGGGAGGGGACGCATCTGAAGCACAGCAGCTGAGCGCGGTCCGCTGCCCCACCCCCATAAAGCAGACCAACACACTGGCCATCCCTAAAAGTATCTGCCCGGAGCTCCAGCCAAAAACAGACAAAGCGCACCATGCTGCTGCGCAGTCTGCTACTATGCACACAGAAAACAGCAATACAGTGAAAACACCATACAAGATACACAACCCTCTATACCCCCCCCCCCCATAGTGAAGGGAGAAGGGACCGGAACGGGGGAGTAAGGGGCTACGGGGACCCTCGGGACAGGGGCATCCCATTTCCGGATCACCATGCCGGATTGCCGCATTACCCCCAAAAGAGGGGGACGAGCGGAGGAGATAAGCTCCTAGGCACCAATAGTGCCGTCTACCAATTACCCGGTGAGCAGCCTAGGCTGGGAGGCTTCCTATCCACCATAAAGGTATACAAACTCAAACCGGGCAGAAATAGACCAAAAGGGGGGTGGCGGGGTAAGAATACCCCGACCTACCTGTAAGCAGGAAACTTCCAACCTCTGTTTGTCAAGCAGAGAGAAAAATACTGGTGATTGAAGGGAGGTACCAGGTATATATAGGCCGGAAGGGGGCTCGTTACAAGACTTCCTCTCTGCACTACGTCACCTGCGGTGGATTAACCCATGAAGTAATGAATATTTAAGAAGTGAAGCGGGGTGTGTGGCACACCAAGAATACAGCATTCGCTGAGGCCCGCACATCAACTTTGTAAAACTTAGAAAAAGTGTGAACAGAAGACCAAGTGGCGGCCTTACAAACCTGTTCAACAGAAGCTTGGTGCTGAAAAGCCCAAGACGCCCCAACAGCGCGAGTGGAATGAGCAGTAATACGAAAAGGGGGAACTCTTCCCTTAGCAGAATAGGCCGCAGTAACTGCCTGACGTATCCACTTGCTAATGGCAGATTTGGCTGGTGCCAAACCCTTCTTAGGCCCATGGGGCACAACAAAAAAGGAATCCGTCCTACGGAAAGGAGACGTGATAATCAAGTAGTACTTAACACAGCGTACTACATCCAAACAATGCAAAACCCTCTCTTTGTCATTCTTAGGATTAGGACACAAGGAGGGAAGAACAATATCTTGGTTCAAATGAAAAGCAGAAACAACCTTAGGAAGAAAGTCTGGCTTGAACCGAAAGACCACTTTATCCTGATGCCTCTCGAAGTAAGGCGCCTGGATAGTTAAGGCCGCCAATTCTGAGACACGCCGGACAGAAGTGATCGCTACCAAGAAGACCATCTTCTGAGTCAGGGTAGACAAAGCAATATCTTGCAAAAGGCTCAAAAGGAGGAGCCTGAAGAGCCGAAAGAACCAAATTCAAATCCCAAACAGGGAGTAATGGTTTCCTGGGAGGCCGCACATGCGCAACCCCCTGGAAAAAAGTTTTAACTAAAGGTTTAAGCGCAACACGCTTCTGAAAAAAGACAGATAAGGCAGAGACCTGCCCTTTCAACGTACTTAGCTGGAGACCAGAGTCCAGCCCTGATTGTAAAAACTCCAGAATCCTGGGGACCGAAAGGACCCTACAAGAAAAAGATCTTATCTCACACCAAGTGATATAGGCTTTCCAAGTCCTATAGTAGGTGATGGAAGAAGACCTCTTCCGGGCACTGATCACAGTCTTAATGACTGAATCAGAAAGACCCTCCTCCTTCAGGATGGAGGTTTCAGCAGCCAGGCCATCAAACCCAGCGCTGGTAAATTGGGGTAACACAATTGACCCTGAGTGAGCAGATCGGGCCGAAGAGGCAGAACGAACTGGTCCACTGCCAGCCAAACAATGCCTGCGAACCTTACTCGTCTTGGCCACCTTGGGGCCACGAGAACGGCGTACACCTTTTCCAGAGCCAACTTCTGAAGAACCCTGCCCAGCAAGGGCATCGGAGGAAACAGGTATAGAAATCCCAGAGCTCCCCAGTTCAGGGACATGACGTCCACTGACAGAGCCAGAGGATCCCGGGAGAGTGACACGAAGCTCGGGAGCCTGTGATAGTGATGAGGGGCCAACAGGTCCACCTCCGGAGTCTCCCATTGGAGACACAATAAGTGAACCACCCGAAGATGGAGAGCTTATTCTTCCAGATGGGGAGAGCACTTGCTCAACCGGTCCGCTACCTGTTCCATCACCTCTGGAATGTAAACCGCCGAGAGACACGGAACATGGAACACTGCCCATGTCCGGATCAGGGACATTTCTCTGAGAGTACTCAGACTGCGCGTCCTTCCCTGAAGACCGACGTACGCAACCGCTGATCGATTGTCTGAACACATCTGGACCCGAAGGCCCAGAACGTACTGAGTCAGGAGAGCAAACACCTGACAAATGGTTCTCGGATTCAGAATACTGATGGGTAAGTGGGGCCTCCACTGCCCCTGAAACCGTAGCTCCTTCCAGAATCTGTCCCATCCCGACAGACTGGTGTCCGTGGTGACACCTTTCCAAAGGGGGGTCAGGAAAGACCTGCCCTATACAAGATTGGTCGAGACCAATCACCACAGGAGGGACTGCCGTACACGGGAGGACAACTGGAAGGACTGATCCAACAACAGAGGTTGCTGGTCCCAACACGCTAGCAGAAATAGCTGAAGCGTTCTTCTGTGAATTTGGGCAAAAGAAAGACACACTCCGTCTTGATGAGAGTTCAGGCCGGGATGAACCGACCCATGAATGGACCGTGAGGGAGGGTGAGACTCGAATTCCAGGTTGTAACCGGGCGACACTACCCCCTGGATCCATCTGCCTGGAACCACATGGTTCCAATGGTAGAAGTGTCGCAATAGTCCCCCCACCCGCACGGGTGAGGGCAGCCCCTCATTGCTGAGTGAGCTTATCAGCAGGTTTGGGCTTGGTGCCCCAGGACTGAGTGGGCCGGCCACGGCCCCTCCCCCGAGTCCAACCTGCGCCACTGGTAGCGGGAAAGGACGCACCTTTGCCCGCTCTGAACCTTTGAAAGGAAGGCCTACCGGAACTTGTCTCCCTGAAGGGACCACAAGGCCTTTTGCGTTGTGGCATCTTACCACCTTTTGCGACTGAATCAATTTTCTCCCCAAACAGACGCAACCCCAAAAAGGGGAGAGCTGTGAGCACCTTTTTGGAAGCCGTGTCTGCTGACCACTGACGCAGCCATACTGACCTGCGAATAGCCACCAGCATAGCTGCCGCCTTGCTACTCATAGTCAGCGCATCGTCCTGAGCGGCCAGGACATAAGCCACAAAAGATTCACACTGCTTAAGTGCAGTGAACTGTTTGCAAGCGGGATCAAGATCCTCATATAGCCCCTGAATTAGGGACTTAATTGCCAATAGAAGAAGGGCTGAAGCACATACCGGGCGCAATGCTGACCCGGAATAGATAAAACCATGTCGAGCGTATTGGTCAATCCGACGATCTTCCCCATCTTTGGGGACAGTGGTCTCAGCAGATTGTATCATAGCCGAGCTGGAGAGTCCTAGTACAGGGGTATCGACGTCCGGAGGGACAGACCAAAGCTTCACCAATTCTGGCGGAAAAGGATAACGCTTTTCCCAACTGGAAGGAATTCCAGATAACCGTGTGGGATGTTCCCATTCCTTAAGAACCACCCTCTCAAAGTGGTGCTGTCTGGGAAAAACCAAACTCGGCTGAGGCTCTTTAAACAACTGACCCTTTGGCGGGCGGCCGCCTCAGGCGTATCTAAACTCAAAATTTTAAACATTTGAGCCAGAATGGAGGGGGTGTCAAAAACAACCCCCTCTGACCAATCGCCGATCTCATCAGCCACACGCTGACCTGTCGGCTCATCTGACTCCGACGGGAGTTCATCCTCGTCCGGGGATCCATCGGACCATTCCACAGGTTCACAAAACTGGTCCTGTGGAGCCGAAGGTACCGGAGTCAGATGCCTTCGTTTTGCAGCGGCCTTCAACGCTGCTTTAACGGGCATCATTTCCCGGGGGCAGGGCTGTGCTGCCGCCTCGGAATGCGAATCCCCACTTTTGACAGTGTCATGCGGGGTCCGGAATAGGGAGGGAGAGGTAGGAGATGATGAAGGATGCGATGGCCCCGCAGCCGAAGCAACGGACTGGCGCGCAATAGTCTGTTTTGCACAAGGGATGCAAATAAAGATATCATCAGCTGGGAGTGGAACCCCACAACCTACGCACCCCCCAAACGGCTCAGCAGAACCGTTTCCGGAATTTACGGAAGCCTCCATATGGTGATTTATGGTATTCGCAATAATGGGACTTTTAAGGCATAAGCCGACCCGGGATGCCCCCTTTATTAGTAATGTCCCGGAAGGGAGGATTTTTTTTTTTTTTTTTAAGTTAAGGTCCCCTTTAATAGAAACTATATATATATATTTATATATAGTCTATGTATATAAACATTCAAAGCAATCCCAATAATTAGCCAGGCACATAGAGCCGGAGGGCCAGCATAAGCAGGGATCCCAGGATCTGCAAGGCAAAGAAACAACCATCAGATCCTTCGCATGTGTATAACATATAAGTATGGCACCAAGTGCCCTTAAATGACGCCCCCTTAATAACAGTGACTTCTCATTGTATTGTTAAAAAGTATTCCCCATTTAACGGCCCCAACGGGAGGGGCCGCTTACCTGGACAGCAATCAGCCGGTAAGCCTGCAGCCAGCAGCCATGAGCAGGCATGAAGACAAAGTGCGGCCGTGCGCCCACGTGACTTCCTGTGTTTTGAAGGAAGCAAGGACGCTGGGCCCGCCGCATGACGCCGCCTGACGTCGGCGCCGCGTCAGCGAAACCGCCCCCCCCTACGCCGATCAGCTGGAATCACTTACAGCTGGGCCACAGCATGTGCGCCCAGGCGGCGGAGGGGGGAGGGTAAAAACCGCATGGTGCTGTACAATGCTACCTGAATGCCAGGCTAGGAGAGGGGAGAGGGGGGAGGGGGTAGGGGGCCACAAAGCAACAAAACTGCAAGAGAAGTGGCCAGCCTTTACCCAGCGCAACCTGCCCTTAAAGCAGACCCAAAAATATACACATGCTACAGTGAATGTATAAACATGACACATAAGTTAACATGCAGTGATACAAGTGAAACACACATACTAAAAGCACACCCTCACACACCCCCCCCCATAGTGAAGGGAGAAGGGACCGTAACGGGAGAGTAAGGGGCTACGGGGACCCTCGGGACAGGGGCATCCCATTTCCGGATCACCATGCCGGTTAGCCGCATTGCCCCACGCATGAGGTCGAGCGGTAGGAGATAAGCTCCTAGGCACTTAAAGTGCCATCTACCATTTGCCCGGTGAGCAGCCTAGGCTGGGAGGCTTCCATTTCACCATAAAGGTATACAAACTCAAACCGGGCAGAAATAGACCAAAAGGGGGTTAGCGGGGTAAGAATACCCCGGCCTACCTGTAAGCAGGAGACTTCCATCTTCTGACTTGTCAGCAAGCAGAGAGAAAAAATACTGGTGATTGAAGGGAGGTACCAGGTATATATAGGCCGGAAGGGGGCTCGTTACAAGACTTCCTCTCTGCACTACGTCACCTGCGGTGGATTAACCCAATAATGGATGAATATTTAAGAAGTGAAGCGGGGTGTGTGGCACACCAAGAATAGACTGGGGAATAGTGGGAGGTCCCGGGTACTTATGGACCAGGAGGGGCTCCTTTTTTCCATGTCATCTCTGCAAGATCGCCCTCTACAGGCCGGTATCTCAAGTGTCATGAATGTTGGAAGCAGGGTGTGTGACATACTAGGAATAAGCAGCAAATCTATTGTGCAAAAATATGGTCAAGTTGACCAGATCTCAATACTGTGCAAGCATGACAATAATACTGTGCAAACATGACAACAAAGTGCTGAAGTGCTAAGACAAAAAAGAGCAGCAAGATGGATACTAATTATCAAAGGTATTCAATAGGGCATTACATCACCAAATTATGCAGAGTCAGGGTCCTCCCTGCGGCCTACCACCGACGCGTTGGGTGTCTGCTATGACACTTCGCCAGGGTGAGTAAGCCGCTGCCCCTTCCTCCCTCCTTAAATACCCCAGCTCTGAAGACGCTAGCCAATCAGCGGGCACGACGCTGGTGCCTGGACACGCACCCGGCATGTGTAGACAGCCGTAAGGGCAGCATGCCAAGCACTGCGTCACCTCCGCCGCTTGGACAGCAAGCCACAGGAAGTGCAGCGTGAGGTGCACAGCCCGGCACGCGGCCGCCCAGGCACACGCCCCTGCAGTAGGAGGTCCCGGGCGGCCGAGCGCCTGGCCGCACGCCGCCACATCTTTCATGTGATAATTGTTTACTTTATGATAATAAATGACCTGATTTTATTTCACTGGTTGTGCGGCTCTTTTACAAGGCTTTCTTTGGGGATAGATCTAGTACCCCATTTCATAATATAAAAGGCCAGAGTTCCACTTCAATTTGGCTCTGTGTACACAAAAGAGGAGCAAGGAGCCAATAGGAGATGCCACTGATAGCATTACCCCAAGCATCATACTTAACAGGATATACATGGATATCTTCCAAGAAAGGCTAAATAATTTTATGTGAATAAGACTATAGGACTGGATGGACTTCACCCAAGAGTTCTTAAAGAACTCAGTTCAGTTATCGCATCACCCCTGTTCTTGATCTTTAAAGACTCATTAACAACTGGTATAGTGCCAGGGACTGGCACAAGGCAAATGTAGTGCCCATTCTTAAAAAGGGCTCTAGGTCTTCTCTAGGTTATTGCTTTACTTTAAGTTTAACATCAATTGTGGGAAAATGTATTGAGTGTCTCTTAAACTGGAGCAACACCCATTTTTTCTTTACCGGGTGTTGGTCCCGCAGACAGCTAATTAAAACAAGCTCAAGGGGCATCCAGAATGCTGGAGTCCCCACTGTACATAACCCCCGAGGACGTGACAATGGCCCACGTGACCGTACGGTGGCCAATCGCAGGACATCCTTCCCAGCGCTGGGTCGTTGTGAAGGAACAGGTGTTGGTCCGGTTTATGGTACATGATTATGTGACTATGTATAAAATTATGGTATAAGTGACAACCAGCACAGTTTTGATAAGGACAAAAACATACTAACCGGATTGGCTTCTAGAAAGACATGAGTAGAAGCCTGGAAAGAGGGGAGGCTGTAGATATAGTTTTTCTGAAATTTGCAAAAGCTTAAGACCGTGTCCTTCGCAGATGCTTACTGGGGAAACTGAGGTCTTCTGGTTTAGAAAAATACAGTTTTGTGAGTACTCACCTTTAAAACGGGTATTATGAGCCATACACTCCACTTCGATCTTCATGACATGTGGGTAATCTCCAGTAGAGGGCAAACTTCTGCAGAGATGAATATGCAAAAAAGAAAGCCCCTCCCAGTCCATATATACCTAGGACCTCCCACCAATTTCCCAGTGTAAAAAAGCAGTAAGGGGACCAGGAAGAACCAATTATAACCTACAATCAAAACCAATGGTTCACCATATAAAAGCCCCAGAATACCTGAAAAAAAGGGGTGGGGCGAAGTGGAGTGTATGGCACACTCATAATACCCATTTTAAAGGTGAGTACTCACAAAACGATATTATTCTAAGTGTGCCATACACTCCACTTCGATCTTCATGACATGTGGGACATCCAATAGCAGTGTCCGTCATGGGTGGGAACCAGAAACAGTAAAGAATGTACCAACTCAAACCACTGCAGCTTGCAGAACCTTGCGGCCAAAAACAGCATCCGCTGAAGCCCGCACATCAACCTTGTAAAACTTGGAAAAAGTATGAACGGAAGACCAAGGAGCAGCCTTACAAACTTGTTCAACAGAAGACTGGTGCTGAAAATCCCAGGACGCACCAACCGCACAAGTAGAGTGCGCAGTGACCCTAAAAGGAGGAGTCCACCCCTTAGCAGAATAGGCCCCAACAATGGCCTGACGAATTCATTTGCTAATCGTAGACTTAGCAGGTGCCAAACCTTTCCTGGGCCTGCAGGGCACCACGAAAAAAGCGTCCATCTCAGCGAACAACATCCAAATTGTGCAGAACCCTCTCCTTGTCATTGTTAGGCTTAGGACACAAGGAAGGGAGAACAATATCCTGATTGAGGTGGAAAGCAGACACCACCTTAGGAAGGAAATCTGGCTTAAAACGAAAAACCACCTTATCCTGGTGTCTCTCAAAGTAAGGGGCCTGAATCGACAGAGCCGCCAACTCAGAGACACGCCGAACAGAGGTAATAGCCACCAAGAAAGCAACCTTCTGAGTGAGAACCGAAAGAGCAATATCCTGTAACGGCTCAAAAGGAGGACCCTGCAGAGCCGAAAGAACCACATTTAAATCCCAAACAGGAACCACAGCCTTCCGAGGGGGCCACACATGCGCGACCCCTTGGAAAAAGGTCTTAACCAGCGGGTGTAAGGCAAAAGACCTCTGGAAGAAAACCGACAGAGTAGAAACCTGTCCTTTCAAAGTACTAAGCTGGAACCCAAGATCCAGATTATGCTGAAGAAACTCCAAAATCCTGGGTATTGAAAACACCCTGCAAGGCAAGGCCCTAGCCTCACACCAATCAATATAGGACCTCCAAGTCCTATAGTAAATGCCAGAAGAGGACCGCTTCCTAGCCCTAATCAAGGTCTGAACAACAGCCTCAGACAAACCTTCCTCTTTCAAGATGAAGGTTTCAGCAGCCAAGCCGTCAAAGCCAGCGTTTGTAAATCGGGGTAAAGTAGATGACCCTGAGATAGCAGATCCGGCAACAAGGGAAGCCGGTACTGATCTACGGCCATCCTTACGTCTGCGTACCAAACCCTTCTTGGCCCCCTTGGAGCCACCAGAATCGCTGGTGCCCCTTCTAGAACCAGTTTGCGAACTACCTTGACCAGCATGGAGACGGGCGGAAACAGGAACAGAAAACCCAGCTCCTTCCAAGCCAGTGACAAGGCATCCACTGCCAGAGACAGAGGATCCTGAGAAAGAGACACAAAGGCCGGAAGTTTGTGATTGTGCCTCGAGGCAAAGACATCCCCCTCCAGAGTCCCCCACTTGCGGCAAAGATCCAGAAAAACCTCGGGGTTGAGAGACCACTCTACTTGGCGAGAGGATCCCCTGCTCAGGGAATCCGCCTCCGTGTTCTCCACTCACGGAATGTAGACTGCCGAAATGCAAGGAACATTGCTCTCCGCCCAGTGCAGGATCAGAGAGACTTCCCCGAGGGCACTCCTGCTGCGAGTCCCTCCTTGGTGACTGATGTAAGCTACCGCCGTTCAGTTGTCTGAACGAACCTGAACCGGTAGACCCTGTAAATGTGAGGTCAGCCGAGCCAGAACCAGTCGGATGGCTCTGAGCTCCAAGACATTGATGGGGGTGTGAGCCTCCTTAGGACCCCACACCCCGCTGAACTGATGACTTTTCCAATAAGCTCCCCAGCCCGACAGGCTCATGTGAAACTGTGCAAACGGTACCGCCTCGAAGGAGGATACCATCAAGCCCACCAGTTTCATCCCCTGTCGGATAGAGGGACAAGGATTGGCCAGAAGAAGGCGGATCAGACCCTGAATCCCCTGCACCTTGGTCTGGGGCAGAAACACTCTGGCCAAAATGGTATCCAGATTCATGCCCAGAAATGAAATCACACGAGACGGGGAGAGAGAAGACTTGGTGAGGTTGATCACCCACCCGAACCTCTCCAGGGTCGACACCACCTGGTGGGTGTCCAGCTCCGCCTGACGGAGGGAAGAAGCTGAGATCAACAGGTCGTCCAGATAAGGCACAATGCGAATGCCCTGAGCTCTGAGCAGAGCCATTATTCCTGCCAAGACCTTGGTGAAGACCCTCGGCGCCGAGGTCAGACCGAAGGAAAGAGCTATAAACTGATAATGTTGATCCTCCACCGCAAACCGGAGGAATCTCTGATGTGCCTGAAAAATCGGAACATGCAGATACGCATGTCTATGGATGTCATAAAATCCCCTTGGCGAAGGGAATTGATAGGCGAGCGCAGAGTCTCCATGCGGAACTTTTTGGCTCTGATAAACCTGTTGAGAACCTTGAGGTCTAGAATGGGTCTCACGAGCCCTCCTTTTTGGGAACTGTGAAAAGGTTGGAGTAGTAACCCCTGCCTCTCTCCGACGGAGGCACCGGGCATATAACCCCCATGTCCAGAAGGTTTTTCACTACTAACAGGAGCCCCTGTGCAGCCTGAGGGTCCGAGGGCACCCGAGACCTTAAGAATCTTGGGGGCGGCCAGTACTCGAACTCCAGTTTGTACCCGGAGGAGACCACTTCCAAGATCCAATTGTCTGTGACCTCCCGGGCCCAGACCTGGAAGAAGAGCCGCAGCCGTCCCCCACCCTGGCGGGTGAGGGCGCCCCTTCATTGCTGAGCCGGTTTAACGGCAGGCTTGGGCTTGGAACCCCAGGCATCCGAGGGACGTGCCCGACCTCTGCTCCTGTTCCAGGACAAGCCCCTGACACCCGAGAAGGCCAAACCCCTAGCCGCTCTGGCCCCTCGAAAGGAAGGAGTGAACGAGCCAGCCCCCCGAAAGGGGCGGCGCTGTTTCTTCCGCTGAGGTAACTTACCTCCTTTAGCAACAGCATCCAATTTATCTCCAAACAGCCGCGTACCCAAGAAGGGAAGAGCTGTGAGCGACTTCTTGGCCCCAACGTCCGCCGTCCACTGGCGGAGCCAGACCAATCTGCGCATAGCCACCAGTAAGCCTGAAGTCCTACTACACACGACAATAGAATCTTCCATCGCAGCCATGACAAAATCCATGAACAATTCGCATCTCTTAAGGATAGCGAACTCAACGCAAACTGGATCAAACTGAGCGTTATTCAGCCAGTCCCTGATAAGAGACCTGGTAGCAAGCGACACCAGGGCAGAAGCACAAACAGGCCGCAGGGCCGAGCCCACGCTGGCAAATGTGTGGCACGCCATCTGATCAAGGCGCTTATCCTCACCATCCTTAGGTCAGGGGTGTTCAGCACAGAAGAGTTGGTCAAACCTAAAACTGGCGCGTCGACCTTGGGAGGAGACCAGCGCTTAACCGCCTCCACCGGAAAAGGATACTTCTTATCCCATCCCTGAGGAACACCAGGAAGCCGACTGGGCCTTTCCCATTCTTTCAGGATCAGCGCATCAAAGTGACCCTGGGTAGGGAATTCCAGACGGGGCTTGCGGCCCCCGAAAAATTACCCCTTCTTGAGAGTGGGCGCCTCGGGCGGTTCAATATCCAACACCTCCAATAGATGTGACAAAACAGTGGCCGTATCTACGGCATCCCCCAGCGCCTGCCCGACATCGGCATCCCCAGACTGAACATAGTCAGCCTCTGTTTCCTGATACAATTCCCCCTCCTCTAATGGGGAATAATCAACGGAATCGTCGTCAACATCCCACAAGGGCTGGGCCGATGACAAATGTCTCTTTTTAGCCTGGGCCTTCTTGCCCACCATGCTAGCAATAATTTTCTTGATGCTGGCCAACCTAGCCCAAACATCAGAGTGCGACTCCCCGCTGGCACCAATGTCACTTGGGGTACGGATAAGGCGGGGAGGGGAAGGCGATGAAGCGGGAGGAGCTGCCGCGTTATGGCCTTTTGTGCGCATGGTATACAGATCAGCACATTCTCCCCCGTAAGGGATACCCCAAACATGGCCCGGATTGTCCCAGAGGGAGCCCGAGCCCAGTATCCTGCGGAGCCTCCATATGGTGATTTTTGTGGTCAGTCGCAAGACCGCAGGGAATTTACGCCTAAGCAACCTGGGTTGCCCCTAAAAAGTCCCGGTGGGAGGATGTGAGGTGAACAAATTTACACAAGGGACCCCAGGAGCAGGAGGAACCCCTTAATATGCACAAATACAATGCAATCTGTAACACACAAACAGGCAACATAAGTGCAATCCTACATATATAAGGCAATAACACATACCTAATTGTATATGTAAATAAATATATATAAATATATGTATATATAGATATATAGCTATATCCCAGCCAGACCAACCAAAAACAAAAATACACACACACACATGCCCGCAATCAGTTGGGGCCCCCCGCTAGAGAGGGGCCCCCACATAAGCTAAGTAAGTGGCCATCCGGCCCTTACCACCAGGAGCGCAGCTCAGCACCAAAATGGCCCCCGAGAAGTGCCTCATGTAGAAAGAGGAAGAGAAGGGGGAGGGCGGGCCAGCGCAGAACACGCGCTCGCCAGGCCACGCCCCCCCTCCCAGCAACGTGGGTCCCCTAGGAGTGAGCCACAGAATCGCGCCAAAGAAGGGGGCGGGGCTACCGCAGCCGCGCCGAGAGCCCGGCCCCCTCCCTGAACACAGCCTGAGGGTGAGAAGCTCCCCCAGGCTAAATCACAGCACCAGCTATGGTCCAGAAGTGAAAAACATCCAGTCAGTCACACACACACACAGTGAAACTCACACACACACACACACACACAGGGGCATAGGAGAATGAAACTGGGGTGCCCCGCAGAAGTGGACCAACACCCAGGATGGTAAAAATCTTGGGTGTTGGTCCACTTTAAAGACAAGTGGGGATAAAAGGCGACAATCATTTTTTGCTATAAGAACTTTAAATCTGGGGAACCGCCTCCCAAAGAACCACAGAAGCTTGTGACACCACAGAACAGCTGACAGCTTCAAAAAAGGATTAGATGTTTTTTTTTAGAAGAATATAACATTAACAATTACTATTAGCTATTATCATTCATTTTCCCCAACCCTGACCCTTGGCTGAACTTGATGGACATGTCTTTTTTCAACTATGTAACTATGTAATGTAGATCATAGATCTATATGGCTTTGCCACCCTGCATAGCCATAGTACTATTAACTTATTTTAATAGGGGTCTGCAGGTGGATTTGCAAGTTGATTTGCAGGGTAGGGCCCATGGACCTCTTCTATTTCACCTTCCGAGGGGTGCGAAGGCAGTCTGGACACTGGATAACTTGAGGGGGTGCTAAGAGTATATACACTGACACACAAAAGGGTAATGTTTTGAACTTTTGATTTCAGGCTCCATATCTCACCATCCACTACAGCTTTAAACGTGAGACTACCATAATTTATTATAAACAATTATCTTGTATATCTCATACATAAATTGGACTATTTGGCATATGATTAGTTATGCAGATTATTGTAATTGTTGCATAGTTACTGTTTTGCTCCTTGCAGGGGAACATTTTTGTTCTTGTATACTACAAATTACAACCTGTTCTCACATTTATTAATAGCTTAGTGTGTTACTAGGTTGATTTCCAAGCAAAGGGTTACCGATCCCAAATGAGGAGCAGCCATGTGAGTGCTATGACAGTTGGAAGAATACGAAATTAAGCCCTCTATTGTAGTGTACAGTAGAAAATTGGAAACTGTGATTTGGAGCAAGGAGATGAAAGTCAATAGACTGGGTTTTGATGGGTGTAAATGGGTCTGGAAGAACAAAGTGAAAGGGGGCTCATGGATCGAGAGGAACTGTAAAGTTTGGTGAAGGAAGCCTGAGGATATAGGGTTGTTTTACAGCTAAAGGTGTTGGATACTTAAAATCGATGGTGGTCTCATTGCTGAGCAATATGTTAGTATCTTACAAGACACGTTAGTGTATTTTTCACTCCATAGGCGGCAGGGAGAGGAATATCCATGCATGCTTATGCAGCAAATGTAAAGATGAGGGGGGAGGAAGATACGTTACGGGCGGATAGCCCTAGTCCTGCGCCAATCAATGAACTGCACCCCCTCATTGCAGCCAGCAATACCACTCTCCCTCTGCCCAGCGTTGGATAATAAAGTCAGTGGGCGCGCAGGGTAACCGATTCACGCCCGCAGCTGCTGTTGCTGCCACCACAGCTCTCACACACATACACTTTGAAGCTAACCTGTGCTCCTTTGTTGCTGCAGTACTAGTTCCAGGTGGCCGCTAGGTGTGGCCTGTGTTTATAGGTGGCATCCATTGTTTTATTGGACGCAGGCCATATGGGCCACACCCACTGGAAATTAGCACCACAGCAAACCTGGAAGTACTGGTAAGCTTCAAAATGTGAGAGTGTGTGTGTATATTTATGAGTGTGCGAGCCACGGCGGAGCAGTGAATAGGTCGCCCTGCCTGTCCATTGCCTTATTATTGCCCATCTTTCCGAGGGAAGGAGGGAGGGGGGATGCCACTCACTGGCTGTAATAAGGTATGCTTCTCACTGGCTTTAATGAACGATGCCCCTCACTGCCTGTAATGGGAAATGCCAAACACTACCTGTAATGAGGGATGCCGCTCACTGGCTGTAATGAGGAATGGCGTTTATTGGCTGTAATGAGGGATGCTGCTTATTGCCTGTAATGGGGTGATCGGGGTGAGGAATTCTGCATACTGTCTGTAATGGGTGATTGGGAGGGGGGTTTTAACACACCATTTGGTTCAGAATAAATCTTGTGTGTGTCTTATGGTCAGGTGCGTCTTATGGGGTGAGAAATAAGGTACTTTGAACACTTGAGCACTATGGGTATAAAAAGAATGACATAGTGTTCCAGCAGTTCAACGACTCAAAGCATGTGTGGTAGAATGACAAAGAAGTAGAAGTTGGCTAAGTTGGCTCCCACAGTGTCTAGCCTTCAACCCAATTTAACACTTGTGAGTAGAGTTAAAGAAAAAGTTGTATTCTGACACTAGTGAGTATGCACCAGTACTGGGAACTTGTAGAAGAGCAGCTTGGAAAGCTATCTGCACCTCGCTAAGATCCAGAGTGGATAGTTGTGGAGATTGAGCTGGTGCAAGTGGTTGCATAGACAAAAATGACATTTCTCCAAAAGTTGACAGGGCTTGCAGTAAACATCTGATCTCTATGTTCTTCTACTGCTGCACATGGGCTATAGTGAAAAGAAAACAGGCAGGGGAAGCTGCCCCCCTCTGTACACAATTAATGGAGCTTCTCCTATGGTGAGGGTCATGCAAAAAAATTGATGAAGTAAGTAACTGTGGGTGCACTTTTGAGTGTGATACCTGATCTTGGTGACCTTTTTTCACTTTAAGACACAAAAAGTGCAAAAAGACATCTGTACATTTAAAAAAAAAAAAAATCACCCCTACCTGTGATGAGGCATTTTTATAGGTGTGGTATATAATGTTTCCAATGAAGTAAGGATTATTTTTTTTAAGTTTGGAAAGTCCATGTCCTATGTTATGTTTTTTATGCTAAAGAATTTGGCAAATATTTTCGCATAACTCATAGGATGCAGCTGTTTCCAAACATTACAAAAATATTCTTACCTCTTTAGAAAATTTGTGTCCCTCACCTGAAAAATGTATTGCATTTGTGGGTGATTAAAAAAAATGAGGACAAACGTTTTTAATTGCACTTTTTTGTGTGTTGAAGTGAAAAAGCTCAGGAGATGTAAGTTTCAGTTGACACCCACATATTTTATTTTCTTTACCACAGTCCTTCTTGTTGCACCGTGAGAAGGCTGGAACTCTCCCTCGCCCCTCGAGCATTGAACTTTGTTATAAGGATCAGTCTTTAGAGGTTCTAAACGCCAAAATCTGTAGTGTACTGCAGACATTTCTGTAAGACCAGCCAAAGGTTGACAACCTACATGGCACAACAGGTGACATCAGGAACTGTGTTAGACTCGAATGTAAATATGTCCTATATGTGATTATAAAGTGATTCATTTTTTTGGTCACTATTACCTTCCGCAGAAAATTAAAGCAAGCCTATTACATAAGATGATCAGCTAAATCAAGTTGTTACCATTTCTGTATGTACTGTAATTTAAAAAATCATTACATGAGTCATAACTGCAACATGACATTGTACAACCTTGACATATACTGCATTTAAAGTAAATCCATTTGTAAGTATAAACATAACAAACACATTAGGGCATGCAATTGCAGTAGTTACAATGATTACACCTTTAACTGGTTTGTAGGGTTCCAAATGTACACATATTCGTCAGAAGAATAGAATAGGTTGCCCTGCCTGTCCATTGCCTTATTATTGCCTATATTTCCAAGGGAAGGAGGGAGGGGGGATGCCGCTCACTGTCTGTAATGGAGGGATGCCACTCACTGGCTGTAATAAGGTATACTTCTCACTGGCTTTAATGAACGATGCCCCTCACTGCCTGTAATGGGAAATGCCACACACTACCTGCAATGAGAGATGCCGCTTACTGGCTGTATTGCGGGATGCTGCTCACTGGCTGTAATGAGGAATGGCATTTATTGGCTGTAATGAGGGATGCTGCTTGCTGCCTTTAATGGGGTGATCGGGGTGAGGAATTCTGCATACTGTCTGTAATGGGTGATTGGGAGGGGAGTTTTAACACACCATTTGGTTCAGAATAAACCCTGCGTGTGTCTTATGGTCAGGTGCGTCTTATGGGGTGAGAAATAAGGTACTTTGTACACTTGAGCACTATGGGTATAAAAAGGATGACAGTGTTCCAGCAGTTCAAAGACTCAAAGCATGTGTGGTAGAATGACAAAGAAGTAGAAGTTGGCTAAGTTGGCTCCCACAGTGTCTAGCCTTCAACCCAATGTAACACTTGTGAGTAGAGTTAAAGAAAAAGTTGTATTCTGACACTAGTGAGTATGCACCAGTACTGGGAACTTGTAGAAGAGCAGCTTGGAAAGCTATCTGCACCTCGCTAAGATCCAGAGTGGATAGTTGTGGAGATTGAGCTGGTGCAAGTGGTTGCATAGACAAAAATGACATTTCTCCAAAAGTTGACAGGGCTTGCAGTGAACATCTGATCTCTATGTTCTTCTACTGCTGCACATGGGCTATAGTGAGTGTGATACCTGATCTTGGTGACCTTTTTTCACTTTAAGACACAAAAAGTGCAAAAAGACATCTGTACATTTTTTTTCAAAAAAATCACCCCTACCTGTGATGAGGCATTTTTATAGGTGAGGTATATAACGTTTCCAATGAAGTAAGGATTATTGTTTTAAAGTTTGGAAAGTGTCCTATGTTATGTTTTTATGCTAAAGAATTTGGCAAATATTTCTGCATAACTCATAGGATGCAGCTGTTTCTAAACATTAAAAAAATATTCTTACCTCTTTAGAAAATTTTTGTCCCTCACCTGAAAAATGTATTGCATATGTAGGTGATTAAAAAAAATTAGGACAAACGTTTTTTATTGCACTTTTTTGTGTGTTGAAGTGAAAAAGCTCAGGAGATGTAAGTTTCAGTTGACACCCAAAAGTGCACACAAAGTTAAACCTACTTCACAAAAGAATTAGCATGACCCTATTGTAATGAAGGTGTGGGTAATATTATGGCTACAATTCTATTTTTAGCAGAAGGCTGCCTAAAAATAGAGGCAGGCTGGCAGGTAGGCTTTAGAATGGGGCTAGAACTCAGCAAATGCATCCTTTTCAGACCACAAATAGGTGGGAACAAACTGTGTATGAGATAACTTTTATTTTACTTATAAATATAGCAGGCCATCTCTCTATAGAAGTTACCAGTGGGTAACGAAATGCGTGGGAGTGCATTCCATGCTTTATCATATAGAGATATTTTTTCTATTTATTGCATTTAGATCTCTTTTGGACACTAGCAGAATAGAACTGGTACTCCCATGCAGCTGTTCAAGCTCCCGCAGCCAGTAGAGTGGTGGGTGTGGATATTTTCACACACTGATTGTAATGTGGGGATTTGGGGGGATTCTGCAACACTGCCTGTGCTGGGGGGTTCTGCCACACTGCCTATAATGGGGTGATTGGGGGGGGCTGTACACTGCCTGCTATGGGGTGAATGGAGGGGGGCTCTGCACACAGCCTGTTATGGGTTGATTGGGGGAATTCTACACACTGCCTATTAAAGAGGGATGGGGGGATTCTGCATGCTGCCTGTTATGGGGTGATTGGGGGAATATTCTGTACGCTGCCTGTTATGGGGTGATATTTTGCATGCTGCTTGTTATGGGGTGATTAGGGGGATATCCATCAAGCTGCCTGTTATGGGGTGAGTTCAGGTGTATCCTATAGTGCAAAAATATGGTATATATATATATGGTATATATATATATATATATATATATATATATTTTTTTTTTTTTGGGGGGGGTGGGGTGGTACTTTACGTACTTTTTCTAGATTCATTTTAAGATGGGTATATCCAACTATTAAAATTCAGTGCAAGGAGATGTATATAGTATAGTATTTAAAAATTCTTGCACACAGCACTTTATATTTTCTTAGTTCCAGCTTTAAAGTCATAAAAAAAAGGCTTTACTCACCCTTTATATACCTTAGACAATCACTCCTAACCTTGTGCTCTCTCCCATGCCGCCTGGCCTGGGGAATGTTTTTGTGGGCCCACTCATCTATGTATAGGGAACTCTCAACCAATTTGTTGAATATAATGGATATGAATCCATGTACAGACCATGTACACTCATATATGTTGACTGATCTAGAACTGTTGGGATCTTCCAGCAAGACAATGCGATACGTCACATGGCTAGAAATGTCCAACAATGGTTGGAGGGGCATGACCAAGACTTCCAAGTACTACCCTGGCCCACTAATTCCTGCAGCTGTGGGATGCACTGTTGTCAGTATGGCTCTGTGACAACCTCCCATGACCTTATTGAGTCACTCCCAGCCTGTCTAGCTGCTGTCCATGCTTCACATGGGGGTTACTCAGGTTATTAGCTAGTGGTCATAATAACTTGATTCCACTGCATATATAGATTAAAATTGATGTATCCCATATATTCTGATATTTTCCTGATCATTCCTATTAGCCTACATTTAAGGGGTTCAAATGTTATCCAGGCTATGTGTGGATTGATTACCTCTGATGCAACCAATTCATCCTGCTGTGCTTCTGAATACAGCTATTGAAACTGAGATCTAACCCATTTTATGCAGCCACACCCACATATTTTCTTTTCTTTACCACAGTCCTTCTTGTTGCACCGTGAGAAGGCTGGAGCTCTCCCTCGCCCCTTGAGCATTGGACTTTGATATAAGGATCATTCTTTAGAGGTTCTAAATGGCAAAATCTGTAGCGTACTGCAGACATTTCTGTAAGACCAGCCAAAGGCTGACAACCTACATGGCACAACAGGTGACATCAGGAACTGTGTTAAACTCGAATGTAAATATGTCCTATATGTGATTATAAAGTGATTCATTTTTTTGGTCACTATTACCTTCCGCAGAAAATTAAAGCAAGCCTATTACATAAGATGATCAGCTAAATCAAGTTGTATGTACTGTAATTTAAAAAATCATTACATGAGTCATAACTGCAACAAGACATTGTACAACCTTGACATATACTGCATTTAAAGTAAATCCATTTGTAAGTATAAACATAATAAACACATTAGGGCATGCAATTGCAGTAGTTACAATGATTACACTTTTAACTGGTCTGCAGGGTTCCAAATGTACAAATCTTCATCAGAAGTGTGGCTGTTGAATTATGTAGCTCATTTTCTATTAAGTGTGTATGCCTGCATGCATCTAAACAGAGAACCACAATCCTAACCACAACCTTGTTTTTCTAGTTTTCTGTCAAAATACTAAAGCTGCTACAGCAGCACAGTGCACCAAGCTCACAGCACCCCAATAAACCTGACTTCACATTACATTCATATAACCTGACCCATTCTGTTTCTCAAATGTAGTAGGTAGAATAGCCATGGCAGGGAGCCCTAAAAATGTCATTGTTTGCATGTAAGTTGTATCATTAGCATATTAGTCATACTATTAGAATAATAATAGCAAACATCCCAGGATTAACTGGGTGGACTGAGAAAGATTTTTTTTTTATTTCCAGTACAGTTAAAATTTAGTGAAACTGGTTAAGGACTTGTATATACAAGTATAACTTCAAAGACAGGTAATGCATTTTCAAGGCTGCCAAAACCAGAGCAGACATATTATTTGGCACTGTCCCCACAACCACATTTAGTTTTCTCTTTCTTATATGCACTGCTTCTCACCATTTAACAACTCTATAGCTCTATATTTCACAGGGATCGTGGAGATCTTACAATAAGTGTGCTTTGCTAAGGTCATGTGGAATGGATTGCGTATCATTGTAACAATGCAGTCATAGGTCTACAGCAGGCATGCAAAGCTCGGTGGCCACATGTGTTGTGACCCACAGCACCCCTTTAGGTGTTGGAGAGTTGAGCGTGCCTTGCCTGCAGTACAAGCAGCTGTCTATTAGAGAGCAGTGCATCGCTAATTTCCAAAGCAGGTATAGAACTTTTCTGGTGAGGTGGGTGACATACATGTGCTACTGGTGTGTTGTTTGTGTTGGGTGTGTCTGGAGATGTCTATGTAGATGATTCCCAGCTCATGTCTGCTTGCCTCTTCCCACTTTACCTGTGGTCATCTCACCTCTGTTTACCTTGCCAACTACTACTATTTCTTCCTATCTCTCCAATTGCCACCTCCGCTTGCTGCTTTCCCTGTCACCTCCACCTTCACCTGACCTGACCATCACTTCTATTCCTGTCACACTTCTTCTCCCCTGATATCTGCCCATCTCTATCCACTTCTGTTCATCTCTCACCACACCTGCCCTCCGTACCTCTGTCTGGCACACCTCTCCCTTTTTCACCTCTTGTTTGCCTACCTTTACCCTGCCTTACCACATCTCTGCTCACCAATCAACACTTACTGCCTCACCTCTGCTTACCTCATCTCATACCACTTTTGTTCACTCCAGCTCTTTCTGCCTAAACTTTGCTAACTATTTACAAGGTTAAAGCATGCCTGCAGTAAACCCTTTTATGTTTGTTTTTGCAGCTTACATTTAAATGCAGCCCCTTAAATGAAACAATAAGACATTGTGGCCCCTAAACCAAAAAAAGGTTGTATACCCCTGGGATGGTAACAGTAATCAGTGCTGTATCTAAAACAATCTATAGCCACAAGTTTCCGCAAAGAGTATTACACTACTGTTGTATTGGTTTATAGCCTTTATTGAAACAAAGTCCCGCTTTAACAGATGCACTCTAGGATACACAGAGAGAACTAATGGATGGAGATCACCTGGGCAGTCTGTATCTGCCTCTAAATTGTATGAAACATAGCAAACTTTTTGCTTCATCCTTCTGCATGACCTGTTTATCTTGTGAAGAATGTGCTTTACTTTCCACTGGTTGCTGGACATTTTAAACAAAAGAATTAATGACATCCAAAACAGCTTAATCCTGCATCATATTCAGCCTGCCCCAAGTCAGGTTCTCTAAACAGGGAATTCTTGCTCTGCAAGCTAAATGCTCTAACCTGGTGCAAAAATAACTCAATTTCCCCCTAAAGCCTGACTGAAAAACTGAAAAATAGGAAAGCTCACAGAGTAAGGTAAATCACAGATATTGCAAAGAATCTGAAAAAGTATAACTTTGGGATGCTCTGCCAGCGGAGAAATGCAAGAGTGGCACACTGCTGCAAATAAACGCAAATATTTTACCCATGCAAGTTTTTTGCAGTTTTTAATTAAAGTATATGTACGGTCTGATTTTTAATCTTCTTATCATTGGACTTGTTAGTGTTTGTGTGTTAGGTTATTAAATCTGGTGCACTTAATAAAAATACAATTCTGTGATTACTCACCTGTAGAATTGGTATTATGAGTATACAGTATGTCCTGCTCCAAATCTAATACTTACAGTTGGGATATACTCCACCAGATGGCGCTGGACTGCAGACACATCGAAAATAGGCTCCTCCCGGCCCCTCAAATACCCAGGGACCTCCCACAAATCCCCAGCATTGAAAAGCAGTTAATGAGAAGCCGGGAGAATCAAACAATCCAAACTATCAACTATAACAATGATAACAATCACCATACAGGGGATCCAAGAAAATGCAAAGCAAGGGTGGGTTGGAGCAGGACGTACTGTATACTCATAATACCAATTCTACAGGTGAGTAATCACATAATTGTATTATTGTTAGTATACAGTACGTCCTGCTCCAAATCTAATACTTACAGTTGGGACATCCAATAGCAGTGTCCATAAAGAAGGGTGGGATCCCCAAGAAAAATCAGCAGCAGGCAGTTTAAACCACTGCCGCCTGCAGAACCTTTCGGCCCAAAACAGCATCAGCTGAGGCCCTAACATCAACCTTGTAAAACTTTGAAAAGGTATGAACAGAAGACCAATTAGCGGCCTTGCAAACTTGTTCAACAGAAGCCTGGTGCTGAAAAGCACCAATAGCACGAGTGGAATGAGCACTAAGGCGGAAGGGAGGATTCTTCCCCTTAGCAGAGTAGGCCTGAATCACAGCCTGACGAATCCACTTGCTGATAGTAGACTTGGCAGGAGCCAAACCCTTCCTAGGACCAGAAGGGACCACAAAAAGAGCATCAGTTTTCCTGAAAGGTGCAGTAGCCACCAGATAGTACTTCAGACACCTAACCACATCCAAAGAGTGCAAAACTCTCTCCTTAGCATTGCTAGGATTAGGGCACAAAGAAGGAAGAATAATATCCTGATTCAAATGAAAAGCAGACACTACCTTGGGTAGAAAGTCAGGTTTGAAACGAAACACCACCTTTTCCTGGTGTCTCTCATAGTAGGGGGGCTGAATGGACAGCGCCGCCAACTCAGACACACGCCTGACAGAAGTGATAGCCACCAGAAATACAACCTTGAGTGTAAGAATGGCCAAGGCAGCATCCTGCACAGGTTCAAAGGGAGCACCCTGCAAGGCTGACAGAACCAAGTTCAGATCCCAAACAGGCACCATAGGCTTACGTGGGGGACGCACATGAGTGACCCCCTGGAAAAAAGTCCTGATCAGAGGATGCTGAGCAAAGGACTTCTGGAAGAAAATAGCCAGGGCAGAAACCTGACCCTTCAGAGTACTGAGTTGGAGCCTCATCTCCAACCCATGCTGCAGGAACTCCAGAATCCTGGGAATAGAGAACACACGACAGGGAAGAGACTTAGACTCACACCAGTCAATGTAGGCATGCCAAACCCTGTAGTAAATGGAAGAGGAAGACTTCTTCCTAGCTTTAATCAAAGTATTCACAACCGAGGAAGACAGCCCCTTCTCCATCAAGATGGAGGTTTCAACAGCCAAGCCGTCAAAGCCAGAGTCTGTAAATTGGCATGTCGTAGTGAGCCCTGAGTGAGCAGATCTGGCACCAAGGGCAGAACGTACTGATCTAATGCCACCTGCACCACGTCTGCGAACCACACTCTTCTTGGCCACCTGGGGGCCACCAGAATTGCTGGCACCCCTTCCAGAGCAATCTTGCGCAGAACCCTTCCCAGCAGGGGAATTGGAGGGAAGACATACAGGAACCGAAAGTCCTTCCATGACATTGCTAGCGCATCCGAGGTCAGGGCCAGAGGATCCCTGGACAGAGAGACAAAAGCTGGGAGCTTGTGATTGTGGCGGGACGCAAACAGATCCACATCTGGTTGGCCCCAATGATGACACAGAGATTGAAACACCCTGCTGCAGAGGGACTATTCTCCCTGGCGAGAGGTCCCCCTGCTCAGAGAGTCCGCCAGGTGATTTTCCACCCCCGGGATGTACACAGCTGAAATGCAGGGGACATTGGCCTCCGCTCAAGTCAGGATCAGAGACGCTTCCTGCAGGGCCCCCTTGCTCCGGGTCCCTCCCTGATGATTGATGTAGGCAACTGCCGTCTGGTTGTCTGAGCGCACCTGAACAGGCAAGCCCCGAAGATGAGTAGTCAAGCGAGCCAGAACTAAGCTGATCGCCCGCAGCTCCAAGACATTGATAGGTGTGTGGGCCTCCTGAGGGCCCCACCTCCCCTGGAACCAAAGGGACTTCCAGAAACCCTCCCAACCTGAAAGACCGGCATCCATGGTGACCGTCTCCCAGGAAGGTTCCTTGAGTCCATCCACCACAAGAAGGACCTCCTGACCAGGGGGGAGAGCACACAGACCCTGTCCAGGGACGCTGGGTCCTTGTCCCATACAGACAATAGGTGAAGTTGCAGAGGCCTCAAGTGGAACTGAGCATAAGGGACCGCTTCGAAGCACGCCACCATCAGGCCCACCAGCTGCATCCCCAGCCTGATGGAGGGATGGGGACAAGCTAGGAGGGACTGAGCCTGTGCATTCAGACTGTCCACCTTCTGCTGAGGAAGGAAGATCCTTGCCTGAACTGTATCCAGATTAATTCCTAGGAATGGAGTTACCAAGGAAGGGGACAGTGAGGACTTGGGGTGATTGATCACCCATCCAAATGACTCCAGAGTGGACACCACCAGCTGAGTATCCAACTCTGCCTGATGTAGAGACTGGGAAGTGATGAGGATGTCGTCCAGATAGGGAAGCACACGGACGCCCTGACATCTGAGCAGACACATCACGCAAGCCAGCACCTTGGTGAACACCCTGGGAGCTGAAGTGAGGCCAAAGGGCAAGGCCACAAATTGGTAGTGTTGATCCATCAGAGCGAACCTGAGGAACCTTTGATGACCTGGGAACACAGAAATATGAAGGTAAGCATCTTTGATGTCCACAGAAGTCATGAAATCCCCTTGGCGCATGGAACTGATGGCAGAGCGCAGAGTCTCCATGCGAAAGCGCCTGCCCCTGACAAACTTGTTGAGAATCTTTAAGTCCAGGATGGGCCTGACAGAACCATCCTTTTTGGGTACTGTGAATAGGTTGGAATAAAGCCCTTTTTCTCTTAAGGGGACCTGGCAGATGACCCCCAGCTCCAGGAGGCCTTGCACTGCTTGCACTAGCTCCTGAGCTGACACAGGGTTCTGAGGAATCCGGGATCTGATCTTGAAGGGGGATCGGCAGCAAACTCCAACTTGTAACCGGAGGACACTACCTCCTGAATCCACCGGTCTGAAACATGAAGCCTCCAGACGTGAGCGAAGCGCTGCAGCCATCCCCCCACCCGGATGGGTGAGGGCGCCCCATCATGCCTGAGGGGGCTTGGGAGAGGATTTAGCTTTGGGACCCCAGGAGGAGCCAGGATGTCCACGTCCTCTGCCTCTACCCCAGAAATCTCCCCAGGCCCCAGGGAAAGAAACCCCCCTTCCCTGTCTTGCACCACGGTAAGGGGAGGAGAAGGAACCCTGACCCCGAAAGGGCCGAGATTGCCGCCTTTGCTGGGGTAACCTGCCTCCCTTAGCAAAAAGGTCCAGGCGGTCCCGAAACAGGCGCAGTCCTTTAAAGGGAAAACCAGTGAGGGCCTTCTTGGCAGCGTTGTCAGCAGCCCACTGGCGCAGCCAAACCGAGCGGTGTATAGCCACCACAAGGGCAGAAGTTCTGGCACACATTCTGACGGTGTCATCCAATGCCGATAGGACAAAATTTACAAAAACATCACAAATGGAGAGTGCATTAAACACCTCACAAGGCAAATCATCAGGGGCACTATCAAGCATATTTCTGATAAGGGTTCTAGTGGCCACAGCAGTAATGGCAGAGGCACAGACCGGGCGCAGCGCCATCCCCGCACATGCAAAGGCGTGGGATGCCAGCTGATCAATACGCCGGTCTTCAGCATCCCGCAGGGTAGTAGAATCAAGGGAATGCATGAAAGAGGTGTTAGATAGCCCTAGGATCGGGGCATCCAGCTCAGGAGGGGGGGATGACCAACATTTAACCACCTCAGCAGGAAAGGGATACTTCCTATCCCAACTCCTTGGAACCCCGGGAAGTTTACTGGGGCGCTCCCATTCCTTGAGCACAAGGTTATGGAAATGTGCCTGCTCTGGAAATTCCAAATGTGATTTTGCTGTATGGAAAAGCTCCCCTCTTTGCCTGGGAGCCTCAACAGGGAGAGAGATAGACAGAACCTCAAAAATCTGGGTCAATAATCATCCGGGGCCCAGGGGTCAGAGCCAGAATCGTCATGACCCCTCGGGCCTCTCATCTGATGAAATGAGCCTGAATCAGAAAAGAGCTCCCCTTCATCAGACGGGGTATAGCCACACAGATTCAAAAACTCCTCAGTTCCCATAGGGAAAACAGTAACATTAGGCGTCAAGTGCCGCTTCTTAGCAGGGGCCTTACGCACTAAGGACTTCGCAATCAATTGTTCAACAGTAGCCAGTCTAGAAGACACATCAGGCTGAGAATCCCCACTAGTATGCAACTCAGTAGGAGTGAGGTTTAAGCTTGGGGGAGTAGGCGAAGTGAAACGAGGTGCAGCCACTGGCAGGCCAGATTGCAATGCAAGCACCTGCTCAGCACAGGGTACACAGACCCGCGCCTTGTCAGCGTCATCATGAGGCTGCCCACACGCTACACACAGCCGGTCTTGTCCCGAAGGGACCCCGGTCACATTATCCTGGGATGCCTCCATATGGTGATTATAGCAGCGCTATACGCCGATAGGGAATAACACTATGTAGCAACCCAGGATGCCCCAATAACCCTCTAGGGAAGTGGGAGTATAATTTTTACAAGGCCTACAAGCAATATACTAAAACAGGGCCGGGAGAAGCCAAGAAGGGTTTGTCCCGCCTGAAAGACATAAGCAGACAAGACCTTAAGTACATCGTAACCAAAGTGAAGGAAATAAAGCCGTCCGCGAGGGCACTTACGGACCGTGGTAGGTAGGAGTCCGTCGCGCATAGGCCAACCAAGCAGGAAAAATGGCGTCGGTATACCTCGAGTTGCGGGCCAGTAACAGTGATGACGCGGAACGCGCCAAAGACGAAGAGCACAAAGCAGGAACGGCCAACAGCCAATGATGGCGCACCAGGGCCTGAGGTAATGCCGCCGCCAAGCACGGAACCAAATCAGCGCGCGGTGGCGGTAAATTTAAAAGGCAATAAAGACAAGTCAGCGCGGCGGCTGACACAAGAATAAAGGCATGTGAAAAGAGAAAGCACAGACGTGCATAACATACATATCTATACACATACACACCCCCCTTTTTTTCCTCCGAAGACTACAAGGAGGCTGAGGGAGGACGGCGGCCACTTAAATAGGGCCCACCGATAGGCAGGGGCAATAGTGCGGGAAGGGCATCCCATAGAGGCTCACCATAAGCCTGAACCGCCTACCCTTTGGTGGGGGATTGCGGTGGAGCAGCGTTCCTAAGCACCAACGGCGATGCTGCCTACCTTCACCCGACCAGCGCAGCCAAGGCTGGGAGGCATATTACTAGTGGAACGGGTGGGAATAGTCCTACAGGGCTGCAGGTTAATAACCCCGCTCACCTACGAGTAGAGAGCCAATTTCTCGTCCTTCGCAGCCAGACTGCAGAGAAATTCTGGGTATTTGTGGGAGGTCCCTGGGTATTTGAGGGGCCGGGAGGAGCGTATTTTCGATGTCTCTGCAGTCCAGCGCCATCTGGCGGAGTATATCCCAACTGTAAGTATTAGATTTGGAGCAGGACGTACTGTATACTAAGAATATACCATTTTGTGAGTACTCACCTTTAAAATGGGTATTATGAGTGTGTCATACACCCCGCTTCCACCATTCATGGCATCTGGGTAGTCTCCAGTAGAGGGCAAACTTCTGCAGAGATGAATAAAAAAAAGAAGCTCCTCCCAGTCCATAAATACCTGGGACCTCCCACTAATCCCCCAGTGTATGATAGCAGTAAGAGGACCAGGAAGAACCAATATAACAACAAAAATAAAAAAGGTTCACCATATAAAGGATCCGGAATACAACAAGGGTGGGGTGAAGCGGGGTGTATGACACACTCATAATACCCATTTTAAAGGTGAGTACTCACAAAATGGCATTATTCTAAGTGTGTCATACACCCCGCTTCCACCATTCATGACATCTGGGCCATCCAATAGCAGTGTCCGTCATGGGTGGGAACCGACAAAAAAAACAGGAAAAAAAATGCACCAACTTAAACCACTGCAGCTTGCAGAACCTCACGGCCAAAACAGCATCCACTGAGGGCCGCACATCAACCTTGTAAAACTTGGAAAAAGTATGAACGGAAGACCAAGTAGCAGCCTTACAAACTTGTTCAACAGAAGCCTGGTGCTGAAAAGCCCAGGACGCACCAACAGCACGAGTAGAATGCGCAGTGATCTTAAAAGGGGGAGTCCTCCCATTAGCAGAATAGGCCCCAACAACGGCCTGACGAATCCATTAACTAATAGTAGACTTGGCGGGCGCCAAACCCTTTCTGGACCCGCAAGGCACCACAAAAAAAGCGTCCGTCTTGCGGAAGGGAGAAGTAGCCACCAAATAGTATTTCACACAACGAACCACATACAAAGAATGCAAAACCCTCTCCTTGTCATTGCTAGGTTTAGGACACAAGGAAGGGAGAACAACATCCTGATTGAGGTGAAAAGAAGAAACCACCTTTGGAAGAAAATCTGGTTTAAAACGGAAAACCACCTTGTCCTGGTGTCTCTCAAAGTAAGGCACTTGAATAGACAAGGCCGCCAACTCCGAAACACGCCGTACAGAGGTAATGGCCACCAAAAAGGCAACCTTTTGAGTGAAAACAGAAAGAGCAATATCCTGAAGCGGCTCAAAGGGAGGCCCCTGGAGAGCCGAAAGAACCAGATTCAAATCCCAAACAGGAACCAGAGCCTTCCTAGGAGGCCGAACATGAGTAACCCCCTGGAAAAAAGTCTTAACCAGAGGGTGCAAAGCAAAAGACCTTTGGAAGAAAACAGCCAGGGCAGAGACTTGCTCTTTCAAGGTACTAAGCTGGAACCCCAGATCCAGACCGTGTTGAAGAAACTCCAAAATCCTAGGGATAGAAAACACCCTACAAGGTAAGGCCCTAGCCTCACACCAGTCAATATAGGACCGCCAAGTCCTATAGTAAATACCAGAGGAAGACCTCTTCCTAGCTCTAATCAAAGTCTGAACGACAGCCTCAGACAAACCTTCCTCCTTCAGAATGAAGGTTTCAGCAGCCAAGCCTTCAAAGCCAGCATTTTTAAATTGGGGTAAAGTAGTTGAAAGTGAAGCAATGGGATGCACTCTGGTTGAAAATATAGCCGCGGGTGCAATGACCGGGGTTTTCCAAGCCCCAACAGATGAACAATAACAATGGATGGTCCGCACTCCTAAAAAGTAACTTTTAATCTGGTCCTCTTAAAACGATACAAAAATGGTGAAAAAGGCATAAAAACGCTTTCATGTTATTCCTAGTATGTCACACCCCCCACTTCCCGATATTCATGACACTTGGAAACCCGGCCTGTAGAGGACGATCTTGCAGAGATGACATGGAAAAAAGGAGCCCCTCCTGGTCCATAAGTATTGGGTTCCTCCCACTATTCCTCAGTCTTTTCGTCCCTGCAGTCGGCAAAGCATTCAGAAGATGACTCTCCTTCAAGCTGCAGGTAGCCGGGTTTGCCCCGGCCCTTTTTTTCTCTGTTTCTGTCTGAAACTCTTTAAACCTGTTTGGTTATATTGTATGCCTCCCAGCCCTGGCTGTGTGGTTCAGGCAAAGGTAGATACATACACCTTCTGGTGAATACAGGAGTATTACTCCTCCGTGAGACCAAAATGTGGGTAGGCGGCTTCCAGGTTGGTGTTCCCGGCATGGGATGCCCCTGTCCCTTTATAATCCCCTTGTGCCTTATGGGTGCTTTTCTATCCTCTCCCCTTAGTTCTCCTTTAACCCTGCTGGGTAAAAAGGAGGGGGGAAGGGGGGGCGTTATCTGGGCTGTGACCATGCACACAAAGAAAAAAAAAAAAAGAGAGAGATATATAAAATAAGTCTTTATTTCTTATTTTTATTATGTATGTTTTACTATACTATTTAATAGGACATGTTTTATTTAGATTTTCCTATCTCTGTCTAGGCAGCATTTTTTTGCTTACCTATTAAAGCTCTTTGTTTTCTGGCTGTGTTCAGATTTGAATTTTCCCTCCATTTTTGGCCATGTGATCCTGGAAATGGGCGGGGCTTAGGCATGCTTTTAGTCAGAGAGCACCTGTATGCTCTGTTTGACTTCCTGTTTCCTGCTTCCCTGTGACCTTACCTCATGATGTGAGCTTATTGCATGGGCTGTGATTACCCTTCAGCTTGGCTGAAGGGAGTTTTTTTCTGTCATTTATTTATATTGTGTGCATTTGGTGACTGTTTTTTTGTTTTCTCTGTAGGTAGAAACTCCTTATTTAAAAAGGGGTTTCTCCTGGTCCTTAAATAAAAAAAAAAAGGCCCTTAAGCCTTATTTGGGGGTCCATTTGTGTTTCGATCCTCCCACTTGGGACTATTTAAAGGGGCATCCCGGGTAGCAATTGTGTAAATCCCATATATACTTGGCAACTATAATCAATTATAGTATAATACTAAACACTATATGGAGGCATCCCAGGATAACGGACATGCAATTCCCTCTGCACAGACTCGGCAATGTTTTGGATGTGGGGCATCCCTTGTTGGGGATAATGCAATTCTTTGCGTCCCTTGTGCACAATTAACTATTATGCAGCAAACTGAGGCCCAGGCTTCAGGGCCTGCGGCTAATGTCTCATCTCCTACTCCGCCATGTCTTGTCCGTACCCCCAATGATATTGTCATGGGTGAATCGCATGCTGATTTATGTTCCAGATTGGCTCATCTTGAAAGATTAATGTCTACCTCTGTGCCTAAGAAGGCCTCAGCTAAAAGAAAGCACTTGACTCATGCCGCTCCGGCAAGGGAGTCAGAAATTTGTGAATTGCTTGATTGGTCTGAGGAGAATTATTATGAGGAATCAGATGTTTCTGATGAACAGCAATTTGTTGGTACTGAGATTGAGCAGGGTGAAGCAAATGTTGTGGATACCCCAAAAGCTCTTGCTCAGTTATTTGAGGTTTTAGTTATTACTCCTCCTGAAGTAGTCCCTGCTCAAAAAGGGGAATTCTTTGGAGTCTCTAAACCTCCTTTAGAATTTCCAAATCAAAAGCATTTTGATGAAATTATTCTTAAAGAATGGGAGAAGCCTGCGCGGCTTCCTGGCATTCCCTTGGGCTGGGACAAGAAATATCCCTTCCCAGCTGATACTGTTAAGCGTTGGTCATCACCACCTGTGCCCACCGCCCTGGGCATGTGTACACTCACTGCAAGGATGGGTTAAATGCGGAGGACAAATTCCTATGTGTGTGCAAGCATACAACGGCCATCTATGCATTAATATTTCATTAATTTATAGAGAGACTGGATTTTTAAAAGATACTCTGCTCATGGGTGGATGCCCCTATGCTTACTTTATCCAATTCTTCTGTGTTGCATTCTCCTGACTCCACTACACTTAAAGATGGAGAGGATAAGCGTATTGATCAAATGGCGTGCCACGCTTTTTCCAGTGTGGGCTCGGCCTTGCTGCCTGTTGGTGCTTCGGCACTCATGACAGTGGCTATTAGGTCTGTTGTGAGAAACCTAATGAATTACTCAGGGCTTGATGCGGCCTCTGATGAGTACGCCGCTCTTAAGCGATGTGAGATGTTTGCATCTTTTGTACTTTCTGCCTTAGATGATACTCTGCTCATGTGCTGCAGAACCTCTGCCTTGTAAGTCGCCATCTGGCGGTCAGTATGGTTGCGGCAGTGGCAGCTGATATTGTAGCCAAGAAATCGCTTACAGCGCTCCCTTTTGTGGGATTGCGCCTCTTTGGAGAAAAATTGGATTCTGTCACTAAAGGAGGTAAATTACCTCAGCGTAAGAAACGTCGTTCCTTTCGTGGAATGGCCTCTTTTAACCCTTCCTTTCGGGGGTCTAGATCCGGTAGAGGATCGGCCTTTTCAGCCCCTAGAGGGAATGCATGGAATAGAGGAAAGGGACGTGGCTGTTCAAGTCAGAATTGGGGGTCCAAAACCAAATCTGCCACTAAGCCTGCTCAACAATGACGGGAGGCCCTCACCCTTACGGGTGGAGGGACGGCTGCGGTTCTTCTTCCAGGTCTGGGTTCAGGAGGTATCAGACAATTGGGTTCTGGAAGTAGTCTCTTCTGGTTACAAACTGGAATTCGAGTCCCGGCCTCCTCCCAGATTTTTCATGTCCCGGATGCCGTCAGATCCGGCAATTGCGCAGGGACTGCGGGCAGCAGTAGCAAATCTGTTAAACACGGCTGTTATCAGCCTAGTGCCTCCAGGGGTTTGGGGTTTTACTCCAACCTATTCACGGTACCCAAAAAGGACGGCTCTGTTCGGCCTATCCTAGACCTAAGGAGACTCAATCAATTTATCCGTTTCAGAAAATTCCGCATGGAGTCTCTGCGATGCTCTCCGTCAGGGGGACTTCATGACATCCATAGACATCAAGGATCCTTATTTGCACATTCCTATTTTCCCGGTCATCAGAGATTTCTCAGGTTCTCCATAGAAGACCAGCATTATCAATTTGTGGCCCTTCCATTTGGCCTTACCTCGGCCCCAAGAGTCTTTACCAAGATGCTGGCAGGAGTGATGGCTATATTCAGGGTCCAGGGCATCCGCATTGTGCTTTTTCTGGACGATCTTCTTATCGCGGCCTCCTCCCTCGAACAATCAGAGTTGGACACCAGGATGGTGGTCTCTACGCTAGAGAGGTTCGGATGGGTAATAAGTTACCCCAAATCCTCTCTCTGTCCATCCAGGGAAATTCCCTTCCTGGGCCTGATTCTGGAATGGTTCTGATTCAGGACTTGATTCATCTATTCTTGTCCAACCCTCGTCAGTCTATCTGTCTAGGGATGAGACTAGTGGGATTGATGGTAGCTGCATTCGAGGCAGTCCCATTTGCCCAGTTTCACATAAGGATGCTTCAGCTCTTCCTCTTGGCAAAGTGGGACAGGTGCCCACTATCATTAAATCAGGCTTGTCTATTGTCTCCCCACGTTTTGCAGTCCCTTCAGTGGTGGTTAATATCGCACAACCTCCAGAAGGGAACTGGTTACCACGGATACCAGCCAAGGATTGTGGGGGCCTCAGGAGGCTCATTCTCCAATCTATGTATTAGAGCTTCGGGCCATACGTCTTGTTCTACTTCGACTGACCCATTTCTTACAGGGTCTGCCAGTTTAGATTCGGTCAGACAACCGAACAGCTGTTGCATACGTCAATCACCAGGGAGGGACTCGCAGTTGGGGTGCCCTCCGGGAAGTGTCTCTGATCCTTCAGTGGGCAGAGATCAATGTTCCCTGCATATCAGCGGTTTACATTCCGGGGATAGAGAATGTGGAGGCAGACTCCCTAAGCAGGGGATGTTTTCGCCAGGGAGAATGGTCTCTCAAACCAAGGGTCTTTCAGTTCCTCTGTCACAAGTGGGGGACTCCACGGTTGGACCTGTTTGCTTCTCGTCACAATCACAAGCTGCCAGCTTTTGTGTCTCTATTCCAGGATCCTCTGGCAGTGGCAGCGGATGCCATGTCTCTGGCCTGGAAGGATCTGGGGTTCCTATATCTGTTTCCCCCATTCTCCTTGATCAGCAAGGTGGTGCGCAAGCTAGCACTGGAGGAGGTGCCAGCAATTCTGGTGGCGCCAAGGTGGCCAAGACGTCTGTGGTACGCAGACGTCGTAAGGCTGGCAGTGGATCGTTTCCATCTGCCTCTTCTTCCAGATCTCATCACTCAGGGTCAACTTTGTTACCCCAATTTACAAACGCTGGCTTTGACGGCATGGCTGCTGAAGTCTCCATCTTGAAAGAAGAAGGTCTTTCTGATGTGGTTATTCAGACTCTTATTAGAGCTAGGAAGAAGTCTTTCTCTGTCACTTATTACAGGACTTGGAGGTCCTATATTGATTGGTGTGAATCCAGGGCTTTGCCCTGTAGAGTATGTTCTATTCCTAGAATTCTGGAATATCTGCAACGAGGTCTGGATATGGGATTACAGATTAGTACTTTGAAAGGGCAAGTCTCTGCCTTGGCAATTTTCTTTTAAAGATCGTTTGCTCTTCATCCTTTGGTTAAGACCTTTTTCCAAGGAGTCGCGCATGTGAAAGCCTTTACTTCCTCTTTGGGATCTTAATTTGGTGCTTTCGGCTATGCAAGCTGCTCCCTTTGAGCCACTGCAGGATATTCCTCTTCCTATTCTTACTCAGAAGGTTGCCTTTTTGGTTGCTATTACTTCTGTCCGCCGAGTTTCTAAACGGGCGGCTTTGTCTATTCTAGCCCCTTATTTTGAGAGGCATCAAGATAAGGTTGTTTTCCCTTTTAAACCGGATTTCCTTCCTAAGGTGGTGTCTGCTTTCCACCTAAATCAGGATATAGTTCTTCCTTCCTTGTGTCCTAAACCTAGTAACGACAAGGAAAGGGTCTTACATTCTTTGGATGTAGTTTGTTGTATTAAGTATTGTTTAGTTACTACTTCGGCCTTCCGCAAGACGGATGCCTTTTTTGTTGTGCCTTCTGGGCCCAAGAAGGGTTTTGCTCCTGCCAAATCTTCCCTTAGTAAGTGGATACCGTCAAGCTATCAAGGTTCCCCCTTTTCGTGTCACCGCTCATTCTACTCGTGCTATTGGAGCCTCTTGGGCTTTTCAGCACCAAGCTTCTGTTGAACAAGTCTGCAAGGCTGCGACTTGGTCTTCTGTGCATACTTTTTCTAAGTTTTACAAGGTTGATGTGCGGGCCTCAGCGGATGCTGTTTTTGGCCGCAAAGTTCTGCAAGCTGCAGTAATTTAAGTTATGCATTATTCCTTTGGGATCCCCACCCATTATAGACACTGCTATTGGATGTCCCAAGTGTCATGAATATCGGGAAGTGGGGGGTGTGACATACTAGGAATAATACCATTTTGTGAGATACTCACCTGTAAAATGGTTATTACGAGTATGTCACACCCCCCACTTCCCCCGCACTTTTTTGTTCGAAGGATCCTTTATATGGTGATTATTATTTCAAATAATTTTACAATTATTGAATATAATTGGCTCTTTTTGCTCTAAGGGATCCTTTATTTGGTATTATTATTTAAAATAATTTTACAATTATTGAATATAATTGGCTCTTCCTGGTTCTTCACTGCTGTTTAAAACGACTGAGGAAGTGGGAGGAACCCAGTACTTACGGACCAGGAGGGGCTCCTTTTTTCCATGTCATCTCTGCAAGATCGCCTCTACAGGTCGGGTTCCCAAGTGTCATGAATATCGGAAAGTGGGGGGTGTGACATACTCGTAATAACCATTTTACAGGTGAGTATCTCACAAAATGGTATTTTTATGCCTTTTTCACCATTTTTGTATAGTTTTAAGAGGACCAGATTAAAAGTTATTTTTTAGGAGTGCGGACCATCCATTGGTAAAGTAGTTGACCCTGAGATATCAGGTCCGGAACCAGGGGCCTGTTCTGCTCTACCGCCCGTCTTACGACGTCTGCGTATCAAACCTGTCTTGCCCACATTGGGGCCATCAGAATTGCTGGCGCCCCTTCCAGAACCGGCTTGCGAACTACCTTGCCCACCATGGAAAAGGGGGGAAACAGATACAGGAACCCCAGATCCCTCCAGGCAAGAGACAAGGCATCCACCGCCAGAGCCAGAGGATCCTGAGATAGAGACACAAAGGATGGAAGCTTGTGATTGTGCCGTGAGGCAAAGAGACTACTTGTGACACAGGGACCGAAAAATCCCGAGATTGAGAGACCACTCCCCTCGGCAAGAGAAGCCCCTGCTCAGGGCATCCGCCTCCGTGTTCTCCACTCCCGGAATGTAAACTGCCGAAATGCAAGGGACATTGCTCTCCGCCCAAGTCAAGATCAGAGAGACTTCCCCGAAGGCACTCCTGCTGCGAGTCCCTCCTTGGTGATTGATGTAGGCCACCGCCGTTCGATTGTCTGATCGAACCTGAACCGGCAAGCCCTGTAAGTGAGGTGTCAGCCTTGACAGAACAAACCGGATGGCTCTCAGCTCTAGGACATTGATGGGGGTGTGAGCCTCCTGAGGACCCCACAACCCCCTAAACTGATGACTCTTCCAGAAACCTCCCCAGCCCGAAAGGCTGGCATCCGTGGTCACCGTTTCCCAACAAGGGGCCAGAAAAGACCTGCCCCTCAACAGATTGCTTGGCTCCAGCCACCACTGAAGTGACTGCTGAACCCTGGGAGACATTCGGAAGGACTGATCCAAGGACTGCGGACATCTGTCCCAATGCAACAACAGGTGAAGCTGGAGCGACCTCATGTGGAACTGGGCAAAGGGGACTGCCTCGAAGGAAGCCACCATCAAACCACCTATCATCCCCATCCGGATAGAGGGGCAACGAATGGCCAGAAGAAGGCGAATCAGATCCTGAACCCCCTGCACCTTGGGTCAAGGTGCTCTGGCCTGAGTGGTATCCAGATTCATGCCCAGGAATGAAATCTCCCTGGAAGGAGAAAGAGAGGATTTGGGGTGGTTGATCACCCATCCAAACCTCTCCAGAGTCGACACCACAGTCTTGGGGTCCAGTTCCGCCTGACGGAAGGAAGAAGCTGAAATCAGCAGGTCTTCCAGATACGGCACAATGCGAATGCCCTGGGCCCTGAACAGGGCCATTATGCCCGCCAGAACCTTGGTGAAAACCCTTGGTGCTGAGGTCAGCCTGAATGGGAGGGCCACAAACTGAAAATGAAGATCCTCCACCGCAAACCTGAGAAATCTCTGGTGCGCTGGGAAGATTGGAACATGCAGGTAAGCATCCTTGATGTCTACGGACATCATAAAATCCCCTTGACGAAGGGAATGGATGGCAGAGCGCAGAGTCTCCATGCGAAACTTCTTGGTTCTGATGAACCTGTTGAGAATTTTTAGATCCAGAATGGGTCTTTTGGATCCATCCTTTTTGGGGACCGTGAAAAGATTGGAGTAGTAGCCCCTGCCTCTCTCCGAGGGAGGCACAGGACATATGACTCCCATGTCCTGAAGATTTTGGACTGCCAACAGGAGCCCCTGTGCAGCCTGAGAGTTCCGTGGGCACCCGAGATCTTAAGAATCTTGGAGGGGACCAGTACTCGAACTCCAGTTTGTACCCAGACGAGACCACTTCCAGAATCCATCTGTCTGTGACCTCCTGGGCCCAGACCTGGAAGAAGATCCACAGCCGTCCCCCCACCCGTACGGGTGAGGGCGCCCCCTCATTGCGGAGTTGGTTTGGCAGGGGGCTTAGGTTTGGAGCCCCAGGCAGATGCTGGACGGGCCCGTCCTCTGCCCCAGGAGGAACCTCTGACGCCTGAGTAGGCGAAACCTCTGACGGCTCTGGCACCTCGAAAGGAAGGGTTGAAGGAGCGCGCCCCCCGAAAGGAGCGACGCTGCTTCTTACGCTGGGATAGCTTACCACCCTTAGCCACCGCATCCAACTTATCTCCAAACAGCCGCGTACCCAGGAAGGGAAGAGCGGTGAGCGATTTCTTGGCTGCAAAGTCCGCCGCCCACTGGTGAAGCCAGACCGATCGGCGCATGGCCACCAATAAGGCCGAAGTTCTACTACACATAACAATAGTGTCTTCCATAGCAGCCAAGACAAAATCCATAAACAATTCACATCTTTTAAGGGCAGCGAACTCAGCACTGGCCAGATCAAAATGGGCACCGTTTAAAAACTTCCTGACAAGGGATCTATTAGCCACAGCCGCTAGCACAGATGCACACACAGGCCGTAAGGCTGAACCCACACTGGCAAAGGCATGGCAAGCCAACTGATCAATGCGCTTATCCTCACCATCTTTGAGGGTAGTGGCATCAGGGGTGTGGACCACAGAGGTGTTGGACAACCCCAAAACAAGCGCGTCGACCTCGGGAGGGAAAGACCAGCGCTTAACCGCATCAACCGGGAAGGGATACTTCCTATCCCATCCCTGAGGAACACCGGGAAGCCGACTCGGTTTCTCCCATTCCCTAAGGATCAATGCATCAAAATGACTTTGCGTAGGAAACTCCAAGCGGGGTTTAGAGGACCCGAAAAATTCCCCTTTTTTGAGAGGGGCCGCCTCCGGTGGGGCAATGTCCAAAACCTCCAGGAGATGGGCCAGAACTTTAGAAGTGTCAACGGCATCCCCCAGCGCCTGCCCAACACCATTATCACACAACTGCACATCGTCAGATTCTGATTCCTCAAACAACTCCCCCTCCTCTAACGGGGAATAATCTGACCACTCATCCTCATCAAAATCCAAAGCCGGCGATACCGGCGATAAATGTCTCTTCTTGACATGGGCCTTTTTGCCCACTGCGCCAGAAAGAAATCTCTCAATGCTGGCCAGGCGAGCACAAACATCAGAGTGCGACTCCCCACTAGTGACGTTGTCACTTGGGGTACGGATAAGACGGGGAGGGGTAGGCAATGAAGCGGGCGGTGCTGACCCAGAAGCAGACTGCCGCGATATGGCCTTTTGTGCACATGGAATACAAATTAGCACATTCTCCCCCATAAGGGATACCCCACAACCCACACACGGCCGAGATTGTCCCGAAGGAAGCCCAGTATCCTGCGGAGCCTCCATATGGTGATTTTTTGGGGTAGTCGCAATGACCCTAGGGAATTAAGCTGGTAAGCAACCCTGGGATGCCCCTTTAAAGTCCCAGTGGGAGGATTTGGAAAAGGTGTAATTTAAAGCTAGGGACCCTAGGACCGGGAGAACCCCCAAACATGCAAAACACAGGGAGTCCTCCTGAAAGACACCAATGAAAGGGGACCCATCATCCAACACTCATACATTACCTAATACTATAATATATATATCTATATAGATACATCTATATACACAATATGTACAATAAGGACAGCGCAGCCCCCTGAGGAGAGGGGTGCTGCCATAACAGGAAGAGAGGGGGGCCACAGGGCACTCACAAAACAGCGGAGTCCGCAGCAGCAACAGGAACAAGATGGCCACCGGAGCCCAGCACAGCCTTGCCTGGAGGGAGTGAAGAGAAGAAGAGGGGCGGGTCAGCACAGAATGCGCGATCGTTAGGCCACGCCCCCTCCTGCAAGTCCAGCAACGCAGATCCAGGCCGTGGGCTGAGCCTCAGCAAGGTGCCAAAACCAGGGGGAGGGGAGGGGCAGGCCGCGCCGAGGGCCCGGCCCCGCCTTCCCAACACGCAGCCTGAGGGGGAGAAGCTCCCTCTGCTAAACGCTGCACAGCATGGTGCAGACCCACAGCAAAGTGACAGTACACCGCAACATGCGCGCACACACACACACACACACACTGTAAGCACCCACACAATAAAGAAATGTGAGGGACAAGCCTGCCCCCCCCCAGCTGGAAGGTTAAGGAAGGGACCCGGAAGGTGGGGGATCCGGAACTAGAGTCTGGTGGACGGATACGGCAGAAGGGACAGGGCATCCCAAACCGGGGTCACCAACCCGGACACCATCTACCCCTTGCAATGGGGTCTCACGGAGGAGCAATGCTCCTTAAATACCTACAAAGGTGTTGCCTACCCTCACCAGGACCTACAGCCAAGGCTGGGAGGCTCATACGGGACAATGGAATAAGGTCCAGGTAGAAATAGGGGCAAGAATGGCAGGGCGTGAGCCCGGCTTACCTGCAAGGAATAGAAGCCTTCATCTTCTGACTTGCTCGTGCAGAGAAGGAACTGGGGGATTAGTGGGAGGTCCCAGGTATTTATGGACCGGGAGGAGCTTCTTTTTTGCATTCATCTCTGCAGAAGTTCGCCCTCTACTGGAGACTACCCAGATCTCATGTACGGTGGAAGCGGGGTGTATGACACACTTAGAATAATAAATAAGTGATTTTTTCGCTGTGTGTGGGGGTTTAACCGTTAAACAATAAAAGAAAGTGTGGGGTCCCTGCTCCCCCCACAGAGGGGGACCTCACTCAATTTTTTAAAAATGTCTTTTGTTAAAAACGCTTTTTTTTTCAACATATCTTGATTCCATTGCTGTTTGTCATGTCCCGTGCCATCTACCCCTGAGCTGACAGGTGGAAGTGATTGGCAGAAGCAGGGGATCGGAGTGCCCTGCCCCACACTTGAGCTCTACCGATCACTGCTACCATCTGACAGCTCTTCAGCTTCCAGAGCGGCCTTTAATAAAGCCAGTGGGATGACATCTCGCTCACCATATAAAAGTCCTCTTCTTGTGGCGACTGGCGAGCTGTCAGTAGCCGCTGTGTAGGTGAAAGAATGGGCATCCTCTGCCCCGGTGAAACCCCTGGGGAGAGGAGAAGAGGAGTGGCCCAGTGCTGGATCCCGGACAGAGGTGAGGTTTTTTTTTTGCTTGCGAATGGGGGAAAAACCAGGGATGTGAAATTCAAGTGTAGTTTATGGTGCTTACTATCCAAAATAATGGAACTTTCTTTCAGTTCACAGAGATAATCTCCTGAAAGCAGACCAAAACCTATGTTTCACTTTAAAGTCCAACCAAAAACAACGCCCCCTCCCTGCCACTCTCTTTTGGCACTGTGGCAGGATAGAGCCCCTTGTATTATTTCAAGCTTCTGAAACTCACAGGAAAGTGCAATGCCCAGATGTTGCTTAAAATGTATGTTTTTTTTTTCGGTCTCAACTAATAAAATGTCTGCAGTTACAGCTTGGACCACAACTTGATTTAAAGCCTGATTTTCATACGGTACTTCTACAGAAGACACAAGCAGCTTACATAGAGGGAATATTAAAGTTTTGTCGTTAACTTTAGGCTAAATATAGAGGGCATGAAAATAGCAAGATATTTACATGGTGCGTTCAAAATTAAGAATAAAGCAATTCTGTGAGTACTCACCTGTAGAATTGTTTTTGTTCTTGCATGGCACGGCCTGCTTCGGTATTCATAACAGTTGGGTTATTCCGCCACAAGGTGGTGCAGTGGTACTGCAGAAAGCTGTGCCATCTCCCGGCCCCCTATAAAAACGGGATTAACCATAGAGTTCCCAGCGTAGACAAGCAGTGAGACAAGAAGCCGGGAGAGATTAAAGGTAAAATATGTAAAAAAGGGTAAAAACCCCAATTAAAAATCACCATAAAGAGGCAACCAAGAATAACGATAACAAGGGTGGGGTGAAGCGGGCCGTGCCATGCAAGAACAAAAACAATTCTACAGGTGAGTACTAACAGAATTGCTTTTTTCTTTATTGCATGGCACGGCCCGTATTCATAGCAGTTGGGACATCCAAAAGCAGTGTCCAAAAGTAGGGTGGGATCCCCAAAGAGTAACGGCCAGTAGTTCAAGTCACTACCACCTGAAGCACCTTGCGGCCAAAAGCAGCATCCGCTGAGGCCTTAACATCAACCTTGTAAAACTTGGAAAAGGTATGAACAGATACCAAGTAGCAGCCTTGCAAACTTGTTCAACAGAAGCTTGGTGCTGAAAAACCCAAGAGGCACCAATAGAACAAGTGGAATGAGCAGTCACCCTAAAGGGAGGTTCCTTTCCCTTAGCAGAATAGGCTTGAATCACCGCCTAATGGATCCACTTGCTGATAGTGGACTTAGGAAGGGTCTGGCTCCAGCTAGGTCCAGAAGTGAGAACAAAAAGAGCATCAGACTTCCTGAAAGTCTCTGTAGCGACCAAATAAAACTTCAGAGCCCTGACCACATCCAGAGAATGCAGTGTCCGCTCCTTGGAATTAGCAGGATTAGGACACAATGAAGGCAAAACAATGTCCTGATTGAGATGAAAGGCAGACACCACCTTATGTAAGAAATCCGGCTTAAGCCGGAACACCGCCTTATCCTGATGCCGCGCGAAATAATGAGGTTTGATGGAAAGCGCCGCCAGCTCAGAAACTCACCTTACAGAAGTGATAGCCACCAGAAAGGCTACCTTAAGAGTCAGAATGGGCAAGACTCACGGATAGGCTCAAAGGGAGGCCTTTGCAGAGCAGACAACACCAGATTCAAATCCCAGACCGGTAGCAAAAGCTTACGGGGTGGACACACATGAAAAACACCCTGGAAAAAGGTTTTAACCAACCGGTGATTGGCAAAGGATCTTTGGAAAAAAATTGCCAGAGCAGAAACATGGCCTTTTAGGGTACTAAGTTGAAGGCCTAGATCCAAACCATGTTGCAAGAATTCCAGAATCCTGGGAATAGAAAAAAACGAAAAGGGAAGAGACTTAGACTCACACCAGGCAATGTAAGCATGCCAGACCCTGTAATAGATAAAGGACGAAGACTTCTTCCTAGCCCTAATCATGGTATCAACAACAGAAGCAGGCAACCCCATTTCCATCAAAATGGAGGTTTCAGCAGCCAAGTCGTTAAAGCCAGCGTTTGTAAATTGGGATGGTGTAGCTGCCCCTGAGTGAGAAGATCTGGATCCTTGGGCAAGACGTGCCGGTCTACTGCCAACTGCACGATGTCTGCGAACCAAACTCTTCTTGGCCAACAAGGGGCCACCAGGATGGCTGGTACCCGCTCCTGAGCTATCTTGAGCATGACCCTGCCCAGGAGAGGAAATGGAAAGGACACATAGAGAAGCCGAAACTCCGTCCAAGGTATTGCCAGGGCATCTGTGGCGAAGGCCAGAGGATCCTGAGATAGAGAGACAAATTTGGGAAGTTTGTGATTGTGACGGAACGTAAACAAGTTCACGTCCGGCTGACCCCAGTGGTGACACGGAGAGAAACACCCGGTTGTTGAGGGACCATTCTCCCAGACGAGACGACCCCCTGCTCAGGGAGTCCGCCTCCTGGTTCTCCACTCCCGGAATGTAGACCGCTGAGATGCAGAGAACATGCCGTTCCACCCAAGACAGAATCAGGGACACTCCCTTGAAGGCTCGCTTGCTCCGAGTCCCTCCCTGATGATTGATGTAGGCAACCGCCGTCTGGTTGTCTGAGTGGATCTGAACAGCCCAACCCTGAAGGTGAGTGGTGAGGCGAGAAAGAACCAGCCTGATCGCCCTCAGTTCCAGGACGTTGATGGAAACATGGCCTTTTGTGGGCCCCACCAACCCTGGAACTTCAGGGACTTCCAGAAGCCTCCCCAAACGGTCAGACTGGCATCTGTGGTGACCGTCTCCCAGCATGGGGGCAGAAAGGTCCTGCCCCCCCAGAAGGTTCCTTGAGTCCAGCCACCATGAGAGGGACTGTCTGGCCAGAGGAGACAGAGCAAATTCCTGATCCAGGGACACAGGATCCCGATCCCAAACTGACAAGAGGTGCAACTGAAGAGGTCTCATGTGAAACTGAGCAAAGGGAACTGCACCGAAGCAGGACACCATCAGGCCCACCAACTGCATCCCCTGACCGATGGAGGGATGAGGACATGATAGCAGGGCCTGAGCCTGCATCTGAAGACCCCCCACCTTCTGCTGAGGAAGGAACACCTTGACCTGAGAGGTATCCAAAGTCATGCCCAGAAAGGACCTCACCAAGGACGGGGACAGAGAAGACTTGGAATAGTTGATTACCCAGCCGAAGGACTCAAGAGTGGAGGTCACCATCTGAGTGTCCTGCTCGGCATGAGGAAAGGACTTGGCCACAATCCGGATGTCGTCCAGGTAAGGAATGATGCGTATGCCCTGGTTCCTTAGCAGAGCCATCATCCCAGCCAGTACCTTGGTGAACACCCAAAGCGCCGAGGTGATACCGAAGGGTAGAGCCAAAAACTGGTAATGCTGATCCTGCAGCTTGAACCTTAGTAATCTTTGATGACCTGGGAAGATAGGCACATGAAGATACGCATCCTTGATGTCCACATTGGTCATGAAGTCGCCCGGGCGAAGGGTATTGACAGCAGAGCGTAGCGTCTCCATACGAAAATGCTTGAATCTGACAAATTTGTTGAGGCCTTCCAGGTCCAGAATGGGCCTCAGAGGGCCGTCCTTTTTGGGCCGTGAAAAGATTGGAATAGTACCCCTGACCCTGTTCTTGATGGGGCACCTGACAAATGACTCCTGACTCTAACAGGAATTGAACCGCCAGAAGCAACCCTTGAGAAGACAGGGGGTTTAAAGACATCCTGGATCTGATGAATCTTGGGGGCGGCCAGGCTGCCAACTTTATCTTGTAACCAGAGGACACTACTTCCTGAATCCACTGGTCTGAGACGTGAAGCCTCCAGACGTGAGCGAAGAGCCGAAGCCGTCCTCCCACCCGGATGGGTGAGTGCGCCCTTCATGCCTGATGGGGCTTGGGAGAGGGTTGGGCTTGGAACTCCAGGAGAGACCGGGACGAACACGGGATCTGCCACGGCCCCAAGAATCTCTGCGGCCACTAGAGAGGAGCGAGCCACGGCCTCCTCTGGGAGCACGAAAGGAAGGGAGGGGGATGGAGGACCCCCGATAGGGCCGAGGCTGCCTCCTACGCTGAGGTAGCCTGCCATCCTTGGCTAGAACATCAAGACGCTCCTCAAATAGCTGCAGCCCCACGAAGGGGAGTCCAGTGAGAGAATTTTTAGCAGCGGCGTCAGCTGCCCACTGACGTAACGAAACAGAGCGGCGCATAGCCACCAAGAGCGCAGGGGCCCTACCGCTCAGCCGCACAGCATCATCCATAGCAGTAAGGATAAAGGCCACAAAATCATAGCAAACCAAGAGACTCCTCCCCCCGCTACGATCCGGTAGTGCCATCAAGGAGATGCTTGAGCAGTTTCTTAAGGGCAATAGCTGTAATGGCAGCAGCACAGGCCGGGCACAATCCAGCCTCCACACAGGTAAAGGCATGGCAGGCCAACTGATCCATGCGCCGGTCCTCACTGTCCTTCAGAGTGGTAGTGTCAGGTGAAGGCATGACCGAAGTATTGGACAAGCCTAGCACGGGAGCGTCCAATCAGAGGGAAATGACCACCTCTTAACAAGATCAGCAGGACAGGGATACCTCTTATCCAAACCCTTGGGCACAGCAGGCAGCCTGTTTGAAGTTCCCTGAGCAGGGACATTTCACCACTATGATGCTTAAAGAATGGGAACGTCCTGACGCTGTTTACTAAGATGGAACAGCTCACCCTGTTTCCTTTTAGCCGGCACAGGGGCAGCAATGTGTAAAATTTTCAAAGATGTGAGACTGCAAATTATCAGTGTCCTCAGGATACCATGAATCCTCCCCAGATTCAGGGTCACTATCACAACCCTCCTGCTGGTTCCCAGAGGAGTCAGAGTCCTGGAGCAGTTCCCCTTCCTCTAAGGAATAACATCCAGCAGTGACACCAAATTCCTCATACTCTTCTGTAGAGCGTGAGGGAGTGGAGATCAGGTGCCGCTTCTTGCCAGAGGCCTTCCTGGGAACAGTCCTGGCAAGCTGCCTCTCAATGCTGGCCACTCGTAGAGCCAAATGCGACTCCCTGCTAATATCCCCTTCACTAGGGCCCAATTGCAGGAGCGGGGGAGTAGGTGAAGCTTAGGGAGGCGCAGAGCAGGGAAGCGCAGCAGGCAAACCAGCTTGAAGAGCAAGTACACTCTCAGTGCACGGCACGCACACTGTGACACTGTTACTCACAGGGGATACCCCACACATGGAACACAGCCGAGCTTGTCCCGAAGGACCCCCAGACACGCTATCCCCAGAAGCCTCCATATGGTGATTAACACAGGCACAATAGGCCAGTGGTGGGTAAAGGCTAATACAGAAGCCACCCGGGATGCCCTCCCACGGGATGCCCCCAGAAATTTCGGTGAAAGAGGGGGGATGAGGGGGAGGAAGGAGTAGAGCTGGGAGAAACCACAACCCAAGGGTGTCCCGCCTGAAAGACATAAGTGAAAAAGACACGAGCATCCCACAGCACATACCCCCAAGGGCAATAAAACCCCTTGGGGGGATCACAGAACAAAGACACCGCGGGGTCACCAAGGCACAGACCGCAGGATGAAGCGACACACCGGAGGAAGCAGCGCTGCAGCCAGGAAGGGAGAAATCCAGACGCGCAATTAGTGCAAAATGGCGCCGGCAGAGGTACCTCGAGGGGCGCGCTGCGGGGGGACGACGCGATGTGCGTCATCCCAAGGCCCCCCCCCGAAGAGCACGAAAACAGCGATCACGTGACCCGGTCGGCGCCATGACAGTGCTCCAGGAGCACTTGACCCTAGTGCTCTTCTACCTTCACCCGATCTGTCAGCCAAGGCTGGGAGGCAGTGAGGGTCCAGAAACGGATGGAAATAGATTTGCAGGGTCGCAGGCTTGGTTGCCCCGCTCACCTGCGCAAGAGAGAGTGCCATCTGCTAACTTCGCAGTCCACTGCAGAGGAAACACTGGGGAACTCTATGGTTAAGCACGTTTTTATAGGGAGCCGGGACAAGCCACAGCTTTTCTGCAGTACCACTGTGCCACCTTTACAGCGCCACACGAAGAGGTAAGTATCTGCAGCACAGTCTCTGAGCTTGCCAGACACAGCATTCCCCTTTGCTGCTAATTTTAGAGGAATCCAGTTAGTTTTGACTAACTGTTGTCAGCTTTCTTGTTATTGCACACATAATCATAAGAATAATTTATTCTCTCTACTCTCTAATCCTTTAGGAGGTTGCAAGTGACTGTAAACAATGATTTGTGTAAGTCAGTAGAGCTGGTTTTATTTTTCCTGAAAGCTCAGCCTTGAAGAGGAACAGCACTCAGGATATTTACTCAGGATATTCACTCTTCCTCCGTAGCTTGGCATCCAGATTTGTGACTTTCCATGCCGCAGGCAGGGTGGGAAGCCAATCAGTATGCTCCACTCCATTCAGCTTCTGGTAGCCTGAGCAGTGAGTGAGCTGAATGGAGCCGAGCGCACCTCGCAGGAATACGGTTGTGGCCCATGCCATTGTATCCTGGGCTAAGTGAGTTTCCTTGGCGATTGCTGGGGTTTCACACAGTGGGGGATCCCAAACCAGGATTCCCCAGAGAGAGGGATTCAGCTGGCCAACTAGACCAATGTTCATCTTTAAAGGGAATGTCCATTTTGGTGAATAAATTGGTTGCTAGGTTGATCAAATTGTTTCTTCACAAGCTACCACTCCTAGACCGACAACAGCTAGCCCGAGGCCCCCATATGGTGGGCTTAATGCAAGGTACTGCCCTTCTTGCCTTTGTCTTATAGAAACATAGAAGGTTGATGGCAGAAGGAGACCATACGGTCCATCTAGTCTGCCCTTATGTAACTGTATGTACGCTTTATCTTAGGATAGATGTGTGCTTATCCCAGGCATGTTTAAATTCAGTGACTGTTGATTTTTCAACCCCCTGTTGGGGGTTTGTTCCAAGCATCTACTACTCTTTCTTTAAAATAATATTTTCTAATATTGCTCCTGATCTTCCCCCGATCTCCAGGGGTAGGTGTGTGTACTAGAGACAAGACCATGAGAAGAAGAAGCCTCTTAGCATAGTCTCATAAACTACCTTACACATCCAGCAAAGCCAAAAGTCAGAATGGTGGGAACAGACATAGAGAGCATTGGTGGCCAGAGGATGAGACTTTGCTGTCATTTTACAGCAGCCGGTCTCTCTAAAGGTAAGAGCAACAGTTGTCAGGTTACTGAAGGTCATGCCTCCACATTTTGAACAGGTCTAATTTTAGGGTGAAGATTTGATGTAACCAAGTATACAGAGAACACAAAGACACTGAACAATTTAAATGCAGAGTTATTTGCAAGTATGTTTTGACTGAAAACATTCAGAGCTTCATGCAGTTAGTGCAAAGTAAAAACTAGAATTCTGGACAGTGTTGTTGAAAGAGCTGACCATTTACCATTATAGCTAGATGAAAACACTTTGACCTTAATGGAATCTGTCAAACATGCCTTGGAGAATGCCTTACCTGCTGCCGGAGGCCTTGCGTGTTATATTTGCTGAAGTGACCTTATCCCCACCTTGTGATAGAGAGAGGTCAGCAAACGCTTCTGTTATATCCTCTTGTCTGTCCATGGGCAGCAATACTTCTGCATGCAAATACAGAGATACAAATTAGGTCTTTACTTTTAAAATCTAATTAAATTAAATGGTTATGCAATTATAATCTCTCTTTTTCTGGTAAACCTTTTTCAAAGGATACTAAAAGTGAATCTAACACGGTCTACATCTCTTCATTTTTACAGAGCTACCGATTGATAGTGCTGTATGAAGTACTAAGAACTCATTCCTTTCGAAAATATCATCCATGGTGTCTCTGCCTTTCCCTAATTCAAGAGTGACAAAAAGAGTGACTATAGGCACAATATATCCAATTTTGCAGGATGAGCTTTTTGGCTACAGCTAAAATTATAACAGATTTTGTTGCCTCTGAGGTCCCCCTGTTGTGACCCCCAATATTGTCCACTATGAAGTGGGAGGAACACACTTCACAATTCATTTTTGTAAATTGAATATATTTGGACATGTATAAATCAGATTAGCTTTCTCTTATTGGAATTTTAAGGATCTGCCCACTTTATCTACTTCCAGCACTAGCTTCAGACAGGCTCATACTTACTACTACCCTGTTCACTTGGAACAGCAGCCATTCAATGACTGCTAGAGACTAATCAGATTTAACAGACAGCTGGTGTGCACCTCAAGTAAGAATGTCCCCATGCTGCGGGGGTGGATATAGACATTTATGGCTTTTCTTCCAAACACACAGATGGCCTTTAAAAATGCACTCCGTTTATAGCATTCCTAAACAGATTTCCACAATGGTGTATCTAGACATTGCTGCATGGGTGTCTGGTCCTAAAAGTGGCATACTTTTGGCCTATAATTTCTTACATTACATTTTGAGCCTACATTTTGTAGTCCTTAAATGCTTTCCCACTTTTATTGAAGATGTTCAAAAAATACAATTCTGTGATTACTCACCTGTAGAATTGGTATTATATGTATACAGCAAGTCCTGTTCCAGGAGATTTTCCTTACACTTGGGTTATACATCCAGTAGATGGCACTGGACTGCAGAGACAGAAAAGTGGCTCCTCCCGGCCCAATATATACCAGGGACCTCCCACAAATTCCCCAGTATTGAAAAGCAGTTAAAATGAAACCGGGAGAACTATAACCATTACCAAAAAACTAAACAATCACCATACAGAGGTAACTAAGAAAAATTATAACAAGGGTGGGGTGGAAGATGACGTGCTGTATACATATAATACCAATTCTACAGGTGAGTAATCACAGAATTGTATTATTCTAAGTATACAGCACGTCCTGTTCCAGAAGATATTCCTTACACTTGGGACATTCAATAGCAGTGTCCGTAAGGTAGGGTGGGATCGCCAAAAGTAACAGCAGACAGTTTAAACCACTGCCGCCTGCAGAGCCTTGCGGCCAAAAGCAGCATCAGCTGAGGCCCTAACATCAACCTTGTAAAACTTTGAAAAAGTATGAACAGAAGACCAAGTGGCGGCCTTGCAAACTTGTTCAACAGAAGCTTGGTGCTGAAAAGCCCAAGAGGCACCAATAGCACGAGTAGAATGAGCAGTAAGGCGAAAGGGAGGTTCCTTCCCCTTAGCAGAGTAGGCCTGTATCACAGCCTGACGTATCCACTTGCTGGTCCAGAGGGAAGCACAAAAAGAGCATCAGTCTTCCTGAAGGATTCAGCAGCCACCAGATAGAACTTCAGAGTCCTGACCACATCCAGAGAATGCAAAACCCTCTCCTTAGGGTTACTAGGATTAGGACACAGAGAGGGCAAAACAATGTCCTGACTGAGATGAAAGGCAGAAACAACCTTAGGCAGAAAATCTAGCTTAAAACGAAACACCACCTTGTCCTGGTGTCTCTCAAAATAAGGAGGCTTGATGGAAAGCACCGCCAGTTCAGAAACACGCCTAACAGAAGTGATAGCCACCAAAAAGACCACCTTAAGCGTAAGAATGGACAAAGGGGCCCCCTGCAAGGGCTCAAAAGGAGACCCCTGCAGGGCAGATAAGACCAAGTTCAAGTTGCAGACTGGTAACATAGGCTTACGTGGGGGACGCACGTGAGTAACCCCCTGGAAAAAGGTCTTGACCAGGGGATGCTGAGCAAATGATCTTTGGAAAAAAAATGCCAAAGCAGAAACATGACCTTTCAGAGTACTGAGCTGAAGATCCAGATCCAAACCATGTTGCAGAAACGCCAGAATCCTAGGAATAGAAAACACACGACAGGGAAGCGAGTTAGACTCGCACCAGTCAATGTAAGTACGCCAAACCCTGTAGTAGATGGAAGAAGAGGACCTCTTCCTAGCCCTGATCATGGTATTTACAACCGAGGCAGGTAGCCCTTTTTCCATCAAGATGGAGGTTTCAACAGCCAGGCCGTCAAAGCCAGCGTTTGTAAATTGGGGTGTCATAGGTGCCCCTGAGTGAGCAGATCTGGAACCCGGGGCAGGGCGTACTGATCTACTGCCAACTGCCAACTGCACGATGTCTGTGAACCACACTCTTCTTGGCCAACAGGAGGTCACCAGAATGGCTGGCACCCCTTCTTGAGCAATCTTACGTAGCACCCTGCCCAGCAGATGGAACAGGGGGAAACACATACAGGAGCTGGAACCTCGTCCAAGACATTGCCAGGGCATCCATGGCCAAGGCGAGAGGATCCTGGAACAGAGAGACAAAGACTGAAAGCTTGTGATTGTGACGGGATGCAAACAGATCCACATCTGGCTGAGCCCAGCGGTGGCACAGGGAGCGAAACACCCTGCTGCTGCGGGACCATTCTCCCAGACGAGAGGTCCCCCTGTTCAGAGAGTCTGCCTCCAGATTCTCCACCCCCGGAATGTACACAGCTGAGATGCAGGGAACATTCTCCTCCGCCCAGGACAGGGACACTTCCTTGAGGGCCCTCTTGCTCCGGGTCCCTCCCTGATGATTGCTGTAGGCAACCGCCGTCTGGTTGTCCGAGCGGACCTGAACAGCCCGACCCAGCAGGTGTGGGGTTAAGTAGGCGAGAACCAACCTGATCGCGCCTCAACTGCAGAATGTTGATAGGGGCATGGGCCTCCTGAGGGCCCCACTGACCCTGGAATTTCAGGGACTTCCAAAAGCCCCCCCAACCTGTCAGACTGGCATCCATGGTGACAGTCTCTCAGCAGGGGGCCAGAATGGATCTGGCCCCCAGCAGGTTCCTGGAGTCCAGCCAGCATGATAGAGACCGCCTGACCAGAGGGGACAGGACAAACACCTGATCCAAGGACACAGGGTCTCGATCCCATACTGACAAGAGGTGAAGCTGAAGAGGCCTCATGTGAAACTGAGCATATGGAACCGCCTCGAAGCAGGACACCATCAGGCCTACCAGCTGCATTCCATGCCTGATGGATGGATGAGGACAAGACAGAAGGAGCTGAGCTTTCTCTTGAAGATTCTCCACCTTCTGCTGAGGAAGAAAGATCTTGACCTGAGATGAATCCAGAATCATGCCCAGAAAGGACTTCACCTTGGAAGGAGACAGGGAAGATTTGGGGTGGTTGATCACCCAGGCGAATGACACCACCCGCTGAGTGTCCAGCTCTGCCTGTTGGAAGAACTGAGAAGTGATAAGCATGTCGTCCAAGTAGGGAAGAATGCGAATGCCCTGAGATCTCAGCAGAGCCATCACTCCTGCCAGCACCTTGGTGAATACCCTGGGAGCCGAGGTGAGACGAAGGGAAAGGCCACAAATTGGTAGTGCTGATCCTCCAGAGCGAACCTGAGGAATCTCTGATGACCTGGAAAGATAGGTACGTGAAGGTAAGCATTCTTGATGTCTACAGAGGTTATGAAGTCCCCTGGGCGTAGGAAAGTCACAGCTGAGCGCAGAGTCTCCATGCGAAAGTGTCTGAATCTGACAAATTTGTTGAGGTGCTTTTTGGGAACAATGAAAAGATTGGAATAGTAGCCTTTGCCCCTTTCCCTCAAGGGCACCCGGCAGATGTCACCCAGTTCCAGAAGGCCTTGGGCAGCCAGGGAAAGACCCTGAGCTGACAGGGGGTTTTGAGCTAACCGAGATTTGATGAAACTTGGGGGCGGCCAGGCAGCAAACTCTATCTTGTAACCGGAGGACACTACCTCCTGAATCCACCGGTCGTGATGTGAAGCCTCCAGACATGAGCCAAGAGCCGAAGCCGCCCCCCCACCCGGATGGGTGAGGGCGCCCCTTCATGCCTGAGGGGGCTTGGGGGAGGACTTAGGCCTGGGACCCCAGGGGTGGCCAGGGTGGCCACGTCCTCTGCCCCAAAAATCTCCACGGGCTCCAGCAAAGGAAGCTCCCCGTCCAATTCTGGAGCCCCTGAAGGAGAAAAGGCACCTGAACCCTGAAAAGGACCGGGGCTGCCTTCTACGCTGAGGTAACTTGCCTCCCTTAGCAAACAATTCCAGACATTCACCAAAGAGGCGCAGCCGCTTGAAGGGAAACCCAGTGAGAGCTTTCTTAGCAGCGTTGTCAGCTGCCCACTGGCGCAGCCAGACCGAGCGGCGTCTCACCACTAACAAGACAGAAGCCCTGCCACACATTCTAATGGTATCATCCAAGGCAGAGAGAACATATGCAACAAATTCCTCACAACGCAGAAGAGCTCTATACTCTTCACTACCAGCATCATCAGGGGCCCCATCTAAGAGACCCCTGAGCAGGCTCTTAATAGCAACAGCCATAATGGCAGAGGCACAGACCGGACGGAGTGCGGTCCCCACACAGGCAAAGGTATGGCAAGCCAGCTGATCAATGCGCCTGTCCTCCCCATCCCTCAGTGTAGTAGAGTCAGGGGAATGCATGACGGATGTGTTGGACAACCCCAGAACTGGTGCATCCACCTCGGGAGGACATGACCACCGTTTAACCATTTCAGCAGGAAAGGGATACCGCTTATCCCAACTCTTTGTCACTCCGGGGAGCCAGCTAGACCGTTCCCACTCCTTGAGCACCAAATTAAAATGAGCTTGTTCAGGAAACTCCAAGCTTGGTTTAACAGTATGAAACAGCTCCCGCTGCTGCCGCGGGGCCACGGCAGGAAGAGAGATACAGAGTACATCAAAAATGTGAGCCAAAAGCCTGTCAGTATAATCTGAAGCCCATGGGTCATGCCCAGAATTGGCACCATACACTCTAGGATGTTCCTCAGATGAGTCTGAATCAGAAAACAATTCCCCCTCTTCTAGGGGGGTATAACAGGTAACATTAAAAAATTCCTCTGCCTCCATAGGAAAGAGGGAAACACCAGGTGATAAATGCCGCTTCTTAGCAAAAGCCTTACGCGGGCCAGAGCCAGCAATATGTCTCAATGCTGGCTACCCGAGCAGCCGAATCAGGTTGAGACTCCCCACTGGTATGCACCTCACTGGGAGTCAGATGTAAGCGTGGGGGGGGGTAGGCGAAGCCCGAGGGGGCGCAGGCCCAGCCACCGGTAACCCAGACTGCAGCGCAAGCGCCTGCTGGGCGCAGGGTACACACACCCTGACATCGTCACATACAGGGCACACAGAGCCGGGCTTGTCCTGAAGGAACCCCAAACACATTATCCTGAGAAGCCTCCATATGGTGATTATTGTGGCACAATAGGCCAATTGGGATTGACGCCAATAAGGCTACCCGGGATGCCCCAATAGCCCGCTAGGGAAGTGGGAGAAATACGATACAATAGCCCTCCAATAGGGAGTTTACACTAAATAGAGGGGATAGGACCGGGAGAAACCACAAAAGTTTGACCCGCATGCAAGACATAAGCAAAAAGATCCCGTAAGTAATGCGCAATACAGATAAATACAAAATAAATCAGCCCGCAGAGGCACTTACGGACAGCGATAGGGAGACGCCAGACACACGCAGCAGAAAACTAAAATGGCGCCCGCATATACCTCGAGGGGTGGGCCGCGGAGACAGTGATGCAGAACGCGTCAGCCGCAAGGCCCGCCCCCCCACCAAAGAGCGCAAAACATGACAAAGCCAGCCAATGATGGCGCAGCTGTGCCTGAGGTGATGTCGCCGCCGTCCGTGGAGCGGAGTACAAGCGTGCAGCGGCAGCAAAAAAACCAGTGCAACCAATTCAAAGAGGGATCAAAGCATAAATCATTATATATATATATATATATATATATATATATATATATAGACATGCACCCCCCCCCCAAGATCTACCAGGGAGAGCGAAGGGGAAGCGAAGGCCAGCCTAAGGGAGCCAACTGCGGGGACAGGGTGCGAGGGGCATAAGACGCGGGAGGGGCATCCCATAAGGCTCACCATGGGCCTGTACCGCCTACCGTTTGGTGGGGGACTGCGGTTGGAGCAGCGCTTCTTAGCACCTAGCAGTGGTGCTGCCTACCTTCACCCGAACTAGTGCAGCCTAAGCTGGGAGGCAGTAAAAGGAAACGGGTGGGAATAGTCCTACAAGGCCGCAGGCTAATAGCCCCGCTCACCTGCGAGTAGAGAGCCATCTTCTAGTCATCGCAGCCCAGACTGCAGAGAAGAACTGGGGAATTTGTGGGAGGTCCCTGGTATTAGCCCCACTAATAAACTTATTTTCTACGAGTGTAATAACAGTATTTGGTTTTGTCATACGATTAGTATATACATTTTTTATCACTTCTTGGTTTCTTTCTCTTTTCACTTGATTGATGATACAATTATATTTTGCCGTCATCTCTATTATTATTTGATGTGTTCTATTCATTAATTATATGGGAATTATTTGTGAATGCTAATATCTATGTATTGGATTATTAAATATTTGTATATAATAATTAACATCGAAATTAACAGTAAATATATTATATTTCATAAATAATAATGCGTTAATTAATTATGGGTCACTATTTAACATCACAATTTAGCTTAATTGTATACACTTAGGTTTTGGTGTGCTTGCACCATTATGAGCATTATGTTTTAATAATTGATTAACAATATCAATATAATAATTTTTTATGTAACATGCACTGTCCACTTTATTACTATATATATATATATATATATATATATATATATATATATATATATATATATATTTATCTCTTTCTTTCAGTTTCTTTTTTTCTTCATCACTAATTCTTAATTTTTTTAATATCTAACCTAATAATTCAATATAATTTTCAAATGTTTGAATTTTTACAATTTTTATAGTTATTACTTTGAATATATATGCATGTTTGCATATATATAAGTTTCCACTTGGAGAAAATTCCTGACTATAGGGTCGATTCAAAGAAACATGTAACAGCTTGGATTTGGGTGCCGATCATCCTATTTTTCCCGTACGCTCGTGCGTTTGTATGAACTTGCGAGTGATTCTATAAGCAAATACGTTTCTATCCTAAAATGTACGTCCGTTCGTATGGCAGTTCGGGAATCAGACCTATGTCAGTTTCCATCCTGAATTTTCCGTTTCATTTCTCAGGTTGCAACATTGGTTTTGCCCTTTTTCCTTTTTTGTCTGGACGTAAATCCTTCTGATCTTGTGGCTGCGCACTACAAACTTACCTCATTAAAGTGCATTCTAAATATTTGGTCTTTTATTTTTCTTTATTTCATTCATTTTGTAGTAACCAACCATTAATGAATGCATTTGCATAAGTAAATCTTACTTTGTTTAATTTTTAGTTAACTTGCATTTTTTACTTAATATTTTGGCTTCAAATGGTACAACTTAAAATTTTGGGTGTGGTTACCCACACCCTCTACATACAGATTTGCTCTCAAAAATTAAAAAACACCCAGCAACTTCAGCATGTTATGAGCCTAGAAACAGCCAAGATGGCGGCTCAGGTATTCTTGGGCAGCCTGCAAACAGAAAGGGCCTTGTGACTGTGTTGCTCTGCATTCTTTGATTTCTGACCTTTCCGTGCCCCCAGCTCTGCTGTGTCTGTGCAAAATACAGCAGTAACCCACATCCTGCACTTTATCCCGCTCTCCTCTCCTCAGTAAGTGTGATGCATCTGACCAAAGATGTGCTTAAATAATTAAACAAAGCAAAGGTAAACAACTACACCAATAAATGCAATCTAAAAATATTATTCTAGTACATCAATTTAAAAATAAATAACAAAGGACATAAGTTTCTTTAATTAACGCAAATATATTGCAAAATAAAGGTTTACATGCAAAGGACTAATTAAGGTCCACATTAAAATGCTTTTATAAGGCATACATGAATCAGGTATGCATTGCCATACAATTTATGGCCTCGGCCATGCTGATACATGCAGTTCATTGGAGCTCAAGACGCGCAGACTCCTCCACATAGACAAAAAACCTGTTCAAGAACAGCAATCCGACTGCTAAAAGGTGTCGGCAGTGGCTTTCTTTTAAAACGTATTTAGAGGTTTGAAAACTGTTCTCTGAATCACACCTAAACACATCCGATTATCCTAAGTTTTACGTTTTGATCCTAAGTTTTAGGCTTTGATCCTAAGTTTTAGGATTTGATCCTAAGTTTTACGTTTTGATCCTAAAATTTAGGAACGAACTTCCGATGATCGTAAGAGCATATACGCATTCGTACGTAGGCTCGTGCGAGTCGGAAATGGCCAAAAAAACAGGAAAAAATGACTAACACCCACCCAAACTTACGATTCTCGATCCGAAATCAATTAACTTTTGCTCTTTGAATCGAGGGGTATGTGTTTAATTTACCAACAAATTAACACTATTTTTTGGACGCACAGTCCCACATACTCACCCAAAATAGTTGTCTGAATATATAGTATCATTTAACTCAATATATATGATTGACATTCAAAATTCTTTATATAGATCCAACTAGTTCAGATCTCCTTTATTGTGCATTCAAATTAACTTAAATGAACCACCCAATCTTTATCTTACCCAATCCCTATCCAACGTTTACCAACAAATTAAGAACCATATATATTGATCTAGGTCTTCATGAAATGGTTAAAAAAAGGTCCCACATATACCGTTTCCCCGAAAATAAGACATCCTCCGAAAATAAGGCCTAGTGCCTGCTTTCGGAGGATATCGTTATATAAGTCATCCCCCGAAAATTGTATTGTAACCACTAGGGGGCGTAATGACGGGGCACGAAAGGGGGGAGCTCCAGGGAGGTGGAGGAGACGCACGCTGTTCCATATTTCCGGGGAAAAATTAATATAAGACAGTGTCTTATTTTCGGGGAAACAGGGTATAAATAAATATATATATATATATATATATATATATATATATATATAAACATATTAACATTTATGTTATTAAATAGTTCACATCAACAAAATATTGGGATTTATGCCTTTTGAATCCCCTTCTTAAAATAAATGGTGGCTCCTCCAGAAACTAAGCAACAGGAGCGAGCTTGTATGGCACTATTGACATATAGACATTTTCCTCTGTTAGATCTATGTACATTTGGTTATTAAGTTTAGTATTTATAGGTAGTAACTAATGGTTATAATATGATTAGACTTATTAGCATCTTTGTTTTAGTATGGTTGTTTAGTATGGTGGTTCATTGGTTGTGTATATGAGTGTTGTCATTTTGTGTTCTATGTATTACTGGATCGATCCTTCCCTTTCCCCTCGGACAGCTCCCACAGATCGGCCTAAGGGCTCCTATTTTTCATCAATGGAGCACCTGTTGCTTGTGGCGGGTGCGTGCCCCGACCGGCGCCGATCCGGCACCTCCCACTGCAGGGGAGTGTGTGCGGCTCGGCGCCGGCTGGGGCGCGCGCCCGTCACTTGGCAATATGGCGGAGCTGAGCGGCGTGCTGCGGGCGCCTTCCGCCGCCCCTGGTGTTTACCCTTATGGCAGGCCTTTGACCTGCCGGGCAGGGTGCGCACGTGGGGGCGGGGGCGGCCGCACGCTGACGCAGCAGTGGGTGCACAAAAGGGGAGTGGGAAGGACCGACCAGGATAGCCATCCCGCCCTGGTGAAGTGGTCCTTCCACGCAACGCGTCAGCAGGCTCAGCACATGGGGGACCCCCGGCAACATATGACTGCTTAAAACGGTGATGTAATACCTTCCTTTATTATTAATCTGTTACATTGTATCTTTGGCCAGTGTATCATTATCTGCCTCAGAGCAGACATTCATTCACACATGTGTGTGTTTAATTTTGCTTTCTGATATAATTGTTGTTGCACTTTGTCTTTTTTCTTTGTAATACATTGCACTTAGCACTTTTCCTTTTTCTATATTGTGTGTCATCTGTTTAATATATTATCTGCTGGCGGCTATAATAATATCCACCAGCATATTACCTTCACTGGCCATAAGTATGGTGTACAATTACACCTACATTAATTAATTATTTATTCATTTATGAAATCAGGAAGGTAATTTCTTTAAAATACTTTTTGGAGCCTTTATGTGGGGAACCCCCTTCTCTGTCATTGTGTATATGTATTTTAAAATGTAGATTATATATTTTTTGTATTTATGTGTATTTGCCCATGAGTCTTTCTAATTTAATAAAATCAGATATATTTTTTACATAGACTTTTTGTAGATATATAATTTCCTGGGTGGAGTGCGGACCTTCTGGGGACCTGAGGGGAGATTCCCAGAGCCTACCCCAAAATTGTGTGTGTTCATTGCCTCAAACAGGCACGGACGGGTCCAGCACCCCCAGTGCTTATATTGACGGGCTGTGCGTATTTATTTGGTGCCTGGTATATATGGGGCCGGGAGGAGCCACTTTTCTGTCTCTGCAGTCCAGCGCCATCTACTGGATGTATAACCCAAGTGTAAGGAATATCTTCTGAAACAGGACGTGCTGTATACTTAGAATATAATACATTTTAGAATTGGGAAGGCATAGTGAAGGCTTGAAGTTAATGTATGTTTTAAACTTTAAAGGAAAACTTTTGTCAGGTTGTGATCAATGTTCCATCTAGGCCTTGGCAGCTGCTGAGCAGCGTGGTTAAGGAGCTGGGTGATGCTCCATTATGGCAGCCTGATGACCGTTCCCATACAATAATGCTGCCGTGTCCTGCCCTAATGAGGTTTCCGATGCTCCCAAGAGTACATTCACCCCTAGCAGCAACCAATTTCAACACCCCTTAGGATCAGCCTTACGTCCCCAAAATTTAGGCCCTTTGCCTTCTCCCCAGCAGCAATAAAGCTTACACCCACCACTCCCTTCCCAGTCAGTATTTTAGTTAGATTTTGGGATATCTTTTCCATTTACTGCACCTTTTTGGACTTTTTGTCCAATTTAAGCTTGAGTTCAGGAATTAAAGTAAAACCTTTACTCGAAAACATAAATTAAAAATTGCACCCAGGATTTATTACGTGAAATGGATCTTGCACAGTCTAGCAGTGTGGGGATGCACAGCAAGATACCCCAAATACCCCAATGCTGTCAGAGACGAGAAAACTGAAGGCATTTTACAGCAGAATAAAACCTAGCGCAACTGGCGCTGGAATCTGAAAGATTCCAGGGCTAGACGCTGGACTTCCCCCATTGGCATCAGACATTAAGTCGCCCTGCTGTGTGACACCCCCCAGATCGCTCTGTAAAATCCACCTCTTCCCGGTCCTACAGCGCATGTTCAAGATCTCGTCCAGTCAGATCTGTTTGCAATGCCTATGTCATTTGGCAAACAGCTCTGCCCTGCAATCGGGAGCGCAAGTGCCTGCATCCCTAGCCGTTGCGTGTGCTCCCGGATAGCCTATCTGAATGGCTGGGGCGGGTGTGCAAACACAGCCCAAAGATGCAGGATGCAGCCACTTGCACTCCCGATTGAAGAAGGGCAGAGCCGGTAGCCGAATGACTTACTGCAGCGTCTTTACCTCGGCACTTCACGGCCCAGGAGAGAACAGGGGCTCATGAAGATGACGTGTAGGGGTGGGGCCAGGAACGTACTTTGTGTGCTCTGCTCCAAGCATAGAGAATGGTGGAGCGAGTGTGACAGGCAGGAGCCGGATGCAGCATGGAAATTTATTTGTGTGATCTTGCATTCCTCTGCCTCATCTCTCTCATATATCTTCTCTCTCGATGCCACCCTACTTCCCCCAGCTAATTAGTGGTAGCGGGACCCTCACTGCTGTTGTCATTACTGGGCAGCCGATTGGTGCAGGGGTGTCAGTCCTTACTGAGCAGCATACCTGAAGGGGAAAAGTGGGCGCTCAACTGGGCACTTTCTATGGAACAGTAGTTGTGATTTACTTATTAGCATGCGGTTTCCTAATTTTCTAATTCCTGTGGTTCTGTGATGCTCAGTTTGGAGTAGCTTTCTCTGGCCTTGAGTAAAGCCCTTAGTATGGTTGCTGCCTAAAAGTCCCAGAATTCTTCCACTGTAGCATCTCACCAGCTTTGGAAAAATCAAACAGCAGTGATGACCTCCCCAGGTGAGAACACTGCCTGTAACCCTGTAGCTGTTGTAACACAAGTTTGTTATCTCCTCACTTGAAGAGGCTGAATTAGAGCAGGAGGGGTTAAACCTGTGAGCTCAGGAATGTGGAGTGTCATCTCTGCCTCAGCCAATCAGATCATTACCAAGCAAGAGTCAGGAAGTTTCTGCTAGGTACACCAAACACACCAGTTTGTGTACAGATACTAAGGTAATCACATGAATGCTAGATAAAACCGTTTGCTTAATAACACAAAGTTGCAAACAAATAAGAAAATAACAGATAAGCACATCACATTGAGGACATCATTTTGGCACACAATAATGGACACTTTTAAAAATCCCATCAGAAGCGGAAGTACCCTTTAAGCAACTTGTTCATATTTAGTCTCACTGCTTACTCTGGTTACTCAAAAAAGTAAGAGTAACAGAAACATGTCATAGAGACCATTTGATTATCAATAGCATAGGAAATCCATCAGTAAACAGAAGTTGAAGCTGAATCTTGCAAGTACAGACACAAAACAACAAAATGCTCTAAAGTTGCCCTGATCCTTCCCCAGCGTATTAAAACATTTGGTTGGGGTTGAGCTTCAGATACAATGTAGAATACTGCGAGGATGATCACTGTTATATTGTAAAGCATGGCTTCATCCAATATGCCTATTTTGTATCACTTTCTAGTGACTCACTTTCACTCTAGTCTAGTGATTCATGTTTGCTCCGTCAAGTGAATGGCAGGGAGCAGAAAATAGCTGCGCTCTGCAAGAAGCAGGTTTCCTTTTGGAGGAGGTATGGTTGCCGCATAGGAATGCGTCCTTTAGTCAATTTAAGTCATGTCTATTTAGTTGGAGCTCTAATAGAATGGTGGGTATATCTCTAATGCTGGGCCCCTTATGGCCATATGTCATGTTAGTGCCAGTGTTTTTAGTGTTTTAAAGGGACCAAAAGTAATTAGACAAATCACTCAAATGCTATTTCATGTGCAGGTGTGGGTAATTTCTTAAATAGGGCCTGATTCAGAGCCTGCCCGTGAATGCTGGTTTTTTCGGCAACTGATCTTGAAAACCTGGAAAATGCGAACGCTCGTATCATTGACAGCCGCGTTATGAGAAAAGTTTATTCATGTGTAAGTGGCTGTATTTGCTTTGTATACGCCTAAGGTTTAGCCGAGGTATTTGCAGCCAAAATAGTCTTGAAAGCCTGGTTTCAGATGTAACTTGCAGTGGATTCCATTCTTCTCGGTGTGCCGTGTGCTTGCATGGCTTTCTGGCCCAAGCCTTTATTGTTTTTGTTACTAGCTATTTAAATGTGCTTCCCGCTGCCCCACGCCACTGTACCCATGGTAGTCTGCATGTCCTTGCACATACTTACCTTTCTTCCCCCTGTTGGCATCTAGGGCATCCCATGTAGCCTGCATGTTCTTGCACATACTTACCTTTCTTCTATCTGCTGGCATCTAGGGCATCCCATGTAGTCTGCATGTCCTTACACATACTTACCTTTCTTCCCCCTGCTGGCATCTAGTGTATCCCATGTAGTATGCATGTTCTTGCACATACCTACCTTTCATAACATCTCATGTAATCTGCATGTCCTTGCACATACTTACCATTGCACCGTGGTTTCCATGTCATCTGCTTCTACCCACTGTAACTCACTTCATGCTTTGGCCACCTTCTGTTTTGGTCATCTGTTTTACACTGCTGTTTGCTTAATGTAGTTGCATATAAATCACGCCACAATGCAGCATATACATTTAAAACTATCGTTTTATTATAAAATGTTCTTTTTTTGGTTTAATAACTTTTGTACATGTTTTTTATTTAAAAAATTAAAAAAAAAAAAATATTGGACCAACATGGCACCTGCAAAGTGAAAAAAAATACATTACACTTGTTTGCTCTGTACATGCACGCAAATCTTCACATACTTATCCAAACTGCTTGAAGCATACTTTTAGGGGGCCACCCCCCTGCGCAGTGCCATCCCTTCTTTGGGGTCTGTAGAGGGAAAGGTAAGGGAGTGTAATGCTTGGGCATTGCTTAAAGTGGACCAACACCCAGGGGGATCGGCCCGGGAATCGATAAGATTCCCGGGCCGATCAGATCCCTCCTCCCGGGGCATCCAAAATCGGGATGTCCCACGGGGTGAAACCCCCCAGGAAGCCCACAATCCTACCTTTTCCACGTTCCAGCGGCGCATGCGCGTCCGCCGCCTCCCGCGCGCCCCTCTAGCAGGGCCCGCTCCCGCGCCGGCCGTGTGTGAATGACCCCGATCGGGGTGCCCCACCAAAGTGGACCAAAACCCAGGATAGTCAAAATCCTGGGTGTTGGTCCACTTTAACTGGGATCACACACACCTGAGTCTTACACTGCTTCTGTATCGGGTGGCACCATCGCTGCGTACTCACCTTCTGATGAATCTGTAGGGACAGAGAATCAAACATGTTATTAGACTTTATATACAGCACAACCTGTGTTTTTTTTGGGTGTTGGCTTACCAGAGTGTGCAGGAGCCCTCTTCAGCGTGCTCCATGGCTGGTGGTGGTGCTGCTTCAGAGGAGAAAGAGGGCATTGGCAGGGTTCAGGGCCCACACCACACCCTCTGGGTGGGCTAGATCCACAGCCAGAACTCCCCAGCTACATAAAAATATATAATTAAAATATATACCCTGATAGTTTACCATCTTAGTTGTAAATCCACTTGCCTGGGAAGTTCTGGCTGTAGAACCTCTGCACTCAGGGCCACGTTTGCCGTTTGAGGTCCGACCAATGCTGCATTATTTGGGGGAAGGTGTAAGGTGATGTCCCCTCGTTGCTCCATGAAAGTCTGCAAACAACAAACAGATGTGCATTGTTAATTTATGTCCCCTGTTTGGGTCTCCTTTAGCTCCACATGAATGCCCCTGCCCCTTTAAGTAAATTTCTTGGACACTTTAACCACCTAAGCTTCGTATACACTAGTGTATGCCAATGCTAACTAATCCAGCTTTCCCTTCCGACAATAGTAGCAGATTGCAAGCGCAGACGCAATTAGGCTAAAAGGCACATCTACCTCTTTAGTCTGCTACTACTGTCAGATAGGGCTCGCTGACAGTGGCCAGCAACAAAGTGAAGCCAGCTCTCCCATCCCATACTAGTAGCGGATTGCATAGAAATGTCTAACCTAAATCACTCAGACACCCCTGCATTGTATACAAACATGCCAGAGTGGTCCATGTGACAGTGGCATCAAACTAGTGTGGCCATGTAACGTTGGAAGGCCAGGCCTCCACCATTACTGTGGCGCTATGTGCCTTCGTATTTTGCTGCCACTGTCACCTTGGCAGGAGTGTAATGCAGCACACACGGTAGGTAAATGGCATGAAAGTGTGACTTACCATCATCATTTCCTCCTGCTGCTCACGGGTGAACAAGGTGGGTGCGATGTTGGTTGTCTTTGGATGTCGTCTATATGGCACAACCCTGCGTTGGCGGAAAGTATGCTTGCGTCCATACGCACATGTAGCCTATAGGTTGCTTGTGCCATTGAGGGGCTGTTAAATAAACCAAATAGTTTCCAGTACAATCCCACTCAATCCGGTATAAACACAGCTGAGGGTCAGATTTGCTTGCCTTGACTTAAGAGCTCACTCTGCCACACTATAGATGCCACCACAGTCCTCAGAGCCAGAAACACAGGCATGGCCAAGGAACCGGCAGGACTCACACAGGTACCGCAGCCCCAGCCCCTGGAGTCGTCCCGCAGGCACTCCCCTGCTGATACCCAAGCTAGCCACTCTGAGCGGGTCACCCGCAACAGTTTAAGGCATCAACAGCGGGGTTCAGAAAACCAGGGCTCCCAGGCCTCCTGCCACAGTCCACCACAGACCAACCAAGAGTCAGAACACCAGAGCGCTATGCAGACACCAGGACAGACCCCAGTGCAGGCCCCACTGTGGAGTCAACATTGGAGCCCTATGCGGAGCCCTATGCAGAGCCAACGGGAAAGCCAGAAGGTTGAGCAGCGCTGCCACAGCCAGGCCTGCTCTTTCCCCAGCTAGTAGCCTGGAATCCATTCGTTCTGGGCATGGGAGTGAACATAGTTCAGGAAAGACAACAGCAAGCAGACCAAAGCATTGGCCACTCACCATGGGCGCAAACTAACAAGGGGTACATTGAGTGGCCGATCTAATGATGCCCAGTTGGAGGTTTTGCTGGATGGTGTTGCCAAAAATTATGATCGTCTGGCTGGGTCCTGGTACAGCTCTACTCCCAAAGCGTTGCAGGAGCAGTGGTTGGAGAGTGCCCGAAATGTGACAGGGGCGGGGTCAGAACCCAAGGATGGTGCCCAGGCCAAGGAAAAGTGGGATGACCTGAAGGTGGTGGTTTGGCAGAAACTCAGAACCAGACAGGCAGAGGGGTAAGTGCTGAACATCCAGAGGGCAGCTTGTACAGGAAACATTGGACAGCTCACTAAAGCCTCCATTTCCTTTGTTTGAATCTAGCTTGCAAAATGGTGGCGGGCTCCCCAAACTCTACAATTTACCAATGCTGAAAAGCGGGTGTTGGGGATGCTCCACAAGAGCGTGTCTGCACCATGGACATTGATAGGCATAGATGTGCCCACCAGTGGTAAGACTTGTTAGCAAATAGTAGCTTGGCACAGGGGGGACTATGCCAACGAAACACACCACCCACCAACCTTAGTTTCCATTTGCACAGTCAACTTTGAGGGCTTGCCTGCGCAACATATGTTGTGTGACTATACACACCAAGGGTATTAGGCAGCCTTTGTAACCCCTACCATATGTAGCCCCTAACATGGGTGTGAGCAGACCACAATTTGGGGGCACACGTCTATGTGGGACCCAGTGTGTATCCCTTGTAGGGATTTTGACAGACCACATATACTGTCAAAAGGAAACTTACAGTACATTTAACTTGCTTTTGCAGCAACACCCCAGCCAGCAGTACCTCACCTGGAAGACCCGCCACCTCCAGCCACAGCTGGCCCCTCTGGTTTGGCTACCACCAAGACAACATCAAGGCCAGGCCCACCCACCAGTCAGCCACCAAGGGAGCAGAGTCCAGACAGTGATGAGGTAAATGAGTGAGCATTAAAAGCAAAGGGCAAGGGGCAGGGTGGAGGAGGAGGGTGAAGCCAGGATAAAGTTTGGGGCTCTGGAGGCTTAAGTCTTACCTTAGGAAAATGAACACTAATGTTGACCTTTCTCCACACAGACGGCGCCTTTCCTGAATGAAATTAATGAGCTGGAGGAAGGGCACTCTGACCATCTGGATGAGTCCCCCAATATTATCTGGACACCTCCACCAGATGCTGGCACCACGGACACCGGCCATCCCCACTCCTTCCTGCAGCTTCAGCTTTATTTTGCCAGTAGCAGCACCCACCAGTTCCACAGAAAACCAGGAGGAAGACAACTCCAGCCTGCAGCCAGGCATCACCTGTCTTTGGTAAGGCGGTGCCAAATCATGGAGGAAAATTGGCAGGCCAACAGCACCACTCTACGGCAAAAGGCCAATAGATATTTTAAAGTTGTGTGAGGAACTGCCAGTTTGCTCCATGAAGACCTGGCTGTGGTGGTTGTGGAGCAGCTCCGCCACCACCAACAGATGGAGACCCTGGTTGGGACTCTGGTGGAAACCAACCGGGTTGCCCTTCAAAGGCTGGAGGCCAACCAGTTTGCCCTTCAAAGGCTGGAGAGGCTTGAGGCAAAGCAAGCTGCAAACACCCAAACCCAGGTGACATTCGCCTAATCTGCCAGGCTGGACTTTTTTCTGTAATTAGAGAATAAATACCCCAAAACAGAAGTTAGTTTGTTATTTAACCACATCCAGACAAGGCAAAGGATATAAGAAATAAAAAAAAGACATACGTGGAGGAAAAAAAAAACATTCAAATGCTGGTGAATGGTTTGGCCAACACGGCTCTTCTGGGTGCCAGCATACAGATGTCCAGGAATCTCTGGAGCACAAGCAGGGGTTGCCTACTCCAAATATGCTGCCACACTCTCGCTCAAGGCAAAGTTATGCAGGCTGATGCATGCCATGATAGTTTGCACCTGGCTGGTAGTTGGCTTGTATTATAGGGCGCTCCCTGTGTGGTCCAGCGAAATCTGGCCTTCACCAGGCCAAAGGCAATATATTGTGTGCGGCGGTGGACCCCATCATAAGCCTCCTGGCCAGGGGACGTCAGGAGCTAGGGCAACAAGGGATAACCTGAATAACCTAAAAGACAAATGAAAATAGAAATTACATTTTTAACAGGCAACACAACATCAAAACAGCCTAGAACAAATAATAAGTATCACAAAAGAGTAGGGCCAAACAAGCAAAAGGTAAGGCAGAATGCTCAGATTAAGCAATTGTAGCTGCAATAGGGAGAAGGGGACATTCAAAGAGAGACATGAGCACAGTCGACGTGATGAAGGGAAGGAAGATCAATTGTCTAACACAATAAACTAAAAGAAAAACACATTGCAAATGCAACAAACAATAAACAGACAGATCTACTCCAGCAATAAACAGACTTACCCACAAGCCAACCGCCAGTCAGCTTGCCACTCTCAAAACAGGCACATAAACCAGAACTTCTCAAGATAAATGCATCGTAGGAGGGGCCAGGAAAGACAGGCAAAATGCTGAAAAAGCAAAGATCTAGCCCCGCGACACACTGGACGTTAAGAGACTGGCTCATCTTGCGGTTGCTGAAAAGAAGCCACCAATGAAAAAAGGGGCACCAGACTGGCAACAACAAATGAACGGCAAAAATAAAAAAAAGGGGTAAAATGGGACACAGGGAAGCTGTTTGGGGGAGGGGAAGCTAGGCTAGCTACAAAAGAGGAGAGTGGGCTACAAGGAGGAGCTATGTGGACCTAAACAAACTGAGACACAGGAAAGCTGTTTGGGTTAGGGAAAGCTAGGCTAGTCTCAAGAGAGGAGAGTGGGCTACAAGGAGGAGCTATGTGGACATAAACAGATCAGGACACAGGGAAGCTGTTTGGGGGAGGGGAATCTAGGCTAGCACCAAGAGAGGAGAGTGGGCTAACAGGAGGAGCTATGTGAACCTAAACATACTGAAACTCCTGAGCAGCTGGTGCAACCAGGGCCTCATGCGTAAAATCAATGGAGCCCATGACACTTGGCATATTTGCAATGTTGAAAAAACCCAAACTCACCACGTTCCAGGCTGCGATGCTGTTAGGGAAAGAGTCGTATTTCTCCAGCTGCCATGCTATCGAGACATTTAGTCAGGGTGCGGCTCAGCAAAGGCTGCCAACTGACAGTGACCCTAGTCTCTGGAAGGAGCCATTCTCTAAAAATTGGCAGACAATTAATTTGGTCATACCTTTAATTGCATGTCCCTTTTTCATAGTGGGAGCCAACCATGGCCGTAAATGCTTCTCAAGAGAAAGGGGGTTCAGTCGGGTCAGTTCGAACACCTGCTGATCGGTCACCTGATCAAAATCTAGGCGACTGTGGGTATGCTCTAAGCTCTGGAAGGTACATGGTTAACAGCCCACGCTGCTGCAGACGCTCGTCAATGTAGGCTGTATTTTCACTAGCAACAAAAGACAGTTCAAGTTTTCCCACCAGCAAAAAAGATATGGCTTTTATAGGTCCGAAAACCCACAAATCAGGGCTCTGAATCACATGCAGACAAAACCTGTGAAATTACAGATGTACAACGTCTTGAGCTGTATTTAGATGGTTTGGTATACGCATACTGTCATTTCCCGCAAAAAGGGCAACTCGACCGCTAAACAAGAACTCTGAAACTCAACTCTGAATCAGTGTTTCCGCATATTTTTGTATTGGTCATTTACATATTTATACAAGTTAATCATGTCCCCCCTCAGTCGTCTCCTCTCAAGACTAAACAGATATAATTCTCGCAATCTTTCCTCATAACTAAGATCTTTTATTCCTCTTATTAGTTTGGTGGCTCTCCTCTGCACCCTTTCCATAGTCAGAGCATCCTTTCTAAGACTGGGTGCCCAGAACTGGATGGCATATTCCAGGTGAGGGGGCACCAGTGTCTTGTAAAGAGGCAAATTACATCCCTATCCCTTGATTCCATCCCTTTTCGAATACATGATAACATCTTGGTGGCCTTGGAAGCAGCTGCTTGGCATTGCACACTGTTATTTAGCCTGTGATCGACTAGTACCCCCAGATCCTTCTCAACAAGTGTCTCTCCCAGTTTTACTCCCCTCGAGGATATATATGGCCTTCAGGTTATTAGACCCCAAGTGCATGACTTTACATTTCTCCACATTGAACTTCATTTGCCAAGTGGATGCCCAGACACTCAAAGTGTCCAGGTCAGCCACTTTAAAAACAAAGGGCTGTGTCAGCACATGTTAACACCAAGCGCCCGATTTGACAAATGAAAAACAGGTAGGAACCATGTGGTCGCCAGCCTGCGTCTAATTCATCATTAGTGCCACATACTTCACAGCGCCAGACGCTCTTGTTTCAGCCGCGGCAGTTTAAAGTGGCACTGAAGGTAAAGATTTCATAGACCACAATAGGGAGAAATGTATTGAAGTGTTTAAAACCTATAAATAATATTAAACACATTTATTTGTATGTGAATGTGTGATTAGAGTTCCCCCTTGCCAGAGTGGCAAAAATGAATAAATCCACTGTGCAGCACCTAAAAGATGTAGATACAGAATGGCACTCACTGGTGCTGTTATAATCGGCATAAACAACCAACAGGCGCTGACACAGCCTGAACATTTCACAGTGCCCCATTCCAAGTTGGTTATTTATCATCGGACGCTGTGACTTTTCTGTACTAATAAAAGCACTAAAGTACAAATAGACGCTAAATAAAAAAGAACAAAATGGCGCTAAATGGCGCACTTCTTGAATACGGCTCTATGTTTTGCAAATAACCGGCAGAAAAAAAAAATGAAGCTGCCATAATCTATGACTAATGACAAAGGCAAAACTTCTAACAAGTCTTCCAAACAACCTCCTACATTCATTTTTCTCTGAATTAGATAATTACAAGAGAAAATCACAAAAAGTATGTAATCAAAATGAAACAGGAAGCTAAGAGACAATTAAAACAAGTGACTGGGTTGTGCGCTATACACAAAGAATGCAAATCTTACCAGCGCAGGCTAGGGGAATAATCAATGCATCTCTGAATGTAATGATTTTGATAATTGCATAATGTAACACATGAACAAGTCTGAATGCATTTGGTAAAAAAAGATAAAGAAATAATTATTACTAGGTCTACTACCCATTTACATGATCCTAATCTTACTCATTTATATTTGAAAAAAAAAAAACATACTTGCAATTTGTGTTTTGTAAGGGGGTTAATCAAAGCAAATCATTCTTTTCTTTGGTAAATCTATCTAAACTGTGCAGAAAAGACACACACGCAGCCCTTCTGCAGCTGTAACAAGGAAGACACTAGATTCAAATATGCAGAGTGCCTTAATTGAAAAGTAACAAAGCAGAAAGTGTTATAATGTGACTAATTTCAGACACAGCTCTATAGCACAGGGCGGCCACACTGAAAACAGCACACATAAAAACTTGACAAGATTAGGGGACATTATGCTTCACTAATTAAATATATTGAACAACATAACTGACTTTTATAGAAGTCACTTTCTGTCAGCCCTCACCCTAACCTTGCTCCCACGCCGGGAATCCATCGCTGCCCACATGACGCTGGATTTCCGGCAGGGGAGCAAGGTTAGGGTGAGATGTACCGAAGTCCTGCAGGGGTTTTGTGTGGGGGGGGCTCTAGCTGCACATGCCCAGCAGAATGGTGCTGGACCATGGGTCAGTTTTTATCTTTGTAACCCCTTGCCCTGCCTCAGCGCCAGTGGAGGGTGGCAGGCCAGGGGTGGAGGTTAGGGGTTAACTGGACTGTTATAACTTGCCACCATCACCAGCAACTTCTCACCACTTAACGCCAGCAAAGTTTGAATAGATAGGGATTGGGGAACCACCAACCAATTTAATCTAAACATGGTGGTGGCAGTTTGGGGGTAGGAGGACATGGGTTTGTTCTACTGTGATTGCATATCTGTGCTGGAAGCGCCCCCACACACACATCAACAATTTTACTCTAAACCAGACGTGAATGATTTCATTTGGTGACATATCATGACACACCACCGATATGTCATAAAATCTGTATTTTTCGGCAGCCACAAATGGTCCATACATTCACACTGCTCTTCGATTCCCTGTACCTCTGATAACCAATAAAGTTTGTGCTGTGCATGTACATCCAGCGCACTCCACTGTTCACTGGACTGCAGACCAAGTTATTTTGTCTAGGACCAAATAACACCTATTTACAACTATTACATCAAAGCTGAAAAGAGAAAGTCCACTGCATTTTGTGGAGGTGGGGGGTGTTGTAGTGCATGTGGCAGACAGACATAGCGCTGATCAGGTACTGAGAGGAACAGAAAGACGTTTTCTGCCTTTTTCTATACAGAGAATAAAACCCCTCTTTAGTTAAAACACCAAGGGCATTCAAATATTTACTCACATTTTTGCATGACACATTTATTGTTAGATTATTGGTATATTCACTGTGGCACTGATGGCATCTGTACAATGGTGCTACTGGGCATTCCCACTGACACTAATTGGCATTCCTTTGTTAGGATGTAATAAAATTAATGAAAAGTGAATCATTTACAGTAAGTTGTATTATAAAACAATGCAACAAGTCTTGTGATAAGTTAATATAGCAATACTATGTTTGCTTCACAACTTGGCTATACTAATAAAATTATGGGAATGGTGTTGCTGAATAGCAACAAAAATAAAATGTAAGTAAAACTTTTAGTAAAAAAACAAAAATATATATCTTTATTTCACAAAAAAAACACTAAATACAAGACTCTAAAATCACATAGGCCACAGATAATAATAAAATCAGCATTATACAGCCTGCGCATTGTAGTATAAAGGATAAGAAAGGCTGCCAAAACATAATAGATGGAATGATAAAAAACTAAAATAATTGATATTACTCAAATGACTCACTATACTCCATGCTATAAAAGTACACCATGCCATGAAAATACATGTCTACAAGATTACCTACAAATTAAAAATTAAGATCAAACTAAATGATAGTGTTAGGAACACAGATGACTGTTACACAAATTTAAAAGGGAGCATACCCTATATAAGGTCACTTTCTCAGTCCCGACCCTCCTACAATGACTAATGAGTTGTATAAATATAGAGTCATAGGAGAGATGGCTCCGAGTGTCCAGAGATCAGAGCCCAAGAAGGGATGAATGTCTCTATCTTTGGTGAGCCCACTGGTGCACAAACGTGCTTTTGAGGCATAAGGGAGGGGTGTAGTATGTTTAAAGTGCATAGGATCTGTGAGGCATATAGGTCTGTGTTTGCTGCCTGAATTACAATTTATCAGCCTTTAACCCTTCTAGTGCCAGCTACGCGAGACTCACGTAGCCGACTTTAAACCGCCACAGTAAAAAAAAATATAAAAGTAAAATACTCATCTGACCCCTCGTTGGATCCGGCCTGGTCTCCTCTTTAATTTGGTGTCATCCGATCCCCCGTGGGGGGTCGGATGGCTCCAGGAGAGCCCCCGGAATAGCGCCCCCCTGCTTCGGCAGCAGCAGCTGCTAACTGAAAAAAAAAAATGACATTTACTTACCTGTGGCTGCCCTGCCTCCCGATGGGTCTCCTCTTCACTGGGGGGGCCTCTGATCGTGCCCCCAGCCTCTTCCGTGGTGAGGAGAGGGCAGAAATCGCCCTCCCCCCCCACTTCCTGAATCGGGTCTGCTAGCCGGGTGACATCACTGTGGTGTCACCAGCAGCCGGCCTCTGAATACCAGCACCCAAGACTAAGAATCAGTCTGCTCGGGTGCTTGGAGCAGAGAGGTGGGGAGGGGGAGAGGGCTGTGATCGCCCCCCCTCCCCAGGCTCTCTCCTCCAAACACCCGAGCAGACTGACAGCTGTCATCGGAGATTGCCGGGGGACACAGGATCGGAGGGGAGTAAAGTAAAAAAAAAAAATAAAGATCATTTTTTTCTTTTTTTTGTCTGTGTCTTTTTTTTTTTTACATTTAACCCCTTGTGAACTGGTAAGGGGTCCATGAGACCCCTTATGCCAGTTCACAAGGCTGTGGGATGGCAAGTCACCTGCGGCTAGCGGGTGACTTGCTATTAACCCCCAGCACCCCCATTACCTGCCTCCCCAAAGCCCAGGGGGGGGGCAGAAGAGCCCACAAAAGCTGGCCCCTGCACCCTGTTTCTACAAGCCCTGCATAGCTGGTCCCGGGCTGGTTACTTCGGGTAAGGGGGACCCCATGTCTTTTATTGGATTTTTAAGGGTTTTTAACCCTTAAAAATCCCCCCCAAAAAATGCCCCCCCCCGGGAGGTGGAGGGGTCATTTTCTTTTAATTAACCCCTTATGCTCTATCGCCCAGCAGGTGAGCAGAAGCCAGTGATTGCCGAGGGACACAGGATGGATGGGAGGTAAGTATTAAAAATAAATAAATAAATAAAATACTTTTTTATGTGTGTGTGTGTGGTGTGTTTTTTTTACACTTAACCCCTTGTGAACTGGTAAGGGGTCCAAGCGATCCCTATACCAGTTCACAAGGCTGGGGGCTGGCAAGTCACCTATGGCTAGCGGGTGACTTGCCATTAACCCCCGGCACCCCCATTACCTGCATCCCCAAAGCCCGGGGGGGCAGAAGAGCCCTTGGCCATGAGCTATGCGGGCTTGTAGCCTGCAGGGCCAGGGGCCACAAAATCTGGCCCCTGCAACCTGTTCCTACAAGCCCTGCATAGCTGGTCCCGGGCTGGTTACTTCGGGTAAGGGGGACCCCATGTCATTTTTTGGGGGATTTTTAAGGGTTTTTAACCCTTAAAACCCCCCCCAAAAATGCCCCCCCCATGTAATTTTTTTTCTCGATTTAACCCTTTGTGGTGTGGATGGTAGTTGTATTTTATTTGTAAATGTTATAAAGTACTTGTTTCAGTTTGGGGGGTCTCCTGGGCAGGAACAGGGGGCTACTGATAAATATGTGGTACCGTTCTAATAGGTAGAAATGGGGCTCTCATGCAATATGGCTTTCTTTAATAAAATACATTTTTTATTTAAAATAAAGGAGACAATTTTCTAAAAAAAAATGTATTTATTTATTTATTTTTTTACTTAATAATATTGTAAAAAACAGAATTAAATTTACAAACAGGACATTTCATGTTAAAGCCTAAACTCTGCTGCAAAAAAATATATATAATTTAATATAAAAATGGCGCAAAATGGGGAAAAATGACCTGTCAACAGAGGGTGACAAAATCTCAAGTAGGCTGCCAATTAAATGGGTTAAAAGTAGCTATGCATGTTGGGTATTGTTCTGTTCGGGGGACCTTGCGCTTTCAGACTTAGCTTGTTTTTTCTTGTTTGCATATTTATATTTTAGGAAAAGGTGTTTTTTATTCAGCTTTTTTATAAAATTTTTTTTTTAGGGAAACCCTGCGCAACCAAAGAATTCTTTGAGGGATTAATTCCAGAAAGATGAGCCCACTACAACAAGCTGGGTACGCTTAGAAAGCTAAACATGTGTACTTTCAGGGAATATATGGTTTATGGGGGATATTCCAAATGTAAAGGGTTGTTTTGGTTGAAAAATCGCAATGTGCGCACTTTACTTTGGGGGTGTTTGGCAACTCTTCCCTTGACAGTAGCTATACATGTTGGGTATCGTTCTGTTTGGGGGAGCTTGCTTTTTCAGATTAAGCTTGTCTTCCTTGTTTGTATATAGTTTTTTTTTTTTAGGAAAATGTAGGTTTGATTCTGCTTTTTATCCTTTTTTTTAGGGAAACTCTTTGCAACCAAAGATTACATTGAGGGATTACTTCCAGAAAACTGTGGCCACATCAACAAGCCTGGTACACCTAGAAATCTTGAGGTGTGTACTTCCAGAGAATATATAGTTTGTTGAGGGTATTTCAAATGTAAAGGGTTGTTTTTCTGGAAAAACTGCAAGGTGCGCATAGCACATATCGCAGTTGTATTTTATCTGAAAACCCCTAAAGCTCTGTTTCAGTTTGGGGGAGTCTCCTGGGCAGGAAAGGGTGTCTACCTATACATATGTGGTACTGCTGTAACCGGGAGAAATTAGGATTTCACACACAATAAGATTTTTTTGACAAACTTTTTATTACAAAAAAACTCTACAAATTGTAAAAAATAGATTTTTTTCACATATTTCACCCAAAAATATTGAGAATACACCTAAAAAATGACAAACAAGACATTTCATGTTAAAGCACAGACTATGCTGAAAAAAACTATATATAATTTTCCTGGGAAATCCCTTTAAAAATCACATTTGAACATGGGAGCGCAAAATAGTGCAAAATGGTCTGGCAACAAAGGGTGACAAAAACTCCAGGTAGGCTGGCACTTAAAGGGTTAAACATTACTTAGGAAGTTTAAGGAACGCTATCGTGAAATTGTGTAATATTTAAAATCCATATAAACAAGTCAGTTAATGAGAGGAGGGGTCACTTATACACCTGAACTGAATAAAGACCAAGCTTGTGGTCTATTCTATCCTGGTAGAAATAAAATCCAGGGGTGACAGGTTTAGTGTATCAGGGTGACAGAACCCATGACCCCTGATTTCCTCTTCCTTCCATTAAAATAAAAAAAAAAAAAAAAAAAAAGGAGGACAAAAAAAGCCTGGCTGGATATTTCTTGCTGGGGGTTAATGTGATCCCTCCGTCTGCCATCCAGCATATTTATATGGATTATTTTTTTTCGTTGGCCCATTTCTTAGCAATAGTGCTCCTTTAAAGCAGTTCCAGGGATAAATTATTATGCACAATCGGTTCCTTATGAGAAAACTGTAACTACTGTATTTTTTGACCTATAAGACACACCTAGGATTTGAAGGAGGAAAATAAGAAAAATAAATATTCTGAATCAAATGTGCTAAAATTCCATCCCCCCCCAAGAACCAAATAATAGGCAAGGTGCTGAATCCCCCCATTACAGGTAGAGTGGCATCCCCCATGGCCAGTGTGGCATTCCCCACTCACTTTCCCCATAGGCAGTTTGGCATTCCCCCAACACATTCCCATAGGCAGTGTGGCATTCACCTATTCCCATAGGCAGTGTGGCATTCCCCCCCCATCCCATTCCCATAGGCAATATGGCATTTCCCCTCCCATTCCCATAGGTAGTATGGCAATCCCCCCTCTCATTCCCATAGGCAGTGTGGCATCCCCCCTACTATTCCCCATATAGGCAGTGTGGCATTCCCCCTCCCAATCTCCATATAGGTCGTGTGGCATTCCCCCTCCCAATACCCATATAGGCAGTGTGGCATTCCCTCTCCAAATCCCCATATAGGCAGTGTGGAATTCCCCCCTCACATTCCCCATATAGGCAGTGTGGAATTCCCCCCTCACATTCCCCATATAGGCAGTGTGGCATTCCCCCCTCCCATTCCCTATATAGGCAGTGTGGCATTTCCCCGGCCCATTCCCATAGGCAGTGTGGCATTCCCCTAAGCCATTCCCATAGACAAAAGTTAAAAAAAAAAGAAAAGTAAACTCACCTTTCCATCCTTCCCGCTGTCTTGTATCTGCTGCCTGCACACACAGACACCTGGCTCAGTACAGCAGTGGGTGTGGCCAATGCTTGATTGTCAGCTATGCCCACCCGCTGTATGAAGCTGACTGCTTGTGTGTGCTGGCGCCGCGTAGAAGGAGCGGCAGATACAGCTGCCTCCACCGCTTCTTCTCTGCGGCACCAGCACACACAGAGCGAAGACACGGCTTTTTGGCCACATCCACCTGCTGTATGAAGGCGGATGTTTGTGTGTGCAGGCGCCACGGAGAAGGCAGCAGATACAGCGAAGACGGCTGGGCCAGCGCGAGAGGGAAGGATGGAAAGGCGAGTTGACTTTCCTTTTTTCCACATTTGCCCAAAAAGACACACTGACATTTACCCCCCACTTTTGTGGAAAAATAAGAACAGCCTTGGTCGATTACTAAAGTTCCCTAGTCCCATATTACCAAGGACTTTGTCGCCATTTTCTCAAGGATGTATCTTAATCTGGGACATAGTATACCATTTTAGCAAATTTCTTATTTTCTGCAAGAGATCTGGTTCATCTATCTATCAGACAGCGCATCTGTCTCTATGGTTATCCCATTATCATCACGTTTCTGGGGAACATTTGCTTGCCTATCTCTCTTTGTCAACCAGCTATCACACTGAGACCAATGGACAGGCAGAGAACATTATTTTAAAGGTTCCTACAATGAGGTGGAATTTTTAGTGTCAGTGCAATGAATACTATAAAGAGGTGTAATAATATAACAGTTGTGATAACTGGGAAAAAAGTGGCCTATACCAGTTGGCATCATTTAAACATGTCCTTTGCATATAATGGGCACATTTATCAGGATGTTTTTCCGAAACCTGATTCAGTGCAGCATATATCTAGTGATTATCCTCTTCTGCAGTAACTTGGTGCCAATTCAGTGGGTCACTTGATTTACCAATAAAAACACATCATCCTGGTGTCAAACCCTAAACAGAGGATATTTGTGTGTGTTCCCCTCATTATTCCCTACCGGAGATTTATTACATCACATGTGCTACACACTTGGTACCGATTAACAGAAAAGGAGGATCAGGTTTTGGAAGCTGGGCTTTATTAAATTTTTTAAGGTTAATTATTATTCTATTCTCCAATACAAGATCATATCTGTCACACAAGAGAGATGTAGTTTTGTTCAGTGAAGTCTTGTTTTTATCTGCCTTCTATAAATAAATGATTTTAAATTCTAGAACTCAACAGAACAGTTTTTCGATATCTATTTGTCTCAGTTCTCTAAATGGTGGTGCATTGCTCCCTCCTTTTCTTCCCCTGCTACACCTAGGATCAGATATGCAGAAGGGCTATCATTTCTGACCAGCTATCCACATGTGAAGCCTGCTTCCTTCTGGCGTCATTGCCCTCAAGAGGGATAAGGCTCCCAGGCACCACGGGGCATCTGAAAGTTGAATATTGTTTGTGACAGAAAAGCAGCAGCTCAGAAAATGCTGGTGTTAAGGATTGTCAATGTATTCCAAATCCAGCAAACTTAAGACTAAACCACTGACTACAAAATGAACTTGAGCAATGATGAAGGTTGATATCTGACATGTCTGGCTAGCACTGAGTAAAAAAAAAAAAACAATGTTAAAATCAATATATGCTGAAATCATTAATTTAGGTTTGCAAAACACAATCTGCAAGTTCAACCCATAGCTTATTGTTTGGCTTTGCAAGTTTTTCCCTAATAATCCCTACCATTTAAAGGACAACTCTAGGCAAAATTTAGAATCCTTTCTGAAAAAAAAAAAGTAAGAAAATGTAATTTAATGTCCTTAGCTTTGTTTTCCTGATAATTTTGACTAGTGCTCCTGTCAGTCGCTCTAATCGGGAAACGCTAAAATAGATGTAAGGCGAAACATTGCCTCCAAAGGGACTTTAAACGGTCTCATCACTAAATCACAGTGGCAGCAGTTCTGTTGCTATCTCCGTGAAAGTGCAACAAAACTGACACAAAGTCTGCATCAGCTGTGGTGGCTAAGGAGAGTCTGGTTTGAGCAGTGGGACCAGGTGAACTTTTTTGTCAAAATCCTTTGAAAGGGACCCTAAAGTCACAAATAATGCAGTACCGAGGACACAAAAAGCCCCAAAACTGTAAACTAAATATTTAGACAGAAAAGGGTATGTTACGGGGGGGGGGGGGGGGGGAAGCAGCCAAGCATGATGGCAGCACAATAAGAGAGCTCTGCACTCTAGGAGCATACAGATGCCACAGGCCACCACAAACAACCCCAAACACAAGCCCTGACACAGGAGAGGGAAGTCTTATCTCGATGGGAAGGTCTGGAGCGGGGAAGTAGAGGAGATCGGAGCATCACCGGCAGCCCTCATCTCAGCATAGAGGCATCAAGATGGCGGACTGAGAGGCCACTGCAAACCAAAGCAGAACTGAGCACTCTTTGGGAGGATAGAGGGGCACTCAGCAGCACCTCAATGAGGGTGCCAAAATGGCGGCACAAAAAGACGGCCCTGACAGCCGTTCTTCTCCCATCTGCCTGCAGCCCCAGAGGATGGATCCTCAGCCCCTCCAGAAGCCCACACTAGCCAGAGATCCCTGGTTCCTGCAGCGCAGCAAGCAGCCGAATACATGGCAAATGCCGCCTGGCACAATCCAGACCCATCAGTACACAGTGAGTGTTATTTTCTATTATTAACAGCCAAGAACTGTCCAACGCTCTACAAAGCCCCCAGATACCCGACCATGAGACTGTGCCTGCTGTAGAGCTCAGGGATGCCAATTTGCTGACCAAGTTTACATTACAATTGCAGCATGAGCTTAAAGCAGTCACAAAAACTGGGCTGCCCCCATGAGAACTGAAATACAAGATCTAGTCCAGAGAACCTCCACATTGGAAGAAAAAATGGACTGTGCAAACGAGGTGCTTGAGGAACATGACAGAGACCTATATGCAGTACAAATAAAAATGGAAGACCTGGAGAAATGTCCCAGACGGGACAACCTAAGAATTAGGGGGCTTCCTGAGTTTGTGGAAAACATGGTATCACTTTTTCAGCCATTTTCCAGGAACTGGTTCAATCAATTTCAAACGAGTTCAACCGAGGACACAGAGCATTGGGCCACAAAAGGAAAGATGGTCTCCCCGGGACATTATACTGAAGCCAACCTTCTAGAGAACACGGGAGACTATGTTGAAGGCAACGCTAGAAAAAGGGGGAGCTCCAGTTCCAGGGCCACAAAATCACATAATCACAATCAAAAACACATATTTCCTGATCCCCGCTGACAATTCAGAGGCGTGGATTGCTCAAACTAGCTCTAGAACTCCTCTGACAAAACGCCACCTACCACTGGGGTCACCCATTCAAATTACCTTTCTCATTCAAGGGGTGCCAACATGCACTTATCACCTTAAAAGAAGCTTCACACATCTTTTAGAAACTTTCTCTGCCAGCAGACCTTCAGGAGAAGCCACCCCAACCCTGGCCTCAACCACCCACACCAAAATGCCCGGTCCTGCAACCGATCTGGGAAAAAGTTTCTCTCCAGAGTATGAAAAGAAATAAGGCACCAGGCACTTCTGCCACACTTCAGCCTCTCAGAACCCATACTGAATGGATCCTGATTCCTTCTCCAACAATTGTTGCCTGGATCTACCCAGATGTTGGACCTAGTGATTGGTGGACACAGGTTTCTCTTTACCGGTTTTCTTTTTTCCTCTGAAGATTAGAGCCAATGCCAGCACAAAGGGCATTAAAATAGCTGGAATCCAGCAAAAAGATGATGCCCTATTGATATTATCACAGCCTATAACAACCCTGCCAAATCTGTCCAAAACACTAAATCACTTTGCCACTGTATCAGTAAATAAATCAAAATCCATAGCTCTGACTATTACCCTCCCTGAGAAACTAATTTCCCATATCAAAAATTTCTTTGACTTCAAGTGAGCGATAGAGACCTTGCCATATTTGGGGGTGAAGATATCTACAACATATGAGGGAATGTATCAGTCTAATTATCCACCCCTGCTACGACAGTTAAGACATCTATTGGACTCATGGGCCTTGATTCAATAAGAGCTGAAAAAAAATTCATGGTAATAAAAAATTTACTTTATGAGAAAAAAAGCATGAGAATGTCATTGTTACTGCATCACCAGATAAAAAGACATGTAAAAATGAGTAAAAATGTTGCTACTTTTCTCAGGAGTAAAAAAGTGCTATTGACTTTTATTGTCTTTGTAGCTGGTGATTCGGTAACAGTGACATTCTCATGCTTTTTTCTCATGAAGTGATTTTTTTTTACTATTGGGTAGGTCGTATTAATGCAGTCAAAATGACATTGCTACCAAAAATATTATACAACTTCAGGCTACCGGTTAAACCGGACCTTCAACGTGATTTAATGAAAAGCCCAAACTCTTAAAAAACGGTCCCCCAGCATCTAAAATTAATATATTTTACGTTTTTAGTCACTAACTAATTATTCTTTCCCCCACTGGGCTGCAACTCTGTTCAGGAATTTAGGATACGGGCGCCGCCATCTTGGGAGGGTTATAGCTGTGCTTTGCTCAGACAGAGCAGAGCTGGGGTCAGGTAAAGGTCAGCAGTCCCAGAATGCAGAGCAGCACAGTCAGGAGGCACTTCCTGTTTGCAGGCTGCTGATAAGGTGGCGGCTTCCATAAGCTGCCATCTTGGATGGTTAAAGGCTCATAACATGCAGTAGATGCAGTTAGGATGATTTTTAATGTGAGCAATCTTTATGTACAGGGTGTGGGAAACATATAAGAAAGACTCTTATTCAGAGTGAAGGTCCGCTTTAAAGTCCAAGGGTATATGCTACGGGCAATTCATAAATGAATATTACATTTTATATGGCATAGAAGAACCCGAGAGTGGCAAGACAGACTATGTTCACCCATAACCTACAAGGGGGACTGGGAGTGCCAAATCTAAGCAATTACTATAAAGCAACACAAATTGCACAACTAGCAACACTACATCCTAAGGTGGAGCTCCCCCTGTGGACCCTCGTGGAACTCCCAAATTTAAATTTAAACACCCCCCGGGACAAAGCCAGAAAACAGACCCAAGATCTTGAGCCCACTTATGAGTAACTCTTTAGCAATATGGGACTCAGATACTCTTCAGACGTAAAGTTACCCCACTCCCCCTGTTGAATCTATGGTAAAATCCAGAATTTCAACCAGCGGTTCATAACAGGAGCTCCCTTTCCCGATGGGAGCAGATGGGTGTCTCAAAAATCTCTGATTTCTGTCCTTTGATGCACTAAGACAGAAATACTGTGTGCCACAACCCGAATGGTATAAAAATGATATAAAAACCAGCAGCTGTAACATTGGATAGCTTCTTTACTCAGTCTCCCTACAGGATAAGATCCGCCTTTGAGATTATCTGTGAGCACAAACCAGGCCTAATCTCCTCCCTATATTCCCCCTTAATGACCGTCACAACTACGTGAAGCATTGGGAGTATGACCTGGGGGCAACAAAAGATTATAAGGGGTGGTCCACTATCCGGTAACAGCCAAGTGCTCAATCAACACCTTGACCATCAAATCGGCCTATAAACTTATCGTTAGATGGTACTTGGTTCCTGCCAGACTGCATAAGATCTACCCTAACCACCCAGGCTCCTGCTTTAGGCAATGCGCAACAGAAGGGGATTTCTTGCACATTTGATGGACATGTCCCATGCTTACAAGACTTTGGAAAGTATTGGGAGTAGAAGTACACAAAGATCCCTGGGTAGCCTTACTACACCCAAAGAAAAACGGAATTGAACCGCAAATAATGTTAGCCATGAAACAGACCATAGCAGGGGCATGAAGGAAGCAATCTGTTCACCTGGCAGAGATCAGGGCCAGACTTAAAAAAAACATTTATTATTTTAAACAACAGCCATGAAAAATTCTTATGAGTCTGGGATCCCTGGTGCCTGTATGCCATGTCAAATTTACCAAACTCCTCCCTAAATTGAAGTTAGACTTTAAAATGAGGTCCTTGAGCCAGTCAGAAAGCCCTTCCCTCCTCCTCTCCCCCCCCCCCCAAACTGTACCCTGTATACTCTAGGTTTATAAAATTAATATAAATTTAATAAAAGATTGAAAGAGAAAAGGGTATGTTATAAGGTTGTTCAGAAAAGGGTAAATAAGCATGAGGAGAGAATGTAGAAAGCATCATACATTCTGTAACAATAGCACCCTCACTGTGTCCCAGTTTAAATTGCAGGGGTCCCCAACATGTATTCAGGGAGCCACTTACTGTGTAGCTAAGCAGTGGCCTGCAAAATGAAAGGCTGGGCATTTTTGGCGCTGTGCATAGGGCTAATGCAATGTTGGGCAGGTTATAAAGCTTGTCGGTTTTCAAGGCTGCATTCTGCTTCTAAGCCTTCCTGTGCTGTGTCTTGGATTTCATTTTGCTCTTAGGGCAGGGGGGATCTGTATGTATCAGGCAATTATTTAATGATGGATGGCAGGGCTGGGATAGGAGGGGGACCTCCACCACTTGCCCTGCAAAAGGGGCCTCCACCAACCTGTGGGTTATGGTCTGGTCCAGAAGGTTTTACAGTCTTTGGTCTGACAGGCCATGGGCTAGCAACAAAGCTATCGGTGGCAGGGAGGACCCCCATCCCCCTGTGCCTGGGCAAGCCTTTTTTTGTTTTTGCCAACCAGCAGCCAAAGCCACCACAGGGCAGGACGGAGAGTCTAGCGCAGCAAAGCCACCGTCAGCAATGCTACAGGGATGGGTGGGTGCAGAGCTGTCAATCAGCGGCCGCGCACTGCCCATTAGCCACCAAGCACAGCCGCTGGCAGCTCAATGCAGGGCACCGTTTTCCTCTGGACCAGCTGGGTGACTATACTACCCTCTGCTCAGAATGGCAAAGCAGGAGTTCCCGAACAGCACGCACCCCCACAAGGGTGGCACAAGGCACTTGAGCTGACGTTCCAGTAAGTAGGCAACCCCCAGACAACCACCAATCAGTTACTTGGCTGGACTATTTTTAAAACACTGCATCTGGGGCTTCCACCAGATTGTGCCCAGGGGCCTCCACCACATTTGACCCAGCCCTGATGGATGGTCAATTCCCATGCTCTTTAAATATAAGTTTTAGTGGCTACAGGGGAATCCAAGTGTAAACGAACCGTCAAGTTTAATTATTTTCAGTACTTTACTGCATAGTTGTTTGAAACCATTTTAGCTGATCCCTTTTTGTTTCCTGTATATGTCTTCTATGATCTGTTCATTCTGCTTCATCTGATAGTCCTTGGCATATTAGGCAAGAAACATCGGAGAACAAACACCCTGCTACCAATGCTGAAAGAACACAAGCTGGTGGTGGCAGGGTTATGGTCTAGGGAATGTTTTCGTGGCATTTCCTGGGTCCACTTATCCATTTTGAAGGCACTGTCAACCGATTTGGGCATGAATAGATTCAGACAGATCATGTACAGCCCTACCTGCTCATTGACTTCCCCGAGGCAGATGGGATATTCCACCAAGACAATTGGACATGTCAGAAGGCTAGAAATGCCCAACATTGATTGGAAGATCATAAATAAGAATTCCAAGTACTACCTTGGCCTTAGGAACCACCCATGGTGGTGGAGAAAGCCTGTTTCTGTTGGAGTCACACTCATCTATTTAAACAAGTCTAAAGCAAACAGGTGTTTTGTACTTACCGTAATCAAAATTTAGTGCTGAATAACTTCAGCCCAAAAAGGTTTAGTTTAAAAATACAATTCTGTGAAATACTCACCTGTAGAATTGGTATTATACGCATACAGTACGTCCTGCTCCATATATAATACTTACACGTGGGTTATCCTCCGCCAGATGGTGCTGTGCACTGCAGACATGCAAAAAACAGGCTCTTCCCGGCCCTTCATATACCCAGGGACCTCCCACAAATCCCCAGCATTGAAAAGCAGTGAGAAAAAGAAGCCGGGAGAAACCAATCACCAAAACTGGTAACAATAACAATGATAACAATCACCATACAGGGGATCCAGAATAATGTAAAACCAGGGTGGGGTGGAGCAGGACGTACTGTGTGTGTATAATACCAATTCTACAGGTGAGTATTTCACAGAATTGTATTATTCTAAGCATACAGTACATCCTGCTCCATATATAATACTTACACGTGGGACATCCAATAGCAGTGTCCATAAAGTAGGGTGGGATCCCCAACAAAAAGGCAACAGCAAGCAGTTTAAACTACTGCCGCCTGCAAAACCTTGCGGCCAAACACAGCATCAGCTGAGGCCCTAACGTCAACCTTGTAAAACTTTGAAAAGGTATGAACGGAAGACCAAGTAGCGGCCTTGCAAACTTGTTCAACAGAAGCCTGGTGCTGGAAAGCCCAAGAAGCCCCAATAGCATGAGTAGAATGGGCAGTAAGACGGAAAGGGGGAGTCTTCCCCTTGACAGAATAGGCCTGAATCACAGCCTGATGAATCCATTTACTGATGGTAGACTTGGCAGGAGCCAAACCCTTCCTAGGCCCAGAAGGCAGAACGAAGAGAGCATCAGTTTTCCTGAGGGCCGCAGTGACAACCAGGTAATACTTCAAGCACCTGACTACGTCCAAGGAATGCAGAACCCTCTCCTTGTCATTGCTAGGATTGGGACACAACGAAGGAAGAACAATGTCCTGGTTCAAATGAAATGCAGACACAACCTTAGGCCGAAAATCCGGTTTGAAGCGGAACACCACCTTGTCTTGGTGCCTCTCACAGTATGGAGACTGAATAGATAGAGCAGCCAGCTCAGACACACGCCTAACCGAAGTGATAGCCACCAAGAAGACAACCTTGATAGTGAGAACAGCAAGAGCAGCATCCTGAATAGGCTCAAAGGGAGCACCCTACAAGGCAGACAAAACCAAGTTTAAATCCCAGACAGGGACCATAGGTTTTCGAGGGGGGCGCACATGAGTGACCCCCTGAAAGAAGGTCTTAATCAAGTGATGATGGGCAAAGGTCTTCTGAAAGAAGATAGACAGGGCAGACACCTGACCCTTCAGGGTACTAAGTTTGAGACCTAAGTCCAGACCATGCCGTAGGAACTCCAGAACCCCAGGGACTGAGAATTCCCGGCAGGGAAGAGACCTGGACTTACACCAATCAATGTAGGAACGCAATACCCTATTATAGATAGCAGAAGAAGTCTTCTTCCTGGCCTGCACCATAGTAGCCACCACAGAGGCAGACAAACCCTTCTCCATCAAGATTTTCAGCAGCCAGGCCGTCAAAGCCAGAGTTTGTAAATTGGGATGGCGTAAGGATCCTTGAGTTAGCAGATCTGGCACCCCTGGCAGAACGTACTGGTCTACTGCCATTTGAACCACGTCTGCGAACCACACTCTTCTTGGCCACCTGGGGGCCACTAGAATCACAGGTACCCCTTCCAGAGCAATCTTGCGCAGAACCCTGCCCAGAAGGGGGAATGGTGGAAACACATACAGGAGACGAAACTCCCTCCAAGACATGGACAGGGCATCCGTGGTCAAGGCCAGAGGATCCTGAGACAGGGATACGAAGGTCGGGAGCTTGTGATTGTGACGGGAGGCAAACAGGTCCACATCCGGTAGACCCCAACGGTGACACAGGGACTGGAATACCCTGTTGCAGAGGGACCACTCCCCCTGTCGGGACGTCCCCCTGCTCAGGGCGTCCGCTAGCAGATTCTCCGCCCCCAGGATGTACAGAGCCAAAATGCATTGGACATTGGCCTCCGCCCATGTCAGAATCTGAGACACCTCCTGGAGAGCACCCTTGCTCCGGGTCCCTCCCTGATGGTTGATCCGAGCGTACCTGGACCGACAGACCCCGCAGGTGTTGGGTCAACTGCTCCAGTACCAACCTGACTGCCCGCAATTCCAGAATGTTGATGGGTAGACCTCCCCTGGAAACGACTTCCAGAATCCCCCTCAACAGACTGGCATCCGTTGTGACCGTCTCCCAGGAAGGGGCTGGAAAGGACCTGCCCCCTATCAAGTTCCTGTGGTCCAGCCACCACGCAAGGGGGCTGTCTGACCGAGAAGGGAAGCACACAGACCCCGTCCAAGGACGCTGGGTTCTTGTCCCACACTGACAGAAGGTGAAGCTGCAGAGGTCTCAAATGGAACTGGGCAAAGGCCACCGCCTCGAAACTCGCCACCATCAGGCCCACAAGCTGCATACCCAGCCTGATGGAGGGCTGCGGGCACGATAGCAGGAACTTCGCCTGCGCAGTCAGAGCTTCCACCTTCTGTTGAGGAAGGAATATCCTTGACTGAACTGTATCCATAATCATACCCAGGAACGGAGTCACCAAGGAGGGGGACAGAGATGACTTGGGGTAATTGATCACCCAGCCGAAGGACTCCAGGGTGGACACTACCAGCCGAGTGTCCAACTCTGCCTGCCACAGAGACCGAGAGGTGATGAGTATATCGTCCAGGTAGGGCAGCACACGTATGCCCCTTAGCCTTTACAGGGACATCACCCCTGACAGCACCTTGGTAAACACCCTGGGAGCCGAAGTGAGTCCGAATGGCAAGGCCACAAATTGGTAATGCTGATCTTTCAGTGCAAATCTGAGAAATCTTTGGTGTCCCGGAAACACCGGGACATGAAGGTAAGCGTCCTTTATGTCGACGGACGTCATAAAGTCCCCTGGGCGCAGAGAGCCGATGGCCGAGCGCAGAGTTTCCATATGAAAGTGTTTGTTTCTGACAAATTTGTTGAGGATTTTTAAATCCAGAATGGGCCTGACTGACCCATCCTTCTTGGGTACTGTGAAAAGGTTGGAATAGAACCCCATGCCCCTGTCTCCTAAAGGGACCTTGCAAATGACCCCTAGATCCAGGAGGCCCTGCACGGCCAGCAATAAAACCTGAGCTGAGGCAGGGTCCTGTGGAATCCGGGACCCAACGAATCTGGTGGGGGGCCGTACAGCAAATTCTATCTTGTAGCCGGAGGACACTACCTCCTGAATCCACCGGTCTGAGACGTGGCGCCTCCAGACATGCTCGAAGTGCTGCAGACGTCCCCCCACCCTGACGGGCGAGGGCGCCCCTTCATGCCTGGGGGGTCTTGGGAGGGGCTTTGGAATTGGGTCCCCAGGAGGAACTGGGACGGCGTCCTCTGTTCCTGTGCCAGGAATCTGCGCGGGACCCAGCGAAGGAAACCCCTCTGCCTTGTTTAGCCCCACGGTAGGGGGTCGATAGGGAGCCTTGGCCACGAAAGGGCAGAATCTGTCGCCTGCGCTGGGGTAACTTGCCTCCCTTGGCGAAGAGGTCTAAACGGTACCCAAACAGGCGTAGCCCCTTAAATGGAAGTCCCGTAAGGGCTTTCTTGGCGGCATTGTCGGCGGCCCACTGGCGCAACCAGACTGCGCGGCGTATAGCTACCACCAGGGCAGATGACCTGGCACACATCTTAATAGCATCGTCCGATGCAGACAGGATAAAGTTCACAAATGCATCACAGCTGGACAGTGCATTGACAGTATCAGAAGGCAACTCATCTGTGCCATCAAGAGCACTCCTAACCACAGTCCTGAGCGCCACTGCCATAATGGCTAAGGCACAAACCGGGCGCAGAGTCGCTCCCCCAAATGCAAAGGCATGGCATGCCAATTGGTCAACACGCCGGTCCTCAGAGTCCCGCAGCGTAGTAGTGTCAGGAGAGTGCATAATAGAGGTGTTGGACAACCCTAGAATAGGAGCATCGACCTCAGGTGGCGATGACCGGCACTTAACCAAGTCAGCAGGGAAGGGATATTTCCTATCCACACTCTTAGGGACCCCATGAAGTCTGCTGGGATGTTCCCATTCCTTAAGCACGAGGCTATTAAAATGGGTTTGCTCGGGAAATTCCAAACAAGCTTTAGCAGTATGAAAAAGATCACCCCTCTGCCGGGGAGCCGCAGCAGGGGGAGAGAGGGACAATACCTCAAAGATCTCAACCAGCAGTCTATCAACATCATCCGAGGACCAATGCTCGGAACCAGACTCTTCCTGACCCCTGGACTCGTCGTCATATGACCCTGAGTCAGAGAACAGTTCCCCTTCGTCTGAGGGGGTATGGCCATAAGAATGCAACAATTCATCAGATTCTATAGGGAAGAGAGCCGAGTCAGGGTTCAAATGCCACCTCTTGGCGGTGGCTTTACGTGCTAAGGAATTAGCAAGCAAGTTTTCAACACTGGCCAGTCTAGTGGCCAAATCAGGATGAGAATCCCGGCTAGTATTGGGGGTTAGACTCAGGCTTGGGGGAGTAGGTGAAGTGAGGCGAGGCGCAGGCCCAGCCACAGAAGAGGCGGGAAGCACCAATAGCGCCTGCTGTGCACAAGGAACACAGACCCGTACATTGTCACCACTGCTAGGTAAGACCCCACAAGCTACACACAGCCGGGCTTGTCCCGAAGGAACCCCGTTCACAATATCCTGAGATGTCTCCATATGGTGATTTAATCGGCACAATGGCCAGTAGGGATTGACGCTGTAAGCTACCCTGGATGCCCCAATGACCCGCGGGGAAGTGGGAGTAATTTTAATGGTCACAACCGGGAGCTACACCGGGCCGGGAAAAGCCACCGAGATCCACGATCTGAAAGACATAAAGGGAGCAAGGATGTCAGAGCCATGCGCAAGGGTGTATAGAAGCTAAAGGAAAGTCGCCCGTGAGGGCACTTACAGACAGAGAGGGGAGGACGGTCTTCACCACGCACACGTGAGTAAGAAATGGCGCCAAGCGAACCTCGAAGGGCGGGCCAGAGCTGACCGCGACGCGGAACGCGCCAAGCCAGAACCACGCCCCCCCCAGAGAGTGCGAAGCTCAAAAACGCGTAGCCAATAAGGACAGCAGGGTAGTAACGCCTGAAAGGAACTGATCGAGTGGATTACTCAGAAGAGCCACTACAGGCTAAGAAAGAAAGAGACGCCGCAGCGTCCGCGAAGCCGCCGCCGTCCATTCAATGCAACAATATAGTAAAGACGCGGCGGCTATCACTACAAAATAACATAAAAGCGCGGCTCTGACACCCGATCCCGGTAAAACAAAATACTAAAGCCATAAGCATGTAATAGGGTACAACAAGGCCGCCATACACACAACCCCTCCCCCCCTTTCTTTTCCCCCTGGCTAAGGGGGGGACGAGGGAGGAAGGCGACCCGTTACATAGGGTCCACCGCTACCCGGGGCGTGGGGCAATGATGCGGGAGGGGCATCCCCTAAAGCTCACCATCAGCCTTGATCGCCTACCCCATGGTGGGGGACTGCGGTGGAGCGTGGCTCCGTAAGCACACATGGTGCTGCCTACCTTCACCCGACCAGCGCAGCCCAGGCTGGGAGGCACATCACAAAGAGGACGGGTGGAAATAGTCCCACAGGGCCGCGGGCTGTAATAGCCCCGCTCACCTGCGAGAGAGTGATACTTCATGTCTTCGCAGTCAGCACTGCAGAGAAATCTGGGGATTTGTTGGAGGTCCCTGGGTATCTGAAGGGCTGGGAGGAGCCTGTTTTTTGCATGTCTGCAGTGCACAGAGCCATCTGGCGGAGGATAACCCACGTGTAAGTATTATATATGGAGCAGGACGTACTGTATGCTTAGAATAAACCCTTGTTCCATTACAGATTAATGCAGAATAAAGTACATAATGTATACTATACAATGTTCAAACATGCTCCCATATAGACAGTATATAATTTTTTTTTACTAGAGAAGAGTATTGTCCATAAAGTGTTTCAAAATATCTTCCTCTGGGTCTTTCAAATGATAAAGACAATCGTAATAATGGGAAAATAAGTATAAATGTCACACATATTCATAAACTTACTTGTCAGGGCATCTTTGATATACATTGTTGTTTTCAACAGCTTTCATAAAAATACCATTATATGGTATCATAAGTTAAAATAGAATGGTGAGGTAACATGAGATGAGGGATCATCTCTGGGTAGGGCCTTTAGAGAACGATTTTCTGACATCAGTGAAATGCTTGGATCTTGGGCACACGTGACCACAGGTTTGAGAGATGTCACTGCAATGCTGGCAGCTTCTTTGGTATTATATCTGGTGTGGATCAACGTCGGAGCGAGGGCCTCCCCCAAAATGAGTCATCAGCTGTGGAATAGGCCATGAAAAGGGAGGGAGTTCACTGAGATTTATCGAGAAATATAAAGCAGACTGAATGAGGGCTGGATAAAAGATGCAGACAGTGGTGTAACTATAGGGGGGGTGTGACCGTAACAGAGCTCAGGAGGTCAGTGGGGTCCCCATCATTGTTACTCCTCCAACCATTTTATCATATTTGTGCTTAAATTGACAGGATTGATCATCATAATTATTAGAAAGATAGGAGTATTTTTAATCTAATAGCATGTACTCTTTTTTTAAGGTCACACTGGCTAGGTTACCCTGCCTTTCTATTTTATCTTATTATAACATGTAACAATATTTTTATAAAAGCAGTTGAAATAAACAATGTCAGTATATTAAAGTTTTTGATGCCCTGAAAACCAGTTCACATTATTACAACTGAATTAAAAATAGATCATTTAGAAGTAAATGGGCTGGGAATACAATACTCTTCTCTACTAAAAATTTGCTATATTGGAACATTTTTTTTTTACATTATATTCTTTATTGTGTATTATTCTGTAATGGAACAACTTGTAAGTACTTTTAAACTAAACCTTTTGTGCTAAAGATATACAACATATATAGATTTTGATTCAGTACAAAATCTCCACCACGCTGGGTGGTTTCTAAGCCTAACATAAGTATATAGGTCAGCTCCAGGACTCACACATGTTTACCCAGTCATATGAGTTTATTCCAATATACCACTGATTTAGTGGTTAATTCATTATTCAAATTCTAGATTCCCCCCCCCCCAATGCTCTCAAAGCTTGAACCCAACTAAGCCCCTATGTACCCACCTTGATCGTTGTGTTTTCTCTATTGATCCCACCCCCCATGCACCCTCCAAGCTGCTGTGGGGTGCACTGAATGCAGTAAGCATAGCAGATGTCTTTTTTTATTAGGAAAGATGTACTTGGCACACATTATAAACTGTCCCAAATGCAAAATTAAGCTTTTCACCACAACCTGTCCAATAATTCAGTGCTGTTTTATTTGCACTTATGGTTTGGAACCTTGCAAGATGCCTTCATTTGATATTTGTCCTAGGTATATGATCATTACTTTAGCTTAAATGGGTGTGTGGGTAGGTCATTATACTCTTGTTTTAAATTTCACAATCTGTGCAAAGACTACCAAAAATACAAGCATGATCTGACAAGCAAAAAATGAATAGAAACAGGGATCCAAGTTTACATCCCATAATGCAAAAGGTTATTTCCTACACTTTTCTAAGTAAGTTGTGCTGCCAATCAGATATTTTCTGTGTCAGTTCCTAGAATAAAAATAAGCTGTCTTTATTACAAAAAAATAAAAATAACTGGACTTCCATTTTCATCAAGGCTGCTATATAATGTTTCATATTTCTTAATTTTACCCGCATACTTGCTTTTTTAAACTTAATATTAGCCTGTTAAGTTTTTCAGTTAAATATTGACATAGCTATCTTCCAACTTAAGAAATAACATGAAAGGCCTTTAAATGAAGTTCTAAAAAAAGTTTTAGAAATCAAACCACAGAACCCCAAAAATGTCAGTGTTGTTATACCAAGCTGTTTAAGGCAAACATGCGCAAATCCTAGAACAATGCATGGAATACATACATACACACAAAAAAAAGCTTTCACTGTAGACAAACGAAATGTGCAGCCTCAGGTTGGCCCTGGGAAATGTATGTATTCAAGAAACGAAGATGTGTGATAAATACAACAAAACATTGGATGTCTTTCTTTCTAGATAAAAATGTATTTTGAAATACCACTATTTATTTAAAGATACTTTAGAATGTAAATTTATTTAAAGGAGACCAACAGTCACAAATTACTTAAACCAGTCCAACACAACAAACAGTGCTCATATGCATCACTCCTCAGGGCAATTTAGATTGCTGCACATAAAAGTTAATTTACCTTTTTCTAACTCCTGCTGGAGTCAATTTTAAAAACAAGATGGCCGCTCATGGGCTTGCAGGCCACCTGCAAACAGCAGGTAGCTTCAAAATGGCAGCTACCTTTCTTTTCCAACTGTGCCAGTTGTGCTGTTGGTCCAGTTTAAGTTTATAAAATAAAATGTTGATTTATTAAATATAAAATCCTCCACTTTCCAAAACCTACACTTCTTGTATACTGGCCTTCAGCATGATTTAATGAAAAGTCCAAACCCTTAAAAAACTATTCCCCAGCATCTAAAATTTATATATTTTAAGTTTTTAGTTCCCCTACTGGGCTGCAACTCTGTTCAGGACTCTAGGCTACGGGCGCCACCATCTTGCCTCAGAAGCATCACATACTGAGGAAAGGAGAGCGGGATAAAGTACAGGGGGTGGGGTTATAGCTGTACTTTGCACAGACAGCAGAGCTAGGGTCCGGGAAAGGACAGCAATCACAGAATGCAAAGGGACACAGTCAGAAGACACCACCTTGGTTGTTTAAAGGCTCATAACATGCAGTAGATGCAGGTAGGATGATTTTTAATGTGAGCAATCTGTATGTACAGGGTGTGGGAAACATAAGATATGTTATTTTTCAGGGTGAAGGTCCGCTTTAATACAGGGATGGCCACAGGGTGTAAAAGGAGAACTTAACTGTATGTCGGTATCCCTGGCTGGCTTTGCCCAATTACTGTGGCAGCAAGTGGACAGCTGACAACAAATCTCCATGACAGCTGTCATGACTACCTTACATACTAAAGTAGGTAGAACTCCAACCCAAGACAGGGGGCACCCCCCTCTGCTAAGGGCAGAGTTGTGGGCAAAATACCTCCTCCTGCCTTCATCACAGAGTGGGAGCGCACAACTCCACAGATTTCCACCCGTGATACAAAATTTCCAACAACCCCTGCTTCTTCCACAAAGCTCCTGTACAGTATCAACAGCTGACTAAAATAAAAAGACCATTGCAACAGCAAGGAGGCAGAGGCAGTAGACACCCATTACAGAGGAAACGATCCAAGGATAGCATGAGGGTTACATATTATTCTTGTGGTAAAATTACCCTCTCCTTGAGTCCTTCAGAGCACCAACTAAATTGAGCCTCCTCAGTCTAATGGCCAATTTCCATCAGCAGCTAAATTGACAGTTTGTGTACGACTAGTATGCAATCAAGACAACTTGCATTTGGATACGGATCAAATTCAAAGTATTTGTTAAGTCCTATTTGAAGTAAATTTCTGTCTCCACATGCCAACGGTAACACAAAAAAATACAATTCTGTGATTACTCACTTGTAGAATTGATATTATGAGTGTACATCCCGCCCCGTTCCGGAAGATATCCTTACTCATGGGTTATTCATCTTCAGATGTCACGTGACTGCAGAGCAGAAAAAGTGGCCCCTCCCGGCCTATATATACCGAGGCTCCTCCCACAAGACCCCAGTATTTAAAAATACAATCCTGTGAAATACTCACCTGTAGAACTGGTATTATATGCATACAGCATGTCTTGCTCCATCTATAATACTTACACATGGGTAATCCTCCGCCAGAGGGTGCTGTTTACTGCAGACATGCAAAAACAGGCTCCTCCCGGCCCTTCATATACCCAGGGACCTCCCACAAATCCCCAGTATTGAAAAGCAGTGAGAAAAGAAGCCGGGAGAAACCAACCACCAACTGGTAACAGTAGTAATGATAACAATCCCCACACAGGGGATCCAGAAAAATGTAAAACCAGGGTGGGGTGGAGCAGGACGTGCTGTATGCGCATAATACCAATTCTACAGGTGAGTATTCAGAATAAGTCCCAAGGGAACAATCCACAGGGCAAATAGAATGAAAACTGATCCCAACAGGGACCATAGAACTACTTGGGAGATGCCCCTGAGCAATCCCCAAGAGAACTCCTCACAAGGAAGACAGAACCAGACTCCTACAGGAAGACAGACAGGACAGAACCTGAACCTTCAGAGTACCTAGCTGGGGAGCCAACCCCAACCTATGCTGTAATGACTCTAGAACCCTGCGAACCGAGAACGTCCAACAGGGAAGAGACCAAGACTCATGCCAATCAATATGGGTGCACCATAACCCACAATAGACGGAGGAAGAGGAAGCCAAGGAAGCTTGCTCCTAGCCCCCCATATACCAAGTCACCCAGAAGATAAGCCCGTCTCCAAGGGGTGAATGAATCAGCTGTCAAGCCCCAGACTAGAGTCTGTAGATTGGGACGACAAAAGAAGGGGCCTGACAAGGGCAGAACCGCACTCCTGAGAGAGCGTACAGGTCAGCTGACCTCAGCAGAAGCATCTGCGAACCACAGTTCACTAGGCCACCCAGGGGCCATCAATCTCACGGGTCTCTTTATCAGCACAACCGTGCGCAGAACCCCACATAGTAGGGTGAATGAAGAGAAGGCATATAAATAGAAAGTCTATGCATAATTTTACTAAGCCCCCATGACCAGAGTCAGAATATTCTGGGACAGTAAAAACAAGGGCAGAGCCCCTGTGGTATAAGCGAGACCCCACAGAGCCACCCTAGTTGGCTCTCAGAGTGACACCAGGATAGCATAACCTGCCACTGAAACACATCCATTGGAGCGAATACCACTGAGGAGCAGGGGGCGTAGACCCCCGCCCAGATCAGGATCAGGAACCCTCCAGAGGGATCATCCTGCTTCAAGCTCCAGACCAATAATAAAACAGGCCATTGTCTTCCAACAGGCCAAGAGTCCCCAAATAGACAGTCAACGGAAGGCTCATTGTTCTAACAAACCAGTAGGTAAGATGGACCCTCTAAGGAACCCTACCCAGGAACCACAGGGGGTTTTGGAAGAAATCCCCCCCCCCCCACCAACCTGCGAAATTTGGTACCCAAGGTTACCATTCACAGGAAGATGCAAGCAAGGAAGGGGGTGCCCCTTGACAGGGTCCTTGAATATAATCAGCTCAAGAAGAACCACCGTACCAAGGGGGAATGAGCACAGACCTAGCTCCAGGGGTGCTGGAACCCCATGTAGGATCAATAACCTACTGTGCCGAAGAGCCCAAGGGCTCGGTATATAAGGGACATCATCTGATACGCCACCAACGGGCCACCAGCTGCAATCCTGCCTGGTGAAAGTAAGATGTCAGCAAAGGGGGGCAGAGCCCCCGTAACCAGGAGTCCACTTGTTGCCAAGGAAGAAGGCTCAAGCCTGAACTGAATCCAAGGAATGGAGATAGCGGATAAGGGACCATGAGGGATTGAGGTGACTGAGCACCCATCCAGTAACTCCCAGGGGACGCCGCCGACCGACTAATCCACTCGGCCTGAAATAGAGATTGGGGAGTAAGGAAAGAAGACCCGGTAGGTCCTAATGCGGACGCCCCCCAGGCATGTCCGAGACACCACCCCCATTCGCGCCATGGCGAGTAGCCTGGGAGCGAAAGAGAGGCCAAAAACAATGCCTCAATCCGCAGGGTTGGTCCTGCAACACCGACTAGTAACGGTCTTGGTGTCCAGAAGACACAGGGGGAACTAATAAGATCTTGAACTCCACAGGAGGCCGGAAGCCCCCCTTGCACAGGGCGCCTATGTCCCAAGACAGAGATGTCATATAGGGACTACCTGTGAGAGTAGAATTGCCAGGCCTACCATAGGCCAGCATGACCCAGACTGCCTCATACTGTTGAGGGAAGGAGGAAGGTTAATATAGAGGCCATAGCCCCATTCTGTTAAGGGCAACCTGTAAGTAAGCCCAAACTCTGCAGGCCTAGTATGGCCTGCACCAATTCCTGAGGGGAAAACAGGGGCTAGAAGCACCCTGACAACCTCTGAGAGGGACCGCCCAGCAAATGCTATCCTGTGTCCAGGGGAACTACCTCCTGGAATCACCAGAAGGAGAAGATACATTCCTAGATAGGAGTCAGCTGCTGTAGCAGTCCCCAGAAGGGCGAGGGCGTCCCTTCATGCTTGGGAAGTCTTGGCAGATTTGGACTTAGCCCTGCCAGAGGTCCCAGGGCGTTGCCTGCCCACCCCGTGGTGGAAATCCACACCGAACAGTTGGAAGCACACCTCAGGTTCACGTTTGACACTAACGTAGGGAGGGGGAGGGGTGTCCCTGCCCCGAGGAGGCCGGGACGGCCTTCTGCGTAGGGGTGCCTTACCCTTTTTTCCAAAAAGGTCCAAACGGGCCCCAAATAGACGCCGTCCTCTGAAGGGAAGGCCAATGAGAGCCTTTTTCGTAGCATCGTCAGCACCCCACTGTCGCAGCCAGACCAGGCGGCGAATAGCTACCACAAGGGCAGAGGTTCTAGCACACATCTTAATGGTGTCATCCAGCGCTGAGAGGATGAACCTCACAAACACATCACAGTCTGAGAGTGCATTAAACACCCCCCAAGGGGAGGTCCTCAGGTCGGTGGTCAAGTACTTTTTTAATGAGAGTCCTGGCGGCCACCGCAGTGATGGCCGCGGCACAGGCCGGGCGCAGAGCCGTCCCTGCACACGAAAAGGCGTGGGAAGCCAGTCTGTCAATGCGCCGGTTCTCAGCATCCCGAAGGGTACGGTAATAAGGAGCCGTCATGAAGGGGGGGTTAGTAACCCCTGTAATCGGTGCATCCACCACAAGAGGTGCTGACCAAAAGTTAACCACATCAGGAGGGAAAGGGTACTTCCAATCCCAGACCCCTGGGACCCCTTTAAGTTTACAAGGCGATTCCCATTCTTGGGATATAAGATTCTGGAAATGCTCCTGTTCCAGGAATTCCAAGCGCGGCGGCACTGTGTGGAAACTCTCCTTCTTAGGCTTGGAAGCCTCTCCAGGAGGGGAGATAGACAAAACCTCAAAGATCTTAATAAGTAGTTCATCTGTGTCACACAGGCCCCAAGAACCGGGTCCAGAATCATCACGGCTCCCGGGCATCTCATCCGAGGAGCCCGAATCGGAGAATAGCTCACCTTCCTCAGAAGGATCAAGGTCCTGCATAGCAGCAGAGTCATCAGTATCATTAGGAGCCGGAGAGCCAGGAGGCGTCAGGGACCGCTTCTTTCCAGGGCCCAAGCGTTCCGCCAAACTAGACAGCACCTGCTCAGCCGTAGGCAGCCTGCGCGGCACGACTTGCTGGTCATCCCCGCTCGAGTGAGACTCATCAGGAGTGAGATTTAGGTCCGGGGAGACAGGTGTATTGAAGGGAGGTGCAGCCACTGGCAAACCTGATTGCAGGGTCAGTGCCTGTTCAGCACACGGTCCACAGACCCGTGCTCTGTCAGCATCAGCATGGGGCTGACCACACACTGTACACAGCCGATCATGTCCCAGAGGGACCCCGGGTACATAATTCTGAGATGCCTCCATATGGTGATTATCTGAGCAGTATGCCCGCAGGGATTTACGCAATAGGCAACCCTGGATGCCCCAAGACCCGCTAGGAAAGTGGGAGAATTTATGTGGACCCGCTATAATATATGTCAGGCCGGGAGAAGCCACCGAAATCCTGGCGTCTGAAAGACATAATGGGATAAGAGGGCGGTGTCAGTGCCATGCGCAGCCGAATAAAAATCATAGGAATAAATACCGCCCCGGAGGGCACTTACATGACCAAGGGAGGAGGCGGATCGCAACCACGCGCGCGAAGACTGTCAAAATGGCGCCAAGCGAACCTCGAGGGGCGGGCCTGATCTGGCTGTGACGCGGGGCGCGTCATGCCGAGTCCCCGCCTCCCCCAAAGAGCGCGAAGCTCTAACCATCGCAACGTGAATGACAGTAGTGGATAGTACACACATACATAATGTAATTAAGGATATTGCTCTCACGCTAGAGAATGATGCTGCCGCCCGGGCAGCACACTCATGTAATGAAAGGACAAACATGCGCGCAATCATAAGGCTTATGTGAAGCAAGGAGCAAATGAAAGATCAACGGCCTTAACGTGTTACGTTACACTAGGACTGCCACACATACCCCCCCCCCTTTCTTTTCCCCCGAGCTACGGGAGGAGGCGGGGGAGAAACGGACCTGCATCCAGGGATTATCGCTATGAGGGGCACGGGCAACAATGCGGGAGGGGCTTCTAATGGAGGCTCACCATCGGCCTAAACCGCCTACCCTATGGTGGGGGATTGCGGTGGAGCGTAGCTCCGTGAGCACACGAGGTGCTGCCTACCTTCACCCGACCAGCGCAGCCCAGGCTGGGAGGCACATCTGTATCGAAGAGGACGGGTGGAAATAGTCCCGCAGGGCCGCAGGCTGTAATAGCCCCGCTCACCTGCGAGAGAGTTGATACTTCATGTCTTCGCAGTCAGCACTGCAGAGAAATCTGGGGATTTGTGGGAGGTCCCTGGGTATATGAAGGGCCGGGAGGAGCCTGTTTTTGCATGTCTGCAGTGAACAGCGCCCTCTGGCGGAGGATTACCCATGTGTAAGTATTATAGATGGAGCAGGACGTGCTGTATGCTTAGAATAAGCAGTTAACAAAAGCCGGGAGAAATAATCAACAATCACCATAAAGAGGTAACAAGAACAACAAGGGTGGGGCGGAATGGGACGAGATGTACACCAATAATATCAATTCTACAGGTGAGTAATCATAGAATTGTATTCTTTGTGTACATCCCGTCCCGTTCCAGAAGATATCCTTTCTCAAGGGACATCCAATAGCAGTGTCCGTAAGGCAGGATGGGATCCCCAAAGGCGGCAACAAACAGTCTAAACCACTGCTGCCTGAAGAACTTTGCGGCCAAAAGCAGCATCAGCTGAGGCCCTAACATCAACCTTGTAAAACTTAGCAAAAGTATGAACAGAAGACCAAGTTGCGGCCTTGCAAACTTGTTCAACAGAGGCTTGGTGCTGAAAAGCCCAAGAGGCACCAAGCCACGAGTAGAATGAGCAGTAAAGCGGAAAGGAGGTTTCTTTCCCTTAGCAGAATAAGCCTGAACAACAGCCTGACAGATCCACTTACCGATAGTGGATTTAGCAGGAGCCTGGCCCTTCTTAGGACCAGACAGAACCACAAAGAGAGCATCAGTCTTCCTGAAGGGTTCAGTAGCCACCAAATAAATCTTCACAGCCCTAACAACATCAAGAGAATGTAAAACCCTTTCCTTGGGGTTACTAGGATTAGGGCACAAAGAAGGCAACACAATGTCCTGATGAAAAGCAGACACAACCTTAGGCAGAAAGTCAGTTTTAAAGCGAAACATGACCTTGTTCTGGTGTCTTTCAAAATAAGGAGGCTTGATGGAAAGCACCGCCAATTCAGAAACACACCTGACTGAGGTAATAGCCACCAAAAAGGCTACCTTGACAGTGAGAGTGGATAAAGCCACCTCCTGCAAAGGTTCAAAGGGAGACCCCTGCATGGCAGACAAAACCAAGTTCAAATCCCAAACAGGTAACATGGGCTTGCGTGGAGGACGCACATGAGTAACACCTTGAAAGATGGTCTTAACCAGATGATGCTGAGCAAAAGACCTTTGGAAAAACACAACAAGAGCAGAGGCATGGCCCTTCAGCGTACTAAGCTGAAAACCCATATCCAAACCATTTTGTAAGAACTCCAAAATCCTGGTAATTGAGAACACCCAACATGGAAATGATCTGGACTCACACCAGTCAATGTAAGCATGCCAAACCCGGTAGTAAAAGACGAAGACTTTTTCCTAGCTCTGATCATGGTATTAACTACAGAGGCCGGCAACCCCTTATCCATCAAGATGGAGGTTTCAGCAGCCAGGCCGTCAAAGCCAGCGTTTGTAAATTGGGGTGGGGGAGCCGCCCTTGAGTGAGCAGGTCCGGCACCAGGGGCAGTACGAACTGATCTACCGCCAACTGTACGATTTCTGCGAACCAAATTCTTCTTGGCCAACACGGGGCCACCAATACGGGGCCACCAGACTCCTGGGCTATTTTGCACAGTACCTTGCCCAGCAAAGGAAACGGAGGAAAAAAATAAAGGAGCTGAAAGCTCTTCCAAGACATTGTCAGAGCATCCACTGACAGGGCCAGGGGATCCTGTGACAGGGATACAAAAATTGGGAGCTTGTGATTGTGACATGAAGCAAAGAGATCCACATCAGACTGGCCCCAGAGGAGACACAGAGAATGAAACACCCTGTTGCTGAGGGACCATTCCCCCATGCGGGAGGCCCCCCTGCTCAGAGAGTCTGCTTCCAGATTCTCCACTCCCGGAATGTACAGTGCCGAGATACAGAGAATATTGTCCTCCGCCCAGGACAGAATCAGGGATACTTCCTTTAGAGCCCTCTTGCTCCTGGTTCCTCCCTGATGATTGATGTAAGCCACTGCTGTCTTGTTGTCTGAGCGAATCTGAACTGCCAGACCCCGAAGGTGCAAGGTCAGCTGGTAAAGCACTAATCTTACTGCTCTCAGATCCAGATTTTTGATTGGGGCATGGGCCTCTTGAGGACCCCACTGCCCCTGGAATTTCAGGGACCTCCAAAAACCCCTCCAACCTGTCAGGCTGGCATCCGTGGTGACCACCTCCCAGCAGGGAGTCAGAAAAGATCTGCCCAGAAGCAGATTCCTTGGGTCCCGCCACCATGACAGAGACCGTCTGACCAGAGAGGGCAGAACAAAAACCTGGTCCAAAGATCCTGGGTCCCGATCCCACACAGACAAGAGATGAACCTGGAGAGGACTCATGTGAAACTGAGCGTATGGGACAGCTTCGAAGCTGGACACCATCAGACCCACCAGCTGCATAGCCTGTCTGATGGACAGACGAGGACAAGAAAGAAGCAGTTTTTGCACCTGAAGACCCTCTAACTTCAGCTGAGGGAGAAATAGCTTGACTTGAGAGGTATCCAGAGTCATTCCTAGAAAAGTCTTTATCCTGGAAGGAGACAGGGAAGATTTGGGAAGATTAATCACCCATCCAAACTTTTCCAGAGTGGAGATGACCATCCGAACATCCAACTCTGCTTGTTGTAAAATCTGGGAAGCTACAAGAATGTCGTCCAGATAAGGAAGAATGCGAATGCCCTGAGACCTCAGCAGAGCCATTACTCCCGCCAACACCTTGGTGAACACCCTGGGAGCCGAAGTAAGGCCGAATAGCAGAGCCACAAACTGGTAATGCTGATCTTCCACTGCGAACCTGAGAAATTTTTGATGGCCTGCAAAAATTGGAACGTGAAGGTAAGCATCCTTGATGTCTATAGAGGCCAAGAAGTCCCCTGGGCGAAGAGAATTTATGGCAGAACGCAGAGTCTCCATGCGAAAGTGCCTGAAACTGACAAATTTGTTGAGGAGCTTTAAATCCAGGATAGGCCTGACTGATCCGTGCTTTTTTGGAACAGTGAAAAGATTGGAATAATAGCCCATGCCCCTTTCCCACAGAGGGACAGGGCAAATGACCCCCAAATCCAGTAGATTTTAGACAGCCAAGCACAGACACTGAGCTGACAGGGGGTCCTGAGCCATCCATGATTTTGTGAATCTTGGGGGCGGCCAGGCGATAAACTCTATCTTGTAACCGGAGGAGACTACCTCCTGAATCCACCGGTCTGAGACAAGATGTCTCCAGATGTGAGCAAAAAACCGAAGCCACCCCCCCCCCCACCCGGATGGGTGAGGGCGCCCCTTCATGCCTGCGGTGGTTTGGGAAAGGATTTTGGCTTAGAACCCCAGGAAAGACCGGGCTTGCCACGTCCTCTGCCTCTGCCCCATGACTCACCACGGCCTCCCGCGGGGGGGGAGCTCCCCTTCCTCTTCTGGGGGAATAAAAGGGGGAGAGAGCAGCTCTGGCCCTCCGAAAGGGCCCGAGTGGCTTCTTGCGTTGAGGCAGCTTACCTTCCTTGGCAAACAGATCCAGACGTTCTCCAAAAAGGCACATTCCTTTAAAAGGGGCCCGGTAAGAGCCTTCTTAGCAGCAATATCAGCCATCCATTGGCGCAGCCAAACAGAACGGCGTAAGGCAACCAGCAAGGTAGAGGTTCTGGCACACATTCTAATGGCATCTGCTAGGGCAGCAAGAACATAAGTAGTAAATTCGTCACAATACATAAACCAATTAAATACATCTCTGCCTAATACCGCAGAACCACCCTCCAAGGCACTTCTGATCAGTCTTCTAATTGTCACAGTAGTAATAGCAGATGCACACACAGGGCGCAGAGTGGTCCCCGCACAGGCAAAACCATGTGTGGCCAGCTGATCAATGCGTTGATCTTCCACATCTTTTAAGGTGGTAGAGTCAGGTGAGTGCACCACAGAGGTGTGGGATAATCCCAGAATTGGTGCCTCTACCTCAGGAGGGGGAACACCATAATTTAGAGGTATCCAGGGGAAAGGGATACCTCCTGTTCCAGCTCTTAGGTACACCTGGAAGTCTGCTGGGCTTTTCCCATTCATGCAAAACAATATTGTTAAAATGAGCCTGAGCAGGGAATTCCCAGCACGGTTTAACAGCACAAAATAATTCTCCCTGATGCTGCGGGGGGGGGGGGGTGTTGGGCAACAGGGGGAGATATTTCAAGCACTTCAAATAAATGGGCAAGAAGCTTGTCAGTATCAGCTGCATCCCATAATTCTCCCTCCGGGGAAAAACCAACAATGTCTTCCAGCGCTTTAGAAGTCATAGGGCAAACATAGGAATTATTCATCAAATGCCGTGTCTTGCCAATAGCTTTGCGCGGCTCATAACTACCCATACGCCTCTCCAGATCAGCCAATCTAGTAGCAAATTCAGACTGGGCATCCCCAGAAGCATGAGCCACAACCGGAGCTGAATGCAAGAGAGAGGGAGCAGGCAATGTCTCAGGGGAAGCTGCCCTCAGCAGGGGCATCCCAGACAACCGCGCAACAATCTGCTGGGCGCAGGAGAGACAGACCTTGAAGTCGCCAGGTACAGGGGAAATCCCACAATCAGTACAGAACTGGCCTTGTCCCGAAGGAACCCCGGACTCATTGTTTTGAGAAGCCTCCATATGGTGATTATTATGGCTCGCAAGGCCAAATGGGAGTAATGCCAAAGCAAACCTGGGATGCCCGCTATGCACCACAAGGGAAGTGGGAGGATTTAGAATATAAGACAAATTCACTTAATGAAAACTAAAGGCTGTGAGAAACCACTAGTTCTATAGGCCTAAAAGACAAGATGAAATCCCGTAAGCACAAGAATGTAACATTAAAAGATAAAAAACAGCCCGCCAGGGCACTTACAGACCGCACACGGGAGCGTCATTCACGCAGCACCGGCAAGAAAAAATGGCGCCGAGACATACACCTCAATGGGCGAGCCGCGGGGGAGCGACGCAAAATGAGTCACTAGCCCCGCCCACCTCCCTCCGAAGAGCGCGAAGGAACACGCTCACATGACTTGGACAGCCAATGGCTGCGCCGTTAGAATTCTGAGGTAAATGTCGCCGCCCTCGGCCCCGGCGGTGTACAGAAGCACAAATATAGATACAGTTCTATCAAATTAAACGCAGAACACTGCCTATGCACTCCAGAACATAAAACCCAAAGGTGCCACACAATATTGCATGTAATAAATAAACACCCCCCCCTCTTCCCCAAGGAGATTAAGAGGAAGGAGGGGAGACAACGGTAATGGAACCACTATAGATGGAAAGGGGGACAGGTACACAAAAGCGGGCAGGGCATCCCATAAGGCTCACCATAGCCTAAACCATCTACCCTTTGGTGGGGGAGTTGCGGCGGAGCATAGCTCCTTGGCACCTAAAATGGCGCTGTCTACCATCACCCAAACGCTACAGCCAAGGCTGGGAGGCATTGTAGAACGGTTGGGGAATAGCTCAACAGGTCCATAGGGCCAACAACCCCGCTCACCTGCCTAAAAAGAGCCACTTTCTCGTCCTGGCAGTCCGAGACTGAAGAGAAAAACTGGGGTCTTGTGGGAGGAGCCTAGGTATATATAGGCCGGGATGAATAACCCATGAGTAAGGATATCTTCCAGAAGGGGACGGGATGTACACAAAGAATACTAGATATTTTATGTCAGGCAAATGATGCATAGCTCGACCAATGAACGAAGTCTCGTTGATCAACTGATCACAAATCGGACTGTGGAAATGGGCCATTAAGCAATATGGTAAAAACTGGGTATGAACAGAGAAGGCAAAGAAAGCATTAGAACTTATCTTTTTATAATTTGGAGTTGGAAAATGTTGAGAAATTTGATACAAATAACTTGTTGCAGCACAGGCCAGTAAAAAAAGATCAAGTTCCTGGCTGATCCAGACACCTGTTTGGGCGATTCAGCAGCATGATTTTCTCTGAGAAAACACATTTTTTTTCCGAAGCAATTCAGCACCATTTTTAGCTGTGCAAATATTTTCGGAAAATAGCACAAGTAGATCAGTTCAGAGCATTTGTTCTCACAGTTGGGTTAAATTAGTTGCAAGACGCTGGATTGGATACATGCAAAAGTAGTATTGTTTTAAAATATTAAAAAGAGTGTACCCCCCAAATAACCCAGGCACAAGGCATAGGGGCTGGTAGCCCAGGCTTCAGTGGCCCACTGGCCCTGCCAGTATACCAGCCCCTCCCCATGGGTACACGCCTGGAAAAACATCAGGTCTATACCAATAGGCAACGGACGATCCTGCTCCACAGTGCCTCAAAAGGGGGAGCGGGGTAGCGACATATCAACCACCAGTGCCGGAAGGTTACGTGCCAGACTCTTGACCCTGTGAGCTAGTATAGAGGTCTCATAGACCCTCTATCAGTTCACCCCAAGTAAAGGTGCAATAAAGTACAACACACAAACATGAATACTCTGAATTTGACTACTTCTCCGGTCGGGCAGGATTTTCAGTGTTCTACAATGGGTTATCCTTTACCTTGGGGCACCGGGGGTGTGGAAGAGCCTGGTGCCCATCAGTATGAATCAATGGGCACCTCTGGGAGATCAACTGACTCATCCCAAAAGGCAAAGGGACTGGTATGCCAGGGGAAAGGTACACTTTTTTCATTACATCTTTACATGTAAGATCAAAGGAAAAACAAGAAAAAAACGTTAATGCTTGTCATTTAAAAAAAAAGCACCCCCAGCACCCCTGTAAGATAATCAGATCCATACCATAGGGAATGGCTGTTAACGTTATTAAATATTATCCATTTAAAGTTTATTTAATATAATGTTTGATATTTTTGACAAAAACGATGCTAGCTTTTGCGAGAGTCTAATGAGTAACAGTCATTTGAGACATGCGAACTCACACCATGTGAAAAATATTCGGGTGGTTCCCTTTACCACCCACCACCCGGATATTTTCCATCCAGGCACATATGTTGGGATATCTGTACTTTGTGTGAACAGTTCGGTGAAAAAAAAACTTGGCATAAACTGGTATAATTCAGGTCATGGTAAATGAACCACATTTTCTGCAGACACATCATGGATGCTTTTTTCTCAATTCTGCCCAAGGCCATTGAAACATGAAAGGAACAGGGTTATTACAGGCAAACTTGTTTTTGGACTTTTTTTTGCAGGTGACTGACAGTGTAAAATTTACACAGGGGGGTTGGGTTAATGTAATGAATGTAACAAAGGGGAGCAGAGGTTTCCTCTGATAATTACTTGCGGTCTGTCAGTCAGACTCTCCAGATACAGACATGTCAGCAGATACCTAAAGGCCATGTGGAGAGCCTGCATATGGCCATTTCCAAACCAGAAGCACAAAATACATTTCATTCAGTTGAGAATAAAACAGTAAAACCTAAACCTCTTAGAGGTGTATCTGCATTTGAATGGTTCCCATTAAAGACATTTAATATTGCTACCCTGATGGTTTTACGTTCTGAGCAATGTATCCACATATGCATGTGGATACATTGCCCTTCCTCAAAGCAATGTATCCACATGGAACAAACAGAAAACCATAACCATTCTCCTTATAAACCTAGAAGAACCAATAGGAGGCAGACAGGGGTTGATTGTTCCCCATCTGATTTCACATGCGCAGCGCAGGCTCGCTCCCAGTTTTCGGGCGGGGGACACAAATAGGGATGACCAAGGACAGGGGACAAAACCTTCACTGTAAGCTTGTGTGAATAGGTATTTAGCATGAACAGGTTTTTATCAGAATTGCACTTCTGTACACTTGACCAGAATCTGACATTCTGACATCCAAAATGTCATGGGGGCAGGTTGTTCCGGTGGCCAGCACCGAGGATGTGACGGGCCAGCGGCCAATCATGGGACTCCAAACATCAGGTCTATACCAATAGGCAACAGGTGATTCTGCTCCCCAGGGCCTAAGAAGGGAGAGCGGGGTAGTGGCATATCACCCACCAGTGCAGGCAGGTTACGTGCTAGCCTCTTGACCCTGTGAGCTAGTATAGAGGACAAAAGTGCTCTTGAGCAAGGTGCCTAACCCCCCCAACTGCTCCGCCGGCATTGTAATTAGTGCAGTCGACTGCCATTCCCATTCCATTTTGGGGAACCTGAAAGCTGATAAAAAATTAGAAACTTTATGTTAGGCACTTACCTCGTCGCCGTCCCTGGTCCCGCGACGCGCTGTCGGGTGGCGCCCGGTTGGCTGCTGCCCGACGGTCCCCGGGTGTGCCGGCTCCTCAGCGTTGTCGTGGGGGTCGGGGGTCGGCGGCGCGGGACGGTGTCGGCGGCCGCGCCGCAGCCCGCTCTGCGCGGCTGCGCGGGCCCGCCAGGCTCCCTCTCGATGCGGCGCTTCCCCCTCCCGGCGGGGGCGCGCCCGATCTACAACGTGCTCGCGCGCGCGCGCGAGCACGTCTTCCTTATGCCTCCCGGCGGCGCTTTCCCCAGCGCGCCCGCCGGGGGCAAGTGTCAAAAACACCCAATCCGTGACCCGATCAGAGGAGTGGACCCAGGGACTGGTCGGCCTGTCTGGCCTGGGCCGTCCAGCTCCTGGGACCACTCCTGTTTTATTGTGTGCACCAATCACCTTTGTTCCCTCCATTGCCCCTTTTCCCCACTGGCCAGTACTCCCTATAAAGCTGCACTGCTCCAGTATCCCAGTGCCCGTTATAGCTTCTGGGTTCTGGATGTGCGTTGCTGTGTCTCTAGTGAATACTTTGGATTTGGACTTTGACTATTCTCGCCTGCCGCCTGCCCCGACCATCTGCTTTGCCTGACCACTCTTTTGCCTGACCCTCCTGTACCTCGCCTGTGACCTCCTGGATTTGACCTCGGCTACCCTCGACTACCCTTTCGTTATCTCCCTCGGAAACCTCGCCTGTGACCTCCTGGTTTGACCTCGGCCTGAATTACGGACTTTCGCACCCGGCATCCTCATTCGGGATTCCCTGCCAAACATCATTCTGCACCTTAAGCCGTTATCCTTTGCGCCTTTTAAGTCCTGGGGGCAACCGACTGGGAGAGGCATTACCCGTGTCTCCTACAAGCGGGGGCTTGTCTATAGGCGGAAGTGGCGGTGGAGATTGGGGGATATCGGCTTAAGACAGACGGGTGTTTGGTATAGTCCTGACATTATAACGGGCCAGAAAGAATGGACCAAATCCTGGAACAGGTACAAGCCTTAACTGCGGCTGTAGAGCACCTGGCTCACCGGGTTGCGGCCCAGGAGAACCGTCCTGCTCCTATGGTCCCCAGTCCTCAGGGGACTCCGGCCGCAGCCGCTGTGGAACCCAAAATTCCACTTCCGGAGAAATTCCATGGCGACAGAGCAAGGTTTGCCAACTTCCGGGACTCCTGCAAATTATATTTCCAGCTTCGGCCTGTCTCTGCGGGGTCTCAAGAGCAGCGGGTTGGGCTGATCATCTCTCTTCTTCAAGGGGATCCACAATCTTGGGCCTTCAGCTTATCATCTCAGGACCCGGCTCGTCTCTCCGTGGACAGTTTCTTTTCCGCGATGGAAATTCTGTATGACGACCCCGATAAAGGGGCAACGGCTGACGCTAAACTACGTACTCTTCGCCAGGGACGCCGTCCAGCCGAAGACTACTGCTCAGAATTCCGGCGCTGGGCAGTGGACTCACGCTGGAATAATCCTGCCCTCTGCGGCCAATTCCGGCTTGGATTGGCCGATTCCATTAAGGATACATTGGTGAACTATCCGGAACCTCAGACCCTAGACGAGTTAATGCACCTCGCCATTCGCATTGACCGTCGTCTTCGGGAAAGGCGCCTTGAGAAAGGGTCACATTCCGAGTCAGTTCTAAGACCTGAGGCCCCAGTAGCGCAACCAGCTGAAGAACCGATGCAACTGGGCGCCACAAAACTCACTGAAGTTGAAAGACGTCGGCGCTTATCCGAGGGGCTGTGTCTGTACTGTGGCGGAACTGGTCACATGGTCAGACTGTGCCCAAAGAAGCCGTCGGGAAACTTCAGAGCCTAGGGGGTTTCGAGGGGGCCCTCCTAGGCTGTAAGGTATCACCTCACGTATCGTCACCAGTTCTTATCCCGGTGCAGCTTAAAGTTAATTGTAATTATTTGAATTTAAAGGCTCTCTTAGACTCTGGAGCAGCAGGGAACTTCCTTGACGCTGAGCTAGCCCAGAGTTTAGGAATTATGCTCCAGTCCTTGTCCACACCCATCCGAGTTTCAGCCATCGATGGCACACCTGTTGCAGGGGGGTTAGTACAGTTTAGAACCCCTCCTATACATTTTAAGGTGGGAGCTAATCATTCTGAAGTTATCAGTTTTCTAGTCCTGAGTATGCCTAGCACCCCTTTAATTTTGGGATTGCCTTGGTTACAGGAGCACAATCCCCAAATTGACTGGGCCTCGGGACAAATTATGAAGTGGGGGCGTCAATGCTTTCAGACTTGTTTGGAACTTCCGGTTCGGGTCACGCAATTATCTCCAACTAGAGTTCCCACTCCATACCTAGAATTTGCTGACGTCTTCTCAGAAAAGGCGGCAGACAAACTTCCTCCCCATAGACCGTGGGATTGCCCCATTGAACTCCTTCCTGGTACCATGCCTCCTAGGGGTAGAATTTTTAATTTAACCCGAGCTGAGAATCAGGCTATGCGGGAATATATTGCAGAAAATCTAGAAAAGGGGTTTATCAGGGCATCTTCTTCCCCAGCAGGAGCAGGATTTTTTTTTGTCGAGAAGAAGGATGGGGGGCTCCGCCCATGTATCGATTATCGGGGTCTAAACAATATAACTATTAAAAACAAATATCCCTTACCCCTTATTGAGGGGCTGTTTACGCAGGTGGCTGGGGCCCAAGTCTTCTCTAAGCTGGATCTCCGGGGCGCTTACAACCTTATCAGGATAAGGCAGGGAGATGAGTGGAAAACGGCCTTCAATACTCTCGAGGGGCATTATGAGTATTTGGTTATGCCATTTGGTTTATGCAATGCCCCCGCGGTCTTTCAAAGTTTTGTAAATGAGATTTTTAGAGACTACCTTGGCCGATTTGTAGTTGTCTATTTAGACGACATTTTGATTTTCTCCTCGTCTCTTGTCGAACATCGCCAACATGTACGCATGGTCTTGCAAAAACTTAGAGAAAACTGTTTATATGCTAAGTTAAAAAAGTGCCAGTTTGAAGTCTCAGAGGTTCCTTTTCTCGGCTACATAATTTCTAATTCTGGTCTATCCATGGATCAATCTAAGGTGAAGGCAGTATTAGATTGGGAGCAACCCAGGGATCTGAAAGGCCTGCAGAGGTTTTTAGGCTTCGCAAATTTTTACAGGAGGTTCATTAAAAACTTTTCTTCCCTAGTAACCCCGTTGACAAATCTTACCAAGAAAGGGGGGTACCCGTCAGTTTGGCCGGTTCAAGCTGTTCAGGCTTTTGAGAAATTGAAAGGGGTCTTTAGTTCCGCTCCAGTGTTGGTTCATCCGGACGGCCAATTGCCCTTTTTTGTGGAAGTGGACGCCTCCGAGATTGCTGTGGGGGCGGTTCTATCTCAATATCGCGGGTCACCTGAGCGCCTTCATCCTTGTGCTTTTTTTTCTAAGAAATTCTCGGCGGCCGAAAGGAATTATGATATCGGTAACCGAGAATTGTTGGCTATCAAGTTGGCCTTTCAAGAGTGGAGGCACTGGCTAGAGGGGGCTCAGTACCCAGTCACAGTCTTTACGGACCATAAAAATCTAGAGTACATCCAATCCGCAAAAAGACTAACTCCAAGACAGGCTCGCTGGTCCTTATTCTTTTCCCGGTTTAACTTCTCTATAACCTATAAACCTGGGTCCAAAAACGTTAAAGCTGATGCCCTGTCTCGGAGTTTTTCTTTCTCTGACCTTCCCGAAAGGATGGATGTGCCCATATTGCCCCACTCCCTGGTGGTAGCCGCCATCCAACCTCAACTTCCTGATCTAGCTCGGTTTCAGGCCGAAGCCCCACCCGAAAAACCTGACTCGGTCCAGTTTGTGCCCTCTCTTTACCGCACTGCCTTTTTGTCTCATTTTCACGAAACCAAAACAGCGGGTCATCCGGGGGTAAAGAAAACTATTGCTTTATTGTCCCGCCAAGTCTGGTGGCCATCCATTAGGAGCGATGCACAGAAATTTGTCCTAGCCTGTAAGGTCTGTGCTCGGAGTAAGGCTTTAAGACACTCCCCTGAAGGCCCTCTACTACCATTGCCCATTCCTGCCTCTCCGTGGACCCACTTGGCCATGGATTTCGTTACGGATCTTCCCCCTTCCCAGGGATATACCGTTATTTGGGTGGTAGTGGACCGTTTTAGCAAAATGGCCCACTTCATCCCTTTAAAAAAGCTTCCCACAGCTCAAATCTTAGCACAACTCTTTATCACGCACATTTTTAGAATCCACGGTATCCCGGTAGATATTGTTTCGGATAGGGGGGTCCAATTCGTCTCCCGGTTTTGGAGGGCTTTCTGTGCTAAGCTGGGCTTCACCGTCTCTCTTTCTTCGGCATTCCACCCTCAGTCGAATGGGCAAACCGAAAGAACAAATCAATCTTTAGAACAGTATTTGCGTTGTTTCACGGCTGATACTCAGACGGATTGGGCCTTCTTCCTGCCGTTTGCTGAATTTGCATTAAACAACGCTTCACATTCTTCCACAGGGGTTTCTCCCTTCCATTGTGTTTATGGCAAAGATCTGAAATTCTCAGCCCTTTCGGATCAACCCTCCAGTGTTCCCTCCTTGGATGACTGGGTTTCCAAATGGCCGGGGTTATGGAATAAAATCCAGCAACATCTGACTAAGGCTGTTTTTCAACACAAAAAATTTTCAGATCGTAAACGTTCTTCCAATTCTGGTTATGAGGTGGGAGATTGGGTTTGGCTTTCCACCAAGAATTTGGCCTTACGCCAGCCCTCCGCTAAGTTAGGCCCTAAATTTATCGGCCCCTTCCCCATAACACGAAAAATTAATCAGGTTACGTATCGATTGGCCCTCCCTTCCTCCATGAAAATCTGTAAATCCTTTCACGTTTCACTTCTTAAGCCTGCAAAAAACCATGAGTCTAATAGTCCTCCTAGTCCTGTGTTAGTTGATGGGCATCAGGAGTTTGAGGTTGCCCGGGTTCTTGATTCCCGCTTTTTTCGAAACTCTCTTCAATATTTGATTGACTGGAAGGGATACGGCCCGGAAGAAAGATCTTGGGTTCCGGCCAGAGAGGTCCATGCGCAGAATTTGGTAAAGAGGTTCCATAGAGAGAATCCTTTGAAACCCAGCTTGGAGGGTCCAGTGGCCCCTCCTCAGGGGGGGGGTAATGTTAGGCACTTACCTCGTCGCCGTCCCTGGTCCCGCGACGCGCTGTCGGGTGGCGCCCGGTTGGCTGCTGCCCGACGGTCCCCGGGTGTGCCGGCTCCTCAGCGTTGTCGTGGGGGTCGGGGGTCGGCGGCGCGGGACGGTGTCGGCGGCCGCGCCGCAGCCCGCTCTGCGCGGCTGCGCGGGCCCGCCAGGCTCCCTCTCGATGCGGCGCTTCCCCCTCCCGGCGGGGGCGCGCCCGATCTACAACGTGCTCGCGCGCGCGCGCGAGCACGTCTTCCTTATGCCTCCCGGCGGCGCTTTCCCCAGCGCGCCCGCCGGGGGCAAGTGTCAAAAACACCCAATCCGTGACCCGATCAGAGGAGTGGACCCAGGGACTGGTCGGCCTGTCTGGCCTGGGCCGTCCAGCTCCTGGGACCACTCCTGTTTTATTGTGTGCACCAATCACCTTTGTTCCCTCCATTGCCCCTTTTCCCCACTGGCCAGTACTCCCTATAAAGCTGCACTGCTCCAGTATCCCAGTGCCCGTTATAGCTTCTGGGTTCTGGATGTGCGTTGCTGTGTCTCTAGTGAATACTTTGGATTTGGACTTTGACTATTCTCGCCTGCCGCCTGCCCCGACCATCTGCTTTGCCTGACCACTCTTTTGCCTGACCCTCCTGTACCTCGCCTGTGACCTCCTGGATTTGACCTCGGCTACCCTCGACTACCCTTTCGTTATCTCCCTCGGAAACCTCGCCTGTGACCTCCTGGTTTGACCTCGGCCTGAATTACGGACTTTCGCACCCGGCATCCTCATTCGGGATTCCCTGCCAAACATCATTCTGCACCTTAAGCCGTTATCCTTTGCGCCTTTTAAGTCCTGGGGGCAACCGACTGGGAGAGGCATTACCCGTGTCTCCTACAAGCGGGGGCTTGTCTATAGGCGGAAGTGGCGGTGGAGATTGGGGGATATCGGCTTAAGACAGACGGGTGTTTGGTATAGTCCTGACACTTTAAACTTATCAGGAGAGACTCAAAGTGGACCAGCCGTTTTTTTTTTTTTTTACTTTAAATTAAAAAAAAAAAGGTAATTAATAAGCATGCAAACCACTGCATGCTTATTAAAGACATACTCACCTTACCTACCCGCCGGCTCCTAGACATTTTGCTCCCACCCTGACATCTTTCTACACCGAGGAGCATAAGACATCTCGCTCCCGCGCTGCCATCTTGCTACACTGGGAGTATGTATCCCAAAATCCTCCCGGGTGAAACCTTTGACCCTCCTGGTGGACAGAACAGCTGGCTGACACCGGGAGCAGCGGTGGTGCAGTGAGCGAATGACGGCATCAAGCGGCGCAAGTTGCTGCTCGATGAGGTAAAAAATAAAATTCTGTGAAGTACTCACCTGTAGAATTGGTATTATTTGTATAGAGTACGTCCTGCTCCAGATATAATACTTACACTTGGGTTATCCTCCGCCAGATGGCGCTGCACTGCAGAGACATGGAAAAACAGGCTCCTCCCGGCCCTTCAAATACCCAGGGACCTCCCACGAATCCCCAGCATTGAAAAGCAGTGAACAAGAAGCCGGGAGAATTAAACCACCCAGAAGACTGGTAATGATAACAATTATAACAATCACCATACAGGGGATCCAGAATAATGCAACAACAGGGTGGGGTGAGGTTTAAACTACTGCCGCTTGCAAAACCTTGCGGACAAAAACAGCATCAGCTGAGGCCCTAACATCAACCTCGTAAAACTTTGAAAAGGTATGAACAGAAGACCAAGTAGCGGCCTTGCAAACTTGGTGCTGGAAGGCCCAAGAGGCACCAATAGCACGAGTGGAATGAGCAGTAAGGCGGAAGGGAGGATTCTTCCCCTTAGCAGAATAGGCCTGAATCACAGCCTGACGAATCCATTTGCTAATAGTAGACTTGGCAGGAGCCAAGCCCCTCCTAGGACCAGAAGGGACCACAAAAAGAGAATCAGTCTTCCTGAAGGCTGCAGTGACTACCAGGTAGTACTTCAGACACCTTACCACATCCAAGGAATGCAAAACCCTTTCCTTAGTGTTGCTAGGATTAGGACACAATGACGGAAGGACAATATCCTGATTCAAATGAAAGGCAGACACCACCTTTGGAAAATCTGGCTTAAAGCGGAACACCACCTTGTCCTGGTGTCTCTCGTAGTATGGGGGCTGAATAGACAGAGCCGCCAGCTCAGACACGTGCCTGACCGAAGTAATAGCCACCAGAAAAACAACTTTGAGGGTAAGTACAGCCAGAGCAGCATCCTGAATAGGCTCAAAGGGAGCACCCTGTAAGGCAGACAAAACCAGGTTCAAGTCCCAAACAGGGACCATAGGCTTACGCGGGGGACGCACGTGAGTGACCCCCTGAAATAAGGTCTTAACCAAGGAATGCTGTGCAAAAGACCTCTGAAAGAAGACAGACAGGGCAGAAACCTGACCCTTCAGAGTACTGAGTTTTAAACCCAACTCCAATCCATGTTGTAAAAACTCCAGAATTCTAGGGATTAAGAATTCCCTGCAGGGGAGAGACCTAGACTCACACCAGTCAATGTAGGAACGCCATACCCTATAATAGGTGGCAGAAGAAGTTTTCTTCCTAGCCTGTACCATGGTATCCACCACTGAGGCAGACAAGCCTTTCTCCATCAAGATGGAGGTTTCAGCAGCCAAGCCGTCAAAGCCAGAGTTTGTAAACTGGGATGGCGTAGGGAGCCCTGAGTGAGTAGATCTGGCTCCTCCGGCAGGACGTACTGGTCTACTGCCATTTGTACCACGTCTGCGAACCACACTCTTCTTGGCCACCTCGAGGCCACCAGAATCACTGGCACCCTTTCCAGGGCAATCTTGCGCAGAACCCTGCCCAGCAGGGGAAACGGGGGGAAGTCATACAGAAGCCGTCAGACTTCTCCTCAGATCAGCTCCCCCTCGTCCGAAAGGGTATGATCATATAGATGAGTAAACTCATCAGACTCTGTAGGGAATGGAGCAGAGTCAGGGACAATGTGCCGCTTTTTTGCGGTAGCCTTGCGCGCTAGAGTACTAGCAAGCAATTTTTCAACACTGGCCAGTCTAGTAGCCACATCAGGATGAGAATCCCCGCTTGTATTGGGGGTTAGACTCAGACTTGGTGGGGTAGGTGAAGTGAGGCGAGGTGCAGACTCAGCCCCAGGAGGGGCGGGAAGTAGCAGTAACGCCTGCTGTGCACAAGGGACGCAGACCCAAGCATTGTCACCGTTGATAGATGAGACCCCACAAGCTACACACAGCCGGGCTTGTCCCGAGGGAACCCCGTTAACAATATCCTGGGATGCCTCCATATGGTGATTAATGGGCACAATAGGCCAGTAGGGATTGACGCTGTAAGCTACCCTGGATGCCCCAAAGACCCACAGGGAAGTGGGAGTAATTATACTCCAACTGGGAAATACACCGGGCCGGGAGAAGCCACTGGATTCGACGTCTGAAAGACATAATGGGAATAGGGATATCAGAGCCATGCGCAGTAAGTAAGACAAATGAAAATCGCCCGCGAGGGCACTTACAGATCGAGGGAGGAGGAGGACCGTTACCACGTGCGCGCGCGATGAGCATCGAAATGGCGGCAAGCGGACCTCGAAGGGCGGCCAGAGCGGGCTGTGACGCGGAGCGCGCCAAACCAGGTCTCCGCCCCCCGAAGAGCGCGAAGCTCTGAAAACAGTAGTCAGCGCAGACAGCAGAGTGAATGACACACTATAGAAGCCAAAAACGGGGAATACTTCCCGATGCGCCTGACAACAAATACCAATAAAGACGCCGCAGCGTCTGAGGCGCCGCCTGTTCACGCGCCCGTCAGTAAGGGCAGATAATCGCCCGGCGGCGGCCGATAGACAATTGAAGAACAACAGCGCGGCTCTGACACCAGGTGTCAAGGACAATACTAAGGCCATAACTTGTACTGAATACACCAGACCACCACCCCCCCCTTTCTTTCCCCCCGAACTACGGGGGGAACGAGGGAGAATGGCGACCCTTTGAACAGGGTCCACCGCTACACGGGGTATGGGGCAATAGCGCGGGAGGGGCATCCACAAAAGGCTCACCATTAGCCTAAACCGCCTACCCTTTGGTGGGGGACTGCGGTGGAGCATGGCTCCATAAGCACGCATGGTGCTGCCTACCTTCACCTGACCAGCGCAGCCCAGGCTGGGAGACACATCACAGGGAGGACGGGTGGGAGTAGTCCAACAGGGCCGCGGGCTTTAATAGCCCCGCTCACCTGCGAGAGAGTGACACATCATGTCTTCGCAGTCAGCACTGCAGAGAAATCTGGGGATTCATGGGAGGTCCCTGGGTATTTGAAGGGCCGGGAGGAGCCTGTTTTTCCATGTCTCTGCAGTGCAGCGCCATCTGGTGGAGGATAACCCAAGTGTAAGTATTATATCTGGAGCAGGACGTACTGTATACTAAGAATAGCTGCAGGTGCGAGTCGTCTGGTAGTCTGCAGCTAGCTTTTCATTCATGGAGTGGTGGATTTGGAACCCAGAAGTGGCTTGCAGAAGCAGCTACACAGCAGCCATTACTTGGCTGTGTGGCTGCAGGAAATCTGGATCTGTGCTGGAAAGGTAAGTCCTCTGGGCTTTTTTTGTTTTACACGGTTGGTCCACTTTAATTTGTGCAGTCTGTGAGAAAGAGAGGAGAGAGGGGACATGATTGAAACCTTAAATATGTGAAAGAACTGAATAAGTTTTAGGAGGGAAATGTTTTTAAGAAGAAAGTTAACGATAGAACAAGGGGGCACAACCTGAAGCTAGTCAGAGGGAAGATCAGGCGCAACATTAGAAAAGAGTAAAGGTGTTTGCTTTGTGTTTTGCCGAAAGTGTTTAGTGATCCATATCTTACACAAGCCTTTCCCATGCAGACTCATGTTACTATTCTGCAGTGATGAAAACCAGTTCACTGGTACTTCCCCTCAGAATGTCTCTCTTTACATTGTGTAAGTGGGAATAAGCAGTTAAAGAGTCTTCTTAAGAGAAAGTGCAATGATGATGAGTGCAAAAATAGATAATCATCTAGAGAGCTGTTGAAATCTGTGCTTGAGAGTAAGCTTTGAAGGGGAAGCACAGAAAGAGCAATATTAGTGCAGTGGTTATATACAACAGTTAGCCTACATTTTTCAGAGTTGTAGCTACATGAGGTGGAATAGAGGCAATCACACTGCGGCCCATGAGATTGGGGGACTCCTTTACTTCACTGTGTGCTTTTTTTAAAGGATATGTGCCGATACAACACATTATGCACCCATTGTTTATGCTTCTAGTAGAGTAATCAAGACTACAAAACTATTTCTAATAAAAACAAGCAACCACATTTTAATAGGGCACTTTTCTGTGATCTGATTCTACAGCATAACAATGCACCCGTTACATACAGTAACTGCACCAGGGCCCCAAACCATATTATTTATTAGCATGCTTATAGTAAAAAGTACTGCCTTAGTATTTAACTATATATTCATGTAAACACTTCCCATTCTGAGAAAACAAACTTAATATATATATATATTTACGTTAACAATGCTTTTGATTTTAATTGGTTTGAAATGGGAGACACATCAGAAAGATGTACTTAAACTGAGCAGAGCCTACAAAAGCCATCTGTAGTATTTTATTATCCTTTTGTAAGGTTGCAGTATATCTATTAAATATACACCCACATTTCATATACAAATATGAAGTACCGTATTTTTAGAACAACATTTTATCAATAGTTCGTAGTTATCCTGCAGTTTGTTTGGATATATATGGTTGATATAGATTTCTTTAAAAAAATTTTTTGTTTTTCATTTATTTGTTTTTGATTAAATGTTTAATGGAATTACAATATGTGCACAATCTTTGCATCCATACAATTTTGACTGCATTGAGGGGCAGGAACGATGAGATTTCGGTACAGTTGTGACAGATTGCTTAAAGGAAACTCCCTTTTTGGCAGATTTTTTAGTGTTCTGTCTTATTGTTTTCCTTTTTTGGAATGTAAAATAATCATTTGTGTTAGGATTTTGCCTCCAGAATTGTGATTTACTTATCAGCATGCTGCTTCCAAGTTTCTCATATTACTGGGATTGATAGAGTGAGAGTTGTTTTCATGGTCTTGTTTAAAAATAGACTACAAGTCCCAGAATTCCTTCAATGAACAGGTGAGCTAATCTGCAGCTTTGGTCTAAGCAACCTAACAAACTCTCCAAGTGTGAACGCTGCCAGTAACCCCATAAGATGAGAATGGGTTAATCCTGTCATCTTTGCCTTAGCCAATCAGATGATTAGCAAGCCAGGAGTGAGGAAGTATATGATCAGTACATCTATTGCATCAGCTGATGTACGTTTCTAAGGTTTTCTTTTATAAGACAGAGTTGCAAACAAATAGAGCATTAGACATTTAACAGATGAACTTAGCACATTGAAGATGTTATTTTGGCACACAATAATGGAACCTTTTAAAAAATGAAAGTGAAATTATCCATTAAGTGATCAATAGAAGTATAAATCCTGGTCCTACTAAAATATGATTTAACCTTAAATCTGGTAAGCAGTTTTTAACACTATTGGTGGAAGATCCTTGGTGTTGGGATACTGCCAGAATCTACTAATGTTGTGGACATTAAAATCAGGGTATTAGCTCTGTGGAGAAAAAGGACCCATAGAGACTGTATTTTAGATTTTGCTCCATGCATTTAGAGAAATTACAATATATTCATTTAATCATTGCTAGCAGCCTTGATTGAATTGCAAGTTGTGGCATATGCTTGACATTGCACATTTTAATCATTATATTGCAGTATCTATACATTTTTATTAGGTTGAAGGATCAGCTTAAAGAACAGCAACCAGCCCTCTCCAAACTGCAGATTGTGCTATATATGTCTTAAAGTGGACCAACACCCAGGATTTTGACTATCCTGGGTTTTGGTCCACTTCGGCGGGGTACCCCGATCGGGGGTGTCCTGCTCTCTGAAACCCCCCAGAAACCCCAAAAAACTCACCTCTCCCCGTTCCCACGTGACCGCGCTGTCCAATCCCCGCCGACGTCCAAGCGGGTGACAGCGGCGTCCAAGACAGCGCGTCCGCCGCCGCCTCCCGCATGTCACTCTCAGCGTGCGCGTGCCCGCGCCGGCCATTCACAGACGGCCGGCGCGGGCACGTCTAGAGGGGCGCGCGGGAGGCGGCGGCGGCGGATCAGGTAAGGAGCTTGGGGTTTTTTTGGGGGGTTTCACCCCGCGGGACATCCCGATCTCGGATGTCCCGCGGTGAGTGAGGTGATCGGTTCGGGAATCTTATAGATTCCCGGGCCGATCACCCCTGGGTGTTGGTCCACTTTAAAGATATGCCTCATGGCCCTCTGGCTAAACAAAACTGCTTTTTCCGAGGTCACAGTGAATAAAGCGTGCAGTGGCATTTAATGTGTACAGAGGGGTCATGCCAGGCACGGCCTCGGTACACTTCTGAGGTACTGCCTGGAACAGAAACAAGTCGTGCAATATTATCTGTTTATCTGGAGAAGTGAAGAACTTCACAAGCTTGTTAAATCTTTAAAGTTGACATATCTTATTTGTAAATGCTATGGGGTAATTCAGTAAAATATCACTCCACCTTTATGTAGGGGATCTCATCGTCTTAGGTGGAAAGCCTGCCATTTTAGTTGCTCAGTACTAATATTTGGCAAGCTCTGAGCACAAAATAACGTGAAAAAAAATGAATTTTAGTACATCTTGTAAATGTTATGACAGAGAGAGCCTGTCTTCCTGCAATATAGGATAAGATATTAATCAGGATATCTGTCCTCAGGGCCTGCAGGTCTCTGAACCCGCCCTCAATATTTTGAGGCAAAAAAGTCAGCGTCCAAAATCCCCCATTTGCAACAAAGCTGCTGAAATGTGAAGGGGTGAGCATCCACTTCCCATGAGGATAGGTAAGGCATTGCCTGAACTAAATACTGACAGGATGATGTGAAATGCAGACCAATGTCTAAGTGACAGAATAAGCTCATCTCCAACATAGGGATAGCCTGGCACCAATCGTCTTCACCTTCCAGGGTGGTCAAAACTATGGGCACTCTCCTCATAGAGGAGCCTTTGACCAGGATCACCATTGATCACAAATTGATAGTGGAGTTCCTTTAACACAAAGCATGAATTTTGGTGGCCTTTAAGAAGGCCTCATTGATGTCCAAAAAGAACAGAAACATTTCCTGCTTCAGGGATGTTAGGGGTTTCATTCTGAATCTTTGAATTCATATACATTGTTTAGGATTTTTAGGTCCAGGATTGGCCAGATGGGAATTACAAAGACACTGGAATAGTAGAAGAACCCCAGCTTGTTCTACTAGGGATAACCAATAGAGTCCAGCAGCCTGTGAACATCACCTAGAAGGTCTGTCTCCTTTAGACGCAAGAGGGGGGCCTTGAGAGTATCAGTGTCTGGCGAGTCAAACAGTAAAACAGAAGTCCCCACCCTGCTGATCTGGTCCATCAATCAACCTTTGGTGGACCAAGAACGGAAACACCCCCCACTCCCTGCCCATGTCCTGATTGGCTGCCCCTCTCTGCAGCTTTGAAACCCCACCCTCCTCTCTCATCTCACCCAGAAGTTTAGGACAGTGCAACATGTAACTAACCCGAGACACGGGACAACAATTGGGCTTGACTTTAGTAAAACTTTAAGTGTTAGGGTGGTCTCCAGTAGTAGGTTTGGTGGTAATGTGGCTGACTGGTTCATCCTTTTGGAGAATTACTGGGATCAAATAGACAAGGCTGCCAGCTTCAGATAGAATGATGATAACCACAGACAGATGATTATGAGCCACCAGGGGGCCAGGAAGTTGGGCAAGTTTTGTGACTATTCTGCGTAAGAGCTGCTTCCCTGACTTAAAGAGTGAGATAGTGTGAAAGAAAGAAAGAAAGAAAGAGGAATAGGAATGCAAAGAATGAAAGAAAGTAACAGAGAAAGAAAGACAGACAGAAAGAAAGAGACAGAGAGAAAGGAGGAAGGAGAAGAGTGAGAAAAAAAAGAAGGGAAAAACTGAGAAAAATAGAAAAAGGAAGAGAGATGAAGAGAAAAAAGAAAGCAAGAATGAGAGAAAGAAAGTGAGTGTTAAATAGGATTGCAGAGAAAAAAAGAAAGACGGAAAGAGAGAGAGAGAAAAAAAAGAAAGGGACAAAGAGAGAGAAGGAAATAAAAAAAGAGAAAGTGAAAGAGTTGAATAGGATTGCAAAGACAGAAAGAAAGGTACAGAAAGGAGGAAGTGTGAAGAAGCTTAAAAGAGAGGCAGGAATGTACAAAAAAGAAAGGAGAGAGATGGGGGTATTATGAAAGAAAATACATATATATATAGAGGTTTATGACTAGTTACATTTAATCGAACTCCTCGTAGCCTTTTGTGTTTATTCTAAATAATGCAATTCTGTGAGGTACTCACCTGTAGAATTGGTATTATACGCATACAGCACGTCCTGCTCCAGATGTAGTAATTACATGTGGGTAATCCTCCGCCTCCGGCGCCGTGCACTGCAGACATGTAGAAAACAAGCTCCTCCTGGCCCTACATATACCGAAGGACCTCCAACAAATCCCCAGCATTGAAAAGCAGTGAGAATGAGAAGCCAGGAGAAACCAACCACCCAAAACTGGCAATAACAACAATGATAACAATCACCAAACAGGGGATCCAGAACAAAGTGAAACCAGGGTGGGTGGAGCAGGACGTGCTGTATGCGTATAATACCAATTCTACAGGTGAGTACCTCACAGAATTGCATTATTCTAAGCATACAGCACGTCCTGCTCCAGATGTAGTAATTACATGTGGGACATCCAATAGCAGTGTCCGTAAAGTAGGGTGGGATCCCCAACAGAAAAGGCAACAGCAAGCAGTTTAAACTACTGCCGCCTGCAAAACCTTGCGGCCAAACACAGCATCAGCTGAGGCCCTAACATCAACCTTGTAAAACTTTGCAAAGGTATGAACAGAAGACCAAGTAGCGCCTTGCAAACTAGTTCCACAGAGGCCTGGTGCTGAAAAGCCCAAGAAGCCCCAACAGCTCGAGTAGAATGAGCAGTAAGACGAAAGAGGGGAGACTTCCCCTTAGTAGTATAGGCTTGAACCACAGCCTGACGAATCCATTCACTGATAGTAGACTTGGCGGGAGCCAAACCCTTCCTAGGCTTGTGAGGCACAACGAAGAGAGCATCCGTCTTCCTGAAAGCCTTAGTGATAACCAGGTAATACTTGACACACCTAACCACATCCAAGGAATGCAAAACCCTTTCCTTAGGGTTACTAGGATTAGGGCACAAGGAAGGAAGTACAATATCTTGATTCAAATGGAATGCAGACACAACCTTAGGCAGAAGGCTTGAAGCGAAACACCACCTTATCCTGGTGTCTCTCATAGTAGGGAGGCTGAATAGATAGAGCCGCTAACTCAGATACACGTCTAACAGAAGTGATAGCAACCAGGAATACGACCTTGAGCGTGAGAACAGCGAGAACAGCCTCCTGAATAGGCTCAAAAGGAACACCCTGCAGGGCCGATAACACCAAGTTTAAATCCCAAACAGGAACCATAGGTTTCCGAGGAGGCCGCACATAAGTGACCCCCTGAAAGAAAGTCTTGATAAGAGGGTGCTGGGCAAAGGTTTTCTGAAAGAAGATAGACAGGGCCGAAACCTGACCCTTCAGGGTACTAAGCTTAAGACCTAAGTCTAGACCATGTTGTAAGAACTCCAGCACCCTGGAAACTAAGAATTCCCGGCAGGGAAGAGACCTGGATTCACACCAGTCAATGTAAGAACGCCAAACTCTATAGTAAATAGCAGAAGAAGTCTTTTTCCTGGCTTGCACCATAGTAGCCACTACAGATGCAGACAAACCCTTTTCCCTCAGGATGGAGGTTTCAATAGCCAAGCCGTCAAAGTCAGAGTTAGTAAATTGGGATGGCGTAGACACCCCTGAGTTAGAAGGTATGGCAACCTTGGCAGATCGTACTGATCTACTGCCATTTGAACCACGTCTGCGAACCACACTCTTCTTGGCCACCTTGGGGCCACCAGAATCGCGGGTACCCCTTCCAGAGCAATCTTGCGCAGAACTCTGCCCAGAAGGGGAATTGGTGGAAACACATACAGGAGCCGAAACTCCCTCCAGAGCCAGAGCCAGAGGATCCTGAGACAGAGATACAAAGCTCGGTAGCTTGTCATTGTGATGGGACGCAAACAGATCCACGTCTGGCACTCCCCAACGGAGACACAGGGCCTGAAACACCCTGTTGCAGAGGGACCATTCCCCCTGACGAGACGATCCCCTGCTCAGAGCATCTGCCAGCAGGTTCTCCGCGCCCGGAATGTAGACAGCCGAGATGCATTGGACATTGGCTTCCGCCCATGTTAGAATCTGAGACACTTCCTGGAGAGCTCCCTTGCTCCGGGTCCCTCCCTGATGATTGATGTAGGCAACCGCCGTTCTGTTGTCTGAGCGTACCTGAACCGCCAGACCCTTCAGGTGCTGGGTCAATTGTTCCAGCACCAACCTGACCGCCCTGAGTTCCAGGACATTGATGGGTAGATGGGCATCCAGAATCATCCCCAGGAACGGGTTCACTGAGGAGGGGGACAGAGAGGACTTTGGGTAATTGATCACCCAGCCGAATGACTCCAGGGTGGACACTACCAACCGAGTGTCCAGCTCTGCTTGCCGCAGAGATCGAGAGGTGATGAGTATATCGTCCAGGTAGGGCAAAACTCGTATGCCCCTTAGTCTTAACAGTGACATCACCCCTGCCAGCACCTTGGTGAACACCCTGGGAGCCGACGTAAGGCCGAATGGCAGGGCCACGAACTGGTAATGCTGATCCAGCAGCGCAAATCTGAAAAAACCTTTGGTGTCCTGGAAACACCGGAACGTGCAGGTAAGCGTCCTTGATATCCACAGATGTCATGAAGTCCCCTGGGCGCAACGAGGCAATGGCCGAGCGCAGTTTCCATCCGAAAATGTTTGTTTCTGACAAATCTGTTTAGGATTTTTAAATCCAGAATGGGTCTGACTGACCCGTCCTTCTTGGGCACTGTGAAAAGGTTGGAATAGAACCCCATGCCCCTGTCTCTTAAGGGGACCTTGCAAATGACCCCTATATCTAGAAGGTCCTGCACAGCCAGCATCAAGACCCGAGCTGAGGCAGGGTCCTGTGGGATCCGGGACCCGACGAACCTGGTAGGGGGCAGTACAGCAAACTCTATCTTGTAACCAGAGGACACTACCTCCTGAATCCACCGGTCTGAGACGTGGCGTCTCCAGACATGCTCGAAGTGCTGTAGACGTCCCCCCACCCTGACGGGCAAGGGCGCCCCTTCATGCCTGGGGAGTCCTGGGAGGGGCTTTGGGCTTGGGCCCCCAGGAGGAACTGGGACGGCATCCTCTGTTCTTGTTCCAGGGCTCTGCGCGAGACCCAGCGAAGGACACTCCTCTACCTTGCTTAGCCCCTTGGTAGGGGATCGAGTGGGAGCTTGGGCCACGAAAGGGCCGAATATGACGCTTGCGCTGAGGCAACTTGCCACAATTGGCAAAAACATCTAACCTTTCTCCAAACAGGCGCAGCCCCTTAAATGGAAGCCCCGTAAGGGACTTCTTAGCGACGTTATCAGTGGCCCACTGGCGCAACCAGACCGCTCGGCATATGGCTACCACCAGAGCAGAAGATCTAGCGCTCAGCTTAATAGCATCGTCCGATGCGGATAGGATATAGTTCACAAAAGTCTCACAGGTGGCCAGAAAATTGGCAGCATCAGAGGGCAAGTCATCCTCCCCTTCAAGAGCAGTCTTAACCACCGTCCTGAGCACCACCGCCGTAATGGCTAAGGCGCAAACTGGGCGGAGCGATGCTCCCCCAAATGCAAATGCATGGCATGCCAGTTGGTCAACTCGCCGATCTCGCAGCGTAGTAGTGTCGGGGGAGTGCATAATAGAGGTGTTGGACAGACTTAGAATTGGGGCATCGACCTCGGGTGGCGATGTCCAACACTTGACCAGGTCGGCAGGAAAGGCATATTTCTTATCCACAGCTTTAGGAACCCCATGGAATTTGCTGGGATGTTCTCAATCTTTCAGCACAAGGCTATTGAAATGAGTTTGTTCGGGAAACTCCAACCGCGCCCTAGCGGTGTGAAACAGATCACCCCTTTGCCGGGGAGCCGCGGCAGGGGGAGAGAGGGATAACATATCAAAGATCTGAGTCAGCAGTCTATCAATGTCGTCCGAGGACCAATGATCAGAACCAGACTCTTCCTGTCCCCTGGACTCGTCGTCGAATGACCCTGAGTCAGAGAACAGTTCCTCTTCCTCTGAGGGGGAATGTGCATAGGAAAGCAATAAATCATCAGATTCTATAGGAAGTATAGTAGATTCAGGATTCAAATGACGCCTCTTGGCAGTGGCCTTGCGCGCCAAGGAGCCAGCAAGTAAGTTTTCCACACTAGCCAGTCTAGTGGCCAAATCAGTATGAGAATCCCCACTAGTATTGGGGGTTAGGCTCAGGCTTGGGGGAGTAGGGGAAGCAAGGCGAGGTGCGGGCCCAGCCTCGGAAGAGGTGGGAATACTGGCTAGCGCCTGCTGAGCACAAGAGACGCAGACCCGTGCATTGTCACCGCTGCTAGGCAATACCCCACAAGCTACACACAGACGGGCTTGTCCCAAAGGAACCCCGTTCACAATATCCTGAGATGCCTCCATATGGTGATTATTGTATACAATATGCCAGTAGGGATTGACGCTATAAAGCAACCCTGGATGCCCCAAAGACCCGCTGGGAAGTGGGAGTGATTTTTTAAAAATCTGGACCGGGCGCTACACCGGGCCGGGAGAAGCCACCGAGGTTCACGGTCTGAAAGACACAAGGGGAACAGGGATGTCAGAGCCAAGCGAGGAGAAACAAAAGCTAAAGAAAAGTCGCCCATGAGGGCACTTACAGAACAGCGAGGGGAGGACCGTCTTCACCACGCGCACGTGAGAAAGAAATGGCGCCAAGCGAACCTCGAAGGGCAGGCCAGAGCGGGAGATGACGCGGAACGCGCCAAACCAAACCACGCCCCCCTCCCCCCGGAGAGCGCGCCGCTCGAAAGCGCGCAGCCAATCAGAAAAGACAGTAGCTATGCAACTGACAACCACTCTAGAAAATCACCTCAGAGAGAAAACTGACCGGGTGAATACGGGAATAAAAACGCTGTAGCGCCCACGAACAGAGCCGCCGTCCGCACCAAGTAAAAAAACAATAGGGCGCTGCGGCTAACTAAAACATAAGTGTGAAGTGCAGCTCTGACACTTGGTAACCATTAAAGGCTATAAGTCTCTAGTGTAATTAGGGCAAGGTTAGGCCAACGTACACACAACCCCCCCCCTCTTTTTCCCCCCACTAACGGGGGGATCTAGGGAGGAAGGTGACCCAAAATCGGGGTTCACCGTTACACGGGGCGTGGGGGCACTGATGCGGGAGGGGCATCCACTGAAGGCTCACCATTTGCTTTAACCGCCTACCCTATGGTGGGGGGTTGCGGTGGAGTCTAGCTCCGTAAGCACACTAGGTGCTGCCTACCTTCACCCGACCAACGCAGCCCAGGCTGGGAGGCATATTCTTCACAAAGAGGACGGGTGGAAATAGTCCCGCAGGGCCTCGGGCTGTAAAGCCCCGCTCGCCTGCGAGAGCGTGATACTTCATGTCTTCACAGTTCCAGTACTGCAGAGAAATCTGGGGATTTGTGGGAGGTCCTTTGGTATATGTAGGGCCGGGGGGAGCTTGTTTTCTACATGTCTGCAGTGCACGGCGCCGGAGGCGGAGGATTACCCACATGTAATTACTACATCTGGAGCAAGACGTGCTGTATGCTTAGAATATTTGTCTACCTCATTCTGTGCACTTAATGAGCAGGCTACCTTTTTAAATTCACCACACCCATCAAGACAGGTGCATTTAGCAGATTCAAGTGTCTCAACAAATATAAGGCTTCTGACCCAAATTAGATATCTACATGTTGGCTAGCGTTGTGTGCTGAATGATGATCCTCTGTCTTGAGAGATATCTTTGCGCTATCTCAGGATGAAGGTATGGTACCATCCCACCTCATGAGTAGCATCATCATACCAATACCTATGAAGTAATCTGCACTTTAAGCTCAATAACCACAGACCTGCGGCATTCACGTCTACAGTTATGAAGATGTTCGAGAGACGGATACTGTGTCACCTGCCAAGCAAAGCATCACTGGCAGCAAACCGGATCTTTGCATATAGAGCTATTAGATCCTTAGAAGATACAGTTAAAATGGCCTTCTCTATTTAACCAATGCTGCTAAAATCATTATACCACATGAATGGAAGTCAACAGATCCTTCATACATAAAAATGGCTTGCTGAGGTACAACTGGTTACTGAAATGGAAGAGATGACAGCTAGACTACATGGTAGGCAACCCAAATTCACAACAATTGGGCCCCTGGTGTTTGTTTAAAGAGTTTGACAAATATAACAAATTCAGATATTGATCTTATTGCCATTGCCAAATGACTCTTGTTATTACCCCCGCTCCTTCTGTTCCCCCTCACTCAATCTCCCTCCCTTCTCTCTACACTACGCTTTTTCCCCTTCTTTTCCCACTAACCCATTCAAATTTCTCCTCTACCCCAACTAAGATTTCCTTACTATATTAGTTAATTCCCACCTACGTATGGTTATGGTGGCCAGAGCACACACTTATCTTTAAAAAGCCGACATTCCTTGAGCCTTAACAGAAGCAAATTCTGCATGCTCTTCTGATCATAAGACCTTAAGACTACAGGCTTCTCTATGGACTCGAGATCCCCACCCAAAGGTCCATAATTTGCCCTGCGCTTCATTATCTTACATCATCTTATTATATTTTTGATTTTTGCATTTGCTGAACATGCTGTGCTCCTGACTCTAGATGTATAACTATACTTAAAGATAACTAGAGATAGTAATACTTTTTGTTCTTTATTGTGGTATTTCATTGCAAATGTATAAATACATAATTTTAAGAAGAAACTGTCTTTCATGCCAGAAGCCCTTTTGGGAACAAAAATTCAGCATTCATACCCTCAGGACAAATCTGCCAGGCTCAACTGGTAATCCTCCCCCAGTGTCTGTATGTGGATCAGTAGCCTCCTAACAGGTAAAAATGTGGATGCTTCCAAAAGCTGTGTCCTTATATTGATTATAGTTTGCATTTGCAGTAATGAATGCTAATCAATACTTATGCAAAAAAGAAATGTTTTTACCAGAGAATAAGAAAGGCATGCCAAAGAAGCTACTGTTTTCACTTTACAGTGAATCTGTTGGATCAATCCTATGTTTCTCCCTTTCCAATATCAATGCCCCCCATCCTTACTGGATCTATAGGACAGGAGTCATATCCCTAGCGCTAAGGCTTATACTGAACCCCTTTCCCCTGAGTTCATGCCATTCGACCCATTCCGCAAAATACTTTTCTTTAGCTTTATGTGGAGACCTTCCCACCTCTTGTTAAATACACTGTAGGGGTGTATTTACTAGTTTGTGGAAAGTGAAATACTGGAAAATGTCTGCACTTTGCCCAGAGACCCACCTCAAAACTCACCTTCCCGACGTTCCCACTGTGCACGGGTGAAACAGTGTATGTGGATTGGCAGAGCGGTCTGCTCAACTAATATCAGTGTGCACGGCTTCAGGCCTGGCTCAGGTATGCGCTACAGCTAGAGGTGAGCAAGGATGCGGGTGCTGAGCAGAGAAAAAGGGCTCCAGGAGCAGGCAAGTTCCTCTTTAAATACCCAATAGCTTGATGAAACCCTGCATTTAGGGGGTTATTTGTAAATTTGTCAAACGTGTTATTAAGGGATAGTCCACTTTCAATGGCATTTGAAATGAATGTGTATATTATTTTGCTGCAAAAGGATTTCCTTAAAGTGCTGACTTTTATTCTGATTTTAGCAAATGTGTGTTTTATGAAAGCAGTTTTCACTACCTGAAATCTGTTGCTATTGGCAACTGTACACGAAGATCTACAAGAAGAGAGATGTGAACTCAGAACACTGCTGCTATGGCTACTGCTGAGGTGAGGGAGCTCAATGATGCTTACACATACTCAGCAGCATTTCTCTCTTCTTGGTGTACAGAGTTGGTTTACGGTTACCAATAGCAACAGATTGCAGGTAGTAAAAACTGATTCTATAAAACGCACATCTGCCAACATGAGAAAACAAAAATGCTACAGTCAGTTCAGCAGCTTGAGGACATAATTTTGCCACCCAATAATATACACTTTCAAAAATGATATTGAAAGTGGAGTTTCCCCTTTAAAGTCGTATTGTAAACAAAACAAAAGCTACACTCACCTCTAAATTGGCAAAGCGGCAGCCCGAGCACAGGAGATGTGACAGGCACCGGCCTCGGTTACCTCGAGGGAGCGAATTGTCAGGTAAGGTAAGGTTTGCAAGTTTTACAGCGTTCAATCGAGGAGGGGGGCAGCCCTGGCAGTCGTGGTGTCCCCTGCAGCAGACCAACATTTTTGTTTGGAAAAATACAATTTGGTGATTACTCACCTGTAGAATTGGTATTATACGTATACAGCACGTCCTGTTCCAGAATAATCCTTACTCATGGGTAATACATCCTCAAGATGGGGCTGGACTGTAGAAACAGAAGAGTGGCTCCTCCCGGCCCCATATATACCAGGGACCTCCCACAAATTCCCCAGTATTGAAAAGCAGTAAAAATGAAGCCGGGAGAACTATAACCATAATCAATATTGAACATAAGAACAATCACCATAAAGAGGTAACTAAAAATAATGATAGCAAGGGCGGGGTGGAACAGGACGTGCTTTATATATATAATACCAATTCTACAGGTGAGTAATCACAGAATTGTATTATTCTAAGTATACAGCACGTCCTGTTCCAGAATAATCCTTACTCATGGGACATCCAATAGCAGTGTCCGTAAGGTAGGGTGGGATCCCCAAAAGCAACAGCAGACAGTTTAAACCACTGCCACCTGCAGAACTTTGCGACCAAAAGCAGCATCAGCTGAGGCCTTAACATCAACCTTGTAAAACTTAGAAAAAGTATGAACAGAAGACCAAGTGGCGGCCTTGCAAACTTGTTCAACAGAAGCTTAGTGCTGAAAAGCCCAAGAGGCACCAATAGAACGAGTAGAATGAGCAGTAAGGCGGAAGGGGGGCTCCTTCCCCTTAGCAAAGTAGGCCTGTATCACAGCCTGACAAATCCACTTGCTGATAGTGGACTTAGCTGGAGCCAGACCCTTCCTAGGTCCAGACGGGAGCACAAAAAGAGCATCCGTCTTCCTGAAGGATTCAGTAGCCACCAAATAGAACTTCAGAGTCTTGACCACATCCAAAGAGTGTAAAACCCTCTCTTTAGAGTTACTAGGATTAGGACACAGAGAAGGCAAAACAATGTCCTGATTGAGATGAAAAGCAGAAAAAACCTTAGGCAGAAAGTCTGGCTTAAAACGAAACACCACCTTGTCCTGGTGTCTCTCGAAGTAAGGGGGCTTGATGGAAAGCGCCGCCAACTCAGAAACACGCCTAACAGAAGTAATGGCCACCAAAAAGACTACCTTAAGCGTAAGAATGGACAAAGGGGCCCCCTGCAAGGGCTCAAAGGGAGACCCCTGCAGGGCAGATAAGACCAAGTTCAAGTCCCAGACTGGTAACATAGGCTTACGTGGGGGACGCACGTGAGCAACCCCCTGGAAGAAGGTCTTGACCAGGGGATGCTGAGCAAAAGATCTTTGGAAGAAAATGGCCAAGGCAGAAACATGACCTTTCAGAGTACTGAGCTGAAGACCCAAATCCAAACCATATTGCAGAAACTCCAGAATCCTAGGAATAGAAAACACACGACAGGGAAGCGGCTTAGCCTCACACCAGTCATTGTAAGTACGCCAAACCCTATAGTAGATGGAAGAAGAAGAGGACCTTTTCCTAGCCCTGATCATGGCATTAACAACCAAGGCAGGCAGCCCCTTTTCCATCAAGATGGAGGTTTCAGCAGCCAGGCCGTCAAAGCCAGCGTTTGTAAATTGGGGTGGTGTAGGTGCCCCTGAGTGAGCAGATCTGGAACCCGGGGCAGGGCGTACTGATCTACTGCCAGCTGCACAATGTCTGCGAACCACACTCTTCTTGGCCAACAGGGGGCCACCAGTATGGCTGGCACCCCATCCTGAGCTATCTTGCGCAGCAGGGGAAACGGGGGAAACACATACAGGAGTTGAAAACTCGTCCAAGACATTGCTAAGGCATCCATGGCTAAGGCCAGAGGATCCTGTGACAGAGAGACAAAGACTGGAAGCTTGTGATTGTGACGGGACGCAAACAGATCCACATCCGGCTGACCCCAGCGGTGGCACAGGGAGTGAAATACCCTGCTGCTGAGGGACCATTCTCCCAGATGAGAGGTCCCCCTGCTGCCTGTCTGCCTCCAGATTCTCCACCCCCGGAATGTACACAGCAGAGATGCAGGGAACATTGTCCTCCGCCCAGGACAGAATCATAGACACTTCCCTGAGGGCCCTCTTGCTCTGGGTCCCTCCCTGATGATTGATGTAGGCAACCACCGTCTGGTTGTCCGAGCGGACCTGAACAGCCTGACCCCGAAGGTGTGGGGTTAAGTGGGCGAGAACCAACCTGATCGCCCTCAACTCCAGAATGTTGATAGGGGTGTGGGCCTCCTGAGGGCCCCACTGACCCTGGAATTTCAGGGATTTCCAAAAGCCCCCCCAACCTGTCAGACTGGCATCCATGGTGACAGTCTCCCAGCAAGGGGCTAGAAAGGATCTGCCCCCCAGCAGGTTCCTGGAGTTCAGACACCACGAAAGAGACTGCCTGGCCAGAGGGGACAGAAAAAACACCTGATCCAAGGACACGGGGTCCCGATCCCATACTGACAAGAGGTGAATCTGAAGAGGTCCCATGTGAAACTGAGCATATGGAACCGCCTCGAAGCAGGACACCATCAGGCCCACCAGCTGCATTCCCTGCCTGATGGACGGATGAGGACAAGACAGAAGGAGCTGTGCTTGCTCTTGAAGACTGTCCACCTTCTGCTGAGGAAGAAAGATCCTGATCTGAGATGAATCCAGAATCATGCCCAGAAAGGACTTCACCATGGAAGGAGACAGGGAAGATTTGGGGTGGTTGATCACCCAGCCGAATGACTCCAGTGTGGACACCACCCGCTGGGTATCCAGCTCTGATTGTTGGAAGGACTGAGAAGTGATAAGCATGTCGTCCAAGTAGGGAAGAATGCGAATGCCCTGAGATCTCAGCAGAGCAATCACTCCTGCCAGCACCTTGGTGAATACCCTGGGAGCCGAGGTGAGACCGAAGGGCAAGGACACAAATTGGTAGTGCTGATCCTCCAGAGCGAACCTGAGGAATCTCTGATGACCTGGAAAGATTGGTATGTGAAGGTAAGCATCCTTGATGTCTACAGAGGTCATGAAGTCCCCTGGGCGTAGAGAATTCACAGCGGAGCGCAGAGTCTCCATGCGAAAGTGTTTGAATCTGACAAATTTGTTGAGGCGCTTTAAATCCAGGATGGGTCTGATGGACCCGTCTTTTTTTGGGAACAGTGAAAAGATTGGAATAGTAGCCTTTGCCCCTTTCCCACAAGGGCACCCGGCAGATGACTCCCAATTCCAGAAGGCCTTGGACAGCAAGGGACAGACCCTGACCACCGAGATGAATCTCGGGGGAGGCCAGGCTGCAAACTCTATCTTGTAACCGGAGGACACTACCTCCTGAATCCACCGGTCTGAGACATGACGCCTCCAGACATGAGCAAAGAGCCGAAGCCGTCCCCCCACTCGGATGGGTGAGGGCGCCCCTTCATGCCTGAGGGGGCTTGGGGGAGGACTTAGGCTTGGGACCCCAGGAGGGACCAGGGCGGCCACGTCCTCTGCCCCTGCCCCAAAAATCTCTGCGGGCTTCAGCAAAGGAAGCTCCCTGTCCAATTCTGGAACCCCGGAAGGAAGAAAGGCACCTGAACCCCGAAAGGACCGGGGCTGCCTTCTACGCTGAGGTAACTTGTCTCCTTTTGCAAACAAGTGCAAACGTTCACCAAAGAGGTGCATCCCCTTGAAGGGAAAACCAGTGAGAGCCTTCTTAGCAGCGTTGTCAGCTGACCACTGGCGCAGCCAGACCGAGCGGCGTATCGCCACCAACAAGGCAGACGCCCTGCCACACATTGTAAAGGTATCATCCAAGGCAGAGAAAACATATGCCACAAATTCCTCACAACGCAGAAGAGCTCTATACTTTTCACTACCAGCATCATCGGGGGCCCCATCTAAGAGACTCCTGAGCAGGCTTTTAATAGCAACAGCCGTAATGGCAGAGGCACAGACCGGACGCAGCGCGGTCCCCACACAGGCAAAGGCAGGGCAAGCCAGCTGATCAATGCGCCTGTCTTCCCCATCCCTCAGGGTAGTAGAGTCAGGGGAATGCATGACGGATGTGTTGGACAACCCCAGAACTGGTGCATCCACCTCGGGAGGACATGACCAACGTTTAACCATCTCAGCGGGAAAGGGATACCTCTTATCCCAACTCTTTGGTACCCCGGGAAGCCGGCTAGGCCGTTCCCACTCTTTGAGCACCAGATTATTAAAGTGAGTTTGTTCAGGAAACTCCAAGCGTGGTTTGACAGTATGAAACAGCTCCCCCTGCAGCCGCGGAGCCATGGCAGGAGGAGAGATACAGAGTACTTCAAAAATGTGAGCTAAAAGCCTGTCAGTATCATCTGAAGCCCATGGGTCAGACCCAGAATCGCCACCATATACCCTAGCTTGTTTCTCAGATGATTCTGAATCAGAAAATAATTCCCCCTCTTCCAGGGAGGTATAACCGGTAACGTCAAAAAACTCCTCAGCCTCCATAGGAAAAAGTAACACCAGGTGATAAATGCTGCTTCTTAGCAGAAGCCTTACGCGGGCCAGACCCAGCAATATGTCTCTCAATGCTGGCCACCCGTGCAGCCAAATCAGGTTGAGACTCCCCACTGGTATGCACCTCACTAGGAGTCAGATGTAAACGTGGGGGGGTAGGCGAAGCCAGAAAGGGCGCAGGCCCAGCCATGGTAACCCAGGCTGCAGCGCAAGCGTCTGCTGGGTGCAGGGTACACACAACCTGACATCGTCACTTATAGGGGATACCCCACACGCCACACACAGCCGGGCTTGTCCCGAAGGAACCCCAAGCACATTATCCTGAGAAGCCTCCATATGGTGATTATTGTGGCACAATAGGCCAATTGGGATTGATGCCAATAAGGCTACCCGGGATGCCCCAAGAGCCCGCTAGGGAAGTGGGAGATACACAAATACTATAGCCCTCCAATAAGGAGTTACCGCTAAATAGAGGGGATGGGACCGGGAGAAACCACAAAAAAGTTTGGCCCGCCTGTAAGACATAAAGCAAAGAACCCGTAAGCATAATACAATGAAATACAAAGAAAAGCCAGCCCGCAGGGGCACTTGCGGACCGCGATAGGGAGACGCCAGACACGCAGCACAGGAGCTCCAAAATGGCGCCCGAATATAACCCCGGAAGAGCCCCCGTGAAAAGGCCAGCCAATGACGCCGCAGCAGCGCCTGAGGCGATGTCGCCCCGTCCACGGAGCGAAGTACAAGCGCGCGGCGGCCATAAAAAAAACCAGTGCAACCAAGGCAAAGCGCATTAATACTACATACACCCCACCCCCCCAAGATCTACCCAGGGAGAGCGAAAGGGAAACAGCGGTCAGCCTAAGAGGAGCCTGAGGGGACAGGGGGCGAAGGGCCGCAGGAGGGACATCCCTTAAGGCTCACCACGGGCCTGTACCACCTACGCTTTGGTGGGGGGACTGTGGTAGAATCAGCGCTCCTTAGCACCTGACAGCGGTGCTGCCTACCATCACCCGACTAGCGCAGCCTAAGCTGCGAGGCAGTGATAAGGAAAGGGTGGGAATAGTCCTACAGGGCCGCAGGCTAATAAGCCCCGCTCACCTGCGAGTAGAAAGAGCCATCTTCTAGTCATCGCAGCCCAGACTGCAGAGAAGAACTGGGGAATTTGTGGGAGGTCCGTGGTACATATGGGGCTGGGAAAAGCCACTTTTCTGCCTCTGCAGTCCAGCGCCATCTTGAGGATGTATTACCCATGAGTAAGGATTATTCTGGAACAGGACGTGCTGTATACTTAGAATATGGGTGTTGATCCGGTTTAAAGTGGACCAACAACCAGCAGGATCGGCCCGGGAATCTATAAGATTCCCGGGCCGATCCAATCCCTCCCTGCGGGGCATCCAAAATCGGGGTGCCCCACTGTGTGAAACCCCCCAGGATGCCCGCAAACCTTACCTGAATCGCGGTCCAACTGCGCATGCGGCCGCATGTCAGGCTTCTCTCTAGCGGGGCGCGTGCCGGCCATCTATGAATGGCCGGCGCACGTGCTGTAGGAGCGGGATGAGGTTAGTTGAAGCTAGGGATCGGGGGTGTCCTGGGGAAGTGGCATAGTCAAAATCCTGGGTGTTGGTCCACTTTAATCCCCCACTGGTGATCACTGCTAATCTGACGCTGACACTTCCTGAAATGCTGGATTGAAATCCCGCACTTCTGCCGCCATCTTCACCTTGAGTCCACCAATACCTGATGGACCACCCTGTGCCATTATCACAGGCAATGGAAGGGGGTAGAGTGTAATAGTACCTATGATGAAGGAATGGAGTGGTCCGGGGTTCCCCGAATGAATGTGAGTCATGGAACTCGGCGGCTGTAAAAGCAGCGCAAGACTTGAATCGGGCATTCCAGTAAGTGACAGCATGGCAGAGTAGCAGCGATCACCTGCTGGGGATTAAAAGTGAGTATAGTGTTTGTTTATTTTTTGCCTACGAAATGACTTTATGAAAAAACATGTGTGGGAAAAGTGTGGCTAGTTTCTCTATCTTACTGTAGGCGCCATTCATCATCGTGTGCCTGTGCATTTGTGCACGCTCAGGCTTCCTCCCGATTTATGGTCATCAAAATTTGAAGCGCACATTTTAGGCAGAAATTTGCACACGAGCATGTGCCAATGCAAAAACTTGCACCTGAAATTCTCCGCAAGCACAATTTTGGCGCCCCAAACTGATGCCTGCTACTGATTAATGGGTTGTTTTTTAGGGTCAAAAAGCATGCGTAAATGTGTCAATTTCCAGAGTGAATATCCTAGAAAAAAGCTGGAGGAAAATGCCAACTTCACTGACTAATGGGCTTATTTTCAGCAATGGAAGTGTCAGACGCAAGTTCTTTTTCTGTATTTTTCCTTTTTTGTTTTGTGGAGATAAAAAGTTGTCAAAGTTGAAAAATATAAAAATGTTTGAAGGTAAAAACACCAAAAAGGTGGACATTGGGCCCAAAAAGTTAATAAAATAAAACAAAAAGCATTAGTAGCTCAATTAATAAGCTCTAATATGCAAACAAACAGGACATTGCAGGCTTCCCCTGCAATCAGCCTGATCACCTGTTCATGGCCTAAGATCATAGGACAAACCTGAAAGGGATTGGGGAAAGTGACCTGGGTCCTAAAAAACCCGGCATGGATCGTGCCTGATACAGCCTAGCAGGGGAGAAATACACACCATTTATAACATTTTTGTACAATTTACCACTATATAATGCCTAATATAACTATAAGCATTGTAAAAACTATAAATTACAACACATTTACACAAATAAAGATGCAGTGAAACACAATAACCTCTTTCATGCTGCAGCATACAGCTAGGACCAGGGATCTACGCATTTAAGTAGTTGCACTTTGCTTTGATGTGTCTATAATTATTAGGGCTTTAGTAGAATGTCTTTAGGCAAACCTGCTAAGTGGGAAGATAAAGATCAAAACTGATGCTCTGCCTATGCAAAGTGCAAATAGCCGAAGCAGAGCCAAAAATAGTTTGGCACGATAATGCAATGAATCACGAAAGTGTGAAAACATAATTAAATGACAAAAACAAATAAACTGCAAAGCAGACCAGTCAGTAAAGGTGGATACAATATGCAGGAATTACAGTTAAGCCAGGGCAGCTCTATTTTACCACTACTGGCTTCGGTTCGGTCAGAAAACTAGAATCAAGAGTGGCTGAAGTCACAGGGCAGGCTTAGTTACCATGCACAAAAAAAAAATAAAAAATAAAAAAAATCACCAAGATACAGCCCAGACTGACAATAGCAAAACAACAGAAGTATTAACCTGGAGGTGGGCGGATAAAAGCAAGACACCCCAGAGCAATGCAGATAATTGGGTAAAGAACATGTTGGGCAGGATACTTAAACAGCCTAAGTAAGGGATTAAATTTAGCTGTGGTGCCAAAAGTATGGACATCCCTTACAGCCACACATCAATCCATCCATAACAACACAATTCACAGGCTTCACCTGAATGTCTCTGCTGCTATAGGCCGCCCATGGACAGATTTGTTTCTAAAGACTCAATGCACAAACATCGTTTAAATTTAACTTTACTACCTTGTAGTGGCGCTTTAATGTTTGTGAACCCCTTTGTTATACTTTTGCCTAAGCTGGACCTAAAACTATATCAGATTTTCAGAAAGGTCTAAAAGAGAACCAAATCATACAAATGAGTAAAAAATATTAAACTCACATATCTGTGCATGGCAAAAGTCCAGGAACTGTTAAAGTTACTGTAGCAGATGTGTTTTTAATGAATGGCATGACAATTAGGTGTGGGTGACCTGTTTTATTAAATGCAAATCTTTCTTCATAACCGGTTTGCGGAAGTTTATCATGGCAGGATTGGAGATTTCATAGGGCAAGAAGACAAGTTGTTGGGGGGCGTGGCCTGGAGCGCGAATGGAGTAGTCGCACATGCTGTAGCTCCTGACTCCATTTGGGCATTTCCCAACATTTACAGGTGATCTGGTGACAAATTCGAGTGGAAAATGTCAGGCAAGAAGCATAAGAGGAGGGAGTGTGAGAGCACTGTGACTCGAGCAAGTAGCCGGCTCCGGGGTGGATGAATCACCCCCGCCCTCCCCCGGCACACGCGAGGCGGCGGTCTGCGGGCCCATTACCACGGAGGGGGGGAGAAGTACCCCCAGCCCCCCTTACAGCGATGTGCGGGGTAGCGCTGCTGGGGTGCCTCTGCCGGCGTTGGGAGCGGAGACGAGACAGCTGAGACCAGACAAGATGGCAACTGCTGAGGGGGGAACGCCATGTGAACCCGCCTCCAACGGGTCACTGGAGGAGCAGGATTCGAGATACGAGGGGAGGACTTATAAGCCATGCTCTGGGAGAGGGGCAGAAAACCTCCATGCAGGCAGTGAGGAGGGAACTCTCGGGAGGGGAACTTCTCTCCAGCCATATATGCCTGACCCTCAACCTCCCCCGGGACCAAGCTGGAGAGACACAGCTGTGGATAAACTGGGGAGATACGCATTTGTACCCAGTGTTAAAGATCTTGGAGGTCGGAGGTCCCCAGTAATGAAACAGGGCTCATCCCACGTTACTGGCACCCCCCCCCCGGAGAATGCCCTCCCGCAAAGGCCCCCAAGGTCAAGGAGCTGTTCAAGGCCGGGGAGGGGGAAGAGATCACAAGAGATTGTGGTTCGCAACACCCTTACATCAGAGGTGAATACCCTGCTGCGGCCTCCCTGCGACCTCCCTATCGGCTGGTCTACCCCAGGAGACACTGGCACCCTTAGCCCCCCAACCATGTTGTCTTTCACGCAGGAAGATCTCCCCCCACTTGCCGTAACTATGTCTCCTACTGTCGGGGTGGCACTCCCCTCTCCGGCGGCCTCACTGACACCAACTCCAGTCCAGAGCTCATTGGAGGATCCTAGAGAGGAGGCGTACGCTGGCAACATTCATAGCAAAGCCTGAGATCCATTCCCACCAGGGCGGACTTTGAGGAGCTTATAATTAAATACGAGACGGCCTACAGGAAAGACATCGCAGAGGTGCGAGGCCAACTCCAGGCGCTGGATTCCAGAGTGTCATCTCGCCAATCAGCCAATGAGACAGCTGTCTCAGAGCTAACGGCACGCGTGGAAGCGCAGAGTTCACAGATCCTACAGCTCCAGCTGCAACACGATGACTTAGAAAATAGACATAGAAGAAACAACCTCAGACTCAGGGAATACCGGAAGCATCAACTGGAGAAGACGTAAAACAAATTATCACCACCATCTTTAATACACTCCTATCTTGCTCACCGGATCAATTCCGTGGGAAGAGGTGGGCTCTCTGAGTGGTGGGGAGGGAAGATGGCTTTTTGTCAAGGGTAAGATGGGAACCGAAATGTTCACGTTTGTGAATATCTACTCCCCTAACATTGGGCAGGTCTCGTTCCTTGAGGAGGTATTGGACAGAATGGCGGGCTTTGCTGAAGGCAAGTTGATAGTGGGGGGAGACCTTAACCTCACCCTGGATCCCCTGTTGGATACATCAAAGGGCCACTCATATATTTCCTATCCTAAACTTAGAAGAATTAAAAAACTCCTACACTCCCACCAATTGATTGATCCGTGGCGTGTCCTTAACCCAAATTCAAGGGATTACTCATACTTCTCAGCCCCACACAATATGTACTCGAGATTAGACCTTTTCCTAGATCAGCACTACCTGTTACCGCGGGTGACAACCGCATTAATAGGTAATATCACTATATCGGATCACGCCCCGGTCTCGCTCAAGCTTGCGGCACTAGACCCGACACCTCGGCCTTGGTCTTGAAAACTTAACTGTGCCCTTATACAAGACCCAATAATTAAAGAGGACGTGAAAAAGAATCTTCAGGAGTACTTTGTGACTAACACCACTCCTGACACGAGTATGCCCGTGGTATGGGAAGCCCACAAATGTGTAATTCGAGGCCTATTGATCCAGCATGGGGCCAGAGTGAAGAAGGAAAGGAATAAACAACTATACGAACTCCTTAGAGAAATCCAAAGACTAGAGACCCTCCACAAGCAGTCGCTGGCAGCGATGTATTTAGCTGCCCTGACCTCCCTCAGAGAACGGCTGAAGGGAATTTACAACGACCGAAATAAACTCCAGTTTATAAAAAGCAGGAAAGTCTTCTATGAGTCAGGAGACAAGTGTGGTCGCCTCTTGGCCTCGGCTCTGAGGGGGGCAAGGGCCAGGACATATATCCCCAAAATTAGAGACCAGGAGGGAAACATGGTGCATAAAGATAAGGATATAGCTAGGGTCTTCAAGGAATATTACACATCCCTGTACAATATTCCCCCTAGCCACCCGAGACCTGGGCACACGGAGATCAATGAGTACATTCTGCATTCGGGGATGCCCAAGCTCCCGCGGACTTTGTTGGAAGACTTGGAGGCCCCAACTGCCCCAGAAGAGTTAGCCCTGGCCATCAAGGGGTCAGCCAATGGGAAGGCACCGGGTCCGGATGGACTCCCCCTGCTTTATTATAAAACATTTTCAGAGACTCTCTCGAGTCGGCTCCTGGGGGTTTTCAACTCCCTTAAATGGGACAATGTTCTTCCAACGGATAGCCTCCGTGCACATATATCTGTGATTCCCAAGGACGGGAAAGACCCCACTCTTAGCTCCAGCTTTAGGCCAATTTCACTCCTTAACGCTGACATTAAACTCTTCGCCAAAATACTTGCCAACAGCCTCTCCCCCCACTTATTCACCTTGACCAGGTTGGTTTCATGCCCTGCAGAGAGGCCAGGGATAACACCACAAAAGCGCTGAATCTTATCCACTCGGCTCTTGGGCGAAACCTCCCCTCAATACTCCTCGCGACCGATGCCGAGAAGGCGTTCGATAGGGTGCAGTGGGACTTTATGTTTGGAGTCTTGGACCATATTGGTCTAGGGCCTACCATGCGGTCCTGGATAGCAAGCCTCTATCAGCAGCCGGCCGCTTCGGTGAGAAGCTTACTGTCGGAGCCTTTCGCCATCGGGAATGGGACGAGACAGGGGTGCCCCCTTTCCCCGTTAATTTTTATCTTGACTCTGGAGCCCTTTCTCTGCAGGGTAAGAAATAATCCCAACATACGAGGGATTTCCCTCCCATCGGGCCACTACAAAGCTGCGGCATTTGCCGACGACCTGCTCTTCTTCATCACTGGCCCCGAGGTGACGCTTCCAAACCTTATAAAAGAGCTGGAGTTATACAGGAGGCTATCCAACTACAAGGTGAACATGCAAAAATCGGAAGCACTCAAACTTAACTTAACGGTAGAGAGAGAGGAAAACCTTAGAAAATCCTTCCCCTTTAAGTGGGCTAAAGAATGCATCACGTACCTTGGTTCGAAGCTGGGCAAATCCCTGAATAAGATCTACTCCTTAAACTTTCCTCCGTTGCTCCGGGCATTCTCGAAAGACCTGGACGCGTGGTCCCTCAAAAAGCTGTCTTGGTTTGGGAGATGTAACGCCCTTGAAATGAATATTCTCCCCCGCCTTTTGTATGTGATGCAAGCAATACCGGTGGCTGTCCCTGATGTGTTTCTGCAAAGAGTGGGGGCCCTCTTCTCTAAATTCATTTGGCTGGGGAAAACTCCAAGGATAAACAGGAAGACCTTAACTATGTCAAGAGACAACGGGGGGATAGGCCTCCCCGATCCAAATCTTTACTATGCCGCCACGCACTTGACTAGGATAGTGGACTGGTGTAGGCATAAGCAACATAAGCAGTGGGTCCAGATAGAACAGGGGAATTCAGCGACCCCACTGCCATCACTCCCCTGGCTCATTAAAACAGACATTACATGCGGAACTGAAACACCCGACGATTGGGGCATCACTCAAAGTCTGTCACAAGTATTTCCCATTGGAGGAGGTGTCGCCGGCCTTCTCTCCCCTGTTCCCGATCCTGGGAAACCCTGCGTTCCCTCCTGGAATGGGCGGAGGGACGGCAGATAGGTGGATGGGGTGGGGGGTTAGTAGGATCAGACACTTTTGTGATCAGGATGGCTGGAGGTCTCTAGACGCAATTGCGGAGTCGGGAGAGTTGCCAAGGTGGGGCTACTGGCAGCTGCTGCAATTAAACCACTTCTTGTCAACTTTGACACAACAGGCCCAACAACTTAGAGACCTCACGATTTTTGAGAGACTTTGTGAGGAAAGGGGGCCAATTCAACACGTGCCTACAAAGTCTTGGTAAATCCCCAAGACCAAGACCCTCTGCCATCGCTCACAAAATGGGAAGGGGAGTTAGGGGTCACCTTCTCGGTCAAGCAGAAGAAACGGATGGTGCGCCTGGCACACAAGACAGCCACCTGCACCAAGTACAAAGAGTGCAACTATAAAGTCTTTACAAGGTGGTACAGGGTCCCCACTTTGTTACACAAATGGTTCCCCGTTGTCTCTCCCCTGTGCTGGTGGTGTAACGGAGATAGAGGTGACCTCTTACATATCTTTTGGACATGCCCTAAGCTCTGTCTGACTTCTGGACTAAGGTTAGAAGCACAGTGCAGCATATGACGGACAGAGAGGTCCCAGAGGGGCCGGCTCTTTTCCTTCTTCACCACTCGGAGATGCCCACTAAAAGATACCAGAGATCTGTTCTTAGCCAGATGGTGAACGCCGCAAAGGCTTGTATCCCCTTGCTTTGGAAGAGCCCAACACCTCCCAGCATCTCTCTATGGCTGAGTAAAGTGGCCCAGATTGAGAGGTTCGAGGGTTTAATCGCAGCCCGTAATGAATCCTCGGAGGACCATCTCCTTAAGTGGACCAGCTGGGTGATCTTTACAGCCTCACAGGAATATGAGTCATTGCTGGAGGCCGACCAATAGGGGGTATAGGCCCACTTTATCTACTCCTTTCCCCCCCCTTTTTTTCTACACTAGTCCTGGTCCTTCTCCCCCCCCCCTCCCTACCAGTTTTCCTTTTGTTCTGTAGCAGTAGTGTTGGCACCAGACCCCCCTTAACGTGCGCTCAGTAGTAGGTTCCTGGGTTTGGCTCGGGGGAGTTCCCGTCCCGGGTGACCATCCACGGCCTCCTGACGGATCGTGTCAGGCTGGCTCCTACTGGGATTTCTCTACAGCTTTGGCTTGAGTTGGGGTGGCGGGACTCCCCCCTCCTCCCCCCTTTTTGTAGAACGAAGTAGTTGATCAGGTGGGGTGAATCTGGCTGCAATGTTATCTGTTTCCGCCGCTATACGGCTTTGTACATGCTTGACAATGCTCTGTACTTTCTACATTTTGGAATGTATTTTTTTCTTCTTTCGACTGTTTGTAAAATGTACTTGAAAATGGAAAATAAAGAATATATAAAAAAAAAGAAGACAAGTTGTTGATGCTTATCGTTGATGCTCATCAGGCTAAGGTTACAAAACCTTCTCTAAAGTGTTTGGATTCAACCAATCCAAATTCAAGCCGACTGTGTACATATAAAGGAAATTTTTATTTTTACCCTCTCCAGGATCGTTTTACCAACAAAGGTGGGTGGACAGGCATATAGGTGGGCGCCTAGACCACCTACCAGGCAAATAGGTAGGTGGTCAGTAGGCAGGTAGGTGGGTGCTAAGGCAAGTAGGTAGGTGGGTAGCAGGCAGGTAGGTAAATGGGCAAACAGGTTGTAGGGTGGGTGGCAGGAATAAAGGTGCGTGGGTAGGCAAGTAGGTAGAAGGGCAGCAGGCAGGTGGGTGAGTGGTCAGGTAGGTAGGATTGTGGGTCGGAGGCAGGCAAGTAGATGGTGGGTAAGTGGGCAGACAGAAAAGTAGGTGGGCAGCAGGCAGGTAGGAGGCTGGTAGGTAAAAAATCATAATTAAAGCTTGGAAAATTGAATTTCATGTGAGAATTAAAATAAACAAATAAATAAATTATATATATATATATATATATATATATATATATATATATATATAGCTGTTGAATTAAATTTGTGTACTCCCCCGAAATTGAGGATAAATAAGTGCAAGCGAAAATGACTACAAATGGTAAACTCTGTGAAAAGTGGCTCGATATTCCAATAAACATTCATGTGTGTGTGATTTTCTGCTGCTTAGCTAAACTGGCCCCTTTGCCGCCCTTTTGTTGAACTTAATTTACATATTTATGTAACAATGCAGGTTTATGTTTTAAGAGTTACATATGAGGCTTAAGCGTAGATCTAAGTGTGAATTCATGCTTGTATATTGGATTTCACCACATAGCGTAGTCTATGAAATGCATGCAATTACCTTTTAGTAATAGATAATTAGTCAGTTCTCTAAGCTCTTATTTAGCTCTGCATGTACATTTATGGGGGGATGTGTAGGCTCCCCAAAGCATGATTTACAGTGAGCATAGTTATGTAGCTTTGTCTGGGGGCATCCATATATTAGTAGTTTTGCTATGTAGGACTCCACAATTTGGGCTGGCTTATTTATCTTTCCATGTTGAAGCCCTGCATGTGCGCCCTTTTGTGCAATTGTCGCCATATGCTGTGCATTAGAATGTCCACCTGTTTATGTACAGAGGACGTCAAAAGGCACCAGGAGCGTCCACATCCACCTTCTGCTGTTTTTTTAACATTGCAGCCTCCAGCCTTTGTGACTGGCTGTGTATGGGGGGCACATTGAAAGAAAGCACATTGCGCCTTATCCATTTTTTCCTCATCAGGACATGACCAATGTCCTGAGTGTGCCATTCTGATGTATTTCATATAAATGCTTATGCTAATATTTGTGGGGCCTATATTAAATATCATTTTACACAGTTTCATGTTCATATGCCTCCACATGGTGCACTATGGGTTTTTTTCCAGGCACAGTGGGTACTGACTTCATGGTAGAAGTCAGAAAACAGACTTTTCTCCCCCTGAAAGCTGGTTTAAAAAAAATGCATGAAACACTTAAATTTACTTTATGTGTAGAGCCAATCAAAGGCACCCGAATAGCTAAAATTATTTTGCGCTTGAAAATTCAAAGTGGACCAACACCCAGGAGTTTGACTATCCTGGGTATTGGTCCACTTCCGCGGGGCACTCCGATCGTTTCTGTGTGGAACCCCCCAGAAAACCCCGAAAACTCACCTGACCCCGCTCCCACGTGACTCGCTCGTCCAATCGCCGCCGCCGGACAAGGAGAGGCAGCGACGGACAAGCTGAGTGCGGGCCGCCGCCGCCTCCCGCGCGTCCCTCTTACAGGGGGAGGGACGCGCGGGAGGCGGCGGCGTCCCGCACATGCACCGCTGGAACGAGGATCAGGTAGGATTTTCGGGGATCGGGGTGCCCCGCAGTCAGGGAGCTGATCGGTCCGGGAATCATAGATTCCCGGGCCGATCAGGGGAGGGTGTTGGTCCACTTTAAAGTGGACCAAAACCCAGGATTTTGACTATTAACAAATGGCTGGTGCGGGAGCAGCAGCAGAGCAGCCCCAGGGAAAGGAACAAAACCCAGGATAGTCAAAACTATTCACTATCCTGGGTTTTGGTCCACTTTAATTCGTAAATCAAATTATTTTCAAGTGCTTTTTCTCACACCCGAATTGAATTAGTAAAAATGAAAAACAAAACAGCTTTCAAGGTTGTTGAATCGCACGTGGAATTTTTTAATGAATCAAGCCCTAGGTCTGCCCAAGAAATGTTTTGGTCCACTTTTACAAGTTACAGTGTGCAATGTATTTACTTGAACTGTGCTACATACATTTAACCCTTCTAGTGCCAGCTACGTTAGTCTCACGTAGCTGCCTCTCCAACCGTTAAGTGCCAGCTATGTGAGACTCACCTAGCTGAATTTAGAGCCCCATAAAAAAAAAAGTATAAAACATACAGACTTACCTTACCCCTCATTTGAAAGGGCCAGCGATTCTGTACAAGAATCACCTGATTTCCGCCCCTGGGCCTCTGATCTTCAGGAGGGGGCCCGTAATAGCCCCCCCGCCGGCGCTGACATCTGCAAGAAAAAAAAAAAAATGTAAATGTCATTTACTCACCTCGCAGCGCGATGGCTCTCCCCGGGTCTTCTCTTCACCAGGGGGGCTCCGATCCCCCCCCCGGGCTTTCCACGCTTCGGCTGAGGGCCCAGAAACAGGCTCTCACCATCCTCTTTGGCCGACGCTGGCCCCGCCCCTAGCCCCGCCCACTTGATGACGTCATCCTGCTCCTCGGGTTACCGGCACCCGGGCTCCGATCTGTCAGTTGTCGGTAGGAGCAGGGAGGGTGGCAGGCAGGGTGGCTCTGATCTCCCTACCTCCCACCCTCCCTGCTCTGATCACTACCGACAACTGTCATCTGCAACGGCGCGGGACACTGGATGGGAGGTAAGTATAAGTAAAAAAAAAAGAATAATAAAATATTTTGTGTCTGTTTTTTTTTTACTTTTAACTATTTGTGAAATGGTAAGGGGTCCATGAGACCCCTTATACCAGTTCACAAGGCTCTGGGGCTGGCAATCACCTGCGGCCAGCAGGTGACTTGCCATAACCCCCAGCCCCCCCATTACCTGCCTCCCCAACGGGCCGCTTAGTGGCTATGTGGGCTAGTAGCCTGCAGGGCCAGGGGCCACCAACGCTGGCCCCTGCGCCCTGTTCTACAAGCCCCCATAGCTGGTCTGGGTCGGTAATGCTGGGTAAGGGGGACCCTATGTCATTTTTTGGGGGGATTTTAAGGGTTTTTAACCCTTAAAATTCCACAAAAAATGAGGCCCACCAAGAGAACACCAGGACACACCCTCTAATTAACAGTGGGCGCGTGTCCCTGAAGCCTGCGGGGGGGGGGGGGGCTGGCAGTAGTGTCTGGTGACTTCGTAAAAAGATCTGAGGTGTGTTAGGAGTTAGGTCTGTGATCCACCCTGGAATAAATATATCAGCAATTAACAAGGATAATGAGGGACCTGCCCATTAATACTTCTTTCTTTTCTTTTTCTCTGGTCCTAGCCTTGCCTTTCCTATTCATTTCTTTAGATGGGAAAATCTAATTTCATGGATGTGAAATCTATATTCTGACTTGTGTGAAAATAAATGGATATAATACAAATATATATATATATATATATATATATATATATTCTTTTTTTTTACTTTTACTAACTTTTCCACAATTTTAAATGTTACAGCCACAAACATTTGATTGAGATTTTATATGCTAAGGCAACACAAAGTAGCAAATATTTGTGAAGTGTAAAGAAAATAATACATGATTTTCCAAACTTAAAAAAAGAAAAAATGAAAAGTGTAGTGTGCATTTTCATTCAGTGAATACTTTGCAGGGCCACCTTTGTTTGCAATTACAGTTGCAAGTCTGTTGGGGTATGTCTCTACCAGCTGTGCACATCTAGAGGCTGACATTTTTGCACTATGCACAGCACGACCTGCTTCAAGAAGTCCTTACATCTGGGTATTCCGCCACAAGGTGGCGCAGTGGACTGCAGACGATTTGTGGCTCCTCCTGGCCCCATATAAAAACGGAAATCAGCCATAGACCTCCAGTGTTGACAAGCAGTTATACAAGAAGCCGGGAGGTAATAAGGCAAAAAAGATAAAAAAACCCTTAAATAACTTGGAACAATCACCATAAAGAGGCAACCAAGAATAACGATAACAAGGGAGGGATGAAGCAGGCCGTGCTGTGCATATTAAAAACAATTCTACAGGTGAGTACTCACAGAATTGTATTTTCCTAATGCACAGCACAGCCTGCTTCAAGAGGTCCTTACATCTGGGACATCCAAAAGCAGTGTCCATAAGGTAGGGTGGGATCCCCAAAGAGTAACGGCAGGCAGTTCAAACCACTACCGCCTGAACCAAAAGCAGCATCAGCTGAGGCCTTAACATCAACCTTGTAAAACTTGGAAAAGGTATAAACAGAAGACCAAGTAGCGGCCTTACAAACTTGTTCAACAGAAGCTTGGTGCTGAAAAGCCCAAGAGGCACCAATAGCACGAGTGGAATGAGCAGTAACCCGTAAAGGAGGAACCTTCCCTTTAGCAGAATAGTCCTGCTCCACCGCCTGACGGATCCACTTGCTAATAGTAGATTTAGCCGGAGGCAAACCCTTCCTAGGTCCAGCAGGAAGAACAAAAAGAGCATCAGATTTCCTGAAAGACTCAGTAGCAACCAAATAAAACTTCAGAGCTCTGACAACATCCAGAGAATGAAGTGTCCATTCCTTGGAATTAGCATGGTTAGGACACAAGGAAGGTAAGACAATGTCCTGATCTGATTGAGATGAAAAGCAGACACAACCTTGGGCAAGAAAGCCGGTCTAAGCCTGAACACCACCTTATCCTGATGCCGCTCAAAATAAGGAGGTTTAATGGAAAGCGCCGCCAGCTCAGAAACTCGCCTGACCGAAGTAATAGCCACCAAAAAGGCCACCTTAAGAGTCAGAATGGGCAACGCAGCCCCCTGGATAGGTTCAAAAGGAGGACCCTGCAGAGCGGACAACACCAAATTTAAGTCCCAAACCGGTAGCATGGGCTTACGAGGGGGACGCACATGAGTAACTCCCTGCAAGAAAGTCTTAACCAGCAGGTGATTGGCAAAGGATCTTTGGGAAAAAATTGCCAGAGCTGACACATGTCCCTTGAGAGTACTAAGTTAAAGGCCCGAATCCAAACCATGTTGTAAAAACTCCAGAATCCTGGGGATAGAAAACACCCGACAAGGAAGAGATTTGGACTTACACCAGGCAATGTAAGCATGCCAGACCCAGTAGTAGATAAAAGACGATGACTTCTTCCGAGCCCGAATCATGGTATCAACAACAGAGGCCGGCAACCCCTTGTCCATCAAGATGGAGGCTTCAGCAGCCAGCGTTTGTAAATAGGGATGGCGTAGCTGTCCCTGAGTGAGAAGATATGGATCCTTGGGCAAGACGTACCGATCTACTGCAAACTGCACAACGTCTGTGAACTACACCCTCCTTGGCCAACAGGGGGCCACCAGAATGGCTCCTGGGCAATCTTGCGCAGCACCCTGCCCAGCAGAGGAAAGGGAGGGAACACATAGAGGAGCCGAAACTCTGTCCAAGGAATTGCTAGAGCGTCCGTGGCGAAGGCCAGAGGATCCTGAGAAAGGGAGACAAATCTTGGAAGCTTGTGATTGTGGAGGGACGCAAACAGGTCCACATCCGGCTGACCCCAGCGGTGACACAGGGAGTGAAAAACCTTGTTGCTAAGGGACCATTCCCCCAGCCGAGACGGGAACTGGGATATAACTGTGCTTTGCCCAGACAGAGAAGAGCTGGGGTCAAGAAAAGGTCAGCAATCCCAGAATGCAGAGCGACACAGTCAGAAGACACTTCCTGTTTGCAGGCAGCCTGCACCTCCATGGGCCGCCATCTTGGATGTTTAAAGTCTCAGAAAATGCAATAGATGCAGGTAGGATGATTTTTAATGTGGGCAATCTGTATGTACAGCGAGGGGGAAACATATAAGATAGGATCTTATTTAGGGTGAAGGTTCGCTTTAAATGCGTACTTTCATTCAAAAATTACAGAAGGTTCACTTACCTGCGCCCATCCCAAAACAGTAAAAAATACAGTTTTGTGAGTACTCACCTTTAAAACGGGTATTATGAGTGTGCCATACACTCCACTTCGATCTTCATGACATGTGGGTAATCTCCAGTAGAAGGCGAACTTCTGCAGAGATGAATATGCAAAAAAAGAAAGCCCCTCTCGACCCATATATACCTGGGACCTCCCACCAATTTCCCACTGTAAAAAACTAAATAAAAACTCCAGAATACCTGAAAAAAGGGGTGAGTACTCACAAAACGGTATTATTCTAAGTGTGCCATACACTCCACTTCGATCTTCATGACATGTGGGACATCCAATAGCAGTGTCCGTCATGGGTGGGAACCAGAAACAGTAAAGAATGTACCAACTCAAACCACTGCAGCTTGCAGAACCTTGCGGCCAAAAACAGCATCCGGTGAGGCCTGCACATCAACCTTATAAAACTTGGAAAAAGTATGAACGGAAGACCAAGTAGCAGCCTTACAAACTTGTTCAACAGAAGCCTGGTGCTGAAAAGCCCAGGATACACCAACAGCACGAGTAGAGTGCGCCGTGACCCTAAAAGGGGGAGTCCTCCCCTTAGCAGAATAGGCCCCAACAACGGCCTGACGAATCCATTTACTAATGGTAGACTTGGCGGACGTCAATCCTTTCCTGGGCCAGCAGGGCACCACGAAAAAAGCATCCGTCTTGCGGAAAAAAAGTAGTCACCAAATAGAACTTCACACAGCGAACGACAAATTGTGCAGAACCCACTCCTTGTCATTGTTAGGCTTAGGACACAAGGAAGGGAGAACAATATCCTGCTTGAGGTGGAAGGCAGACACCACCTTAAGAAGGAAATCTGGCTTAAAGCGAAAAACCACCTTATCCTGGTGTCTCTCAAAGTAAGGGGCCTGAATCGACAGATCCGCCAACTCAGAGACGCGCCGAACAGAGGTAATAGCCACCAAGAAGGCAACCATCTGAGTGAGAACCGAAAGAGCAATATCCTTCTGCTCACCTGCTGGAAGCCTTTTATAGCTGCTGGATGACAGAACACAAAGGGTTAATAAAAAAAAAAATGACATAGGGTCCCCCTTGTAAAAAATCCAACAAAAAAAATGACGTGGGGCCCCCCTTACCCAAAGTAACCAGTCCGGGACCAGCTATGGGGGCTTGTAGGCACAGAGTGGGGGGGCCAGCTTTTGTGGCCCCCCCCCACCCTGCAGCCTACGAGCCCACATAGCCTATGTGGGCCCGGGGTCTTCTGCCCCCCCCTGGCCTTTGGAGAGGCAGGTAATGGGGGGGCTGGGGGTTAATGGCAAGTCACCCGCTAGCCCGCAGGTGACTTGCCAGACCCAGAGCCTTGTGAGCTGGTACAGGGGTCTCATGGACCCCTTACCAGCTCACAAAGGGTTAACTGTTAAAAAAAAACACCACACGTTAATAAAAAGTATTTTATTAAAAAAAACTTACCTCCGATTGTAAGCTCTTGTCCCTCGCCCCTGTGCTGACAGATGCCGGTGATCGGCATCCAGAGAAGGGGGAGGCAGGAGATCAGAGGATCTCCTGTCACCTCCTTCCAGGGCACCGATCACCGGCATCTGAGAAGCTGAGAGAGCTGAAGCCGGTGATCGGGGCCGGGATGACGTCATAAGCCCTGCCCCCAATGGGGAGGGGCTTAGTGGTAAGATGGCGGCCGCCATCGAGGATGAAAGGGGAGCGTCTGAGCGCGGGCCGGCTTACCTGCAAGTAAAAGAAGTCTTCATCTTCTGTCTTGTCGCCGTCCCTGCAGAGAAGGAACTGGGAAATTGGTGGGAGGTCCCAGGTATATATGGGCCGGGAGGGGCTTTCTTTTTTTGCATATTCATCTCTGCAGAAGCTCGCCCTCTACTGGAGATTACCCACATGTCATGAAGATCGAAGTGGAGTGTATGGCACACTTAGAATAGAAAGCCCACTTTCGGGGCTACAGACCGGTTTTGAGTTTCATCACTGGTGGTGTTCTAGTGCTCCATGAGACTGATCAGATTTGCAAATTGGGGGTACATGCACTGTGCACACACATGCCCTGCAAACCCCAATAGCCACCAGAGGTCAAGTGGGGCTGAAAAGTGGTGTTTACACAAGGTTAGAGGTTATGCTCAATTATAGGCTTATTTTTCTGCTTGTGTAGAGATGCATTGCAAGTTTGGATACCACAGACTGGTCGGGCTAAGCAGACCTCCAGTTATTCTTGACTTGAGGTCCGATTTAAAACAATGAATCAGGCACATGAATCAGAGATCAAATGGAACATTCGAGGTCTGTGGCCGCATCCCCAGCTTCCTTCCGGCTAATGTGTCTACCGGCTTAATGCATTTCTAAATGGTTGGTGCAGGTACAATGGAGAGCAACCAGACACTTCTGCTACTGGCATCATGCATTTCTAAATGGCTGGTGCAGGTACATTGGTGAGCAACCAGCTACTTGTGCTTCATTTAGCATTACTAAGCCATGATGACATCAGAGTGGCTTAGTAAAATGGAGAGCAATCCGCTGATTGGAGCAGGGCGTTTGAGTTGCCAGGGGGATGGATTTTTAAGGTGATCCAGGGGTTTTTACATGCTCCGCTGGAGAGGAGCAATCTCTAAAATAGCAACAAACCTGGTGATGGTTCCTCTTTACAGCTACCCTCCAGTCACATTAAAAAGTCCCCGATATAGGCGGGGGGGGGGGAGGTGCCCCACTTTGTATACTGGTAATGGATTACTGAACCCTGGCCCTATTTATCTACTTCCAGAATCCCTTGTTTCAGCCACAGGGTCTAGGGTAGGGTTCAACAGGTGGGTGGAAGCACAGCACTGTACCTGCTGCCTGACTGGAATTAATGACAAAACAAAAATATCTTACATTGACTATTTGAATTTGCTCTATGCTTTGATGGGTCCTCTTGGAACAGTGATTTTATATATTGTAATACTCAAGCAAATGTCTCATCACAGTCTGGACGGTGTCTTCAGGCAGAAGCCCATGTTCAGGTGAATGACACATTTGAACAATTACAGAAAGTGACAGCTGCTCTTGGGGAACTAAGAAACTTATTTCAAATCATTCATTACATTATTCAACACTTTACAGTGATACTGTAACAATACGTAGGACTATTTAAACCAGACACTTGCACTTGCTCTTAGAAAACATTATGCTGGAAGCCAGTGTTCAGATTACATTTAATAAGTTCCTATCCAGGTCATGTGAGGTGAATTTAATGTCCAAAAGTATTCAGAACCTTTGGCTTCGCAGTGTGAGCCTTAGGCACTGTCAGGGATGGCATCTGGCCTAGGGAGTGCCTAAGCCCATCCTCTAGAGACACGTTGCACAGGGAAAGACTACAGCATTTTCAGCACAAGCTAGTTATGTGCAGACTATTATATCTAATCCATCTACATAGTATGTTTTTTACAATCACTGAGCATACACAACAACCAGTTCTAATGAACACAGCGTGCAAAGAGAAATCCTCGGAATTAATGATGAATAATAATATGCTCTAAGCAGCGCACAACAAAAAGTGAGGGGAGGAAAACAAACATCAGGACAAAGGACCTTGCTTCTAAGTGGACTGTTTGAAACAAAATTGTGACCACTTTCCTGAGGCAGGTTAAGGGGAGAAATGAAAGAACTGAAGGATAAAATCGGAACATTCCTCTAAGCAGACAGCAGAAACTATCATTTATTAATAAGATTTACAAGTCAAAGAACACCTTAAACCCAGATAGAAGCTAAATAATCTTATATTTAGAGATTGGCACATACAATTACTTACATAAATATATCTGATGGTGACAAATAAAACATAATAGGCTTACTATGAAATAAGTCATAAATAATGTCTATGTAATCTATAGGAAACAGTCAGAATTTCACATTTTCATCTTTCACCCTCTGAAAAGATAAAAAGGCAACACAGAAAAAAGTCTAGATGTTCCCTTTTCTTTGGGGGGGGGGGGGGGGTATGTAAATTAGGTGTGTTTACTGTATTGAGTAGGATATATATATATATATATATATATATATATATATATATATATATAAAACGATAGTATTTCCACATCATAAGACGCACCCAGGGTTTAGAGGAGGAAAATATGTGGTATCCCTCATTACAGCCAGTGTGTGGCAGCCGCCCCCCAAGCAATGCGTCTTATAGAGCAACAATATGGTATATATATTACAATTCTGTGATTACTCACCTGTAGAATTGGTATTATATGTATACAGCACGTCCTGTTCCAGAAGATATTCCTTACACTTGGGTATACATCCAGTAGATGGCGCTGGACTGCAGAGACAGAAAAGTGGCTCCTCCCGGCCCCATATATACCAGGGACCTCCCACAAAATCCCCAGTTTTGAAAAGCAGTTAAAATGAGACCGGGAGAACTATAACCATTGTATGAAAATTTGAACATAAGAACAATCACCATAAAGAGGTAACTAAAGATAATGATAACAAGGGTGGGGTGGAACAGGACGTGCTGTATACATATAATACCAATTCTACAGGTGAGTAATCACAGAATTGTATTATTCTAAGTATACAGCACGTCCTGTTCCAGAAGATATTCCTTACACTTGGGACATCCAATAGCAGTGTCCGTAAGGTAGGGTGGGATCCCCAAAAGTAACAGCAGACAGTTTAAACCACTGCCGCCTGCAGAACCTTGCGGCCAAAAGCAGCATCAGCTGAGGCCCTAACATCAACCTTGTAAAACTTTGAAAAAGTATGAACAGAAGACCAAGTAGTGGCCTTGCAAACTTGTTCAACGGAAGCGTGGTGCTTAAAAGCCCAAGAGGCACTAGCCAATAGCATGAGTAGAATGAGCAGTAAGGCGGAAGGGAGGCTCCTTCCCCTTAGCAGAGTAGGCCTGTATCACAGCCTGACGTATCCACTTGCTGATAGTGGACTTAGCCAGAGCCAGACCTTTCTTAGGTCCCGACGGAAGCACAAAAAGAGCATCAGTCTTCCTGAAGGATTCAGTAGCCACCAAATAGAACTTCAGAGTTCTGACTACGTCCAAAGAATGCAAAACCCTTTCCTTAGGGTTACTGGGATTAGGACACAGAGAAGGCAAAACAATGTCCTGATTGAGATGAAAGGCAGAAACAACCTTGGGCAGAAAATCTGGCTTGAAACGAAACACCACCTTGTCCTGGTGTCTCAAAATAAGGAGGCTTGATGGAAAGCGCCGCCAACTCAGAAACCCGCCTAACAGAAGTGATAGCCACCAAAAAGACCACCTTAAGCGTAAGAATGGACAAAGGAGCCCCTTGCAAGTGCTCAAAGAGAGACCCCTGCATGGCAGATAAGACCAAGTTCAAGTCTCAGACTGGTAACATAGGCTTACGTGGAGGGACGCACGAGAGTAACCCCCTGGAAAATGTCTTGACCAGGGAATGCTGAGCAAAGGATCTTTGGAAAAAAATAGCCAAAGCAGACACATGGCCTTTCAGAGTACTGAGCTGAAGACCCAGATCCAAACCAAGTTGGAGAAACTCCGGAATCCCATGAATAGAAAACACACGACAGGGAAGCGAGTGGGACTCGCACCAGTCAATGTAAGTACGCCAAACCCTGTAATAGATGGAAGAAGAGGACCTCTTCCTAGCCCTGATCATGGTATTCACCACCCAGGCAGGCAGCCCTTTTTCCATCAAGATGGAGGTTTCAACAGCCAGGCCGTCAAAGCCAGCGTTTGTAAATTGGGGTGGCGTAGGTGTCCCTGAGAGAGCAGATCTGGAACCAGTGGCAGGGCATACTGATCTACCGCCAACTGCACGATGTCTGCGAACCACACTCTTCTTGGCCAACAGGGGGCCACCAGGATGGTTGGCACCCCTTCCTGAACTATCTTGCACAGCACCCTGCTCAGCAGTGGAAACGGGGGAAACACATACAGGAGCTGGAACCTCGTCCAAGACATTGCCAGGGCATCCGTGGCCAAGGCCAGAGGACAGGGAGACAAAGACTGGAAGCTTGTGATTGTGACGGGACGCAAACAGATCCACACCCGGCTGACCCCAGCGGTGGCACAGGGAGCGAAACACCCTGCTGCTGAGGGACCACTCTCCCAGACGAGAGGTCACCCTGCTCAAAGAGTCTACCTCCAGATTTTCCACCCCCGGGACCCATTAACCCCAAGACCCCCCATTACCTGCCTTCCCAAAGCCCGGGGGGGGGGGGGCAGAAGAGCCCATGGCTATTAGGCTTTGGGTCTTGTAGCTGGCAGGGCGGGGGCCATCATAGCTGGCCCTGCACCCTGTTCTACAAGCCCCATAACTGGTGCCTGGCCTGGTTATGCTGGGTAGGGGGGACCTCACACCATTTATTTTGAGAATTTTAAGGGTTAGAATTCACCCAAGAAATGTGCCCCCCCACCCCACCCCGGGAAGGGGGGCGCCACACCAATTTTTTTTTTTTTTACTTAACCCTTTATAGTGTGGATAGTAGTTGTATGTTATAAAGTGCTCTTTTCAGTTTAGGGGATCTCCTAGACAGGAACGAGGGGCTACTAATACATATGTGGTATCATTGTAATCGGGAGAAATGGGGCTTTCACATGCAATATGGTTTTCTTTAATAAAATAAATGGTGAAAAATATCCTGTCAGTAGGCTAGCAGTTAAAAGGTTAAAGGTACCTATGTATGTTGGGTATTGTTCTGCTCGGGGGACCTTGCGCTTTCAGATTTAGCTTGTTTTTTCTTATTTGTATATTGATATTTTAGGAAAAGGTGTTTTTTATTCTGCTTTTTTATAAATTTTTTGTGAAACCCTCTGCAACCAAAGAATACATTGAGGGATTACTTCCAGAAAACTGAGGCCACATCAACAAGCCTGGTACTCCTAGAAAGCTTGAGGTGTGTATTTCCAGGGAATATATAGTTTGTGGGGGGTATTTCACATGTAAAGGGTTGTTTTTCTTGCAAAACTGTAAGGTGCGCATAGCGTCTATCATACTTGTATTTTAGCTGAAATTCTCCTAAAGCGTTGTTTCAGTTTGGGGGAGTCTCCTGGGCAGGAAAGGGTGTCTACCAATACATATGTGGTACTGCTGTAACCGTGAGAAATTGGGATTTCACACGCAATAAGATTTTATTGACAAACTTACATTTTTTTATTACAAAAAAACACTACAAATTGTAAAAAATAGTATTTTTTTATTTTTTTGCACATATTTCACACAAAAATATTGAGAATACACCTAAAAAATGACAAACAAGACATTTCATGTTAAAGCCCAGACTCTGCTGAAAAAAAACAATTTATCACTTTCTTTGGAAATCCCTTAAAAAATCACAGTTGAACATGGGGAGCGCAAAATAGTGCAAAATGGTCTGGCAACAAAGGGTGACAAAATCTCAAAGTAGGCTGGCGATTAAAGGGTTAATATGCAACATCATTGTAAGAGAAATCAAGAGGTGAAACTGTAAATCTCAATATCTAGGTAATTTCTTCTTCAATTTAATAAACAGAAAACCGGTTTAGGACAGTACCAAATGTAGCCTAATGTAATAATGTAACAATTGCCTTTGATTAAAATACAGCTTCAACTCTTTTTGTACACATGCCATAAATTACATGCCATTGCAATGCAGCTTTTTCATATGTGCAGTGCATAATTTTTCCAATAAGGTAAGAATCATTTCTTGAAAATTAAGAAACCACAGCCTATGGGGTATGCTAAAAAATAGCTATTTTTTGCATACAATATAAGGTGCTGCTGTTTCTAAATTTTCCAATAAAATACTGAAAAATGATGTACTGTGCCTGGAAAATTTCTCGCAGACACAAGTGATTTTTTTAAAGAAAAATTGGAGCAAACATTTTGCACTTTTAGGTGTATCAAAGGCAAAGCTCATTCTGATGTAAGTTTCAGTTCACATCCAAAGGTGAACTTGATTTACCAAACCTTTAGCATGACTTCTGGACAATATCGAAGGAAACCCATTTTGCATTGTGTGTAGTGGAACTGACTAAACATTGCTAAGTATGGGCACTTGGCACACATGCCAGTAGTCTCTTGACGTGTGCACTAAGAACAAACAGTTTTCCTCTGTAAAGTTGTACATTTGAGTTTCCACTGATGTTCAAAGTAAGGTAAGCTCCTGAACAATGGAAATATATTTTCGATATAACACATAAGGCCTCTATGTCCTCAAAATTGCAGGAGCTGAATTATAAACTCCTTTCGCAATGGTACTATACCCCTACCAGACTACATAGCTTCATTCCATCGCACTCTCCAGTTTGTTGGAGATGCAGGAACCCATTCTAAAGGACTCAGCTCTGTTCCTTTTACATTTAGCAGACATGCCGATGCGGCTTTATAAGAATACATTGCTGAGACACCTGGTCAGTGCTGCTAAGTCGGTCATCCCGAGACTGTGGAAATCGGGGGATGCCCCTTCCTTGATGGACTGGGTCAATGAGATCCATTGCATCATGGAAATGGAGGAGCTCACGGCAACCCTTCATGAGAGAACTTCGCAGTTTCTGCTTGCTTGGACTCCCTGGCACTTATTCAGAGACACAGCAAGATATAAGCAATTCGTTTCTGGGTAGTCAGGTAGTGACTGATGGCCTTGACTGGGGTCCTACAGTGAAGACGCAGTTAGATGTGATGGTTGGGGGGGGGGCCGGGGGAACGCACTCGGCGCAGCTCCCCTCTTCTCTCCTCTCCCTCTTTTCCTCCCCTCCTCTCCTCTTTTCTTTCCGTCGCCTTTTCCCCTCTTTCTTTCTTACATACCTATATTTGGAGTGCAGCAAAAGGTGAAATAAAGTCGACTGCAATATGATAGAGGGCTCGAGTTGCAGTCTGGAGATGACTCAGTTTGTTAGCCGAGTTGCTGGGGGGTGGCCTATTATTACTATTATGTAATGCTGCTACCCCTTGATAAATAAAGAATTAAAAAAAAAAAAGTAAGGTAAGTTCAAACCTAAACTGGACATTCAGCATCATTTAATGAAAAGCCCAAGCATCTAAAATTAATATATTTTATGTTTTTAGTCACTTATTATTCTTTGCCCCACTGGGCTACAATTCTGTTCAGGACTCTAGGATACAGGTTAGCGGGGATAAAATGTACAGGGAGGCAGGATATAGCTGTGCTTTGCACAGAAAGAGCAGAGCTGGGGTCCGGAAAAGGACAGCAATCCTAGAATGCACAGTCAGAAAACGCTTCTTGTTTGCAGGCAGCCTGAGTCTCCAAGGGCTGCCATTTTTAAAGGCTCATAAAATGCAGTAGATGCAGGTAGATTGATTTTTAATTTGTATGTATAGGGTGGGGGAAGAGACCCATAGGAATATTACACTTTGAAAACTAGGGGGCATCCCAGATAATATAGCCTGTTGGAGGAGATGCAGCACATACAAAAGCCTGAGTAACAGTGAAAAATTAATATTTACAGAACTGACAAATGGAATTGCTCAACATGAAGCATGCAAGAGTTCTCTGTCTCACTAGAAAAATACAATTCTGTGAAATACTCACCTGTAGAATCGATATTATTTGTATACAGTATGTCCTGCTCCAGATATAGTACTTACACTTGGGGTTATCCTCCGCCAGATGGCGCTGCACTGCAGAGACATGTAAAACAGGCTCCTCCCGGCTCCTTAAATACCCGGGGACCTCCCACAAATCCCCAGCATTGAAAAGCAGTGAACAAGAAGCCGGGAGAATTAACCACCAAAACTGGTAACTATAACAATGGTAACAATCACCATACAGGGGATCCATAATAATGCAAAAAACCAGGGTGGGGTGGAGCAGGACGTACTGTATACAAATAATATCAATTCTACAGGTGGGTATTTCACAGAATTGTATTATTCTTAGTATACAGTACGTCCTGTTCCAGATATAGTACTTACACTTGGGACATCCAATAGCAGTGTCCATAAAGTAGGGTGGGATCCCCAACAAAAACAACAACAGCAGACAGTTTAAAACCACCGTCACCTGCATAACCATACCGCCAAGACAGCATGAGTTGAGGCCCTAACATCAACTTTGTAAAACTTTGCAAAGGTATGAACAGAAGGCCAAGGTAGCGGCCTAGCAAACCAGATCAACAGAAGCCTGGTGCTGAAAGCCCAAGAGGCATCAAAACATGAGTAGAATAAGAATCAAAGCGAAAAGGAAGATTCTTCCCCTTGTTGGAATAGGCCTGAGTAACAGCCTGATGAATCCAATCGCTAACAGTAGACTTGGCGGAAGCCCAAAAAACCCTTCCAAGTACCAGAAGGAACATTCCATTCAAGATGTAATGACCATAGGCCCGAAGGAACATCAGTTCTCCTGAAGGACACAGTGACTACCAAGGAAATAAAACTTCCAACACCTGTTCAAGGAATGCAGAACCCTTTCCTCAGCGTTGCTAGGAAAAAGGCACAGCAGGAAGAACAATATCTCAATCAATGAACATAAGACACCACCTGATGCGGAGAGGCGGAACACCACCTTATCCTGGTGTATCTAAAAGAATGGGGGCTAGGTAGACAGAGACGCCCGCTAACACACGCCTGACCAAGGTAACAGTCACCAGAAGGACAACCTTGAGGGTAAGAACAGCCAGACAGCATCCTGAATAGGACCAAAGGGACAAAACCCTGCAAGCAGACAGAATGAAATTCAATTGAAATCCCAGCAGGGACCATAGAATTACATGGGGGACGCACATGAGTACCCCCTGAAAGAAGTCTTAACCAAGGAAGACTGAACCAGAGACTACTAAGGCAAGGTGGACAGGGCAGAACCTGACCCATCAGAGTACTGAGTTGGAGAACCAACTCCAAATCATGCTGAAACCAACTCTAGAACCCTGGGAACCGAGAACGCCCAACAGGGAAGAGATCTAGACTCACACCAATCAATATGGGTATGCCATACCCTATAACAGATAGAAGAAGAAGAGGAAGAAGCTTGCTCCTAGCCTTCCCATAGGCTCAATCACCGAGACAGATAAGCCTGTCTCTATCAAGATGGATGTTTCAGCAGTCAGGCCGACTAGGCCAGAGTCTGTAGATTGGAGTGACCTAAAGGGGGCCCTGAATGAGCAGAGCTGGCACTCCTGGCAAAGGGTACAGAAAACTACCGTCCTCTGTACCATAACCACACTCTACTAGGGCACCTGGGGGCCACCAGAATCACTGGTCCCCTTACCAGAGCAATCTTGCGCAGAACCCTGCCTAGCAGGGGGAATGGAGAAAAGACATACAGAACCGAACGTCCAGTCATGACGTTACTAAGGCATCCGGAACACTGCCAGAGGATCCTGGGACAGGAGAGCCTGTTATAGTGACGGAACACAAACAGATCCACAACTGGTTGGACCCCATAGTGACACAGGAATTAGCACATCCTGTCGCAGAGGGGCTCCAGCAGAGCGAATATCACTGATATGCAGGGAACATTGTCTCCACCAGATTAAGAACATAGACACCTCCTGGAGGGTCCACCAGCTCCAGGCCCCTTCCAATGATTAATGTAGGACACTGTCATCAGACAGACCGAGCGCCCCCAAACTGGCAGGCCCAGAAGGGAAGTAGTGAAGCGAGACAGAACCAACTGAAAACGCTCACTGTTTCAAAATCAATAGGCGTAAGGATCTTCTAGGGGCCCCACCACCCCCAGAATCGCAGGGAGTTTCAAAAGAAAACCCTCCCCCTTCAACCTGATAAGTTGGCATCCATGGAACTGCCCCCAGACAGGTTCCTTGAGTTCATCCACTCCAAGAGAAAACTTCTTACTAGGTGGGAAGGCCCACAGACCCTGTTCCAGGGATGCCGGATCCCTGTCCTGCATTAACAATAGAAGGGCCCAAGGGGAACTGAGCATAAGGGACCTCTTCTGAGCAAGCCACCAACGGGCCCACCAGCGGCATCTCTGCCTGGTGAAGGGACCGGGACAGCAATGAGGGACTGAGCCCATGTGACCAGATGGTCCACTTTATTGCGGAGAAGGGAAGATTCTCGTTTGAACCTAATCCAGATTCATTCCTAGTAATGGAATTACCAATTAAGGGGACAATGAGGACTTGGGGTGAATGATCACCCGTCCAAATGACTCCCAATGGACGCCATCAGCCGGGTATCCAACTTAGCCTGACGAAGAGACTGATAACTGAAAAAGGGCGTCTAGGTAAGTCATCGCACGGACGCCCCTTGGTCTCATCAGAGACATCACCGCCGTCAGCACCTGAGTGAGAGGCCAGATAACAAGGCCACAATTAGCAGTGTTGGACTTCCAACACGAACCTGAAGAGCCTCGGTGTCCTGAAGGCACAGGGATGTAAACATAAGCATTTTAGAGCTCCCCAGACGGCAAGAAGCCACCTGGGCGCAAGGCGCTGATGGCCCATCTCAGAGTTTCCATGCAGAAACTGCCTGTAATTGGAGAATTGCTGTGAATCCAGAATGGGCCAGCCCGACCCATCCTTTTGGGGGACTGTGGAAAAGTTGGTGTAGCGGCCCCTGCCTCTGCCTGTTACGGGCAATCTGCAAGAGACCCTCAGACCTCGCAGGCCTAGCATGGCCTGTGCCAGCAACTGAACAGCGGCAGGGACCAGGAGTACCTGGGACCTGATAAAACTGGGGAAGGCCACGCAGCAAACTCTATCTTGTATCTGGAGGACACAACCTCCTGAATCCACCAGTATGAGGCGTAACGCCTCCTGACAAGAGCAAAGTGCCGCAGCCATCCCCTCACCCAGACGGGCGAGGGCGCCCCATCACGCTTGAGGGGGATTGGCAGAAGATTTAGGCTTAGCCCTGCCGGAGGGGCCAGAGCGTTGTCTGCTGCTCCCGGAGCCGGAGTCTGGGCGAGCCCCCACGAAGGACACCCCTGGTTCTTGTTTAACACTAAGGAAGGGGGAAATAGGAGTGCCCCTGCCCCGAAGGGGCCTAGACGGCCGCCTGCTTTGGGGTGACTTACCCTTTTTGCCAAACAGGTCTAGACGGGCCCCAAACAAGCGTTGCCCTCTAAAGGGAAGCCCAGTAAGAGTCTTTTTAGTAGCATCGTCAGCACCCCACTGTCGCAGCCAAATCAAGCGACGTATAGCCACCGCAAGGGCAGAAGTTCTTGCACACATTCTAATGGTGTCGTCCAACGCTAATAGAATGAATCTTACAAACAAATCACAGTTGGAGAGTGCATTAAACACCTCCCAGGGGAGATTATCAGAGTGATGATCAAGCATCTTTCTGACAAGGGTTCTAGTGGCCACTGCAGTAATAGCCACGGCACAAACCGGGCGCAACGCCGTCCCTGCACAAGAAAAGGCGTGGGAGGCCAGCAGCTCAATGCGCCGGTCCTCAGCATCCCGAAGGGTATTATGAGCAGTGGCTGTAATAAAGGGGGGGTTAGGGACCCCTATGATCGGGGCATCCACCACGGGGGGGGGGGGGGATGACCAGCAATTAACCACCTCAGGGGGAAAGGGGTATTTCCTATCCCAGTCCCCTGGGACCCCTGAAAGTTTACTGGGGCATTCCCATTCCTTGAGGACAAGAGCATGGAAGTGAGCCTGTTCTAGGAATTCCAAACATGCTGTTGCTGTATGGAAACGCTCCCCTCTCGGCTTGGAAGCTTCACCAGGGAGAGAGATAGACAGAGCCTTAAAGACCTTAATCAACAAATCGTCAGTGTCACACTGGCCCCAGAATTCAGTCGAGAATCGTCATGACTCCTCGGAGTCAGAGAATAGCTCTCCTTCATCAGAAGGGGAATAGTCACACGGAGTAGAAAACTCCTCAGTTCCCATAGGAAAAACAGAAACAGGAGACGTCAAGTGCCGCTTCTTACCAGGGCCCTTGCGCTCTGACAACCTCGCAATGAACTGTTCAGCCGTGGGCAGTCTGAAAGACACAACAGGCTGCAACTCCCCCTTTGTATGCGACTCAGCAGGAGTGAGATTTAAGCATGGGGAAATAGGTGAAATGAAGCGAGGTGCAGCCACTGGCAGGCCTGATTGCAGAGCCAGTGCTTGCTCGGCACAGGGTCCGCAGACCCGTGCCCTGTCAGCATCAGTATGGGGTTGTCCACACGCTATACACAGCCGGTCTTGTCCCAGAGGTCACATAATTCTGAGATGCCTCCATATGGTGATTATTCAAGGCACAATATGCCAGTAGGGATTTACACTATAAGCAACCCTGGATGCCCCAAAGACCCGCTAGGGAAGTGGGAGAATTTACAAGGCCCGTTGTAATTATACACCGGGCCGGGAGAAGCCAATGGTGTTCACCGGTCTGAAAGACACAAAGAGAAGAAAATGGTGTCAGAACCAGGAAAACTATAATGAGAATAAGCCGCCCGCGAGGGCACTTACAGTACCACGGTAATCAGGAGCGTCCCACACGTCACGTGCGAACAGGCAAAATGGCGCCGTGTACCTCGAAGGGCGGGCCAGCGGTCCATGACGCGGAGTGCGCCAAACCAGACCCCGCCCTCCCGAAGAGCACGAAGTCCGACAACAGCCAATGAGGACACGTAGGTGTCTGAGGTAACGCCACCGCCCGGCGCGGAGCCTTCAACTAAGGAAGAAGCACGTGCGGCGGCGGCAGTCCGCAAGTAAAATACATAGAAAGGGCGCGGCGGTTGACACCTTATCTATAAAAGTCCAAAGACAGACAAGGCCATATAAGCGCTCCATAAGCACGCGTGGTGCTGCCTACCTTCACCCGACCAGCGCAGCCCAGGCTGGGAGGCACAACACAACGAGGACGGGTGGGAATAGTCCAACAGGGCCGCAGGCTTTAATAGCCCCGCTCACCTGCGAGAGAGTGATACTTCATGTCTTCGCAGTCAGCACTGCAGAGAAATCTGGGGATTTGTGGGAGGTCCCCGGGTATTTAAGGGGCCGGGAGGAGCCTGTTTTACATGTCTCTGCAGTGCAGCGCCATCTGGTGGAGGATAACCCCAAGCGTAAGTACTATATCTGGAGCAGGACGTACTGTATACTAAGAATACCTAACTAGAATATATAAGCTTTAGATATGTTAATAGTCCTCTCCCACATGCATTCTGTTTTAGAGCAGTACCTGGAGAAATGCTTCCTTAGCTCACAATTTCAGCAAGGGATCAATAAACAAGAAAATGAATCCAAAAACTCAAAGATAGGCCAAACCGAACAGTCCACAACCAGTCGTTAGAACAGAAACAACACACTTGTCAGGAACAAGGACAGAAACTGTAAGGAACAACTCCACATCAAAAGGCATAGCTAACAGGAAAGGGTGTGGAAACTGCCCCCACCCCAAATATTGACATGAGAGAGGGCAAGGCATATGAATACCAGTGCATGGGGAAAACCCCTGAACAAAAAGTACATCTGAAAACACAGAAAGCCAATTAAAAACATTAAGCTAGATGGCAGCAGCCAGGTCTCAGTCTTCTCTGGGAAGAGAGAAGCATAATCCTCCAGCTGATATACTATTACAGTCAAATCCACCATCGTTGCCTGACGCAAACCCTCAGGTAGAGAGGAGAGCATCTTCAATAACCGCGTCCTGTCTTTATATAGAAGGACCACCCTGGCAACATCCAGCAGATGTGGACATTGTTCCCAATAGGCGGATTCTAACCCGAAACATCAAGGGGGAGCTGCCATGAGCCAGACCGGGATGACCTACTATAGTCAGGAGAAACAAGACCATGTCCTCACCAAGATTCAGTAGGTCAGAGTGTGATGGTAAGGCCAGAAGATCCTTGAGACATGTCTAGGTACAGTAAGTGAAAGTAAAAAGGAAGCTTTACAGGATATGGCCCAGGGAGGAGGATTGTACATAGAGGTAATAAGCCTGGGGTTTTCCCTATCCCTGATTCTAATGCCCTTCTGTGTGGAACCCTGCAGTTCCCCCTTTAGAGTTCCACAGAGAATTTGGGGGCTCTCCTCCAATCATGCTTCCTAGCCATGCATAATAATGGGCAGATAGGAAACCTGACTGGCAGACTAGCTGCTGGTGGCTCCTGCCTAACCCAGCTGTCAGTCAGTTAAAACAAAAACTGGACAAAAGTATTAAATATTTCAAATACTAAATCTGTTTTTCTATCACATCAACATCTCAGCAAATATCACCTGACCATGACTTGTCAATCACTGGATCTGGTTCTTGAACCTTTAGTTAGATGATTTACAACTTGTATTTGTAAAATTAGAATTTTAAAATGTGTAATGTTGATTTTAACCTAGCAAGAAGTTATCAGCTGTTCTTGTTACAACAGGAATCCCTTTTGGGTGAAAACTTTTAATTTTAAGGTTAAATAATTTGATTTGCTGGGCCCAAGTGTAATTGAAATCAAGTTGGCCTCGGGGATCTTTATGACATTTTTAACATTTGCTCTTCACTGGAGTCATAACCAATAAAATAACAAACTCCTGGGTTTCATAACTGTGTAATCATTATTAATTATTGGACTTCTTAATAGTTTATGCCATTGCAGTTACTATTTGCATGGTAGGTGACATTTAAATTAACAGGCTACAGGTAGCATGGTAAAATTAATTTCCTAAGCAGTGATTGAGGTATATTAAGAAGTAAATTAAGAAGATAAGCTCAGTTTGTTCCAACACCTCTATAAGTGTACGTTAAGATTTAAGTTTTATTTTTTAGGATGAAAAAAAAAAAAAAACATTTTATGTTACTAAATAGGGAAAATGTTTGAAATGGGCAAAAAGAGCACCTGTGTTATATGTAGCATATAATCAGTTTGATTAGACCCCAACCTGAAATCTGATTCAAGAAATAGAGTTGGCAGTTATGGGCAAAATGTTGACTGTTGTTTCAATACAGTTTTTATTGTAATAAAAAGTTCTTTAATAAAATCATTTTGCGTGTAAAAACCCCATTTCTTTCGATTACAACACTACCACATGTATTGGTAGACACCCTTTCCTGCCCGGGATTCTCCCCCAAACTGAAACAGCGCTTTAGGAGATTTTCAGATAAAATACAACTGCTATGCACACCTTACAGTTTTTCAAGAAAAACAACCCTTTACATTTTAAATACCCCCCACAAACTATATATTCTCATCAAGTACACACCGCAAGCTTTCTAGGCGTACCAGGCTTGTTGACATTTGGCACAGTTCTCTAGAAGTAATCCCTTGATTATTTGGTTGCACAGGTTTCCCTAAAAAAAGATTAAAAAAGCCGAGCCAAAGCCACATTTTCCTAAAAAAAAACAATATGCAAACAAAAGAAAACGTGCGAGAACCCAGGTCAGGGCAGCAGGTGGGCGTGGCCGACCGACTGCAGGCCACGCCCACCTGCTGCCCTGACCTGGGTGCTCGCTTGTGCCCAGGAAAAGGCAGCAGATGGCGGAGCGGCGGGCGCTGTGTCTGGCCCCGCCGCTGCTATTGCTGTCAGAAAAGAAAGCGATCGCAGCGGCGGGGCCGGGACACAGCCCGCCACTGCTTCTTACAACCGGCTCCATGAATCGGGTGGGTGTGACCTGCGCCGGCGCTAACGTGGCGCAGGCCACGCCCACCCGATTCATGGAGCCGGCCGCTCAGCGAAAGTGTAAGCGGACAGGTGAGTTTTACTTTTTTTTTTTTTTTACTTAAGCCGAATGGGGGGAAAGGGGGGTGCCACACAGCCTATGGGAATTGGGGGGAAAGGGGGGTGCCACACAGCCTATGGGAATTGGGGGGAGAGAGGGGTGCCACACAGCCTATGGGAATTGGGGGGAAAGGGGGGTGCCACATAGCCTATGGGAATTGGGGGGAGAGGGGGATGCCACACAGCCTATGGGAATTGGGGGGAGAGGGGGATGCCACACAGCCCATGGGAATTGGGGGGAGAGGGGGATGCCACACAGTCTATGGGAATTGGGGGGAGAGGGGGATGCCACACAGCCTATGGGAATTGGGGGGAGAGGGGGATGCCACACAGCCTATGGGAATATGGGGGATACCACACAGCCTATGGGAATAAGGGGGAGAGAGGGATGCCACACAGCTTATGGGAATTGGGGGGAGAGGGGGATGCAACACAGCCTATGGGAATTGGGGGGAGAGGGGGATGCCACACAGTCTATGGGAATTGGGGGGAGAGGGGGATGCCACACAGCCTATGGGAATTGGGGGGAGAGGGGGATGCCACACAGCCTATGGGAATATGGGGGATACCACACAGCCTATGGGAATAAGGGGGAGAGGGGGATGCCACACAGCCTATGGGAATTGGGGGGAGAGGGGGATGCCACACAGCCTATGGGAATTGGGGTAGAGAGGGGGATGCCACACAGCCTATGGGAATTGGGGGGAAAGGGGGTGCCACACAGCCTATGGGAATTGGGGGGAGAGGGGGATGCCACACAGCCTATGGGAATTGGGGGGAGAGGGGGATGCCACACAGCCTATGGGAATTGGGGGGAGAGGGGGATGCCACACAGCCTATGGAAGAGGGGGATGCCACAGAGCCTATGAGAATTGGGGGGAGAGGGGGATGCCACACAGCCTATGGAAGAGGGGGATGCCACACAGCCAATGGCAAGGGGGGGAGAAGGGGATGCCACACAGCCTATGGGAATTGGGGGATGCCACACAGCCTATGGAAGAGGGGGATGCCACACAGCCAATGGGAATGGTGGGAGAGGGGGATGCCACACAGCCTATGGAAGAGGGAGATGCCACACAGCCAATGGGAATGGGGGGAGAGGGGGATGCCACACAGCCTATGGAAGAGAGGGATGCCACACATCCTATGGAAATGGGGGGAGAGGGATGCCACACAGCCTATGGATGCCACACAGCCTATGGAAATGGGGGGAGGGGGATGCCACACTGCATATATGGGGAATGGGAGGGGCATGCCACAATGGGTATACGGGGAATGGGATGGGGGCATCCCACACGGCCTATGGGAATGGAATTGGGGGAATGCCACACTGTCTGTAATTGTGAGTTTTTAGTTTAAAATATTTTTTTCTTATTTTCCTCCCCCAAATCCTAGGTGCGTCTTATGGGCAGGTGCGTCATATAGGGCAAAAAATACGGTACATCTAAAAAATCAAGGCCATCCGAACAGGACAAAACCCAACATGCATAAGTACTGTCAAGGGTAGGGTTGCCATACACCCTAAAGCAGAGCATGCACATAACGGTAATTTTAATTGAAAATTTTAGCTCTGCAGCCAAAGTGGGCACCTTGCGCTTTTTCAACCAAAACCAAAAATGTGAAAAAAGACACGACACACATCAGAATTTTTTTTTTATTTTATTTTTTAATACATAACTACCATTGATCCATCCCTGAACACTGTGTCCCATGACGATCAATCTGGTTTTTGTTCTCCTGCTTCTGCTGGAAGCTTTTTATACCTGCTGAGCAATGGGACAGAGGGTTAATAAAATTACATGGGGGGCATTTTTGTGTGTGATTTTTAAAGAGGAACATTGGACACTTGGGGAAACTTCGCCCTCTGTTCCCTTTGAACTTTTGCTTCAGCATTTCTCAGGTTTAAATTACCTGTCTTATGCTCTTCCTTGCGCTCAACCATTCTTCTCAGGCGCTTTCCGTAAGGCAGCATCATCTTCATTTTTTCATCTTTTTTTCCTTCGTCCTTATCTCAAGTTCCAAGATGCACTGCACATCACCCGAAATCTTCCACCTGTGCAGTGTAGTGCTCATCTCGGCCCAGGCAGCAGCAGGAAAGCCGCAAGACCTCGGAGCAACTTGCGATGGCGGAGGAGAGGATGTCAGAGGACAGCAGGACAGCTAAGCTTCCCCGGCATCTGTCACAGACGGCTAAGATACTGGGGGGGGGGGGGTGGAAAATACAGGAGAATGTCGGCGATTTGCAAAGGCGTGGAGGCCATCTTCGGTGGCGCCCGGCCCTGCAAGGCTACAAGCCCGCACAGCCTAAATGGCTACTGGCTCTTCTGCCCCACCATCGGCTTTGGGGAGGCTGGTAATGGGGGTTAATGGTAAGTCACTTGCTAGCCGACGCAGTCCTTCCAGACCTTGTGAACTGGTATCATGGATCCCATGATCACCTCTGTGAAAAAGTGCTGCAAACCCACCAGCCTTCCCTCCTATTTTCATAATGATTTTAAGTAAGGGCTTACATTTTCAAACGTCTCATATTTTCCATATGCCACACTGGTAACACAGGATGTATATATGTATGCTACCACCACTGCAGAAGAATGGCAGAGCCACACCCCTCTTTAACCCGTTAAGTGGCAGCCTTCCTAGAATTTTTGTCACCCTTTGTTGCCAGACCACGTTTCACTATTTGGCGCTACATATGTTCAACCTTGATTTTTGAAGGGATTTCCAGGAAAATTATATATTGTTTTTTTTTAGGCAGAGTCTGAGCTTCAACATGCAATGTCTTGTTTGGCCTTTTTTTAGTTTAATATTTATTTATTGAGATTTTATACATAAGCATAGAAAGGAAAGAAAACAAGATACAGGGGAGAAGAAAAAATCAGTAGAGGTTAGCACATACCCAGGGTTGAGTAGAGACAGCAGCGATCCCATACGTAGGCCGACTCAGTCCACCCGCAAAATTCGGCGGTATTAGTCCCACTCCACCTTCGCCCTTAGAAGGCGCCGATGGAGAGGCGGAAGCCCGATGGGTCCTCAAAACTGTTTGCATCTCATACTCCCACCGATCATCTCCCAGTGACAAGCTATTTACAAGCCAGGAAGATCCAAAGTGAACCTGTCGGTGTGTGTCACCAAAAAGGGTTTGGCCTTTTTTTAGTGTATTCTCAATACTGTTGGGTGAAATATGTGCAACAAAATTAAAAAACGATCTATTTTTTGCAACTTGTGTTTTTTGTAATAAAAAATGTAAGTTTGTCAATAAAATGTGAAACCCCAATTTCTCCTGGTTACAGCGGTACAACATATGTATTGGTAGACACCCTTTCCTGCCCAGAAGACTCCCCCAAACTGAAACAGCGCTTTAGGAGATTTTCAGATAAAATACAACTATGCTACGCGCTAAGCGCACCTTGCAGTTTTTCCAGAAAAACAACCCTTTGCATTTGAAATACGCCCCACAGACTATATATTCTCTAGAATTACACACCTCATGCTTTCTAGGCTTACCAGGCTAGTTTATGTGGGTGTAGTTTTGTGGAAGTAATCCCTCAATCAATTCTTTGGTTGCACAGTTTCCCTAAAAAAGAATAAAAAAGAAGAATCAAAGCCACATTTTCCTAAAAGAAACTATATGCAAACAAGAAAAAACAAGTAAAATCTGAAAAAGCAACAACCCCCGAACAGAACGGTACCCAACATGCATAGCTATTGTCAAGGGAAGAGTTGCCAAACACCCCAAGGTAAAGCATGTGCATAACGGTAATTATACTTAAAAATTTCAGCTCTGCAGACAAAATGCGCACCTTGCACTTTTTCAATCAAAACAACCCTTTACGTTTGGAATACCCCCATAAACCATATATTCCCTGAAAGTACACATGTTAAGCATACCCAGCTTGTTGTAGTGGGCTCATCTTTCTGGAAGTAATCCCTCGAAGAATTCTTAAGTTGCAGAGGGTTTCCCTACAAAATGTATAAAAAAGCAGAATAAAAAACATGTTTTCCTAAAATACCAATATATATGCATAGATTATATGCAAATAAGAAAAAAACAAGCTAAATCTGAAAGCGCAAGGTCTCCTGAACAGAACAATACCCAACATGCATAGCTACTTATAACCCTTTTAATTGCCCGCCTACTTGAAGTTTAGTCACCCTCTGTTGACAGGTCATTTTTCACCATTTTGTGCCATGTTTAACCATGATTCTTGCAGGAATTTCCAGGAAAATGATATATATATATATTTTTTTTGCAGCAGCAGAGTTTAAGGTTTAACGTGAAATGTCTTGTTTGTAATTTTTCTACTATTTTTTAAATATTTTTGCATTAAAAAAAAATAAAAAAATATTCTTTTAGAAAATTGCCTCTTATTATTATTATTGCCTTTATTTTAATAAAACATTTGTTTTATTAAAGAAAACCATATTGCATGTGAAAGCCCCATTTCTCCAGATTACAACGATACCACATATGTATCGGTGGCTCCCCATTCTTGCCCAGGAGACCCCCCAAACTAAAAAGAGCACTTTCTCCCTTTCTCGGGGGCCAGCTTTGAGAGCCACCGACCTGCCAGCTACAAGCCTGCAGCGCCTAAATTGGCCCGGGCCATTCTACCCCCTCTTTGGTTTTGGGGAGGCAGATATTAGCAAGGCTGGGGGTTAATAGCAAGTCACCTGCTAGCCGCAGGTGACTTGCCAGCCCCTAAGCCTTGTGAACTGGTAAGGGGCCCATGAGACCCCTATACCAGTTCACAACAGGTTAAATATAAAAAACACACACACAGAGAAAAATATATTTTATTTTTTTTTAATACTTACCTCCCATTCCTCTCCTTCCCTCACCAATCACTCTGGCTTCTGCTCTTTTATTCCTGCTGGGTGACAGAACATAAGTTAATAAGGTGTTAATTAAAAAAAAAATAGGTTTGGGGGGGACCCCATTTTTTGGGAATTTTAATGGTTTTAAACCCTTAAAAATCCCCCCAAAAATGATAAGGGGTCCCCCCTACCCAGCATGACCAGCCCGGGACTAGCTATACAGGGCTTGTAGAACAGGGCGCAGGGCTACAAGCCCACATAGCTTCCATGGACCGGGCCCTTCTGCCCCCCCTGGCCTTTGTGGAGGACTAAAACTACAACTAGTGGACCCCTTACTAGTTCACAAGGGGTTAACAGTAAAAATAAACACACACAGAAAAAGGACATTTATTTTTTTTCTCTACTCACCTCTGATCCTCTGCTGTTCCCCGGCGATCATGTCTCATGAAGCTCTGATGACAGCTGCGGGGTGATCGGTGGAGGAGGGGCTGGGGGGGGAAATAGATCACAGCCCCCTCATCCCTCCAGCCTCGGAGCGGATGAGAAATGCCGGGTGACGTCATAGATGACGTCATTGGCCCCAGCCCACAAAGGGTGAACCAGGAAGTGAGGAGAGTGATTTCTCGCCCTCTCTTCACCACAAAAGATCCCAGGGGAGAGGCGATCTGAGCCCCCCCCCCCCCTCCCCGGTGAAGAGCAGACCCGGCGGGAGGGATCGCGGCTGCAGTTGAGTAAATTACATTTTTGTTCTTTTTTTACAGTTAACTGTGGCAGTGGCGCGGGGGGGGGGCGCAATTCTGGGCACTCTCCTGAAGCGAGAAGAGCCCCGGGGGGGGGGGGGGGGGGGGAGGATCGGATGTCCCCCTGGTCTTCGCTTCGGCCCGATCAAAGGAGAGGTCAGGTGAGTTTTTAACTTTTAGACTTTGTGTGGGGGTTTAGAGTCCACCATGTGAGTCTCATGTAGCTGGCACTTAACGGTAGGAGAGGCTGCTACAAGAAACTCACGTAGCTAGCACTAGAAGGGCTAAACCCCTTAATGCAGGGGTGTTAAACTCAGTCCTGAATGGGCAGCAACAAGTCATGTTTTGTGGATCTCCACATAGCTGTCTCTAAAGACCTGTATGAGCACTAATTTCTCCACCTGCACCAGCATCTATGTGGAGATGCAGAACCTGGCCTGGCTTTTCAGGAGGGAGTTTGACACACGTGCCTTAATGGATTACTTAGTTGTAGTCATAAGCAAATATGTCAATTTTATTCCTTATTTAAGAGAAACAAAACCCATTTTCATTCTCCCAGGTTTTGTTCCTCTTTTGGGGGCTTTCCGATTTGGGATGCCCTGTTGTGTGTAAAAGAAAGGAAAGCTGTACATTCTTACCTGATCAGCGATACCACAGTGCATGTGTGGCCTCTCCTCCATTCAGCTTTCTATGTCATGCATATTAATAATTGGACAGACTGTCTTGTCTCCCATTGACTAATTTGGTTTAAATGATCAGAATAGTAATTGTAGTACACAGATGGTGACAAAAGAGGTTAAAGCTGCCATCAAACACAGATATTTTGGCAAGCTTTGTGTTTCAAATACTGGCTTAAGTAGATGACAAACATAGCTGCAGTAATATGTTTACTAATTTGAAGGTAATTGGTTTATATGTAATAGGAACAATCACTCACAAACCAAAGCACTAACATACTAGTTTTGATTAATCTTGAGAATTTTGGAGAAATGTATTATGGCTCCTATTAGCAAGGATCAGAAAAAAGCTATATAGAGTAACTGAGCACCCAACCCCACCTATATATAGAATATTCCTTTAATTATCTCTTTAAATTACATGTCAAAAAAGCATGGTTATACATTGAAAACAGTGCTGTGGGTTGTTCTTTGAACAAACTACTGCATTAGATAAATGATGGTGAAAAAAAGGATCCAGAGGGGGCTTTATATGTTGCAGCAGGAAGTGTAGGAGTAGGTGTTAAGTACAACCAAAAAGGCAAATACATGGTGGGGTTCAATCTATAGGACAACATGGACCGCCCGATTCTACCAATAAAAAGAAGGCCAAGTAAACTGGATGGGTGCTGCCAATCATCGAGAGAGCCTGCTCCTCCATGACTGGCAAAAGGGATATGCACATGGATGACTGGATGGGGACTGTGGCAACCTGCAGTAATAAGCATGCGTGCCAGCACAGAGATTTACTGGACATTAGAGATACAAAATGCAATGGTTTAACATTACTCCTCCCAGTGATTACAACTTAAAACGGTTTTGTGATGGTTCTTTATATCACATATTCTACTGTTCTAGGAGGTTTGCAGAGGCCAGCTTTTCCAATGATGGACTTTTTCTTTAGCTAAATGATGTGTTCAGTCACAGTTTTAAGTATGGTAGGTTGCTTTATGAAACTTGGGCAGTAGGTGTCCAGAGACTAGCCAAGAGGTACTACACAGCATTTTTATTATTTATTTATTGACATATACGACTATAATCGGAATGTTTGAACACACTGCTACCCAAGGTGGCTGGTGATGGCCAAGTTATATTCTTTACATCAAATGTATTGAATATCTCACACTCAAAGACATTAAGATACACTGTATTGAGGCACACCTCTTGATAGATGAATTCGAGTAGCCATGCAGCATGTCTTTACAAACTCTGTAAAGGAGTCCTAGCGTGGTGCTAAAATGGGATGTCACCATTGCAAGATTTCAGTTACTGAAATGTAGCTTAACTCATTATTTTAACCAGCTGAGAGTGGTATTGTTGAAAGATGGAGGCAATTCATCCATCAAGTGGAAGGTCATGTGAAGTTACAGAGAGGTGCTGTGCAGTGCTGAGGTGCATGGTGCATCAATGCTCTGCTGACTGACAAATTTTTATACCTTCTCTAGCATTAATATCAGCACATATGTTGAGATCCTTACGCTGTGTGGCATGGGTTTTTCATGAGGAGAGGCATGCAAGCCTTATATCACTAAGCATGTAGGTCACGCATTGGATGGAGAAGTGTAAAAGAACACGTGCTATACCTTTAGCCGGGTGCGTGTGAATAGTCGGCATGGACATGACCCCTGCTCGAGCATAGCGGGGGATGCAGCCAGTGGCACACTTGGCTCAATGTGGCCTTATCCGACAAGAGCTCTCATCAGCAAAGACTAAGAAAAGACAGGTGAGCCGATTGGTTCCGGTTTAAATCGATACAAAACCCTTAGTATATGAGTTTTAACATCATAGTATATAAAATGAATATTGATATTTGATCAAAATTCAATACACAATCATCGTCATTGCCTTAATAAAACCGCAACACAATTCATACAAAGTCTGTCTTACTTAACACTGTAATATAAAAACTTTGTTTTATATTTTTCTTGGTTCTAACTGAGACTGTTATTAGTGAAGTCAGGAATCGCCAGGTGGTTTTTGAAGCTTATCTCCATTAATTCCCTTTTTGACTAGAAACAAGCCAATAACCCCCGCATTTATGACACTGCATCAGTACAGAAAAAGTATTGATTAAAAAAACCTTTTTAAACAGCATTAAGTCTTACCAACTCCACCGCTTATTGATTCTGCATCTATTTCCTTAGCCTTTTTCTCTGCCACTTTCGCTAGCGCCAGTTCGCCCTTATCTAGTGCAAGGTAATGGATGTCCTTTGGAAATAAAGCAAAATAAAAGATTAATCTAAAATGAATCTTGGACACACAACAAAGGCAAATTCAAAGAAAGGAAATCTTTTATTGCACAGATCACTCAACATAGACAGGACTGATGAACCCACTGTTACGTTTTAATTTACTCAATTTTCATTCTTTCTTTCTCCATGCAAATGCATCATCTTATGAGCACCTTATCTGGTGCCAGGCAATCAAACACATTTCAGGAGTTAAAAAGCAGATATTTTACTCATAAGCTTAGGCGGCAGTTTCTGACCAACCTATGCCTTTGAAAAGTCAACTGCAGAAAATAGTGATTTTGACAAAGACGCTTTTGAATACACACACATATCCAAATTATGCCATTTCAGTAACTTTTAACTGTATACCTAAAACGGCTTCACAAGATGTGAACGTTATTTGTGTCATTCTGCATCATTCTGCAAGTTCTTAAATTAGTTCAATAACCTCTACAGACAATTGCTGTAGAATTTAGAAACAGAAAAGGGTACACAAAGGTGTACAGAGAATTTACTGATCAAAAATGCATGGCTTGGCTATCTCTAACCCACTGTAAGAGAGGTGTCTTGCCAGACTATTGCCTGGGAGCACTCCCTTCTATAGGAGGCATAGAAGTCTAGAAGCGGGGGTGGCAGAATAATTTTCACCAAGGGCCACATCAGCATTCTGGTCACCTTCAAGGGCCGGTTAATAACAAATGTGAAACAAAATGTAAAAACAACCATTCAAATATACTGTAAGGACAGATGAAGGCACTGAATTATTTTCACATCACTCTGTGTATTAGCAGCCCTTAGGTGACTGCGCCAGTTAGAAGGGGCCGCCCAGCCACTGCTACCTGGCAGCTGTCAAAGGGCCACATAAAAAGGCTTGGAAGACTGCATCAGACTCCTGGGCCTTAAGGTCTATGGGCACATAAAGAAGAAACAAAAATACTGCAATAATTCTGCAACAGTAATACTGTATATACAACAGTGCAGAGTTGTGTCTTGATCAGCTGGCTTAACTGATCTTTAAAATCCAAATTCTTGGAGGACCCACAAAGCCAGACAGAAAGGGAGCCATGCATGCTGACTGAGTCGTAAAACTGAATCGGTAGCTTGCGATAGCCGTTACCAGTAATGTGGTCTCCTCTACCCTACTGACCTCCTCACCTAAAATTAAAGGGCGGATCGGGGGGGCTCCCCAAAGTTCAGCACTATCTGCAGTACATATTTTGTGTACCCAGCCACCCAATTGTTATCAGTACACAATAAGGCGGCAAGCAGCTCACCAGAAACCTGTTCCATGAGCCATAGCAGGGCTACAAAGTTTTCTTACTCCTGGACCACACAAAAAAGTGGTCTAACAACCACTCTGCCCCTTGGAGCTCTGCATTACTGACTAATAAAGCTGCACCATAACACAACTCTTCCCAACTTAGCCATGCCCAGAAATAGAAGCAATATAATCCAAATAGAGGATACAACGGGAGGAAGGTAGTGTGTGCAGACAGGCAAATAGCTTGCCTTTAGCAACAATATTGCGTCAAGGTTGCACTCTCTCAAACCTTAAAATATAGTATGTCAGGGCATATCACATACACAGGAAAAAGCAATTCTGTAAGTACTCACCTGTAGAATTGTTTTTGTTCTTGCTTGGCACGGCCTGCTTCGATATTCATAACAGTTGGGTTATTCCGCCACAAGGTGGCGCAGTGGTACTGCAGAAAGCTGTGGCATCTCCCGACCCCCTATAAAAACGGGATTAACCATAGAGTTCCCAGCGTAGACAAGCAGTGAGACAAGAAGCTGGGAGAGAATAAAGGTAAAAAATGTAAAAAAGGTAAAAGACCCCAATTAACTTGGAACAATCACCATAAAGAGGCAACCAAGAATAACGATAACAAGAGTGGGTCGAAGCAGGCCGTGCCATGCAAGAACAAAAACAATTCTACAGGTGAGTACTCACAGATTTGCTTTTTTCTTTATTGCATGGCACGGCCTGCTTCGGTATTCATAACAGTTGGGACATCCAAAAGTAGGGTGGGATCCTCAAAGAGTAACAGCCGGCAGTACAAGTCACTACCGCCTGAAGCACCTTGCGGCCAAAAACAGCACCCGCTGAGGCCGTAACATCAACCTAGTAACACTTGGAAAAAGTATGAACAGAAGACCAAGTAGCGGCCTTGCAAACTTGTTCAACAGAAGCTTGGTGCTGAAAAGCCCAAGAAGCACCAATAGCACGAGTGGAATGAGCAGTAATTCTAAAGGGAGGTTCCTTCCCCTTAGCAGAATAGGCTTGAACCACCGCCTGACGTATCCACTTGCTGATAGTGGATTTAGCCAGAAGTGAGAACAAAAAGAGCATCAGATTTCCTGAAAGGCTCAGTAGTGACCAAATAAAACTTCAGAGCCCTGACCACATCCAGAGAATGCAGTGTCCGCTCCTTGGAATTGGCAGGATTAGGACACAATGAAGGTAAGACAATGTCCTGATTGAGATGAAAGGCAGACACCACCTTAGGCAAGAAATCCGCTTAAGCCGAAACACCACCTTATCCTGATGCCTCTCAAAGTAAGGAGGTTTGATGGAAAGAACCACCAGCTCAGAAACTCGCCTTACAGAAGTGATAGCCACCAAAAAGGCTACCTTAAGAGTCAGAATGGGCAAAGCAGCCCCACGGATAGGCTCAAAGGGAGGACCCTGCAGAGCAGACAACACCAGATTCAAGTCCCAGACTGGTAGCATAGGCTTACCAGGTGGACACACATGAGTAACACCCTGGAAAAAAGTTTTAACCAACCAGTGGTTGGCAAAGGATCTTTGGAAAAAAATTGCCAGAGCTGAAACATGGCCTTTGAGGGTACTTAGTTGAAAGCCAGAATCCAAACCTGGAACCAAAATTCCAGAATCCTGGGAATGGAAAAAACCCAACAGGGAAGAGACCCAGGCAATGTAAGCATGCCAGATCCTGTAATAGATAAAGGACGAGGACTTCTTCCTAGCCCGAATCATGGTATCCACAACAGAGGCAGGCAACCCCTTCTCTGTCAAGATGTAGGTTTCAGCAGCCAAGCCGTTAAAGCCAGCGTTTGTAAATTGGGATGGCGTAGCCGTCCCTGAGTGAGGAGATCTGGATCTCCATGCGAAAATGTTTGAATCTGACAAATTTGTTGAGGCCCTTCAAGTCCAGAATGGGCCTCAGAGAGCCGTCCTTTTTGGGCACCGTAAAGAGTTTGGAATAGTACCCCTGACCCTGTTCTTGATGGGGCACCTGGCAAATGACCTCTGACTCCAGCAGGCATTGAACCGCCGAAAGTAACCCTTGAGCTGACAGGGGGTTTAAAGACATCCGTGATCTGAGGAATCTTGGAGGCGGCCAGGCTGTAAAATCTCTATTTTGTAACCGGAGGAAACCACCTCCTGAATCCACCGGTCTGAAATGTGGAGCCTGCAGACGTGAGCAAAGAGCCAAAGCCGTCCCCCCACCCGGATGGGTGAGGGCACCCCCTCATGCCTGGGGGGCCTTGGGAGGAGGTTTGGGCTTGGAACCCCAGGAGAGACCGGGACGTCCACGGGATCTGCCGCGGCCCCAAGACTCTCTGCGGCTACCTGAGAAGAGGGAGCCAGAACCTCCTTTGGAAGAATGAAGGGAGGGGAGGGAGACTGAGGTCCCCCGAAAAGGCCGGGGCTGCCTCCTACGCTGAGGCAGCCTGCCATCCTTGGCCAAAACATCAAGACGCTCACCAAAGAGCCGCAGCCCCACAAAGGGGAGCCTAGTGAGAGCCTTCTTAGCAGCAGCATCAGCTGCCCACTGACGTAACCAAACAGAGCGGCGCATAGCCACTAAAAGTGCAGAGGCCCTACCGCCCAGCCTCACAGCATCATCCATGACAGTAAGGATAAATACAACAAAATCAGAGCAAAGCAAGAGGGCCCTATAATCCTTCCTCCTCCCACCAGCCATAGCACCATCACAGAGATGGTTGAGTAGTTTCTTAAGGACAATAGCAGTAATGGCAGCAGCACAGGCCGGGTGCAGTCCAGCCCCCACACAAGTAAAAGCATGGAAGGCCAGTTGATCCATGCTCCGGGAGCCGAGTCCTGGAACAGTTCCCCTTCCTCTAGGGAATAAAGTCCCCCAGTGGCGTCAAACTCCTCATACTCCTCTGTGGAGCGCGAGGGAGTGGAAGTCAGGTGCCGCTTCTTGCCAGAGGCCTTCCTAGGAATAGGCCCGGCAAGCTGCTTCTCAATGTTGGCCACACGAAGTGCCAGATCAGACCGTGACCCCCTGCCAGCAGTGGGGGGGTAGGTGATACCGAAGGGGGCGCAGAGCTGGGAAGCGATGCACGGAAACCAAGCTGGAGCGCAAGGACACTTTGAACGCACAGCACGCACACCGTGACATCATTGCTGATAGGGGATACCCTGCACATGGAACACAGCCGGGATTGCCCCGAAGGATCCCCCCGAGCACGCTATCCCCAGAAGCCTCCATATGGTGATAAACACAGGCGCAATAGGCCAGCGCTGGGTAAAGGCTAATACAAAAGCCACCCGGGATGCCCTCCCACGGGATGCCCCCAGATAAGCAAAAATACAATTCTGTGATTACTCACCTGTAGAATTGGTATTATGAGTATACAGTACGTCCTGCTCCAGATAACAATCATTACACTTTGGTATTACTCCGCCAGAGGGCGCTGGACTGCAAAGACCGCGAAAATTGGCTCCCCCCGGCCCCTCAAATACCCGGGAACTCCCACAAATCCCCAGCATTGAAAAGCAGTTAACGAGAAGGCGGGAGAAATAAAAGAGAACCAACTGGTAACCATAACAATGATAACAATCACCATACAGGGGATCCTAGGATAATGCAAAACCAAGGTTGGGGTGGAGCAGGACGTACTGTATACTCATAATAACAATTCTACAGGTGAGTAATCACAGAATTGTAATATTCTTAGTATACAGTATGTCCTGCTCCAGATAAGAATCATTACACTTGGGACATCCAATAGCAGTGTCCATAAAGTAGGGTGGGATCCCCAAAGGTAACAACAGGCAGGTCAGACCACAGCCGCCTGCAGAACCTTGCGGCCAAAAGCAGCATCAGCCGAGGCCCTAACATCAACCTTGTAAAACTTTGAAAAGGTATGAACAGAAGGCCTTGCAAACTTGTTCAACAGAAGCCTGGTGCCGAAAAGCCCAAAAGGCACCAATAGCACGAGTAGAATGAGCAGGAAGGGAGGATTCTTCCCCTTAGCAGAGTAGGCCTGAATCACAGCCTGACGGATCCATTTGCTGATAGTAGACTTAGCAGGAGCCAGACCCTTCCTAGGACCAGAAGGGACCACAAAAAGAGCATCAGTATTTCTGAAAGGTGCAGTAGCCACCAGATAGTACTTCAGACACCTAACCACATCCAAAGAATGCAAAACCCTCTCCTTAGCATTACTAGGATTAGGGCACAATGAAGGAAGACTAATGTCCTGATTCAAATGAAAGGCAGACACCACCTTAGGCAGAAAATCTGTCTTGAAGCGAAACACATCCTTGTCCTGGTGTCTCTCATAGTAGGGGGGCTGAATGGAAAGCGCCGCCAACTCAGACACACGTCTAACAGGGTGATAGCCACCAAAAAGACAACTTTGAGAGTAAGAATGGCCAGGGCAGAATCCTGCACAGGTTCAAGGGGAGCACCCTGCAAGGCAGACAAGACCAAGTTCAAATCCCAAACAGGCACCATAGGCTTACGTGGGGGACGCACATGAGTAACCCCCTGGAAAAAAGTCCTGATCAGAGAATGCTGGGCAAAGGACCTCTGGAAGAAAACAGCCAGATGTGACCCTTCAGAGTACTGAGTTGGAGCCCCGTCTCCAACCCATGCTGCAGGAACTCCAGAATCCTGGGAATAGAGAACACACGACAGGGAAGAGACTTAGACTCACACCAGTCAATGTAGGCATGCCAAATCATGGTATCAACAACCGGAGTAGACAGCCCCTTCTCCATCAAGATGGAGGTTTCAGCAGCCAGGCCGTCAAAGCCAGAGTTTGTAAATTGGGATGGCGTAAGGGACCCTGAGTGAGCAGGTCTGGTACCCTGGGCAGAACGTACTGATCTACTGCCAGCTGCACCACGTCTGCGAACCACCCTCTTCTTGGCCACCTGGGGGCCACCAGAATTGCTGGCACCCCCTCCAGAGTAATCTTGCGCAGAACCCTGCCCAGCAGGGGGAATGGAGGAAAGACATACAGGAATTGAAAGTCTTGCCATGACATTGCTAGAGCATCCGTGATCAAGGCCACAGGATCCTGGGACAGGGAGACAAAGGCCGGGAGCTTGTGATTGTGACGGGACGCAAACAGAAGGTTGACCCCAACGGTGACACAGAGATTGGAACACCCTGTTGCAGAGGGACCATTCTCCCTGGCGAGAGGCCCCCGGCTCAGAGAGTCTGCCAGCAGATTTTCCACCCCTGGAATGTACACCGCTGATATGCAGGGAACATTGGCCTCTGCCCAGGTCAGGATCAGAGACACTTCCTGGAGGGCACTCCTGCTCCGGGTCCCTCCCTGATGATTGATGTAGGCAACTGCCGTCTGGTTGTCCGAGCGCACCTGAACAGGTAGGCCCTCAGGTGAGAAGTCAACTGAACCAGAACTAACCTGCCCGCAGCTCCAAGATGTTGATAGGTGTGTGGGCCTCCAGAGGGCCCCACCTCCCCTGGCACTGCAGGGACTTCCAGAAACTCCCCCAACCTGACAGACTGGCATCTGTGGTGACCGTCTCCAAGGAGGGGGTCAGAAAGGATCTGCCCCCAACAAGTTCCTGGAGTCCAGCCACCACGAGAGGGACCGCCTGACCAGGGGGGAAAGAGCAAAGACCCGGTCCAGGGATGCGGGGTCCTTGTCCCACACTGACACAAGAGAGAAATCTCCTCGGGCCCTGGTAAGGTAGACCCTCCTCCCCTGTCTGGCACCACGGTAGGGGGAAGAAAAGGAGCCCTGTCCCCGAAAGGGCCGAGACTGCCGCCTGGGCTGGGGTAACCTGCCTCCCTTAGCAAACAGGTCCAGGCGGTCCCCAAACAGGTGTAGTCCTTTGAAGGGAAAACCAGTGAGAGCTTTCTTGGCAGCGTTGTCAGCAGCCCACTGGCGCAGCCAAACCGAGCGGCGTATAGCCACCACAAGGGCAGAGGATCTGCCACACATCCTAATGGTATCATCCAAGGCAGAGAGGACATAAGTCACAAAAACCTCACAACGAGAGAGTGCATTAAACTCCTCACTAGACACATCATCAGGAGCACCATCTAGGACACCTCTAAGCAGGGTCCTAATAGCCACAGCCATAATGGCAGAGGCACAGACAGGGCGCAGCACCGTCTCCACACAGGCAAAGGCATGGGATGCCAGATGATCAATACGCCGGTCCTCACCATCCTGCAGCGTAGTAGAGTCAGGAGAATGCATGACAGAGGTATTAGACAACCCTAGGATGGGCCATCCACCTCTGGAGGGAATGACCAACACTTCACCACATCAGCAGGAAAGGGATACCTCTTATCCCAACTCTTAGGGACTCCGGGAAGCCTGCTGGGACGCTCCCATTCCTTGAGCCCAAGATTATTAAAATGGGCTTGCTCAGGAAACTCTAAACGTGGCTTGGCAGTATGAAACAATTCCCCCTGCTGCCTGGGGGCCGCAACCAGGGGAGAGATAGACAGCACCTCAAAAATCTGAGCCAACAGCCTATCAGTATCATCTGGGGCCCAGGGGTCAGAGCCAGAATCATCATGACCCTTGGGCCTTTCATCCGATGACTCCGAGTCAGAGAATAACTCCCCTTCTTCCAAAGGGGTATAACCAGACAGTTCCAAGAACTCATCAGCTTCCATAGGAAAAAGAGTGACATCAGGCGTCAAGTGCCACTTTTTAGCAGAGGCCTTATGCTCCAAGGTATTAGCAAGCAACTTCTCAACACTAGCCAGTCTGGAAGACACATCAGGCTGAGAATCCCCACTGGTATGCAACTCAATGGGAGTCAAATTTAAGCTTGGGGGAGTAGGTGATGCCATACGAGGCGCAGGCCCAGCTACAGGTAAACCAGGCTGCAGCGCAAGCACCTGTTGGGCACAAGGTATACAGACCCGCCCATTGTCAGCACTAATAGGGGACACCCCACAAGCTACACACAGCCGGGCTTGTCCCGAAGGTACCCCGAGCACATTATCCTGAGACGCCTCCATATGGTGATTATAGCGGCACAATAGGCCGATAGGGATTCACGCTATAAAAGCAACCCAATAACCCGCTAGGGAAGTGGAAGCAATTTACACACTAGGCCTCACAAGTTTAACAACTAAGTAGAGGGAGTAGGGCCGGGAGAAACCAATAAAGTTCGACCCGTCTGAAAAACATAAGCGAAGAGAACCCCATAAGTAACATGTATAATGACATAGGGTAAATAAAGCCGCCCGCGAGGACACTCACGGACCGCGGTAGGTAGACGCCAGCCACGCAGCAGCTGAATACAAAGAAAAAATGGCGCCGGGTATAGCTAGAGGGGCGGGCCGCGGAGACAGTGACGCGGAACGTGCCATCCGCGTGCCCCGCCCCCCGAACAGCGCGAAGCAGCACACGTGACAAGCAGCCAATAACAGCGCACCAGCGCCTGAGGTAATGCCGCCGCCAACCGCGGAGCACAGTGGAAGCGGCGGCGGGGGCATATTCAAAAACGCAACCAGTGCAACCAAGTCAGCGCGGAGACTGACGCCAACCAGAAGCACATAATACAGTGAAGCACCAAGGCATATGCACCCCCCCCCCCCCCCGAGAGCTACAAGGGAGAGCAGCGGCATAGGGCCCACCGATAGACAGGGGCAAGGGGCAATAGGGCGGGAGTGGCACCCCATAGAGGCTCACCATATGCCTATACCGCCTACCCTTTGGTGGGGGATTGCGGTGGAGCAGCGCTCCTAAGCACCTGACAGCGGTGCTGCCTACCATCACCCGGACCAGCGCAGCCAAGGCTGGGAGGCACATTAAAAAAGGAACGGGTGGGAATAGTCCTACAGGGCCACAGGCTAATAGCCCCACTCACCTGCGAGAAGAGAGAGCCATCTTCTTGTCCTTCGCAGTCCAGACTGCAAAGAAATCCCGGGTATTTGAGGGGCCGGGAGGAGCCAATTTTCGCGGTCTCTGCAGTCCAGCGCCCTCTGGCGGAGTAATACCCAAGTGTAATGATTCTTATCTGGAGCAGGACGTACTGTATACTAAGAATAATGGGGGGGGGGGGGATGAGGGGGAGGAAGGAGTAGAGTCGGGAGAAACCACAACCCACTAGTATCCCGCCTGAAAGACATAAGTAAAAACGTCACATGAGCATCCCGCAGCACATGCCCCACGAGACTAATAAAAAAACCCCCAAGGGGGACTCACAGACCAAGGACACTGCAGGGTCACCAAGGCACAGACCGCAGGATGAAGCGACACACTGGAGGAAACAGCGCTGCAGCCCGGAAGGGAGAAATCCAGACGCGCAGATATTCCAAAATGGCGTCGGCAGAGGTACCTCAAGGGGCGGGCCGCGGGGCGACGATGCGATACGCGTCATCCCCCGGCCCCGCCCCCCCCAAAGAGCGCGAAAATGGAGCCCACATGACAAAGCAAAAACGCCACAGGTTATAGCGCCCACAGACGCGGAGCACAGTACAAAACTGCGCGGTGGGCAAAAAACACCCAAAAACACACTGTAAAACACCACAACTAACACCACTCGCCGCTACCACCTGCCCCCCCGAAGTCAAAGAGGGGGAGGGGGGAGAGAGAGACGAGAAGGCAGTGGCAAGTATCCAGGAAAGGAAAAGAAAGGGACACAGTCCCTGAAACACTCACCCCCTCAGAAGCCAGGACATGAACTCCGCATCCCTATCAGGCTCACCATAAAGCCTATGGCGGCTACCCTTTGTGGAACAGGGTCTGCGGCTTGGAGCAGCGCTCCAGGAGCACTTGACCCTAGTGCTCTTCTACCCTCACCCGATCTGTCAACCAAGGCTGGGAGGTAGTGAGGGTCCAGAAACGGGTGGAAATAATACCATTTTGTGATTACTCACCTGTAAAATGGGTATTATAAGTATGTCTCACACCCTGCTTCGGAAATAGTCATTACACTTGGGTTATGTCCAGTAGAGGGCGAACTTCTGCAGAGATGAATAGAAAAAAAGGAAGCCCCTCCCGGCCCATAAATACCTGGGACCTCCCACGCATCTCCCAGTATAAGAAAGCAGTAAGGGAACCAGGAAGAGCAAATAAATCTATGAGAAAAACAATATCACCAAACAGAGGATCCAAAATACAACTCAGGGTGGGGCGAAGCAGGGTGTGAGACATACTTATAATACCCATTTTACAGGTGAGTAATCACAAAATGGTATTATTCTACGTATGTCTCACACCTTGCTTCGGAAATAGTCATTACACTTGGGACATCCAATAGCAGTGTCCAAAAAGGGTGGGGATCCCAACAGGCAAAAGTGCACAAATGAAACCCCTGCCGCTTGTGAACTTTGCGGCCAAAAACAGCAGCCGCTAAGGCCCGCACATCACCCTTATAAAAACTTGGAAAAGGCCTGAACAGCAGACCAAGTAGCAGCCGTACAAACTTGTACAACAGAAGCCTGGTGCTAAAAAGCCCAGGAAGCCCCAACAGTACGAGTAGAAAGAGCAGTAATCTGAAAGGGGAACCCTCCCCTTGGCAATATAGGCCCCAACAATGACCAGACATATCCATCTACTAATGGTAGACTTCACACAACAAACAATCATCCAAAAAGAGTGCAGGGCCCTCTCCTTGTCATTGCTAGGCTTAGGACACAAGGAAGAAAGAACCACATCCTGAAGGAGATGGAAAGCAGAGACCACTTTAGGTAGGAAATCCGGCTTAGAGCGGAAGACCACCTTGTCCTGGTGTCTCTCAAAGTAAGAGGCCTGAATATACAGAGCCGCCAACCCAGAAACACATCGAACAGAGGTAATAGCCACCAAAAGGGCAATCTTTGGTGTAATCAAAGAAAATGCAAAATTCAAAACCCAGACAGGCACAAGGCTTTCGAGGGGCTGCACATGAGTGACCCCCTGGAAAAAAAAACTTTAACCAAAGGACGAAGAACAAAGGACCTTAGAAGAAAACCACCAGGGCAGACCTGCCCTTTCAAGGTACTAAGCTGGAGCCCCAGGCCCAGACAGTGTTGAAGAAAGTCCAAAATCCTAGGGATCGAAAACACCCTGCAAGGCAAGGCCCTAGCCTCACACCAATCAATATAAGACCTCCACATCCTGTAGAAGATGCTAGAGGAAGATCACTTCCCCGCCCTAACAAGCGTCTGAATCACAGCATCAGACAAACCATCTTCTATTAAGATGGAGGAGATTTCAGCAGCCACACCGTCAAAGCCAGCGTTTGCAAATAGTGGTACGAACCAAACCTGTCTTGGCCACCCAGGGGCCACCAGAATTGCTGGTCCACCCTCTAGAGCCAGCTTGCACACCACCTTGCCCACCATGGAGAAGGGGAGAAAAACTGGTACAGAAAACCCCCAATCCCTCCAGGCAAGAGACATGGTGTGTACTGCCAGAGTCAGAGGATCCTGAGACAGAGACACAAACGTTGGAAGTTTGTGATTGCGACGTGAGGCAAAGAGATCCACCTCCGGAGTCCCCCACTTGCGACAGAGGGACCGGAATACCTTGTGGTTGAGATATCAGTCCCCTCGGCGAGAGGATCCCCTGCTCGGGGAGTCCGCCTCTGTGGTTTCCACTCCCGGAGGGAATACCGCTGAGATGCATGGAACATTGCTCTCCGCCCATGCGAGAATCAGAAAAACTTCCCGGAGGGCACTCCTGCTGCGAGTCCCTCCTTGCCGATTGATGTAAGCGACCGCAGCTCTGAGCTCCAAGACATTGATGGGGGAGTGAACCTCCTGAGGACCCCACCGCCCCTGGAACTGAAAATACGTCCAGAGACCTCCCCAGCCCAACAGGCTGGCATCCGTGGTAACCGTCTCCCAACAAGGGGCCAGAAAGGATCTGCCCCTCATCAGATCACTTGGTTCCAGCCCCCACTGAAGGGACTGCCAAACCCTGGGAGACATCAGAAAGGACTGATCCAAGGACCGGGGACATCGGTCCCAGATCAGCAATAGATGGAGTTGGAAAGACCTCATGTGGAACTGAGCAAAGGGGACTGCCTCGAAGGAAGCCACCAGCAATCCTACCAGTTTCATCCGTAGCCGGATAGAGGAGCGAGGATTGGCCAGGAGAACACGTATCAGATCTTGAACCCTCTGCATCTTTGGGTGAGGTAGGAACACTCTGGCCTGACTGGTATCCAGATTCATGCTCAGGAATGAGATCTCCCTTGATGGGGAGAGAGAAGACTTAGGGTGGTTGATCACCCATCCGAACCTTACCAGCGTCGTCACCACCCTGGAGTCCATCTCCGCCTGACATAGTGAAGAAGCTGTAATAAGCAGGTCGTCCAGATACGGCACAATGCGAATGCCCTGGACTCTGAGAAGGGCCATTATGCACGCCAGCACCTTGGTGAACACCCTTGGTACCAAAGTCAACCCGAAAGGGAGGGCCACAACTGAAAACACTGATCCGCCACCACAGCCTGATAACTCTCTGGTGTGCTGGGTAGAATGGTACATGAAAGTAAACATCCTTGAAGTCCATAGATGTCACGAAATCCTCCTGACGAAGGAAATTGATGACTGAACGCAGAGGATGGAATAACAGCCCTGGCCTCTCCCAGAGAAAAGCACCGGGCATATGACCTCCATGTCCAGAAGATTTTGCACTGCCAACAGGAGCCCTGGCACAGCCTGGGGGACCGAGGGGACCCGAGAACCGAAGAATCTGGGAGGAGGCCGGCACTCGAACTCCAGCTTGTACCCGGAAGAGACCACTTCCAAGATTCATTTGTCTATGGCCTCCTGGGCCCAGACCAGGAAGAAGTGCCGCAGCCATCCCCCCACCAGCAAGGGTGAGAGCGTCCCCTCATTGCTGAGCTGTCTTGGCAGCAGGCTTGGGCCTGGAACCCCAGTCAAGGCCTGGACGAGCGCGTCCTCTGCCTCTGTTCCAGAAATCACCTCTGAAATTCGAGTAGTCAAAACCTCTGCCTGCTCTGGCACCGCGAAAGGAAGGATTGAAGGAGCCTGCCCACCCGAAAGGGGCGACACTGCTTCTTACGCTGAGGTAACTTTCCACCTTTCACCACTGAATCCAATTTATCTCCGAACAGCCTCATACCCAGGAAGGGTAGCGCTGTGAGTGATATCTTAGCCGCAATGTCAGCCGCCCACTGGCGTAGCCAGACCTATCGGCGAATAGCCACCAGCAATGCCGAGGTTCTACTACACATAATAATCGAATCATTCATAGCAGATAAAACGAAGGTCACAAATAATTTACACCGCTTAAGGGCTGTGAATTCATCACTGACCGGGTTAAGCTGGGAACCACTCAACAGGTCCCTAACCCCAGACCTGGTAGCCACAGTCACGAGCGCCGAGGCACAAACAGGCCGCAAGACTGAGCACACACTGGCAAAGGCATGGCATGCTATCTGATCAAAGCGTTTGTCCTCACCATCTTTAAGAGTGGCGGCGTCTGGAGAATGTACAATGGAGGTGTTGGACAATCCCAGAACGGATGCATCGACCTCGGGAGGGGACGACCAGCGCTGCTTCCTATCCCATCCCTGAGGAACACCGGGGAGCCGGCTAGGCCTCTCCCATTCCTAAAGAATCATGCAATCAAAATGATTCTGATTTGGGAACTCCAAGCGGGGCTTAGAAGTCCCAAAAAAATTCCCCCTTCTGCGGTGGGGGGGGGGGTCTCCGCTGGCGGAGAAATATCCAGTACCTCAAATAGATGGGCCAGGATCTTGGGGGTGTCCACGGCATCCCCCAGCGCCTGCCCAGTGTCGGTATCAAAAAACGGCTGATCCTCAGCATCAGATTCCTCAAACAATTCCCCCTCCTCGAGTGGGGAATAATCAGACCAGTCAACGGAATAATAGTCATCAAAATCCAGTACAGGCGCGGCCGGCGACAGATGCCTTCTCTTAGCTGGGGCCTTTCTGGCCGCAGAGCTAGAAATCAACTTTTCGATGTTGGCCAGCCTAGCACAAACATCAGCTTCGACTCCCCGCTAATGACAGTGTCACTTGGGGTACGGATAAGGCGGGGTGGGGTAGGTGATGAGGCCGGCGGCACAGACCCAGGCGCCTGGGACCCCGACTGCCGCGGAATGGGCTGCTGTGCACATGGAATACAAATAAACACATTATCCCCCACAAGGGATGCCCCACAAACCACACATTGCCGGGGTTGCCCCGAAAGGGAGCCCGAGCCCGGTATCCTGGGAAGCCTCCATATGGTGATTTTTTATGGTAGTCGCAATGACCAGTGGGAATTACGCCAGTAAGCTACCCAGGATGCCCCTTAAAGTCCGTTAGTGGGAGGATTTGTAAACCCAAGGGACCCCAGGACACATAACAGAATGGGGGCCCCCGTAAGTAAGGTACACCAAGACAAGCACTCATACATGCAGAAAGTAAAAAGAATGTGTCAAAACATATAAAATAAATATATATATATATATATATATATATATATATATATATATATATATATATATTGAAAATAATATAGTATTGTATATAATAATAATATGGCATTCTTATTTCTTCATGTAGTAATAAACAGAATGTATGTGCAAGTAGTACACTAATGACAAAAATTGCGGTTGATCTAAATAAGACCCAGAAACCACAAGATGGGACAATATGATTCCACAGTGTTCTAGGTCACCGCGCTGGATAAGGCGCCTCAAGCAACAGTGAACAACAAGCAAAGCCCCGCGGGGCACTCACCGCACAGCGAAAGGCGATCCCCAGCCTGATGGCAGAAGGAAGGAGAAGAAGAAGAAGGGCCGGCGCGGATCGCGCGCCGCGCCTGGCCCCGCCCCTCCTCACCCAGCAAGCAATTCCAGTAACTGGGCGCTGCCGAAGGCGCCAGAGAGAGTGGGGCGGGCCGCCGCCCGCGCCGAGCACCCGGCCCCTGCCCCCTCTCCTCACAGCAAGGAGAGGGAGAAGCTCCCCTTAGCCTCCTCACCCAGCGACGCCATGACAGGGCGTCCGGCTCTAAATACGGCCGCCGCATGTATAAACTAATGTTAAAATCACACACACTCATACACCAATTGATTGAGGGATTACTTCCCGATGCTCCACATCAACTGGACAAGGGAGAAATCACAGGCCCCCCTCCCATAGTGAATAAGGGGAATAAAGGAAAGGGAGTGAGGGCAATAGTAGAACATGGGGAAAAGGACAGGGCATCACAAACCAGGGTGACCAACCTGGTAGCCGCCCTCCCCTTGTAATGGGGCCTCACGGAGGAGCGTGGCTCCTATTAGTACACCTGTTAAGGTGAATCCTACCATCACCCGGACCTACAGCCAAGGCTGGGAGGCATTAGGGGACTAAATCATAACTAGGTCCAGGCAGAAATAGGGATAAAAATGGCCGGGTGTGAACCCGGCTTACCTGCAAGGAGGAGACTTCATCTTCTGACTTGCTCGCCGTCTGCAGAGACGATTGGGAGATGTGTGGGAGGTCCCAGGTATTTATGGGCCTGGAGGGGCTTCCTTTTTTTCTATTCATCTCTGCAGAAGTTCGCCCTCTACTGGACATAACCCAAGTGTAATGACTATTTCCGAAGCAGGGTGTGAGACATACTTAGAATAGACTTGCAGGGCCGCAGGCTTGGTTGCCTTGCTCACCTGCGTGAGAGAGAGAACCATCTTCTAACTTTGCAGTTTCACTGCAGAGGAAACACTGGGAACTATATGGTTAATCCCGTTTTTATAGGGGGCCGGGAGATGCCACAGCTTTTCTGCAGTACCACTGCGCCACCTTGTGGCGGAATAACCCAACTGTTATGAATACCGAAGCAGGCTGTGCCATGCAATAATGAAAATTATATCATTTTAGCTGAAAAGAAACAATAATTCCTGGTAACAGCTAGTCATCTGCATGCAAATAAGAGGTTGCAAGTGACAAGACAGATAAGGAAGGCTATGATCCACACATTACAACTGACGATTGTAATTTTAATTATTTGCTTTCTAAAACAGAATGATTCAGTTGCAATGGAAGTACATGACTATGGGCAATATCAAGATAAATAACAGTGAATAATAAAATATGAATACATAATTGAATAATAAGCACTTGATTACAGGGTTTAATAAAGATTCTTGGAGGTAGTGGCAGCTTGCACACAACTCTTCTAGGAACTGACAAAAGATATGCTTCTGCATAATGAAAAGCGGTATAGGTAAATCACAAGTGGAGAAATGCTTACAAAAAAAATTTACATTGACCATGACCATTTTCAGAAGAACAAAACCATGAGTGGCCGACCTGAGTCTAAAAGACTCCAGTGCTGGCCACTGGCCTTTCCATGGCGCATCCTCATACAGGATGCCCCACTGTGTGAAACACCACCTGGGTCGCCACAATACCCACCTTTTGGCTCCCATGGAGATGTAAATAGCTGCGGCCACATCCTCAGCATCTCCGGGATGAAACGTGCTCCCAAGGATAGCCATTCAGACAGGCTGGGTTGGCAGGGACGCTGCCGCTCCAGGCTTTCGTTGCCAAACTCTGGGTGCAAACAGCACAGATTGGATGGGAGCCTGTGCATGCGCCATGAGACAGGGAAAGGTACATTTTGGCAGGTGAACTGGGGGGGGGTTCACAAAGTGGGCCATGCCCAATCGGGATGCTCCCGTGGCAAGAACGAGACTGGGTATAGTGAAAATCCTAGGTTTTGTTCTGCTGAAAGATACTGCAGACAGCAGCAGAGGTAAAAAGAAAGAAAAAACTGGCAAAATAATACATCTGTAGAGCAACAAAAACAAGATGAAAATAGAAAAATCCAATTGTGGGAAAAAAGTTAAAAAAAAAGAAAAAAATAGAGTTGGACTTAAACCAAATGCTCTTCTAGCTGAACCATCCAGCCTCCTGAAAGCAAGTTAAATTTTATAATGTAACAACTCTGAAGCAATGTTCTACTATACAGTCAATATCTCTCCTCTCGTGCTGCAGTCTCTCATCCCAGCCAACCAGCAATGACACACACATACACACCCTGCGAACACATACAGCAGCCATCTCCCACATCCTCTACACTGTACTCCTTATATAGCAGTGCCAGGGAGCCGTTCTCCCCCACACAGCACTTGGTTTATTCTGAAGTGACATAAGCAGTCAGTCAGCTACATTTTAACACAGCTGCCGTTCTGCAGCAACACAACCTACAACTTTTTTGGAAACACATATTGCCTTCTCATTACTATATTTACTAACTTTGAAAGTACATTTTAAATATCTGTTCCAAGCTAATTTTTGAGATAGTGATCCTTTAAGCCAAGTACTTGGTAAGAGTCAGATTTATGTTGGCAGGTACATACAGCGTTTGCCATTGCATAAGTACTAGAAATTTGCTGTGGCAGAGAGACTACAGTGATACAAGTAGGGGGATAAACAGTTAAAAATTCCAGCAAACATAGATTAAGGTATAGAGTAAATAGAGTTAGAAGATACTAGTGGGAGTATTGAGAAAAAAATATGAGGAACTTCTTGTACCAGGTGCCTCCTAACCAGGCAGCCATTCGATTCCAGGTGCCACAGCAGGGCATCCCAAATGTGGATGTCCGAGGGGAGGTTATGCCTGCCCTGAAGTCTCAGAGTCCAGGGTGGGTTTTGATTTACTTTAAAGTGATCCCAAGATCCAGTACCATTTTAGAATTGCTTAGTAGAAACCCTATGGAGCATCTTTATTTGGTATGGCCAACTGTAGTGTAAATATAAGCACAATATCCGAGATTGTACGCATTTTCGCAGTGCCTGTGAAATGCAGCAGGCAGCCACAATACCTGCTTATTTCCCTTTGGGTGCTCAGCGAACTTGGGATGCTGTTTCTCTGCAGCCAGCCATCAGAATGAGATCCAATCTCTCACCTACTCATCTGGATAGTAAACTTGAGGCTCTGACCGCCCAGATTTGAGTGACAGGCTAGTCACCCAATGGGTGATGCTGGTGCTATTTACCAAATATGATATACCGGGACATACAGACGGTAATAGAAAAATTTTACAAAGTTTCCACAGACAAAAATTCAATAGAATAGAAAAGATTCAACACTGAAAAGTATAAACAAGTATTACCATAAAAAGGTCTCGAGCTCCGATGTCTACGGCAAGTAAAAATGCCTTTTCAAATCTTTGGTGCCTGAAGATAAAGACAAATCTAGATTAGTTAATAACAGAAAAAAACTCTATAGTATATCATACTATACATGCATATTGTATAATGAAATAATTGTTTAATTAGTAAAGAAAATACAATTCTGTGATTACTCACCTGTAGAATTGGTATTATACGTATACAGCACGTCCTGTTCCAGAATATTCCTTACACATGGGTAATACATCCACAAGATGGCCCTGGACTGCAGAAAACAGCTTGTGGCTCCTCCCGGCCCTATATAAGTCAGGGACCTCCCACAAATTCCCCAGTATTGACAAGCAGTTAACAAGAAGCCGGGAGAACAATAACATAAAAAATGCACATATGAACAATCACCATACAGAGGTAAATAAGAATAACGATAACAAGGGTGGGGTGGAACAGGACGTGCTGTATACTGTAAGCGGGCAAACAATCAGCAGTGACGACAATGGATTTGAACGGCAAAACTGCTTTTATTCAGCAAAGTTCAGTAGATAGTCCAAAGGTTGCAGCATAAATGCAGAAAACAAAAAGGGTTACTTCACCAACCAAATGGTCCTGGGCTGGGTACTCCAGCAAGCTGATCAATTCCAGTCCACTTTACAGGGCGTATCAGCCCTCTGCTCAATGTCCAGTGCTATCCTTCACCACGGTGCAGCTCAGCCTGGGCTCACTCCAACAGGCTGGTCATCAACCCCGGAAAGGCCGTGTGCTCTCTTCTTTTACAGGCTTCCCCTGTAATCAGCGTGCACACTTGTGGAGGCCTTAGAACATGTAACAACCCGTTATGGAATTGGGAAGTGACCCGGGTCCTGAAAACCCGGGCCGGATTGTGCTTTATGCAACCAAGCAGGGAAGACACAGACATTTTGATACAATTTACCACATATCCCCCCCTCTTCTTCAGACCCACGGTCTGACAACCTTCAGCGGCCATACAGTGGGTTCGGGACACAGCGACTACATTCCCCGGCTTATGTTCCACTTTAAAGTTCACTCTGGGTACTATTCTCCGCACTCGGTCACCCTGATTCAGGCCCTCACCCTGGTCGGCCTATTACATAATGTGTTGGGGACCACACGTCTAACGGACTTAACGGGGAGGGTTACCAGTTCTGCCGGGGGTACTCCATTGTTGGCAGGAGGGATACACCTTTCCCACAAGGGCCAGAACAAGGGGAAATCCCACCCAACCACGACATCATAGCCCAGGCGTTTTACTACGCCAACCTCATGGGACAATGTTCCCGCGGGGGTCTCAAACTTACCCACTGCAACAGGGTAAGTCACGATATCCCCGTGGATGCAAAGCACGCTCAGCTTTTTCTTTGGTTTGCAACCACCATGCACCAGGTTGGCCCAGACCAAAGTTACCCGGCTACCTGAGTCCAATAATGCCTTTACTGGGCGACCATTCATCTTTAAAGACACAACCTGCGTTTCAGATTTTGACCGCTGACTGGCGGCACAACCGGGGTCTGCCAGCAAGGAACTTCTGCGACCCGCGTCACATTCCATGGGTTCAGGGCCGAGGGGGCAATCCGCGGCTATGTGCCCCCACTCACGGCACCTCCAACACTGGGGACCCTGGAACCTCCTTGCCTGGACGTCTTCCCTAGGGTTAGGGGGCCTCTGGGGGTCAGGGACAGTCTTTTGCCCTCTCACAGCTCTCCACACACTTCCCAGGGGAACCTGTTTACTCACTGGTCTGCCGGTCTTGTCAGGGGCATCCCGAAGTTGGTCCTCAGTCGCACGTGAGTAACTCCCTGGGAGGAGGTCTTGACCAGACGATGGTGAGCAAAGGATCTTTGGAAGAAAATGGCCAAAGCAGAAACATGACCTTTGAGGGTACTAAGCTGAAGACCCAAATCCAAACCATGTTGCAAGAATTCCAGAATCCTGGGGATAGAAAACACCCGACAGGGAAGCGACTTAGACTCACACCAGTCAATGTAAGCATGCCATACCCTATAGTAAATGGATGAAGAGGACTTCTTCCTAGCTCGAATCATGGTATTAACAACAGAGGCAGGCAGCCCCTTCTCCATCAGGATGGAGGTTTCAGCAGCCAGGCCGTCAAAGTCAGCGTTTGTAAATTGGGATGGCATAGGTGCCCCTGAGTGAGCAGGTCTGGAGCCTTGGGCAGAGCATACTGATCTACTGCCAACTGCACGACGTCTGCGAACCACACCCTTCTTGGCCAACAGGGGTCCAACAGAATGGTTGGTACCCCTTCCTGAGCAATCTTGCGCAACACCCTGCCCAGCAGAGGGAAAGGAGGAAACACATAAAGAAGCTGAAAGCTCTTCCAAGACATTGCTAGAGCATCCGTGGCCAAGGCCAGAGGGTCTTGTGACAGAGAGACAAAGACTGGAAGCTTGTGATTGTGAAGGGACGCAAACAGATCCACATCTGGCTGACCCCAGCGGTGGCACAGGGAGTGAAACACCCTGCTGCTGAGGGACCATTCTTCCAGACGAGAAGTCCCCCTGCTGAGGGAGTCTACCTCCAGATTCTCCACCCCCGGGATGTACACGGCTGAGATGCAGGGAACATTCTCCTCCGCCTAAGACAGTATCAGGGACACTTCCTTGAGGGCCCTCTTGCTCCGGGTCCCTCCCTGATGTTTGATGTAGGCAATCGCCGTCTGGTTGTCCGAGCGGACCTGAACCGCCCGACCTCGAAGGTGTGGAGTCAATTGGGCGAGAACCAACCTTATCGCCCTCAATTCCAGAATGTTGATAAGGGTGTAGGCCTCCTGAGGGCCCCACTGACCCTGGAATTTCAGGGATTTCCAGAAGCCCCCCCCCAACCTGTCAGGCTGGCATCTGTGGTGACCGTCTCCCAGCACGAGGCCAGAAAGGATCTGCCCACCAACAGGTTTCTTGAGTCCAGCCACCACGAGAGAGACCGTCTGGCCAGGGGGGACAGAACCAGTACCTGATCCAGTCACCCAAACTGACAAGAGGTGAATTTGAAGGGGTCTAATGTGAAACTGAGCGTATGGAACCGCCTCGAAGCAAGACACCATCAGGCCCACCAACTGCATGCCCTGCTGGATGGAGGGATGAGGGGAAGACATAAGAAGCCTGGCTAGGGCCTGAAGATTCTCCACCTTCTGCTGAGGGAGAACGATCTTGACCTCAGATGTATCCAGAGTCATGCCCAGAAAGGACCTCACCATTGACGGTGACAGGAAAGACCTGGGATGGTTGATCACCCAGCCGTAGGACTCCAGTGTGGACTCCACCAGCTGGGCATCCAGCTCGGCCTGCTGGAAGGACTGAGAAGTGATGAGAATGTCGTCTAAGTAAGGAAGGATGCGAATGCCCTGAGATCTCATCAGAGCCAGTACGCTCGCCAGCACCTTGGTGAATACCCTGGGAGCCGAGGTGATACCGAAAGGCAAGGCCACAGATTGATAGTGCTGATCCTCCAGAGCGAAAAGGAATCTCTGATGACCTGGAAAGATTGGTACATGAAGGTAAGAGTCTTTGATGTCTACAGAGGTCATGAAGTCGCCCGGGCGTAGAGAATTGACAGCTGAGCGCAGAGTCTCCATGCAAAAGTGTTTGGATCTGACAAATTTGTTGAGGCACTTTAAATCCAGGATAGGCCTGATGGATCCGTCTTTTTTTGGGAACAATGAAAAGATTGGAATAGTAGCCTCTGCCCCTTTCCCTCAAAGGCACCTGGCAGATGACCCCCGACTCCAGAAGGTTTTGGACAGCAAGGCACAGACACTGAGCTGACAAGGGGCTTTGAGCCATCCGGGATTTGATGAATCTTGGGGGCGGTCAGGCTGCAAACTCTATCTTGTAACCGGAGGACACTACCTCCTGAATCCAACGGTCTGAGACGTGAAGCCTCCAGACGTGAGCAAAGAGCCGGAGCCGTCCCCCCACCCGGATGGGTGAGGGCGCCCCTTCATGCCTGAGGGGGCTTGGGTGAGGATTTTGGCTTGGGACCCCAGGAGAGGCCAGGACGGCCACGTCCTCTGCCCCTTCCCCAGTGTTCTCCACGGACCCCAGTAAAGGAGACTCCTCGGCCAGTTCTGGAACCACGGAAGGATGGGAGAAAGGCACCCATCCCCCGAAAGGACCGGGACGGCCTCCTACGTTGAGGTAACCTGCCACCCCTGGCAAACAAATCCAAGCGCTCACCAAAGAGGCGCAGGCCCTTGAAAGGGAAACCAGTGAGAGCTTTCTTAGCAGCATTATCAGCTACCCATTGACGTAGCCAAACAGAGCGGCGTATAGCCACCAACAAGGCAGAAGTTCTACCACACATTCTAATGGCATCATCCATAGCAGAAAGGATATATGCAATAAATTCCTCACAAAGCAGTAGAGATCTATACTCTTCTCTACCCGCATCCTCAGATTCCCCGTCCAAGAGACACTTAAGCACCCCTTTAATGGCAATAGCCGTAATAGCAGAGGCACAAACCGGGCGCAGCGCCGTCCCCCCACAGGCAAAGGCGTGACAGGCCAGTTGGTCCAAGCGCCGGTCCTCCCCATCCCACAGGGTAGTAGTATCAGGAGAGTGAATGACAGATGTATTGGACAACCCGAGAACGGGCGCATCCAACTCGGGAGGACATGACCAACGCTTAACAACATCAGCAGGAAAGGGATACCTCTTGTCCCAACTCTTAGGCACTCCTGGCAGCTTGCTAGGTCGTTCCCATTCCTTGAGCACTAGATTATTAAAGTGAGACTGCTCAGGGAACTCCCAGCGTGGCTTAACCGTATGAAAAAGGTCGCCCTGCTGCTGCAGAGCCACTGCAGGAGGGGAAATACAAAGCACTTCAAAAGTACAATTCTGTGATTACTCACTTGTAGAATTGGTATTATATGTATACAGCACGTCCTTGTTCCAGAAGATATTCCTTACACTTGGGATATACATCCAGTAGATGGCGCTGGACTGCAGAGACGGAAAAGTGGCTCCTCCCGGCCCAATATATACCAGAGACCTCCTACAAAATCCCCAGTATTGAAAAGCAGTTAAAATGATACTGGGAGGAACTATAACCATTATATGAAAATTTGAACATAAGAACAATCACCATAAAGAGGTAACTAAAGATAATGATAACAAGGGTGAGGTGGAACAGGACGTGCTGTATACATATAATACCAATTCTACAGGTGAGTAATCACAGAATTGTATTGTTCTAAGTATACAGCACGTCCTGTTCCAGAAGATATTCCTTACACTTGGGACATCAAATAGCAGTGTCCGTAAGGTAGAGTGGGATCCCCAAAAGTAACAGCAGACAGTTTAAACCACTGCCGCCTGCAGAGCCTTGCGGCCAAAAGCAGCATCAGCTGAGGCCCTAACATCAACCTTGTAAAACTTTGAAAAAGTATGAACAGAAGACCAAGTAGCGGCCTTGCAAACTTGTTCAACAGAAGCTTGGTGCTGAAAAGGCACCAATAGCACAAGCAGAATGAGCAGTAAGGCAGAAGGGAGGCTCCTTCCCCTTAGCAGAGTAGGCCTGTATCACAGCCTGGCATATCCACTTGCTGATAGTGGACTTAGCCGGAGCCAGACCTTTCTTAGGTCCAGAGCATCAGTCTTCCTGAAGGATTCAGTAGCCACCAAATAGAACTTCAGAGTTCTGACTACGTTCAAAGAATGCAAAACCCTTTCTTTAGGGTTACTGGGATTAGGACACAGAGAAGGCAAAACAATGTCCTGATTGAGATGAAAGGCAGAAACAACCTTAGGCAGAAAATCTGGCTTAAAACGAAACACCACCTTGTCCTGGTGTCTCTCAAAATAAGAAGGCTTGATGGAAAGCGCCGCCAACTCAGAAACACACCTAACAGAAGTGATAGCCACCAAAAAGACCACCATAAGCGTAAGAATGGACAAAGGAGACCCTTGCAAGGGCTCAAAGGGAGACCCCTGCAGGGCAGATAAGACCAAGTTCAAGTCCCAGACTGGTAACATAGGCTTACGTGGGGGATGCACGTGAGTAACCCCCTGGAAAAAGGTCTTGACCAGGGGATGCGGAGCAAAGGATCTTGGAAAAAAATAGCCAAAGCAGACACATGGCCTTTCTGAGCAGAAGACCCAGATCCAAAGCATGTTGGAGAAACTCCAGAATCCTAGGAATAGAAAACACACGACAGGGAAGCGAGTGGGACTCGCACCAGTCAATGTAAGTACGCCAAACCCTGTAATAGATGGAAGAAGAGGACCTCTTCCTAGCCCTGATCATGGTATTCACCACCGAGGCAGGCAGCCCTTTTTCCATCAAGATGGAGGTTTCAACAGCCAGGCCGTCAAAGCCAGCGTTTGTAAATTGGGGTGGCGTAGGTGTCCCTGAGTGAGCAGATCTGGAACCAGTGGCAGGGCATACTGATCTACCGCCAACTGCACAATGTCTGCGAACCACACTCTTCTTGGCCAACAGGGGGCCACCAGGATGGTTGGCACCCCTTCCTGGACTATCTTGCGCAGCACCCTGCCCAGCAGTGGAAACGGGGGAAACACATATAGGAGCTGGAACCTCATCCAAGACATTGCCAGGGCATCCGTGGCCAAGGCCAGAGGATCCTGGCACAGAGAGACATAGACTGGAAGATTGAAATTGTGATGGGATGCAAACAGATCCACATCCGGCTGACCCCAGCGGTGGTACAGAGGCGAAACACCCGGCTGCTTAGGGCCCACTCTCCCAGACGAGAGGTCCCCCTGCTCAGAGAGTCTGCCTCCAGATTCTCCACCCCCGGGATGTACACAGCTGAGATGCAGGGAACATTTTCCTCCGCCCAGGACAGTATCAGGGACACTTCCTTGAGGGCCTTCTTGCTCCGGGTCCCTCCCTGATGATTGATGTAGGAAACCGCCGTCTGGTTGTCCGAGCGGACCTGAACAGCCCGACTCCTCAGGTGTGGGGTTAAGTGGGCGAGAACCAACCTGATTGCCCTCAATTCCAGAATGTTGAAAGGGGCATGGGCCTCCTGAGGGCCCCAGTGATCCTGGAATTTCCTTAATCATGCCCAGAAAAGACTTCACCATGGAAGGAGACAGGGAAGATTTGGGGTGATTGATCACCCAGCCGAATGATTCCAGTGTGGACACCACCCTCTGAGTGTCCAGCTCTGCCTGATGGAAGGACTGAGAAGCGATAAGCATGTCGTCCAGGTAGGGAAGAATGCGAATGCCCTGAGATCTCAGCAGGGCCATCATTCCTGCCAGCACCTTGGTGAATACCCTGGGGGCCAAGGTGGGGCCGAAGGGCAAGGCCACAAATTGGTAGTGCTGATCCTCCAGAGCGAACTTGAGGAATCTCTGATGACCTGGAAAGATAGGTACATGAAGGTAAGCATCCTAGATGTCTACAGAGGTCATGAAGTCCCCTGGGTGTAGGAAAGTCACAGCTGAGCGCAGAGTCTCTATGTGAAAGTGTCTGAATCTGACAAACTTGTTGAGAAGCTTTAAATCCAGGATAGGTCTGATGGACCCATCCTTTTTGGGCACAATGAAAAGATTGGAATAATAGGCTTTGCCCCTTTCCTTCAAGGGCACCCGGTAGATGACACCTAGGTCTAGAAGGCCTTGGACAGCCAGGGAGAGACACTGAGCTGACAAGGGGTTTTGAGCTAACCGAGATTTGATGAATCTTGGGGGCGGCCAGGCTGCAAACTCTATCTTGTAACCGGAGGACTCAGCATAACCCCTAGGCTCATCCTCAGATGATTCTGAATCAGGGAATAATTCCCCTTCTTCCAGGGGGTATATCCAGTAACATAAAAAAAACTCCTCAGCTTCCATGGGAAAGAGAGTAACACCGGGTGCCAGATGCCGCCGCTTAGCAGAAGCCTTACGCGGACCAGACCCAGCAATATGCCTTTCAATACTGGCTACCCCGGGCAGCCAAATCAGGTTGAGACTCCCCACTGGTATGCACCTCACTGGGAGTCAGATGTAAGCGTGGGGGGTAGGGGAAGCCAGAGGGGGCGCAGCACTAGGCCCAGCCGCAGGTAACCCAGACTGCAGCGCAAGTACCTGCTGGGCGCAGGGTACACATACCCTGACATCATCACTTATAGGGGATACCCCACACGCCACACACAGCCGGGCTTGTCCCGAAGGAACCCCCGAGCACATTATCCTGAGAAGCCTCCATATGGTGATTATCACGGCACAACAGGCCAATAGGGATTGACGCTAATATTAGCAACCCGGGATGCCCCAATAACCCGCTGGGGAAGTGGGAGTAATGGAATATAATAGCCCTCCAATAAGAGTTAACACTAAATAGAGGGGATAGGACTGGGAGAAACCACAAAGTTTGACCCGCCAGCAAAGGAATAAGCAAAAGATCCCATAAGCAATATGCAATACAGAGAAATATATAAAATAAATAAAATAAGGACCACGAAGACGCCAGGCACACGCAGCAAAGAACTAAAATGGTGCCCGCATATACCTCGAGGGGCGGGCCGTGGAGACAGTGATGCAGAACGCGTCAGCCGCAAGGCCCGTCCCCCCCCGAAGAGCGCAAAAACGTGCCCATCTGACAAGGCCAGCCAATGATGGCGCAGCAGCGCCTGAGGCGATGTCGCCGCCGACCGCAGAGCGTAGTACAACATATAGTAAAGACATGCACCCCACCCCCCCGAGATCTACAAGGGAGAGCGAAGAGGAAGCGACGGCCAGCCTAAAGGGAGCCAACTGCGGGGACAGGGGGCGAGGGGCATAAAATGCGGGAGGGGCATCCCATAAGGCTCCCCATGGGCCTATACCGCCTACCCTTTGGTGGGGGACTGCTTTTGGAGCAGCGCTCCCTAGCACCTGACAGCGGTGCTGCCTACCTTTACCCGAACCAGAGCAGCCTGAGCTGGGAGCCAGTAAAAGGAAACGGGCGGGAATAGTCCTACAGGGCCGCAGGCTAATAAGAACTGGGGATTTTGTGGGAGGTCCCTGGTATATATGGGGCGGGGAGGAGCCACTTTTCTGTCTCTGCAGTCCAGCGCTATCTACTGGATGTATATCCCAAGTGTAAGGAATATCTTCTGAAACAGGACGTGCTGTATACTTAGAATAATATGATTCACCAATCTGTCAGTGTCATCAGGGGACCACGGGTCTTCCCCAAAGGGAGTCCCAGTACTACCGTAAATCTTAGGTTGTTCCTCAGAGGATTCTGAATCAGAAAATAATTCCCCCTCCTCAAGGGGGTAAGGACCTGAGAGTGAGTAAGGGGCCTCATCTTCTACAGGGAAGAGGGAAACCGCGGGTGATAAATGCCGCTTCTTAGAAGAAGCCTTACGCGGGGCAGACACAGCAAGATGTTTTTCAATGCTGGCCACCAGTGCAGCTAAATCAGTTTGTGACGTCCCGCTAGTATGCCCCTCGGTGGGGGTCAGATGTAAGTGTGGGGGGGTAGGCGAAGCCAGAGGGGCCACCGCACCAGTAACAGGCAACCCAGGCTGCAGCGCAAGTACCTGCTGGGCGCAGGGTACACACACCCTGACATCATCACTTATAGGGGATACTTCACACACAACACATAGCCGAGCTTGTCCCGAAGGAACCCTAAGCACATTATCCCCAGAAGCCCCCATATGGTGATTATAGTGGCACAATAGACCAATATAGGGTTAACGCTAATGATAGAAACCCGGGATGCCCCAAAAGCCTGCTAGGGAGGTGGGAGATATAATAGTAATAGCCCAAAACTAGAAGGGGGAGGACCGGGAGAAACCACAATGAGGTCTACCCACCTGAAAGACATAAGAAGATATTCCCGTAAGAAAATACAGTAAAAAAAAAATATAAATATATAACAAGCCACCCCACCGGGGCACTCGCGGACCGCGGTAGGAAACAGCAGACACGCAGCACGAGGGAGGTAAAAATGGTGGCCGCATATACCTCGAGGGGCGCCCACATGATCCCACTGTCCGATGACGGTGCGGCAGAGCCTGAGGTAATGGCGCCGCCGTCCGCAGAGCACTGTACAAACGCGCGGCAGCGGCTGCCAGTAAAAACACATTAAGCAAGACGTGCAGGATACAACAAAATCAATTCTGGCACAAGCAAGTGAACATTCAGGCTGCTTGACATACCAAACACAGCCCCCCCCCCCCTAAGATCTCCCCAGCGAGAGCGAAGCAAGGGTAGCAGGGACCACATAATAGTGAAATAAAATGAGAGGAGGGGGCAGATACCTAAGGGGGTAGGGATTAAAGGGAAACCCCGGGAGCGGGAATCCCACAAGGCTCACCACAGGCCTATACCGCCTACCCTGTCAAAGCAGGGACTGCGGTCAGAGCAGCGCTCCTCAAGCACCTAACCCGGGTGCTGTCGTACCTTCACCCAAACCAGTCAGCCGAGGCTGGGAGGCAGTGGGTCCAGAACGGGTGGTAACAGTCCTGCAGGGTCACAGGCTGGTAAGCTCCACTCGCCTGCGTATATAGAGAGCCATCTTCCATCTTCGCAGTCCAGACTGCAGATGAAAACTGGGGAATTTGTGGGAGGTCCCTGTTTTTTGGAGTCCAGCGCCATCTTGTGGATGTATTACCCATGTGTAAGGAACAGGACGTGCTGTATACTTAGAATAATAAAGGAAATGCTACTTATAAAATACCAAAGCAAATATCTTCCATACGTGTATCCATACATCGGGAGCAGTTATGACCTAGAGGTAGGGAAACCGGCGTGTGACGGGAAGCTGGCAGGTTCAATTCCCAACCATGGGACATGACTGAAGTGCCCTTGAGCAAGGTACCTAACCCCCAATTGTATATAGTCACTCACTGTGTTTATTCACAGTGTATGGATGGGTAAAATGCAGAGAAGGAATTCTATGTGTGCGATGGCCACTATTGCACTATAATCACTATCATTATTATCTGCACTAAACTGTAAACTGATAAAAACAGACTGTCCACTATTCCCTATGTCCAACCATAACTAAAGTGAACCTACAACCGTTTCTCTCTAGGTCCAAATTACATATGAAAAAAAGCAGCCCAGTTCCTCACCAGAAGCTGTGTCCTGTAGACTTAGCTACTGTGGCACTGGTGCTACAAAGAGTCATGCTTGCTTAGGTTTTAGCCCATAGTTCCACTTGTAGTCTTCAATTATAGACATACAGAAGGAAAAGGATGGACCGTTTCTGTGCCTGTGTATGAACAAGAGAGTCTAGCACTAGGTTAGTGATCTGCATACATTACAATTTCGGCAGTGACAGCATGCCAGGCATCATGAGAACTAATATAACATTGTTTCTATATCAACCTACGGGGTCTATCCTAACTGTATATCCATATGTAGATATATTGTGAACACTGAACAGTGAAAGTTGAATGTTGAGTAAGATTGTGGACCAGAAAAAAACCTTAGGGAATTTAGATTTTTTCTCTGTGTGCGCAAGGCAAGGCCTCACATTTGTAAATTGTAAGGATGGCCTTAAAGTGAGCCAAAACCCAATTGTTAAAAATAAAATCATTGAAGGACCCAAGAGCATACCCTCCCCTTGCAAGGCTGGTTTTAGCCTCACCTGTACCGCTCCTTCTTGGAAACAGCAAACCAGTGACTGGCAGACGGTAGTTGGTCTAGAGTCTGGGGGGGGGGGGGGGTCTAGAGACTGGGTGACTGGTATGGGGGGAGGGGGAGATTCAGAGAAGCAGTGCAATGTAGGTTGGCAAAATGAGTCTTGCATGGGGTATGCATGAGGTGGAATTATCCCCTCCCCCTTGCTGCTCCTCTAATAAGATACAATTGGTCATCAGGCTGCAGGCATTTAGTATAGGTCCTCTTTAAGGCAATGGCAAAAATAAGGCAGCAGGGTGCTCACCTGAAAGCTGTTCCATGTGCCTCTCCACCAGTTACTTAACATAACTTTTTCTGCAATACCACTTCAAATGTGGTAACATGGGCACCTTCAGTGTGAGGGAGCCTGGCACGCCACAGTGGTTATGCTTGATGGACTCGCTCATGCTGGGAGCACTAAGGTACAGGGGCAGCTGTGCAAACACATTTGGAGAGAGGTAGTGAAAAAATGGAAAGGATTTAAGGAGCAAACTTTGGAGACCTGCTACCCTAGAGTCCTGCTAGACCTTTAGCACGCTGCCGGATATAAAAGAGGAGCTCATGGAATGAGCTTCAGGTGAGCTCCTTGCTTGGACTGTCCCTTTAAATCTGACCTGTAACTCTTGGGAATGGTGCATTGGCTGCTTCACAAGATAAATGGAAAATAGGAGCTGGAACTCCATGAGAGACTAAACGTCGGAATACCCTGGTTTAGATACAGTACAACATGTTTGTATTTAAACAGGTACATTCCCTTTACTGAAAATGTTTAGCTTTTTTTGAAAATTGTATCTTTGGAAGCGAAACCTTAAAACCGTGAAATCTCTAAGAGAAGATAAGGGAAATCCCTGTTAAAACTGAAACCAGGCACTCACTGGGTTCAAACATGTCGAAAGAAAATAGCTCAGGTATGAAGGTTAATGATGCATTTCCTGGATCAGGAACTTGCCCAGTAGAAGCTTTCTTTCACTCATTTTAGTGGAATGTCTCTTATATGGAAGGTAATTTAAGATACAGAAATATAAGTTTTAAAGTACAAATGCTTATACTCTATACTAAGGGTTCCCATCAAGTACCACTTTCTATTTTCTAATTATCTTAAGTACCACCTGGATGATGCATATGGGTTATCAGTCACCTAAAGACTAATTAAAAACGTACAAAACAACCTTTTAGCATGAAATGTGCAATTATGCACATACCATATTTTTCGCCCCATAAGACGCGCCTAGGATCTGGAGGAGGAAAATAAGAAAAATAATATTCTAAACGAAATAATATGGAATGTGCAAAAGTCTCGAATTACAGGCACCCCCTTCCATTCCCAATAGGCAGTGTGACAATCCCCCACCCCATTCACCATAGGCAGTGTGGCATCCCCCCATCCCCTTCCCATAGGCAGTGTGGCAATCCCCAAATCCCATAAGCAGTGTGGCATTCCCCCCTCCCATTCCTCAAAGGCAGTGTGGCATTCCCCCTATCCTTTTCCCATAGGCAGTGTGGCATTCCCCCATCCCATAGGCAGCGTGGGAGTACCCCCCATTCCCCCAAGGCAGTGTGGCATTCCCCCCTTCCATTCCCACAGGCAGCGTGGCATTCCCCCCATTCAATCCCCATAGGCAGCGTGGCAATCCCTCCTCCCATTCCCCCTGGGCCGTGTGGCATTCCCCCTCCCATAGGCAGTGTGGCACGCCCCCCTTCCATTTCGATAGGCAGCGTGGCATTCCCCCGTCTCATTCCCATAGGCAGCGTGGCATTGCCCCATCCCATTCCTTATAGACAGTGTGGCATTCCTCTGTCCCATTCCCATAGGCAGCGTGGCATTCCCCCACCCTATTCTCATAGGCAGTGTGGCACCCCCCCTTCCATTCCCCATAGGTGGCAGAAGAAGACAGAAAAAAAAAAAAGACAGAAAAAAAAAAGTTGCTGGCCGGGCTGCAACATTGCAGGAGGCCAGAATAATATAGAGAAGCGTCTCTGCTGCTGCTTCTTACAGGCGGAGCACACACAAGTGCCCGGCTCCATTAAGCAGGTGGGAGTGCCCTGCCCTGAGTTGGTGCAGGCCACATCCACCTGCTCTATGGAGCCGGGTATCTGTGTGGCCCAGCCAGTAAGAAACAGCACTTGCCGCTCCTCCTCCTCCTTCTGGCCTTCAGCTGCTGCCGCTGCCCCTTCCGTCCGGGGCACATGCAAACACCCGTGTCGGTGCAGCGGGTGGGTGTGGCCTGTGTCGATTGGGTGCAGGCCATGGCTATCTGCTGCATGAACCCGGGTGTTACCGGAAGAGCCTTTCGCTACCGGGAGAGACAGCAACAGCATCAGCGAGGACAGAGCCCGCCACTTCTTCATCCTCTTCTGGCCTCCCACAGTGTGGCAGGCAGCCCAGTCAGCAACAGGGGAATGCCCATGACATGTGAGTTTACTTTTTTTTTTTACAATTGCCCGATAAGGCGCAGTGACACATTCCCCCCCCCCCCCCCCCCCCCCAACACCCACACACACACACACGTTTGGGGGAAAGTGCGTCTTATAGGGTGAAATATGGTTAATTGTTTTTAACACTTTTTGAACAAATCATACTCGGGTAGAGCATAGGTGCCAACAGATTAGATTGGGGGTACATATCAGTCTACAAGTATTTTGAATACTGAATGCCCCCTAATGAATAAAGTATACCATGGGTTTACCTCCGTTTATGCTTACTGTTATAAATCTTGATTTAAACCAGACCAACAGCCTTGTACAATTGAAAAAGAAAATCAAATCTCGCATACATGATACTGAATCATTTGTCAGCACATACATTTGCTCCTGCACCCACTCAAAGCTGAAATGCCACCTCACCGATTTTCTCCTGGTCATGGCCATATTGGAGCACCCAGGATGCTTCTTCCTTTCCAAGCATTCCAGTCGTGATGCTGCCTGGGCTTAACCGACTATGCAGAGCGGCACAGAACCCAGCGGCACTTCCTCTTTGCAAACCAGTGGCAGATCCTCAGAATGCCATTGAGTGGAAGAAATCAACCACGGCAGGAGTTACAAAAAGGTAAATTATTTTTATGTGCAGAAATCTGATTTGCCCTGGGGAGGGATACATATGAGCATGGTTTCCTGTAAGGGGGGGTCCGATTTAAGATAGTAGCAATAAGATTACATAGTGAACAGTTATGATAAAGAGTGCTTTCTTCACCTAGAAGGTATTTACATGGCACATACAGACCAAAGGTTAACAGGCTATACCCAATATTTGAAGTAAGTATGCAGAGCAATGTAATTCCAATTTTGTCTTCATGCTACAAGCAAACAGATTTCTGCATACAGTTCTTGGATATGGCCTATAATGTTTGCACAGCCATCATCTCCCACTTACTTATGGACATGTGTTCCGGATCGTCATCATCACAAGGCTAGAAGCTGATGGCTGTGTGGGGGTATCCGTTATAATAATAAGAGAAAACAGGCCCTGGCAGAAGGCCACGAGCTGGATATTACAGGGCACTGGTACAGAAAAAAAAACAAAAAAATCAAGGTGACAGTGTAGCCAACCACTGAGCGCTTATTGGATGAGCGACCAGGCATATGCCATGGGAACAGCAGAGAGGCAAGTGGAGTGGGCGAATCGGGGGCATTTCACACAGCAGGACATCCTACATTGAGGTGCCCCTGGGGCAGGGACCAATCGCCAAGATAGTCAAAATCCTGGTGCTTGGTCCACTTTAAATTGGACCAAAACTAACCCTGGAGTCTATGAGACTCAAGGGCAGGCATACTCGCCCTCCAGGAGCATCCTGATTTGGGGTGCCCAACTGTGTAAAACCCCCCAGGTCCCCAAGTAAGCTCACCTTCTCCCAGATGCGTCACAGCTCCCTGCTATACCTATACCTCCCTCCTATACCAGGCATTTGCGGTCAGTGCGGGCATGCTCCCTGAGGGTAGCGAGGGTAGCGGGTCCGCTGGTCAGGAATCAGCTAGAGCCTATCCTTAGACGAGTGGGCGGGAGCGGATCCGAGTGTGTTGATTGGACAGGAGGCCACGCATATGCTGTAGGACCGGGGAGAGGTGAGTCACACAACAGAGCATCTCTTAATGGGGTGACCCGGGGCCAAGGACCAAAACCCAGAGCAGTCAAAATCCTGTTCCACTTTAAAGCAGACCTTCAACCTGAAAAAGAGCATATCTTATAAGTTTCCCACACCCTGTACATACAGATTGGTCACTTTAAAAATCATCCTACCTGCATCAACTTCATTTTATGAGCCTTTAAACATCCAAGATGGCGGCTCATGGGTCATCAGGCAGCCTGCAAACAGGAAGTGTCTTATGACTGTGTTGCTATGCATTCTGGGATTACTGTCCTTTCCCTGACCCCAGCTCTGCTCTGTCTGTGCAAAGCACAGCTATAACCTGCCCCCTGCACTTTATCCCACTCTCCTCTCCTCAATATGTGTGATGCTTCTGAGTCAAGATGGCGCACCCGTATCCTAGAGTCCTGAACAGAGTTGCAGCCCGGTGGGGGAAAGAATAATAAGTGACTAAAAACGTAAAATATAATAATTTTAGATGCTGGGAAACCGTTCTTTAAGGGTTTGAGCTTTTCATTAAATCATGCTGAAGGTCTGCTTGAACGGCCCTTGCAGTACCAAGGTCACAAGTTTGGTATCAATAACGTTGACAACTGCCAAATTCATATCTTCTCATCAAGCTAAACTCCTTTTGTACCTATCCTTTCCTTGCAGCCCCTAAATTGATATTTGTCTTGTACTTGTTTCTCTTTCAACATCACTGGTACCCACTGCAAGCATTTGCGTTGCATGCCAACAACACGACTGCCAATCAAATCTATGGGAGCCACATGGTGGGGGACTGCTGGCTATGTACAGTGGACAGTCACTTTCAATAATAGAGGTAGAAAATGTTACTAGAAAACGGTGTTGAAACAAAGGTAAAGAATATCTGAGAATCACATTTTTACAGCATGTAAGTACCCTGCACCTGAGTCTATGAATATAATATGGCACCCTAAAAAATGTTTTATAGTAGAAACCAAGTAAAACACCTTGCCCAGAAAGTTTTTTTAAAAAATTCAAATAAATGTTTATGTCATGCAAAGATGAACTTTAAACAAGTAGCAGAGATAAAACATACATTATATTTGTGCATTAGCTAGAGGTTCCCCTGAGAGGAGAAGCACATTTGCGACCTGGCAGTGCTCACTGCAGAAATAATCACATGACTACACATGCTTCTCAAAATAATTCCTTTTATCAAATAGGTTGACTGAAGCTTGACCAAAAATGTTGGCAGCCTACCAGGCGGCACATCACATAATGAGAAAAAATTAACAATGCTGCTGAAAAAAAAAGCTGGTCACTCGTGGTAAAGGTTAGGGTACCGCTGTAGAGATTAATTAGTCAAATGCTCGTGCTCGTATAGCACAATGGGTTTTTTAATGTAAGGCCTCCCATCAAAAAAGAAACCTAAAATGTAAGAAGGTTAACATTAACAAACAAGTACTAAATCAGTATTCACCATTCCTTGAATCTGGCCCATCCGCCCACCACCAACTGGGGGAAGCTGGGGGAAGGATTTTCTTTACCCCAAGGTCCTCAGCTGCAGTTGTGTCTACTACTTCCACTTTATGCAGTCAATTAAAAAAAGTGTTCAGGCACCCTCATTGATTGGCAGCAGGCGGAGCACCACACGACCTAACACAAACGTTCACCATTGATATGTGTTATAAGCAATGGACACCACTTGGGAGCGCACTGTCAGCTTTGGAGCTAGTTAGGTCCATAAATATTTTTCTAATTTTAGTTTGTACATTACCACAATACATTTTGAACAAAGCAATTCATAGGAAGTTGAAGTTCAGACTTTTAGTTTTAATTCATTGATTGCATAAAAATGTGAGGAACTAAAGCATCAAGGGGCTCGAAAGTAACTGAATAAGTTAACATTTTATTTGCAATAACTTAATTTTTAATACTTGGTTGAAAACCCTTTGTTGGCAATAACTGCCTGAAGTCTTAATCTCATGGACATCACCAGACATTGCTCTGTTACCTCCATTTTAATGGTCTGCCAGACCTTTACTGCAGTGGTTTTCAGTTGCTGTTTGATTATGGGCCTTTCTGTCTGATTTAGCCTTGAACAAGTGGAATGTTGACTGACGAGGCCATTCAATAATATTCCACTTTTTGGCATTTATAAACTCCTGGGTAGCTTTGGCATTATGTTTTGGTTCATTGTCCATCTGTATTCTGAAACGCCGACCAATCATTTTGGCTGCATTTGGCTGAATTCGAGCACACAGTATGTCTTTGAATAGCTCAGAATTCAACTGGCTGCTTCTGTCCTGTGTCACATCATCAATGAACACTAGTGACCCAGTGACACTGGCAGCCGTGCATGCCCAAACTATCACCCCACCCCGCCGTGCTTTACATATGATGGCTGTGCTTTAGATCATAAGCTGCACCACGCCTTCGCCATACTTTTTTCTTCCCATCATTCTGGTAGAGGTTGAACTTGGTTTCATGTGCTGGATTTTTTTAGATTACATTTTTTATTTAGAAATCCAATCTAGCACTTTTATTCTTGAGGCTTATGCTGCTTGCACCGTGTAGTGACCCCTCTATATTTACTTTCATGCAGTCTCCTTTTTATGGTAGATTTGGATATTGATACGCCTACATCCTGGAGAGTGTTGTTCACTTGGTTGGCTGTTGTAAAAGGGTTTCTCCTCACCATGGAAATTATTCAGCTATCATCCACCACTGTTGACTTCCTTGGGTGTCCAGGTCTATTTGCATTGATAAGTTTACCAGTAATTTCTCTTTCTCAAGATGTATGAAACTGTAGATTTTGTCACTCCTAATATTGTAGCAATTTCTCAGATGTTTTTGTTCTGTTTTCATAGCTTAAGAGTGGCTTGTTTCACCTGCATAGAGAGCTCCTTTGACCGCATGTTTTCTTCACAGCATAATATTCCAAATGTAAGCACTATACCTCAAATCAACTCCAGGCCTTTTATCTGCTTACTAGAGAATGACATAATGAAGGAATAGCCTACACCTGCCCATGAAACTATCCTGGTGATAGATCCATTTACATGTGGCATTCTGCATTACATTCTGGCATTCTGTGCATAGCTGAAATATACAGCTATGTGGAATACCCAAGATCGCCACAAAACTCACTTTTCCGTTGTTCCCACGGCACATATACGTCTCTCGTCATATTAATGCACACCATAAAGTGCGGTTTTGAACAGAGCACACAGTGTCTGTAGTGGCTGCACCCCAAGCTCTTTTAACCCTACCTATATGAATGCTGGGGCATGGAACTTGCCTCAGCTGCAGGTAGGCCCGGGATGTGGCCACAGCCAGAGAACACAGCGTTGTAAGTACCAGAAAGAGAAGTGATTATGGGCTTGCATGGGGAGGGGGGGGGGGTCAGACAGTGGGGTATCTTGGGGGACACTTAGTTCGCTTTGTCTTTTAGACTCCAGGACCTCGCTGGCTTTGATAGGTCTATATTAAAAAGTCAAAAAATAAAAGTGTGCTTCTAAGACATGGAGTTGGTGTAGTCCAATTCTCAGAGCTCTGAGGGCAAAAATCTTTGGGATATGTAGACAGTATAAGCAGCAGCCTGAAGTCAGGTATGATGTCAGCAAAGGGATGTGAGTATTCTGCTTGCTTCTTACTATGAACAAGTCACATAGAAATCCTAGGCCACAGAAGAGTGAAATTTCAAAAAGAATATAATTACTTAAACTCCATCAGACTCAATGATATATATCTTTTCTCTTTGTTACATTACAACTTTTTTATTTGCATTGTCCCTGGATAGCATCTCCTGCAGCTCATCTACATTCAGATTCCTGACCACATTTTGATAAGTGGGGAGATCCTGTATTACAAATATATTACAGGTGTCTGGCTGAAAGCCTAGATATTGAGTCACCTTCAAGTATTGTATTATGTACTCAGTTTGATAACATGTATATGAATGAGAAAGCAAATTTACTGTGAAACCTACCTTAGGAGGTGATGAAAAAACCTTCGAGCATATCTGCTGATAGGATCTCTGTATTCCAGTATAACAGCATCCATAAGGGGACGACCCAAGGAATAGAAAGTTCCAAGGCAAACTTCCAGCTGAGCTGTTGGACAAGAACACTGCATTAATAAGAGTTGCTGTCTAGCAGGTATCAGCTAAACAAGTTCACTCACATAGCATGTAAATCAAAGTCTATTTACATAGACCTGGTTCAAGAAGGTATATATTAAAGAGGAAGTCCAAGCTTTTTGTAACCCCCCAGCCACCCTTATTTTAATCTCATTTTGGGAGATTAAATAAAAAACATCTCACCTGATTGCTTAAATTCTCCCCCGATGCTGACAGGGGGACGGGCTCTGCATGGCATCAGTTGGACAGTAACAGTAACAGTTGGACTGCAGTGACAGACCAGTTCTGTCACACTGCTTCACAGGATTGGATGACTGATCTGTCACTCAAGATCCCAGCTTCAGCTTTCATTCAAATTGCGCCACCCCCCCAGTGAGTTTTTTTATATGTTATTGCCCAAACTTCTCCAACAGTGTTTTTTTAATAACCATCCCCACTAATCTTTACTTTGAAGCAGTTGTTTAATTATCTAGACTCTAGCCGGGGAGTGGGAGTAAAAAATCTGCTGCACAATCTTGATTGCTTTTTTCAATGAAAATTATTTTTTTTTAAATTAAAAACAAGGTACTGTTTTTTTACCTGCACCCTCTCCCGATGCCCCAAGAGAGGGTGCGGGTAATAGGGTGGTGGTACCGGCATATCACCTGTCACTCCCTACTCTGTAAAATGGTATAGGACACTAATCGGCCCCTAAACAGATCCTCAACATTAGTAAAAAAAAAAAACCCTGGGCGTCCATGTCCTTTTTTTCATCCAACAGGTTCTACCTCCTTGTAGCTGGGGTCTTCTGATGGTGGCATCATCCGGCAAAGGCCACCATCTCTTGAATGGGAGGGCAGGTTCCCCTTCCTTCCCTCCTGGGGAGCCCTATACCAGTTCTGCCAGGACAGACAGGTGGCATGCCGGTTCCATCGCTCCATTACCTAACCTCTCTTGGAGCACTAGGGGTGGGGCATGGAAGGACCCTGTGCCCATCAGGGCACTAGACCTGTGCCTCTTCCCTACTTTGTATGACTAAGAGCCCTTGCGGCTTGAAACGCGTTACAGGTGCCTGGCCTGAACTTGTAGCGACTGGGCTACTTTTCTGCCATTATTTTGGCTCTATACATTTTCCGCTTATGGGCTTATTTTAAGCTGATGAGCGATTAAAAGTTAAATTTTACTCTAAGGCTGGACAAAAAACTGCAATTAACTATTTCTGAGGAGGATTGCCTGGGATCTCCCCGTTCATGCCTATACAAGACGTTTGGTAAGCTGGCTTTTGTTCTTGTACTTCATGTGGCTGATTAACTGAGAGGGCCAGCCAACCCTTGAGCCCTGGGTTACCAGCTCCTTATGCCTGGAGCCCAGCATGGTTGTCTAAAAAAAAAAAATCAATAAAGCATGTCTTTTACAATAGAAAAACATGCCAACATTTGCGACATGGCTTTTTTCATTGTAAAATGCCAGAACTTGCAAGCAGTCATCCATTTAACTTAAAGGGATTGTCCAGACAACTACTACTTCACTAATAACATAAGCCACAAAACACCTAATCCCCCCCACCCCCAAATGGAGAAAACATATTTTTAAGTCTTTGTTCATCTTACATTACCAGCCAGTAAATGTGGCTGCTACCCAAGACAATAGAAGGCAGCGTGTTTATATCAGCATACTTTGACACCTAATCACAATGCTGCAAAACACAGGCTGCCATGGGGAAGGGGGAAGAGTTATAGACCATCAGTCGAGCCCTATGATTGGTGGCCTACTGCTAGAGGAGTAGGGGAGTGCCAGAAGTCAGTGCCAAGTAAGCTGCCAAATCATGTTTTGAACATTTGCCTTTAAAAAGAAAAAATCTTATATGCTAGATCCAACAATCTCTCACATGTGGAAAATATGCTGGTAGTCCTTTGAATCACCTGGCCCCAGAATAGTTTCCGCAAGCGAGTGATTGTCTCAAGCATGGTGCTGAATCAAGCCTATCGGTAACGGCCCATATAGGAGGAAATGCATTCTAAGCAACAATTTTAAGTAGAGTTAACCAAAATTATTTCAACTTTTTTAACAAAACGACAAAAAAAAAAGGATTTATTAGATTTCAGTCTAAATGGGAAAATTCAGTCATATTGTTGCTGATAAAAACAATGTATATGGAAATTAAAACATATGTTTTACAGAAACATGAAAGTGGAGCTGGCTGTATGAACAGTACTACTGTATACACAGTAATACAATTCAATTACATTAAAGTGGACCAAAACCCACACCCCGATGGCCCTGGAATCTGTAAGATTGCCCCACTGTATGAATCTCACCTTCTTTCCTGGTCTGACACATGCGCAAGCGGCATAACCCGCTATCTCTTTAGCAGGGCCAGATATTTGTGTATGGCTGGAGCTGTGAGCTCACTGTTAGAAGGTAGCGGGGGGCGCACTCGGATCTGCTCACCTTAGACGAGCTCTTAGATGAAGGGAAGGGAGCAGATCCGAGCATGCTCATTGGATGAGAGGCCACGCATGTGACGTAAGACCGCGGAAAGGTTAGTTAGGGAGACCTGGGGGTTTCACACAGAGGGGCATCCCGATAGGACCAAAACCCAGGATAGTTAAAAATACAATTCTGTGAAATACTCACCTGTAGAATTGGTATTATAAGTATACAGTACGTCCAGCTCCAGATAGATTACTTACACTTGGGTTATCCTCCGCCAGATGGCGCTGCACTGCAGAGACATGCAAAACAGGCTCATACCGGCCCTTCAAATACCCGGCATTGAAAAGCAGTGAACAAGAAACCGGGAGAATTTAACCACCCAAAACAATGATGATAATCACCATACAGGGGATCCAGAATAATGCAACAACAGGGTGGGGTGGAGCAGGACGCACTGTATACTCATAATACCAATTTTACAGGTGAGTATTTCACAGAATTGTATTATTCTTAGTATACAGTACATCCTGCTCCAGATAGATTACTTACACTTGGGACATCCAATAGCAGTGTCCATAAAGTAGGGTGGGATCCCCAATAAGAAAGGTAACATCAGGCAATTTAAACCAAAAACAGCATCAGCTGAGGCCTTAACGTCAACCTTGTAAAACTTTGAAAAGGTATGACCAGAAGACCAAGCAGCGGCCTTGCAAACTTGTTCAACAGAAGCCTGGTGCTGGAAGGCCCAGGACTCACCAATAGCACGAGTAGAATGAGCAGTAAGGCGGAAGGGAGGACTCTTCCCCTTAGCCGAATAGGCCTGAATCACAGCCTGACGGATCCATTTGCTGATAGTAGACTTGGCAGGAGCCAAACCCTTCCTAGGACCAGAAGGGACCACAAAAAGAGCATCAGTCTTCCTGAAGGACGCAGTGACTACTAGGTAATACTTCAGACGCCTGACCACATCCAAGGAGTGCAAAACCCTTTCCTTAGCATTGCTAGGATTAGGGCACAAGGAGGGAAGAACAATATCCTGGTTCAAATGAAAAGCAGACACCACCTTAGGCAGGAATCCGGCTTAAAGAGGAACACCACCTTATCCTGGTGCCTCTCAAAGTATGGGGGCTGGATAGACAGAGCCGCCAGCTCAGACACACGCCTGACAGAAGTAATAGCCACCAGAAAGACAACCTTGAGGGTAAATACAGCCAGAGCAGCATCCTGAATAGGCTCAAAGGGAGCACCCTGCAAGGCAGACAAGACCAAGTTCAAATCCCAAACAGGGACCATAGGTTTTCTTGGAGGACGCACATGAGTAACCCCCTGAAAGAAAGTCTTGACCAAGGAATGTTGAGCAAAGGACTTCTGAAAGAAGACAGACAGGGCAGAAACTTGACCCTTCAAAGTACTGAGTTGGAGACCAGACTCCAACCCTCGCTGTAAGAACTCCAGAACCCTGGGAACTGAAAACACCCAACAGGGGAGAGACCTAGACTCACACCAGTCAATGTAAGCACTCCAAACCCTGTAATAGATGGAAGAGGAAGATTTCTTCCTAGCCTTCACCATGGTCTCAACCACTGAGGCAGACAAGCCTTTCTACATCAAGATGGAGGTTTCAGCAGCCAGGCCGTCAAAGCCAGAGTTTGTAAATTGGGATGGGGTAGGGAGCCCTGAGTGAGCAGATCTGGTACTGCTGGCAGGACGTACTGATCTACTGCCATCTGCACCACGTCTGCGAACCACACTCTTCTTGGCCACCTGGGGCCACCAGAATCACTGGCACCCCTTCTTGCGCAGGACCCTGCCCAGCAGGGGGAATGGAGGAAAGACATACGGGAGCCGAAATTCCTGCCATGACATGGACAGAGCATCTGTGGCCAAGGCCAGAGGATCCTGAGACAGGGAGACAAAAGCCTGGAGCTTGTGATTGTGACGGGATGCAAACAGATCCACATCCGGTAGCCCCCAACGGTGACACAGGGACTGGAATACCCTGTTGCAGAGAGACCACTCTCCCTGACGAGAGGCCCCCCTGCTCAGAGAGTCCGCCAGTAGGTTCTCTGCCCCCGGTATGTACACAGCCGAAATGCATTGAACGTTGGCCTCTGCCCATGTCAGAATCCGCGACACCTCCTGGAGGGCCCTCCTGCTCCGGGTCCCTCCCTGATGGTTGATGTAGGCAACCACCGTCCTGTTGTCTGAGCGCACCTGCACAGACAGACCCCTCAGGTGATTGGTCAACTGCTCCAGTACCAACCTGATTGCCCGCAGTTCCAGAATGTTGACGGGTAAGTGGGCCTCCTGAGGTCCCCACCTCCCCTGGAACCGCAGGGACTTCCAGAATCCCCCCCATCCTGACAGACTGGCATCCGTGGTGACTGTCTCCCAGGAGGGGGCCAGGAAGGACCTGCCTCCCAGCAAGTTCCTGTGGTCCAGCCACCACGAAAGGGACCATCGGACCAAGGGGGAAGCACACAGATCCCGTCCAAGGACGTTGGATCCTTGTCCCATACTGACAGAAGGTGAAGTTGAAGAGACCTCAAATGGAACTGAGCAAAGGGCACCGCCTCGAAGCTCGCCACCATCAGGCCCACCAACTGCATTCCCTGCCTGAGGGAGGGCTGGAGGCACAATAGCAGGAACCTCACCTGCGCAGTTAGAGCGTCCACCTTCTGCTGAGGAAGGAATATCCTTGACTGAGTCGTATCCAGAATCATTCCCAGGAATGGGGTCACCGAGGAAGGGGACAGGGAAGACTTGGGGTGATTGATCACCCAGCCGAAGGACTCCAGGGTGGACACCACCAGCTGAGTGTCCAACTCTGCCTGCTGCAGAGACCGAGAGGTGATGAGTATGTCGTCCAGGTAGGGCAGCAAGCGTATGCCCCTTGACCTCACCAGAGACATCACCCCTGCCAGCACCTTGGTGAACACTCTGGGAGCTGAGGTGAGACCAAAGGGCAGGGCCACAAATTGGTAATGTTGATATTCCAACGCGAATCTGAGAAACCGTTGGTGTCCTGGGAACACAGGGATGTGAAGGTAAGCATCTTTGATGTCCACCGACGTCATGAGATCCCCTGGGCGCAGGGAGCCAATGGCCGAGCGCAGAGTTTCCATGCGAAAACGCCTGTTTCTGACAAATTTGTTGAGGATCTTTAAATCCAGAATGGGCCTGACTGACCCGTCTTTTTTGGGGAATGTGAAAAGGTTGGAATAGAACCCCTTGCCTCTTTCTCTTAAGGGGACACTGCAAATGACCCCCATATCCAGAAGGCCTTGCACAGCCTGCATCAAGACCTGAGCTGAGGCAGGGTCCTGGGGGATCCTGGATTTGACGAACCTTAGGGGGGGGGGGGCGCACAGCAAACTCTATCTTGTAACCAGAGGACACTACCTCCTGAATCCACCTGTCTGAGACGTGATGCCTCCAGACGTGCGCAAAGTGCTGTAGCCGTCCCCCCACCCTGATGGGCGAGGGCGCCCCATCATGCCAGGGGGGGCTTGGGAGAAGGTTTTGGCTTGGACCCCCAGGAGGCGCCGGGACGTCGTCCTCTGCTCCTGTGCCAGGAATCTGTACGAGCCCCCCGCGAAGGACACCCCTTTGCCCTGCTTAGCACCGCGGTAGGGGAGTGAAGGGGGCCCATGGCCCCGAAAGGGCCGAGACTCCCGCCTGCGCTGGGGTAACTTACCTCCTTTAGCAAACAGGGGTAGCCCCTTAAATGGAAGCCCAGTAAGGGCCCTCTCAGCAGCATTGTCAGCAGCCCACTGGCGCAGCCAGACCACGCGGCGTATAGCTACCGCCAAGGCAGAAGTTCTGGCACACATCCTAATGGCATCATCCAAGGCAGATAGGATAAAGTTCACAAACATATCACAGTTAGACAGTGCATTAAACGTATCAGGTTGCCCTTCATCAGACCCATCAAGTACACTTCTGATCAGGGTCCTGAGCGCCACAGACTTAATGACCGAGGCGCAAACCGGGCGCAGCGCCGCCCCCACAAATGCAAAGGCATGACCCGCTAATTGGTCAATGCGCCGGTCCTCAGCGCCCTGCAGCGTAGTAGTGTCAGGGGAGTGCATAATAGAGGTGTTAGACAACCCTAGAATAGGGGGCGATGACCAGCACTTGACCATGTCAGCAGGAAAGGGATACTTTCTGTCCCAACTCTTAGGTATACTACTGGGACGTTCCCACCCCAATTCCAAACGAGCCTTAGCAGTATGAAAAAGGCTCCTTTGCCTGGGAGCCGGGGGAGAGATGGACAAAACCTCAAATATTTGGACCAGCAGCCTGTCAGTATCGTCCAGGGGTCAGAGCCAGAATCGTCATGACCCCTGAGTCTCTCATCAGATGACCCTGAGTCATAAAACAGCTCCCCTTCGTCTGATGGGTTGTAGCCATACAGATGCAACAACTCCTCAGAGTCCAAAGGAGACGGAGTGGCATCAGAAGTTAAGTGACGCTTTTTAGCGGAGGCCTTATGTGCTAAGGTATTAGCGATCAATTTTTCAACACTGGCCAGTCTAGCAGACACATCAGGTTGAGAATCCCCGCTTGTATGTAATTCAATGGGGATGAGACTCAAGCTTGAGGGAGTAGGTGAAGTGAGACGAGGTGCAGGCCCAGCCACCGGAGGGGCGGGTTGCAACGTTAGCGCCTGCTGTGCGCAAGGGACACAGACCCACGCGCTGTCACCGCTGATAGGTGAGACCCCACAAGCTACACACAGCCGGGCTTGTCCCGAAGGAACCCCGGTCCCAATATCCTGGGATGCCTCCATATGGTGATTATAGGCACAATATGCCAGTAGGGATTGACGCTATAAAGCAACCCTGGATGCCCCAATGACCCGCTAGGGAAGTGGGAGTATTTATACTAGGCCCAACTACAATTACACTGGGCCGGGAGAAGCCACTGGATTCACCCGTCTGAAAGACACAATGAGAAGAAGGGGTGTCAGAGTCATACACAGTAAATAATGAGCATTAAAGTCGCCCGCGAGAGCACTTACAGACCGCGGGAGGGGGACTGTTACACACGCGCGCGCGACTGTACAGGGAAAGGCGCCAAAAGAACCTTGAAGGGCGGGCCAGAACGAGCCGTGACGCAGGGCGCGCCAGGCCCGGGCCCGCCCCCCCGAAGAGCGCGAAGTCACCAGACAAGCAGCCAATGAGGACGCAGGAGCGTCTGAGGCAACTCCGCCGCCCGGCGGAGTTCATCCAAATGAAGGAAAAGGCGCGCACGGCGGCGGCGTTTGCAATAGTAAAAGACAAGTCAGCGCGGCGGTTGACACACTTATACTAGTCCCAATACACATGCCAACAGGCGATATACACGAATCACGGTACATGCTCAACCACACCCCCCCCCTTCTTTTCCTCCCGAAGGCTACGGGGAGAATGAGGGAGGATAGCGGCCCTTTGTACAGGGCCCACCGCTACCGGGGCATGGGACAATAATGCGGGAGGGGCATCCCATAAAGGCTCACCATCAGTCTATACCGCCTACCCTTTGGTAGGGGACTGCGGTGGAGCAGCGCTCCTTAAGCACACATGGTGCTGCCTACCTTCACCCGACCAGCGCAGACCAGGCTGAGAGGCACATCACATCAAGGGTGGGTGGGAATAGTCCAACAGGGCCGCAGGCTGTAATAGCCCCGCTCACCTGCGACAGAGTGATAATTTCATGTCTTCGCAGTAAGCACTGCAGAGAAATCTGGGGATTTGTGGGAGGTCCCCGGGTATTTGAGGGGCCGGGAGGAGCCTGTTTTGCATGTCTCTGCAGTGCAGCGCCATCTGGTGGAGGATAACCCAAGTGTAAGTAATCTATCTGGAGCAGGACGTACTGTATACTAAGAATATCCAGGGTTTTGGTCCATTTTAACATGGCTTCTTTTTTTTAGATGCACCTTTATTTCAGCATGTGGCTCAACTTTCTCACAAAATACTTGGGTAGAAGGAATCCCTGCTCTGAGTACCGTATGGGCAGTACTGTGTTAGCCAGGACCTCGGAGGAGAGAGATTTAGGGGTACTGATTACTGATAGTTGCAAGATGAGTGGACAGTGTAGCCAGGCAGTGGGAAAAGCAAGCAGGATGCTCGGCTGCATAGCTCGAGGCATCACCAGTAGGAAGAGGGAGGTTGTGATGCCGCTGTATAGAGCCCTGGTAAGGCCACAGCTAGAATACTGTGTGCAGTTCTGGAGACCTTACCTGCAAAAAGACATTATTCAAATAGAACGTGTCCAAAGGCAGGCAACGAAAATGGTGGAAGGACTTAAACTTAAAACTTATCAGGAGAGACTTAAAGAACTTAATTTGTACAGTCTGGAGGAAAGAAGGGAGAGGGGGGACATGATTGAGACCTTTAAATATGTGAAAGGATTGAATAAGGTTCAGGAGGGAAGTGTTTTTAAGAAGAAACTTAATGATAGAACAAGGGGGCACAACCTGTCGGGGGGAAGATCAGGAGCAATGTTAGAAAATATTATTTTACAGAAAGAGTAGTAGATGCTTGGAACAAACTTCCAGCAGAGGTAGTTGAAAAATCAACAGTCACTGAATTTAAACATGCCTGGGATAAGCACACATCTATCCTAAGATAAAGAGTACATACAGTATACACATAAGGGCAGACTAGATGGACCGTATGGTCTCCTTCTGCCGTCAACCTTCTATGTTTCTATGTTTCTAATAGGCCCACAAACTGACAGACAGAATAACAAATGGAAAAAAGTGGGTTGCACTTCTGGTCTGAGGTCTTAGGAAAAAGTACATGAATGCGGACAACCCTAACCCTAAACTACATTGAATTGAGGGTACCAGTAAATCCACAAAATTAGAATTTAAATGTGAAATACATTTGTGCTCTTTAATTAAATGCTGAAGAAAGATATCCATCCACTAACTGAAATGAGTACAAAGTTAAATAGAGACTTGCGCTCCCTGTTTAAATTAAGCAGCTACCTTTGGGCATATGCTTTAGTTTATGTTCTATTTGCACTTTGTATTGAATTCTGTCATACATTAATGGGATCATAAGAGAGATAAGAGAAAATAAAGGCTATATCACTGTCTTCCAATTATTACATTGTGCAATTCCTGCTGGGGGGGCAAGTTATACCACTGTTTTGTTGGGCTATAAAATAAGAAAATGATGTCAATCCGAATGAATCATCAGCTTGGAACAAAGTAATAAGCAGTCAAATCCAGCATGGCTAGCCAGCTGATGCTTATATTGCAATGTTAATTATACCAACTTTTATACCATCCAGCCCCCTATATTGAACCTTAACTTTTAAAATGTAAGTGAAATATAGTTACCAACAAATATCCAATTGGTAATACAAGTGTGTCTTGGCATCTCATTTTTTTTACATCTTTAAAGCTGGTGACTCACTTTTCTGGCAGCTACTTTTGGGATACTTGCATCTCACTATTGCTTCAACTTTAAACTCTGCATGTAATGTTGTTTTGTCTGCTAGTGCCATTGAACCAGACTGCTTCACATTGACTGCTAACAATCGTATGTTTCTCTGCTCAGCGGTGGTCTATTATGAACATCCTTCTTTTGTGTAGCATAGCATGGAGTATACATTTTGCTTGTTTGCAGAATACTGACTATAAGATCAGCCAATACTCTCTATACTGAAAAAAGAACAATTTATCATTTGAATTCTAGAATTATGGGCTTACTGGTTTTTGACAAAATTGTCAGCTTTATAAGTATACAGTAAACATGTTAATTCTGTAAAAGGTATTTGAAATGCAAACCATACTTTACAGGGAAGCTTCCTTTCAGGACATTGCTTTGAAATAGTTTTAGTCTTTTATGTAGCCTTAATTATCTTGGCTGCTCTGATTCGTACTTGAGGGCCCATTAGGTGGCTGATGTGCTAAAACAGCACAAGCTCATTTAATTGGGTAAAACAACACTGTTTAGGTTTGTTTGGGGAGATTTTTAGGAAACAAAATGTTCTGTCCTCATATTATAATCCAATGTAAACAGAGAAACTACTAGTCAAGAGGATGCTTCTCACTGAGAAACACAGTGACAGTATTATACATTCGACCCAACTAATCCCAGCATAAAAGTCATGTAATTCGATCACCATGGCTCTGGAACCTTCTGAGGTGTTCTCTCTGACTCTCTGCCTAGGGGTAAATACAACACATGCACATGGTGTCTCATTTCATTCTCTTTAGAAACAGGAAGGGAAGTGTGAAAGAGAGGTTAGGAGCCTTCTCCCACTGATTGTTCGATGGGGGATCAGTTTTGTAATCAGGTTTTGAAGAACTTTTGTATGTTCAGGTCAAATACACGCATTTTGGATATAAAAAATGACTGGACATTCACTTCAATATAGTAAGTTTATATTTATTGTGTTTTTGGCAATCTTATTTCTTCAAGTAAGCTGAAGTACCAGTTTCAACTTTGCATGACTGCCTAATGTGCCAAATCTATTCATGTATGTGCCTCATAGATAATATGGTGATTACTGGTTCACTGGCACAGGAAATACATAATTTGTGGTGGTCCCCATCACACAACATCACACACCTCATTTTACAATTGTTTTTTGTTTGAGGTGGGTGAATATGGCGGGTGACTAAATCAATGGTGTTTTAAGAATGTGCATACATTGCCAGTTTAGACTCCTAGTAAAGGTCTCAAAAATATGTTTATTGGGGACTGGCTGAGATTGTGGCCTAAGAACACCTAATATAAGTATAGAAAAAGAATAGAAAAGAAGCATCTTTCACTTTTTTTTTTCACAGATATGCCCAACACTATAAACCATAGTATATATAATACTATAGTTTAGTAGATGTTATTATTTATTATGTTTAATACTACATAGTTCAATGAAAAAGCTTTTTGTCCCTTTTTAAACATACATAGTTTATAAATATTTTGTGCTTACTACTGCATTAACCATTTTAATGCCAAATCTGTATATCCTATATGCTTGATTCTTCTGCAGTTAGGTGGAAAGCATGTAGTATCTACATTCTTGGCATTATCCCCGCTTGTGTGAAAAAAAAAAATTCTGTGATTACTCACCTGTAGAATTGCTATTATACGTATACAGCACGTCCTATTCCAGAATAATCCTTATTCATGGGAAATACATCCTCTAGATGGCGCTGGACTGCAGAGACAGAAAAGTGGCTCCTCCCGGCCCCATATATACCAGGGACCTCCCACAAATTCCCCAGTATTGAAAAGCAGTAAAAATGAAGACGGGAGAACTATAACCCTTATCAATATTGAACATAAGAATTATATTATTCTAAGTATACAGCACGTCCTGTTCCAGAATAATCCTTACACATGGGACATCCAATAGCAGTGTCCGTAAGGTAGGGTGGGATCCCCAAAATCAACAGCAGACAGTTTAAACCACTGCCGCCTGCAGAACTTTGCAACCAAAGGCAGCATCAGCTGAGGCCTTAACATCAACCTTGTAAAACTTAGAAAAAGTATGAACAGAAGACCAAGTAGCGGCCTTGCAAACTTGTTCAACAGAAGCTTGGTGCTGAAAAGGCACCAATAGCACAAGCAGAATGAGCAGTAAGGCAGAAGGGAGGCTCCTTCCCCTTAGCAGAGTAGGCCTGTATCACAGCCTGGCATATCCACTTGCTGATAGTGGACTTAGCCGGAGCCAGACCTTTCTTAGGTCCACACGGAAGCACAAAAAGAGCATCAGTCTTCCTGAAGCACCTTGCGGCCAAAAACAGCATCCGCTGAGGCCTTAACATCAACCTTGTAAAACTTGGAAAAAGTATGAACAGAAGACCAAGTGGCGGCCTTGCAAACTTGTTCAACAGAAGCTTGGTGCTGAAAAGCCCAAGAGGCACCAATAGCACGAGTACAATGAGCAGTAAAGCGGAAGGGTCCAGACGGGAGCACAAAAACTCAGAAATCAGTCTTCCTGAAGGATTCAGTAGCCACCAAATAGAACTTCAGAGTCCTGACCACATCCAAAGAATGAAAATCCCTCTCCTTAGAGTTACTAGGATTAGGACACAGGTAAGGGGGCTTGATGGAAAGCGCTGCCAACTCACAGCCACCAAAAATACAGTTTTGTGAGTACTCACCTTTAAAACGGGTATTATGAGTGTGCCATACACTCCACTTCGATCTTCATGACATGTGGGTAATCTCCAGTAGAGGGCGAACTTCTGCAGAGATGAATATGCAAAAAAGAAAGCCCCTCCTGGTCCATATATACCTGGGACCTCCCACCAATTTCCCAGTGTAAAAAAGCAGTAAGGGGACCAGGAAGAACCAATTATAACCATAACAATCAAAACCAATGGTTCACCATATAAAAGCTCCAGAATACCTGAAAAAAAGGGGTGGGGCGAAGTGGAGTGTATGGCACACTTATAATACCCGTTTTAAAGGTGAGTACTCACAAAACGGTATTATTCTAAGTGTGCCATACACTCCACTTCGATCTTCATGACATGTGGGACATCCAATAGCAGTGTCCGTCATGGGTTTTACAGAAACAGTAAAGAATGTACCAACTCAAACCACTGCAGCTTGCAGAACCTTGCGGCCAAAAACAGCATCCGCTGAAGCCCGCACATCAACCTTGTAAAACTTGGAAAAAGTATGAACGGAAGACCAAGTAGCAGCCTTACAAACTTGTTCAACAGAAGCCTGGTGCTGAAAAGCCCAGGACGCACCAACCGCACGAGTAGAGTGCGCAGTGACCCTAAAAGGAGGAGTCCTCCCCTTAGCAGAATAGGCCCCCACAATGGCCTGACGAATCCATTTGCTAATCGTAGACTTAGCAGGCGCCAAACCTTTCCTGAGCCCGCAGGGCACCACGAAAAAAGCGTCCGTCTTGCGAAAGGAAGAAGTAGTCACCAAATAGTACTTCATACAGCGAACAACATCCAAATTGTGCAGAACCCTCTCCTTGTCATTGTTATGCTTAGGACACAAGGAAGGGAGAACAATATCCTGATTGAGGTGGAAAGCAGACACCACCTTAGGAAGGAAATCCGGCTTAAAACGAAAAACCACCTTATCCTGGTGTCTCTGAAAGGAAGGGGCCTGAATCGACAGAGCCGCCAACTCAGAGACACGCCGAACAGAAGTAATAGCCTTCTGAGTGAGAACCGAAAGAGCAATATCCTGTAACGGCTCAAAAGGAGGACCCTGCAGAGCCGAAAGAACCAAATTCAAATCCCAAACAGGAACCACAGCCTCCGAGGGGGGCGCACATGCGCGACCCCTTGGAAAAAAGTCTTAACCAGCGGGTGTAAGGCAAAAGACCTCTGGAAGAAAACCGACAGAGCAGAAACCTGTCCTTTCAATGTACTAAGCTGGAACCCAAGATCCAGATTATGCTGAAGAAACTCCAAAATCCTGGGTATCGAAAACACCCTGCAAGGCAAGGCCCTAGCCTCACACCAATCAATATAGGACCTCCAAGTCCTATAGTAAATGCCAGAAGAGGACCACTTCCTAGCCCTAATCAAGGTCTGAACAACAGCCTCAGACAAACCTTCCTCTTCCAAGATGAAGTTTTCAGCAGCCAAGCCGTCAAAGCCAGCGTTTGTAAATTGGGGTAAAGTAGATGACCCTGAGATAGCAGATCCGGCAACAAGGGAATCTACGGCCATCCTTACGACGTCTGCATACCAAACTCTTCTTGGCCACCTTGGAGCCACCAGAATCGCTGGTGCCTCTTCTAGAACCAGTTTGCGAACTACCTTGCCCAGCATGGAGATGGGCGGAAACAGGTGCAGAAAACCCAACTCCTTCCAAGCCAGTAACAAGGCATCCACTGCCAGAGATAGGGGATCCTGAGAAAGAGACACAAACCCCTCGATTCAAAGAGCAAAAGTTAATTGATTTCGGATCGAGAATCGTAAGTTTGGGTGGGTGTTAGTCATTTTTTCCTGTTTTTTTGGCCATTTCCGACTCGCACGAGCCTACGTTCTAATGCGTATATGCTCTTACGATCATCGCAAGTTCGTTCCTAAATTTTAGGATCAAAACGTAAAACTTAGGATCAAATCCTAAAACTTAGGATCAAAATGTAAAACTTAGGATAATCGAATGGGTTTAGGTGTGATTCAGAGAACAGTTTTCAAACCTCTAAAGACGTTTTAAAAGAAAGCCACTGCCGACACCTTTTAGCAGTCGTATTGCTGTTCTTGAACAGGTTTTTTGGCTATGTGGAGGAGTCTGCGCGTCTTGAACTCCAATGAACTGCATGTATCAGCATGGCCGAGGCCATAAATTGTATAGCAATGCATACCTGATTCATGTATGCCTTATAAAAGCATTTTAATGTGGACCTTAATTAGTCCTTTGCATGTAAACCTTTATTTTGCAATATATTTGCGTTAATTAAAGAAACTTATGTCCTTTGGTATTTATTTTTAAATTGATGTACTAGAATAATATTTTTAGATTGCATTTATTGGTGTAGTTGTTTACCTTTGCTTTGTTTAATTATTTAAGCACATCTTTGGTCAGATGCATCACACTTACTGAGGAGAGGAGAGCGGGATAAAGTGCAGGATGTGGGTTACTGCTGTATTTTGCACAGACACAGCAGAGCTGGGGGCACGGAAAGGTCAGAAATCAAAGAATCCAGAGCAACACAGTCACAAGGCCCTTTCTGTTTGCAGGCTGCCCGATAATACCTGAGCCGCCATCTTGGCTGTTTCTAGGCTCATAACATGCAGAAGTTGCTGGGTGTTTTTTAATATTTGAGAGCAATCTGTATGTAGAGGGTGTGGGTAACCACACACAACATTTTAAGTTGTACCATTTGAAGCCTAAATATTAAAATTAAATCCACAAGTAAAAAATGCAAGTTAACTAAAAATTAAACAAAGTAAGATTTACTTATGCAAATGCATTCATTAATGGTTGGTTACTACAAAATGAATGAAATAAAGAAAAATAAAAGACCAAATATTTAGAATGCACTTTAATGAGGTAAGTTTGTAGTGCGCAGCCGCAAGATCAGAAGGATTTACGTCCAGACAAAAAAGGAAAAAGGGCAAAACCAATGTTGCAACCTGAGAAATGAAACGGAAAATCCAGGATGGAAACTGACATAGGTCTGATTCCCGAACTGCCATACGAACGGACGTACATTTTAGGATAGAAACGTATTTGCTTATAGAATCACTCGCAAGTTCATACGAACGCACGAGCGTACGGGAAAAATAGGATGATCGGCACCAAAATCCAAGCTGTTACATGTTTCTTTGAATCGACCCTAAAGGCCGGAAGTTTGTGATTGTGCCTCGAGGCAAAGACATCCACCTCCGGAGTCCCCCACTTGCGGCAAAGATCCAGAAAAACCTCGGGGTTGAGAGACCACTCTCCTTGGCGAGAGGATCCCCTGCTCAGGGAATCCGCCTCCGTGTTCTCCACTCCCGGAATGTAGACTGCCAAAATGCAAGGAACATTGCTCTCCGCCCAGTGCAGGATCAGAGAGACTTCACTGAGGGCACTCCTGCTGCGAGTCCCTCCTTGGTGATTGATGTAAGCTACCGCCGTTCGGTTGTACGAACGAACCTGAACAGGTAGACCCCGTAAATGGGAGGTCAGCCGAGCCAGAACCAGTCGGATGGCTCTGAGCTCCAAGACATTGATGGGGGTGTGAGCCTCCTGAGGAACCCACACCCCGCTGAACTGATGACTTTTCCAATAACCTCCCCAGCCCGACAGGCTGGCATCCGTGGTAACCGTCTCCCAACAAGGGACCAGAAAGGATCTGCCCTTCAACAGATTGCTCAATTCCAGCCACCACCGAAGGGACTGCCGAACCCTGGGAGACATCCTGAAAAAATGTTGATCCAATGACTGCGGACACCTGTCCCAATGCGTCAATAGGTGAAGTTGAAGAGATCTCATGTGAAACTGTGCAAACGGTACCGCCTCGACGGAGGATACCATCAAGCCCACTAGTTTCATCCCCTGTCGGATAGAGGGACAAGGATTGGCCAGAAGAAGGTGGATCAGACCCTGAATCCCCTGCACCTTGGTCTGGGGCAGAAACACTCTGGCCAAAATGGTATCCAGATTCATGCCCAGAAATGAAATCACACGAGACGGGGAGAGAGAAGACTTGGTGCGGTTGATCACCCACCCGAACCTCTCCAGGGTTGACACCACCTGGTGGGTGTCCAGCTCCGCCTGACGGAGGGAAGAAGCTGAGATCAACAGGTCGTCCAGATAAGGCACAATGCGAATGCCCTGAGCTCTGAGCAGAGCCATTATTCCAGCCAAGACCTTGGTGAAGACCCTCGGCGCCGAGGTCAGACCGAAGGGAAGAGATACAAACTGATAATGTTGATCCTCCACCGCAAACCGGAGGAATCTCTGATGTGCCTGAAAAATCGGAACATGCAGATACGCATCCTTGATGTCTATGGATGCCATAAAATCCCCTTGGCGAAGGGAATTGATACCGTGAAAAGTTGGAGTAGTAACCCCTGCCTCTCTCCGACGGAGGCACCGGGCATATAACTTCCATGTCCAGAAGGTTTTTTACTGCTAACAGGAGCCCCTGTGCAGGGGGCGGCAAGTACTCGAACTCCAGTTTCTACCCGGAGGAGACCACTTCCAAAATCCAATTGTCTGTGATCTCCCGGGCCCAGACCTGGAAAAAGAGCCGCAGCCGTCCCCCCACCCATGCGGGCGCCCCTTCATTGCTGAGCCGGTTTAAACGGCAGGCTTGGGCTTGGAACCCCAGGCAGCCGCAGGACGTGCCCGACCTCTGCCTCTGTTCCAGGACGAGCCCCTGACACCCGAGAAGGCCAAACCCCTAGCCGCTCTGGCCCCTCGAAAGGAAGGAGTGAACGAGCCAGCCCCCCCAAAGGGATGGCGCTGTTTCCTCCACTGAGGTAACTTACCTCCTTTAGCAACAGCATCCAATTTATCTCCAAACAGCCGCAAACCCAAGAAGGGAAGAGCTGTGAGCAACTTCTTGGCCCCAACGTCCGCTGTCCACTGGCGGAGCCAGACCAATCTGCGCATAGCCACCAGTAAGGCTGAAGTCCTACTACACACGACAATAGAATCTTCCATCGCAGCCATGACAAAATCCATGAACAATTCGCATCTCTTAAGGATAGAGAACTCAGCACCAGCTGGATCAAACTGAGCGTTATTCAGCCAGTCCCTGATAAGAGACCTGGTAGTAAGCGACACCAGGGGAGATGCACTAACAGGGCGCAGGGCCGAGACCACGCTGGCAAATGCGTGGCACGCCATCTGATCAAGGCGCACATCCTCGCCATCCTTAAGGGAAGCGGCGTCAGGGGTGTTCAGCACAGAAGAGTTGGTCAAACCTAAAACTGGCGCGTCGACCTCGGGAGGAGAAGACCAGCGCTTAACCGCCTCCACCGGGAAAGGATACTTCTTATCCCATCCCTGAGGAACACCAGGAAGCCGACTGGGCCTCTCCCATCCTCTAAGGATCAGCGCATCAAATTGACCCTGGGAAGGGAATTCCAGACGGGGCTTGTGGACCCCCAAAAATTCCCCCTTCTTGAGGGGGGGCGCCTCAGGCGGTGCAATATCCAACACCTCCAATAAATGTGACAAAACAGTGGCCGTATCTACGGCATCCCCCAGCGCCTGCCCGACATCGGCATCCCCAGACTGAACATAGTCAGCCTCTGTTTCCTGATACAATTCCCCCTCCTCTAACGGGGAATAATCTGACAAATCAACTGAATCGTCGTCAACATCCCACAAGGGCTGGGTCGATGACAAATGTCTCTTTTTAGCCTTCTTGCCCACCGTGCTAGCAATAATTTTCTCGATGCTGGCCAACCTAGCCCAAACATCAGAAAGCGACTCCCCGCTGGCACCAATGTCACTTGGGGTACGGATAAGGTGGGGAGGGGAAGGCGATGAAGCGGGAGGAGCCGACCCAAAAGGCTGGGTACCAGACTGCCGCGTTATGGCCTTTTGTGCGCATGGTATACAGATCAGCACATTCTCCCAAGTAAGGGATACCCCACACCCCACACATGGCCCGGATTGTCCCAGAGGGAGCCCGAGCCCAGTATCCTGCGGAGCCTCCATATGGTGAATTTTTGTGGTCAGTCGCAAGACCGCAGGGAATTTACGCCTAAGCAACCTGGGATGCCCCTTAAAAGACCCGGTGGGAGGATTTGAGGTGAACAAATTTACAGTAGCCAGGACCAGGAGGAACCACTTAATATGCACATATACAATGCAATCTGTAACACACAAAACAGGCAACATCTACAACATGCAATCCTACAAATATAAGACAATAACACATACCTAATTGTATATATATATATATATATATATATCTGTATCCCAGCCAGACATGCGTAACAACACAAAAAAACACACACACACATGCCCGCAATCAGTGGGGGCCCCCCGCTAGAGAGGGGCCCCCACATAATCTAATCTAAGGAAGTGACCATCCGGCCCTTACCACCCGGAGCACAGCTCGGAACCAGCGTCAAAATGGCCCCCGAGAAGTGCCTCATGCAGAAAGAGGAAGAAAAGGGGGAGGGCGGGCCAACGCAGAACGCACGTTCGCCAGGCCACGCCCCCTCCCAGCAACGCGGATCCCCTAGAAACGAGCCACAGAATCGCGCCAAATAAGGAGAGCCCGTCCCCGTCCCCTCCCTGAACACAGTTTGAGGGGGAGAAGCTTCCCCAGGCTAATCACAGCACCGGACACCCCAGAAGTAAAACACACACTGTCAGTCCCACACAGACACGCACAGTGAAATCACACCCACACACACAGAGGCATGGGAAAACGAAAACTAATTAACGGCCAGGCCAGGCCACCCCCCCCGGAGGGGAGTAAGGGACCCTAGAAGGGGGGGAACCCTGCCAAAATCCGGCCATAAGCATAGAGGGACGGGGCATCCCACACCAGGATCACCAAAAACCTGGACAACCGCCTACCCCATAGTGAGGTCTCACGGTGGAGCAGTGCTCCTTCCGCACCCATAGGGTGCTGCCTACCTTCACCAGGACCCGCAGCCTAAGCTGGGAGGCTCAAATAGGGGCAATTTAGAAAGGGTCCTGGCAGTAATAGGGACAGTAAACGGACGGGCGCGGGCCTGGCTTACCTGTAAGTAAAGAAGTCTTCATCTTCTGTCTTGTCGCCTTCCCTGCAGAGAAGGAACTGGGAAATTGGTGGGAGGTCCCAGGTATATATGGACCGGGAGGGGCTTTCTGTTTTGCATATTCATCTCTGCAGAAGTTCGCCTTCTACTGGAGATTACCCACATGTCATGAAGATCGAAGTGGAGTGTATGGCACACTTAGAATAAGACTACCTTAGGTGTAAGAATGGACAAAGGAGGCCCCTGCGAAGGCTTGAAGGGAGACCCCTGCAGGGCAGATAAGACCAAGTTCAAGTCCCAGACTGGTAACATAGGCTTACGTGGGGGATGCACGTGAGTAACCCCCTGAAAGAAGGCCTTGACCAGGGGATGCTGAGCAAAAGATCTTTGTAAGAAAATGGCCAAGGCAGAAACACGACCTTTCAGAGTACTGAGCTGAAGACCCAGATCCAAACCATGCTGCAGAAACTCCAGAATCCTAGGAATAGAAAACCCCTGAGTGAGCAGATCTGGAACCCGGGGCAGGGCGTAATGATCTACTGCCAGCTGCACGATGCCTGCGAACCACACTCTTCTTGGCCAACAGGGGGCCACCAGTATGGCTGTGACCCCTTCCTGAGCTATCTTGTGCAGCACCCTGCCCAGCAGGGGAAACACATACAGGAGTTGAAAACTCGTCCAAGACATCCTGGGACAGAGAGACAAAGACTGGAAGCTTGTGATTGTGACGGGATGCAAACAGATCCACATCCGGCTGACCCCAGCAGTGGCACAGGGAGCAAAACACCCTGCTGCTGAGGAACCATTCTCCCAGAGGAGAGGTCCCCCTGCTCAGAGAGTCTGCCTCCAGATTCTCCACCCCCGGAATGTACACAGCCGAGATGCAGGGAAAATTGTCCTCCGCCCAGGACAGAATCATATACACTTCCCTGAGGGCCTCCTGCTCCGGGTCCCTCCCTGATGATTGATGTAGGCAACCGCCGTCTGGTTGTCCGAGCGGACCTGAACAGCCCGACCCCGAAGGTGTGGGGTTAAGTGGGCGAGAACCAACCTGATCGCCCTCAACTACAGAATGTTGATAGGGGTGTGTGCCTCCTGAGGGCCCCACTGACCCTGGAATTTCAGGGATTTCTAAAAGCCCCCCCAACCTGTCAGACTGGCATCCGTGGTGACAGTCTCCCAACAAGGGGCCAGAAAGGATCTGCCCCCCAGCAGGTTCCTTGAGTCCAGCCACCACGAAAGAGACCGCCTGGCCAGAGGGGACAGAACAAACACCTGATCCAAGGACACGGGGTCCCGATCCCATACTGACAAGAGGTGAATCTGAAGAGGGCTCATGTGAAACTGAGCATATGGAACCGCCTCGAAGCAGTACACCATCAGGCCCACTAGCTGGATTCCCTGCCTGATGGATGGATGAGGACAAGACAGAAGGAGTTGTGCTTGCTCTTGAAGACTCTCCACCTTCTGCTGAGGAAGAAAGATCTTGACCTGAGATGAATCCAGAATCATACCCAAAAGGACTTCACCATGGAAGGAGACAGGGAAGATTTGGGGTGGTTGATCACCCAGCCGAATGACTCCAGTGTGGACACCACCCGCTGGGTATCCAGCTCTGCCTGTTGGAAGGACTGAGAAGTGATAAGCATGTCGTCCAAGTAGGGAAGAATGCAGATGCCCTGAGATCTCAGCAGAGCCATCACTCCTGCCAGCACCTTGGTGAATACCTTGGGAGCCAAGGTGAGACCGAAGGGCAAGGACACAAAGTGGTAGTGCTGATCCTCCAGAGCGAACCTGAGGAATCTCTGATGACCTGGAAAGATAGGTATGTGAAGGTAAGCATCCTTGATGTCTACAGAGGTCATGAAGTCCCCTGGGCGTAGAGAATTCACAGCGGAGTGCAGAGTCTCCATGCGAAAGTGTCTGAATTTGACAAATTTGTTGAGGCGCTTTAAATCCAGGATGGGTCTGATGGACCCATCCTTCTTGGGAACAGTGAAAAGATTGGAATAATAGCCTTTGCCCCTTTCCCACAAGGGCACCCGGCAGATGACTCCCAATTCCAGAAGGCCTTGGACAGCAAGGGACAGACCCTGAGCTGACAGGGGGTTTTGAGCCATCCGGGATTTGATGAATTTCGGGGGCGGCCAGGCTGCAAACTCTATCTTGTAACCGGAGGACACTACCTCCTGAGACGTGGCGCCTCCAGACGTGAGCAAAGAACCGAAGCCGTCCCCCCACCCGGATGGGTGAGGACGCCCCTTCATGCCTGAGGGGGATTGGGGGAGGACTTAGGCTTGGGACCCCAGGAGGGACCAGGGCGGCAGATGCCCTGCCACACATTCTAATGGTATCATTCACGGCAGAGAGAACATATGCAACAAATTCCTCACAACGCAGAAGAGCTCTATACTCTTCACTACCAGCATCATCAGGGGCCCCATCTAAGAGACTCCTGAGCAGGCTTTTAATAGCAACAGCCGTAATGGCGGAGGCACAGACCGGACGCAGCGCGGTCCCCACACAGGCAAAGGCATGGCAAGCCAGCTGATCTATGCGCCTGTCCTCCCCATCCCTCAGGGTAGTAGAGTCAGGGGAATGTATGATGGATGTTTTGGACAACCCCAGAACTGGTGCATCGGGAGGACATGACCAACGTTTAACCATTTCAGCGGGAAAGGGATACCTCTTATCCCAACTCTTTGGTACCCTGGGAAGCCGGCTTCCCACTATTTGCGCACCAGAAGTTCCCACTATTTGCGCACCAGATTATTAAAGTGAGTTTGTTCAGGATACTCCAAGCGTGGTTTAACAGTATGGAACAGCTCCCCCTGCTGGCGCGGAGCCACGGCAGGAGGAGATATACAGAGTACTTCAAGAATATGAGCCAAAAGCCTGTCAGTATCATCTGAAGGCCATGGGTCAGACTCGGCACCATACAACCTAGATTGTTCCTCAGATGATTCTGAATCAGAAAATAATTCCCCCTCTTCCAGGGGGGCATAACCAGTAACGTAAAAAAAACTCCTCAGCCTCCATAGGAAAAAGAGTAACACCAGGTGATAAATGCAGCTTTTTAGCAGAAGCCTTATGCGGGCCAGACCCAGCAATATGTCTCTCAATTCTGGCCACCCGTGCAGCCAAATCAGGTTGAGACTCCCCACTGGTATGCACCTCACTAGGAGTCAGATGTAAGCGTGGGGGGGTAGGCGAAGCCAGAGGGGGCGCAGGCCCAACCACAGGTAACCCAGAATGCAGCGCAAGCGTCTGCTGGGCGCAGGGTACACACACCCTGACATCGTCACTTATAGAGGATACCCCACACGCCATACACAGCCAGGCTTGTCCCGAAGGAACCCCAAGCACATTATACTGAGAAGCCTCCATATGGTGATTATTGTGGCACAATAGGCCAATTGGGATTGACGCCAATAAGACTACCCGGGATGCCCCAATAGCCCGCTAGGGAAGTGGGAGATATACAGATACAATAGCCCTCCAATAAGGAGTTAACGCTAAATAGCGGGGAAAGGACCGGGAGAAACCACAAAAAAGTTTGACCTGCCTGTAAGACATAAAGCAAAAAACCCGTAAGCATAATATAATGAAACACAAAGAAAAGCCAGCCAGCAGGGGCACTTACGGACCGCGATAGGGAGACGCCAGACACGCAGCACAGGAGTTCCAAAATGGCGCCCGCATGTACCTCGAGGGGCGGGCCGCGGAGAAGTGATGCGGAAAACGTCATCCGCAAGGCCCCCCCCCCGAAGAGCGCGAAAACGCGCCCCTGTGACAAGGCCAGCCAATGACGGCGCAGCAGCGCCTGAGGCAATGTCGCCGCTGTCCGCGGAGCCAAGTACAAGCGCGCGGCGGCGATAATCAAAACTAGTGCACCAAGGCAAAGCGTGATATACATAGTAAATACATACACAAGATCTACCCAGGGAGAGCGAAGGGGAAGCAGCGGAAGACCCAGGAGGAGCCTGAGGGGACAGGGGGCAAAGGGCAAACGGCAGCGGGAGGGACATCCCATAAGGCTCACCACAGGCCTGTACCGCCTACCCTTTGGTGGGGGACTGTGGTAGGAGTAGTGCTCCTTAGCACCTGACAGCAGGGCTGCCTACCATCACCTGACCAGCGCAGTCTAAGCTGGGAGGCAGTGAAAAGAAATGGGTGGGAATAGTCCTACAAGGCCGCAGGCTAATAAGCCCCGCTCACCTGCGAGCAGAAAGAGCCATCTTCTAGTCATCGCAACCCAGACTGCAGAGAAGAACTGGGGAATTTGTGGGAGGTCCCTGGTATATATGAGGCCGGGAGGAGCCACCTTGCTCTCTCTGCAGTCGAGCGCCATCTAGAGTATGTATTACCCATGAGTAAGGATTATTCTGGAACAGAACTTGCTGTATACTTAGAATAAAACAAAAACACTCACCTCTGGGCCTGGATCCAGTGCTGGGGGTCCAGTCTTCACTGGGGCAGAGAACAGGGCTGGCTTCCGGCATCTTGCCTGCCGCTGCAGGGAGGGGCCTTTAAAAGGGAAGCGGGATGATGTCATAGTTACATAGTTAATACGGTTGAAAAAATACTTATGTCCATCAAGTTCAACCACGGGTGCTGGGGTAGGGGATGAATTTTTTTCTTTTTCTGATAACAGCTAATAGTGACTGTTAATGTTATTTTCTTCTAGATAAGCATCTAATCCTTGTTTAAATAGGTCAGCCATTCATTCTAGCAAAGTTTTGTTGGAGGCTATTGCACCAATTTATTATGGTAAAAAATGATTGTCGTCTCCGGAGATTAAATTTTTATTTTCCAGTCAAAGGGAGTGTCCCCTTGTCTTTAGAGAGGATTTGACCTGAAATAGTGTTTCCCCATATTTTTGTATTGCCCCTTTATATAGATATACAAGTTTATCATGTCCCCCCTCAGTCGTCTCCTCTGAAAACTAAACAGACTTAATTATTATGATCTTTCATCATAACTAAGATCCTTCATTCCTCTTAATAGTTTGGTGGCTCTCCTCTGCACCCTTTCCATATTCAGAGGGTCCATTCTATAAACACATTGAATAATAGTGGGCCCAGCATTGAACCCTGGGGTACACCGTTTACAACCGATAACCATTCAGAGTAGGTATTATTAACCACAAATCTCTGCACACAATCCTTTAGCCGGTTTTCAATCCAGTTACAAACTGTATTTTCTAATCCTGAAGATCTCAATTTCCCCAATAAACGTCTATGGGGGACAGTGTCAAATACTTTAGCAAAATCCCAAAAAACTACAGCCACCCCTCTGTCTGCTTCTACTCACCTCCTCACAGAAGCCAATCAGGTTAGTCTGGCAGCTTCTGTTCTTAGTAAAACCATGTTGGCTGTCACTTATATTATTAAGCATAGTTACATATTTGTGTATGTAGTCCCTTAATAGCCCCTCAAGCAAGTTTTCCACAATAGATGTTAAACTTACAGGTCTGTAATTACCTGGAGAAGACTTAAAGCCCTTTTTAAAATAGGCACCACATTTGCCTTGCGCCAGTCCCTTGGCACTATATCAATTGTTAGGGAGTCTTTAAAGATCAAGAACAGGGTTGATGAGATAACTGAACTGAGTTCTTGGGTGATGTTCATCTGGTCCTGGAGTCTTATTCACATTTAAATTATTTACATTTGCTTGGATGATATCCATGTTTAGAATGTTGAGTATTATACTTGGGCTATTGCTATCAGTGGCATCTTCTGTGTTGTTTCCTTGTTCCTCTCGTGTACACAGAGCAAAATAACCCATTTAGCAGCTTCACCTTCTCTCCCAGTGACAAATTCCTCATCATCATTAATTAGGGTACCTCATTATGTTTTCTTTGAATTGATATATTTAAAAAAAACTTTTAGCCACATGTCTTTCATTTTGTGCTTTTGCCAACCTATTTCTTTCTTACATGCTATATTTACTAATTCATACTTTTCAAGGGTTACAGTAGAGAGCCCAGCCTTGTAATTGTCATCCTGCTCCTCCCAGTATAAAAGGCGGCTTTCGGCATTGGGCGAGCTGTCAGAAGCTGGCTAGTTATCAGTGTAGGGCGGAAGCAGGGACTCCCCTGTCCTCGCACCTGGCTTCCAACGATCACCAGCCAGCTGTCGGTGACAGCGCATCAGATTAGATTTTTGCCGTGTTTGTGTGTGTTTTTTACATCTAACCCTTTGCGAAATGGTAAAGGGTCCAAGGGACGCACAAGGCTTGAGGGGCTGGCAAGTCACTATTAACCCCATGCCCCATTACATGCCTCCCCAAAGCATGGGAGGGACTATGTGGGTTTGTAGCCTTCAGGGCTGGGCTACTGCATCCTGGTCTACAAGTCCACATAGCTGATTTTTACTGGAAAGTCTTTTTTTTTCAACATTTTAAGGAGAATAAACAATATATTTTTTCATGAAGTCTCTGGAAATTCCTGCAAAAATCACAATTAAACATATTGTGAAATGGTGAAAAATGTTCTGTTCAGGGGACCTTGCGCTTTTAGATTTAGCTTGCTGTTTCTTGTTTGTAAAAATACAATTCTGTGATTACTCACCTTGTAGAATTGTATGCAGCACGTCCTGCTCCAGATAATGATTCATAACAGATGGGAATTACCTCCGCCAGAGGGCGCTGGACTGCAGAGATGGCAAAAAGAGGCCCCTCCCGGTCCCATATATACCCGGGACCTCCCACAAATTCCCCAGTTTTGAAAAGCAGTAAGGAAAACAAGGAAGGGCAAATAACCAGTAACCACTTAACAAGGATAACAATCACCGTACAGAGGATCCAAGATAAAGCAATCAGGGTGGGGTGGAGCAGGACGTGCTGCATACTTATAATACCAATTCTACAAGGTGAGTAATCACAGAATTGTATTATTCTAAGTATGCAGCACGTCCTGCTCCAGATAATGATTCATAACAGATGGGACATCCAATAGCAGTGTCCGTACATAGGGCGGGATCCCCCCAAAAGCAACAACTTGCAGTTCAAACCACTGCCGCCTGCAGAACTTTGTGGCCAAAAAGCTGAGCATCAGCATCAGCTGAGGCCCGAACATCAATCTTGTAAAACTTGGAAAAGGTATGAACAGAAGACCAAGGAGCAGCCTTACAAACGTGTTCAACAGAAGCTTGGTGCTGAAAGGCCCAGGAAGCCCAAACAGCACGGGTAGAATGAGCCGTAACATGGAAAGGAGGCTCCTTTCCCCTAGCAGAATAGGCCCTAAAAATGGCCTGACGAATCCACTTGATAATAGTAGACTTAGCAGGAGCCAAACCCTTCTTGGGACCGGAAGGTACCACAAACAAAGCATCAGTCTTCCTGAGGGGTGAAGTAGCCACCAGGTAAAACTTCAAATTCCTGACAACGTCCAGGGAATGCAAGGCCCTCTCCTTGGAGTTACTAGGATTAGGGCACAAGGAAAGAAGCACAATGTCCTGATTAAGATGGAAGGCAGAGACAACCTTAGGAAAGAAATCCGGTTTAAATCTGAAAACCACCTCTAGGGGGCCTGAAAAAAAAGGGCCGCCAACTCCGAAACCCGCCTGACAGGTGATAGCCACTAAAAAGTCAACCTTAAGAGTAAGAATAGACAGAGCAGCCTCATGCACAGGCTCAAACAGAGGGCCCTGAAGGGCAGACAAAACCAAATTCAAATCCCAGACTGGCAACAGAGGCTTACGTGGGGGACGCACATGAGCAACCCCCTGGAAGAAGGTCTTGACAAGAGGATGTTGAGCGAAGGACCTCTGGAAGAAAACAGCCAGATACATGGCCCTTGAGAGTACTGAGCTGAAGTCCCAGATCTAAACCATGTTGAAGGAACTCTAGGATCCTAGGGATGGAAAACACACGTCAGGGAAGGACCTTAGACTCACACCAGTCAATGTAGGCCCACCAAATCCTATAGTAAATAGAGGAGGAGGATTTCTTCCTAGCCCTGATCAAGGTATTGACTACAGAGACAGAAAGCCCTTCTTCCATCAAGATGGAGGTTTCAGCAGCCAGGCCATTAAAGCCAGCGTTAGTAAATTGGGATGGCAAAGCCGTCCCTGAGTGAAAAGGTCCGGGACCATGGGCAGAGCGTACTGATCTACTGCTAACTGTACGATGTCTGCGAACCACACCTGTCTTGGCCAGTGGGAGGCCACCAGAATTGCTGGCACCCTTTCTTGAATCAACTTGCGCAGAACCCTGCCCAGCAGGGGGAATGGAGGAAACAGATACAGGAGACGGAACCCCTGCCAGGATAGAGTCAGAGCATCCACGGCCACGGCCAGGGGATCCTGGGACAGAGAGACAAAGACTGGGAGCTTGTGGTTGTGGCGAGATGCAAACAGATCCCCAACGGAGACACAGGGATTGGAAGACCTCGCTGCTGAGAGACCATTCCCCCAGGCGAGAGGTCCCCCTGCTCAGAGAGTCTGCCTCCAGATTCTCCACCCCCGGAATGTACACAGCTGAAATGCAAGGGACACTGTCCTCCGCCCAAGAGAGAATCATGGACTCCTCCCTGAGGGCACTCTTGCTCCGAGTCCCTCCCTGATGATTGATGTAGGCAACCGCCGTCTGATTGTCTGAGCGTACTTGGACCGGCCGGCCCTGAAGGTGAGGAGTCAAATGGGCCAGAACCAACCTGACCGCTCTTAGTTCCAGGATGTTGATAGGAGCATGGGCCTCCTGAGGGCCCCACAGCCCATGGAATTGTAGGCTTTTCCAGAAGCCCCCCCAACCTGCCAGACATCTGTGGTGACTGTCTCCCAACAGGGGGCCAGGAAGGAACTGCCCCTCAACAGGTTCCTCGAGTCCAGCCACCACAAGAGGGACCGCCGGACCAGAGGAGACAGAATGAAGGCCTGATCCAGAGACAGGGGACTCTTGTCCCAGACTGATAGGAGATGGAGTTGAAGAGGTCTCATGTGAAACTGCGCATAGGGAACCGCCTCGAAGCAGGACACCATCTGCCCCACTAGCTGCATCCCCTGCCGGATGGAGGGGTGAGGGCATGACAGAAGGGAGTGAACTAGAGCTTGCAGAGAGTCCACCTTCTGCTGAGGAAGAAAGATCCTGGCCTGAACAGTATCCAGATTCATGCCAAGGAAGTCACCAGAGATGGGTATAGGAAAGATTTGGGGTGATTGATCACCCAGCCGAACGACTCCAGAATGGTCATCACCCGCTGGGTATCCCGTTCTGCCTGATGGAGAGACCGACAAGTGATGAGAAGGTCATCCAAATATGGAAAAATGCGAATGCCCTGAGCTCTGAGGAGAGCCATGACACCTGCCAGCACCTTGGTGAAGACTCTGGGAGCCGAGGTGAGACCGAAGGGCAGAGCTACAAATTGGTAATGCTGGTCTTCCAGCGCGAACCTGAGAAATTTCTGATGCCCTGGGAAGACTGGAACATGAAGGTACGCGTCCTTGATGTCTATGGAGGTCATGAAGTCCCCCGGGCGCAACGAGCCGACAGCTGAGTGCAGGATCTCCATGCGAAAGTGCCTGGTTCTGACAAATTTGTTGAGAAGTTTTAAGTCCAGGATGGGCCTGATTGAGCCATCCCTTTTGGGCACTGTGAAAAGATTGGAATAATAGCGCTGACCTCTTTCGCAAAGAGGGACCTGACAGATGATCCCCATGTCCAGAAGGTTTTGCACAGCCAGAAACAGATCCTGAGCTGCCAGGGGATTTTGAGGGATCCGGGACCTGAGGAATCTTGGGGGCGGCCAGGCAGCGAACTTTATCTTGTAGCCAGAGGACACCACCTCCAGAATCCACCGGTCTGAGACCTGTTGTCTCCAGACATGAGCGAAGAACCTCAGCCGTCCCCCCACCCGGATGGGTGAGGGCGCCCCTTCATGGCTGAACGGGCTTGGTGGCAGACTTGGGCTTAGAGTCGCTGGAGGCTCCTGGGCGGGCACGTCCTCTGCCTCTGTTTCAGAAGTCACCCCTGTGCCCCGCAAAGGATACCCCTCTCCCAGACCTGGATCCGCGGAAGGAGGGGGTAAAGGCGCCTGAACCCCGAAAGGGCTGCGGCTGTTTCTTACGCTGGGGTAACTTACCTCCCTTAGCAAACAGGTCCAAGCGATCACCAAATAGGCACAGCCCCATAAAGGGGAGCCCCGTGAGAGCCTTCTTAGCAGTGTTGTCAGCTGCCCACTGGCGCAGCCTAACAGAACGGCATATAGCAACCACCAAGGCTGAGGTTCTACTACACATCCTAATGGTGTCATCTAGAGCAGAAAGGATATAAGCAATAAAAATCTCACAATGTGACAAGGCCCTGAATTCGGCACTAGAAGCATCATCAGGGGCATTTTCCAGCAGAACCTTGAGGAGAGTCCTGATAGCCACAGCAGTAATAGCAGAAGCACAGACAGGGCGCAATGCAGATCCCACACAGGCAAAGGCATAGGAAGCCAACTGGTCAATGCGCCTGTCCTCACTATCCTTCAGGGTAGTGGAATCAGGGGAATGCACCACAGAAGTGTTGGACAACATCAAGACTGGAGCATTCACTTCCGGGGGGGTTGACCAACATTTAACCACTTCGGTGGGAAAGGGATACATTTTATCCCAGCCCTTAGGGATTCCGGGAAGCCAGCTGGGACGCTCCCACTCTTTGAGAACAAGATTATTGAAATGGGCCTGTTCTGGAAATTCCAAACATGGCTTAGCAGTATTAAACAATTCCCCCTGCTGTTTGGGAGCAGCAGCAGGAAGGGAAATAGAGAGCACTTCAAAAATCTGAGTCAAAAGTCTATTGGTGTCATCAGCATCCCAGGGATCAGAGCCAGGGTCAGCACCACTGTAATGCTGATCATCAGACATCTCTGAATCCAAGAACAATTCCCCCTCTTCAAGAGGGGTATAGTCAGTCATGTCCAGGTTTCCATAGGGAAAACAGACACACCAGGCGCCACATGCCGCCTCTTAGCCGGGGCCTCACGGGCCGCAGAGCTAGCAATCAACCTCTCAATGTTAGCCAGCCTAGAAGACACATCAGGTTGAGACTCCCCACTAGTGTTCAGCTCACTGGAGGTCAAATTCAGGCGAGGGGGAGTAGGTGAAGACATAGTGGGCGCAGGCCCAGTCACCGATAGCCCAGAATGCAGCGCAAGCGCCTGCTGGGCGCAGGGTACACAGACCCGCACATCATCACTTACAGGGGATGCCCCACACGCCACACACAGCCGGGCTTGTCCCGAGGGGACCCCGAGCACAATATCTTGTGAAGCCTCCATATGGTGATTATAGTGGGCCAATTGGCCAATAATAATTACGCTGTAAGAGCAACCCGAGATGTCCCAAAGGTCCGCCAGGGAAGTGGGAGGATTTTACTAATCACGCCTCTAAAAAAGTTTTAGCAACTAATAGAGGGGGCTAGGACTGGGAGAAACCTCTATACAGTTTTCCCGCCTGAAAGACACAAACGATGACAACCCATAAGCATACAATAAAAAAATACATGACAAGACATAAGCCCGCAGTGGGGAACTCACGGACCGCGGTGGGGAGTCACAGGTCACGCCAGAGGAAGAGACCAAAATGGCAGCGGGTACCTCAAGGGGCGGGCCACAGGACAGAACGATGCGGAGCGTGCCACCCAATAAGCTTCGCCCCCAAGAAAAGCGCGAAGGCAAAACGTGTGACTAGTCCAGCCAATAGGCGTCGCCGCTGACCGTGGAACGTCGCAAGGCGCGCGCGTCAGCGGCGGCAATTTTAAACCAGTACAAACAGACACGGAAACAGCCCGGGCGCGGAGCCCTGAGAGCAGTGAAAGCAAAACATGCAAACAAAAAGCACATATACACACACACACGCACCCCCCCCCCCCGAACTAACGGGACAGCAAAAGGGAGGGGGGCGGCGGTCAGCTAGCAGAGACGGAAGGGGCATCCCAAATCAGGCTCACCATAAGCCTGCACTGCCTACCCTTTGATGGGGGATTGCGGTTGGAGCAAGGCTCCTAAAAAACACCTATCAAGGTGCAGTCTACCATCACCCGACCAGCGCAGCCAAAGCTGCGAGGCATAAATGAAGAAATGAAATGGGTGGGAATAGTTCTAGAGGGCCACGGGATGATAAGCCCTGCTCACCTGCAAACAGAGAAGCCATCATTCTTGTCCTTCACAGCCGACTGCAGAGAAGAAACTGGGGAATTTGTGGGAGGTCCCGGGTATATATGGGACAGGGAGGGGCCTCTTTTTGCCATCTCTGCAGTCCAGTGCCATCTGGCGGAGGTAATTCCCATTTGTTATGAATCATTATCTGGAACAGGACGTGCTGCATACTTAGAATATTTGGTTTTTATTCTGCTTTTAATTAATTTTTTAGGGAAACTCTGTGCGACCAGTAAATACCTCGATTTTATACCAACGACAACAAGCCTGGTACACCTAGAAAGCTTGGGGTGAGTACTTTGAGTGAATATATGTTAGCATATCAGACAACATATATGGACATTTGTGGGGGTTATTTCAAATGTAAAGGGGATAAACTGCAAGGTGCGCATAGTAGTTGTATTTTATTTAAAAATCTCCTAAAGCTCTGTTTTAGTTTGGGAGTCTCCTTGGCAGAAAAGGGAGTCTATTAATACATTTATGGTACCATTGCAACCGGGAGGTACACGCCATATGAGTTTCTTGAAAAACTTTTTTAAAATAAAAAGCCTACAAAATGTAAAAAATTGCTTTTTAAAAATGTTTCCACTTATTTCACCCAGAAATATTTTCCTGGGAATTCCCTAGACATTCCTTCTACAATAGGGAAATGTCAACAGATCAGCAGTCCTTTAGTAATTGCAGGTGTGCTTGGTTGTTTCTCAGTTGGAGATATACTGTCATGCAGCATCTAAGCAGTCAGTAATCATTAGTACTTGGGCTACAGAAAAGCTTTTCCCCTTCAATAATGTTCTTGCAGCGATTGTGGGGAAAAGCTTTTCTATAGCCCAAGTACTAATTATTACTGATGGCTTAGCTGCTCCACTACAGTATATCTCCAACTGAGAAACAGCCAAGCAGGCCTACAATTACTGAAGGACTGTTGATCTGTTGACATTTCCCTGTGTAATTTTATTTTATATCTGTTACGTGTTCGGGGCTATTAGCCCCTATAGTAGTGACACAGCTCTTAATCAAGCCACTGAGATAATGAATTCTGTTTAATGCCTTCAAAAATCACAGTTAAACATATATAGTACAAAGTTGTGAATAATGACCTGGCAACAGAGGGTGAGGATTGACCACCCAAATAAAAAACAAAACAAAAAGGACACTCACTTTTTTTCCCCCTGCAGCTGATCAGTCCTACAGCAACTCACTCAATCGCTGGATTGTGTCCTGCACTGTCCGGGCCTGAACTCCAGTTACCAGCAATTATATGTGAAACTTGCACTCTTCTGTAGAAGGGGAACTGCCACACCCTCTGCAATAACTGCAATGGAGGGTGCCTTACATGCCGGCTCCATTTTATTGTAACTAAACAGTTATATTAATGAGAGCTGGTGCATTCTCATTAGTTGAGAGATAAGGGGGTGGACACTTATCTCATATAAGTTATTCAGATGCTGGATAATCCCTGGGGGGAGCACAGTAAGAGGCTGGAAAACACTGCCCGGTTTCCTCTTCTCCACGCAGAGAAAGTCATAAAGCAGTTTTATGTCATATTTTAGACTCCAGAGTTGGCCAGGGGTTTGTCTTGCTATAAATAATCAAATCAGGCTCAGCACCAAGGCAGAGATGGGTGAGGGTGAGGCTGGACTGCCGCTTTAGGTAAACTCTAAAAAGGCAGATTTTAGGTACTTACCATAAGTGTGATAAAATAAATTTAGTTTATTCTTATTTTATTGAAACTTTTTCAATATAACACAATTACGAACAGAAAAATAAAGAAAAACAGGGAAAAACAATATCACATACAGCGCATACAACAAAATACACATTTAGAACCCCAGAGCAGACATGGAGCAACCCGCTCGGCAAATATCACCTCTCAATATGACTCGGCTCCTGCGTAGAACCTGACTGCCTAACCGCGCCGTCATATCTTTACAGAGCAGTCTACCTGTCTATTTGTCCATCTTCTTATCCTTCCAACTGGTCCAGCTTTTACATGTTTGCCCAAACCAACCCCATCCCAAGGAGAAGGGTAACACCTGACGAGACACACCAAACAAAGGAGAGATAAGGGAAAGGAAAAGGAGAGAAAGAAAAAGAAGAGAGAGAGAAAGGAAAAAAAATAATTCCAAGATTTTCAAAAATTTCAAGGGGGTACACCCTGCACCTAGTCTGCCTCCCCAGGTACTCCAATTCCCCCACCAAAGACCCTTCACCCACCCCTCTAACCAAAAACCCTACAAACCCCTCCTACGCGCGAAAGAAGGGAAGAATAAAGAATAAAGGCCCCTCCCTGATTATACCCCCTCCCAAATCAGTTTCAAGCCTTGATCTGAACTCTTGAACACTATCCAGGCAGCCCAAGCTCGCCCAAAGGCCTCCCCCTCCCGTTCTGCGAGCAGCTCCTCCATCCTCATGATACTATTAAGCTCCTCGTACCATTCCACCAGGGAAGTTGCAACAGCTCTCTTCCAGCACCTTGGGATCACCGATCTTCCCGCTGTTAAGAAATGTCACAGAATTTCTTTCTTACATGCTTGCCTACTGCCCGGGAGCATGAACAGTAGGGTGATTTCCAGTGTGATTGGAGTGGAAGCGCCGTAAGCCCCGTCATATAGAGAGAGGATCCCTGCCCATAAGCGGTTTATACTGGTGCACTCCCACCATACATGCAGTAGAGTCCCCTGGGCTGAACTGCACATCCAGCAGACCTCTGAGATGGAAGGGAACATCTGGTGGATCCGTACTGGGCTCCGGTACCATCTCATAAGGAGCTTATGTTCTTCTTCTGGGCCCTACTGGGTATCGCCATTTTGTGTGTAAGGAAAAAATCTTTCCCCCAATCCTCATCCTCAAATTGCCGCCCAAGTTCTCTCTCCCACTCTACTACAAAGTCCGGTTTTCCGGGTCCCACCTCTCCCATCATAATGTCGTAAATCCCCAAGATGACTCTCTTTGGTCGCTCGGCCTCCTCCAGCATGTCCTCAAACTTAGTACAATCCCTCTTCACAGCCGCTAGGTTATCGAGTGAACCCAGGTAATTGCTGCCCTGTGGTATCTTTCCACATCTGGCAGCCCAGCTTCCCCCGTATCCCTGGGTCTCGTAAGTTTACGGAAGCTTAGCCTCGGTTGCCCACCCCCCCCATACAAACTTTATAAGCTCATATCTAATTTGCCTAAAAAAACTATTTGCCACCATATAATGGGACTGCCTGGAAAACATATAATAGTCTAGGCAAGACATCCATTTTTAGTATATTGATTTTGCCCAGCCACGAGATACCTTTGTAAGAGTATGTTCCTAGGTCCATTTTGGTCTGTAGTAATGGGCCACAATTCAGTCGAAATAGAGAAGCAGGATCCGCTGCGATGAGTACATCCAAGTATTTAATGGCCTCATCATACCACCTAAAAAGGAAATTTTCCTTCATTCTCCTCACCATCTGCTGATCCTCCAGGCTAAAATTTAGCTCTCTGATTTGGAGATATTAACCTTAAAGTTACTAACATCACTAAATCTTTGAAATTCCTGTAAGATCGAAGGTAGCGACATCACATATAAAAGCAAATCATCTGCATATAATGCCATCTTATAGGTTTTCCCCTCTATCGTAATACCCCTTACATTAGGGTTTGCATGGAGTGCCACTGCCAGGTGTTCCATCACCAATACAAACAACATCTGAAAGCCCGAGGAGAACAATCCGTTTGTCCTTACCCTTGCCGTTGGGTTAGTATAGAGCACTTGTATTCTACCCCTCATCCCTGGCCCTGTCTGTCCAGCCTGTCTGAGGGTATGCTCCAGGAACCTCCAGCTAACCTGATCAAACGCCTTCTCGGCATCCACCGACAGCAAACACATCGGGATTTTATTTGCTCTGGCGTAAGAGTTCAGGAGAATAGTCTTGATGGTGTTGTCACAAGCCTCTCTTCCCCCTACAAACCCCACCTGATCAGTGTGAATCCAAGACGGTAACAACTGTTTTAACCTGTTGGCAATCATTTTGGAGAAAAGTTTTAAGTCAACATTAATTAGAGAAATTGGTCTATAGTTGCTACATATCGTTTGCTCTTTGCCAGGTTTGGGCAGGACCATAATATGCGCCTCAAGCGTTTGGGTCGGAAAGCTACAATCCTCTGAAATTGTATTAAAGGATTTGGTTATAAATGGAACAAGTAGACCCTTGAATTGCTTGTAAAATTTTACAGTGAGACCATCAGGGCCTGGGCTCTGCTCCGAGGGGGTAGACTTCAGAGCCTCCAACAGCTCTTCCTGCTCAAATGGTTCATCCAGTGCCTCCCTTTCCAACGACCCCAGGACTGGCAGCCCTGTTTTCTGCACATACGCTTCTGTCTCCCTTTCCAGTGCCTCCTCCCTCCTCAGCCCTATCCCTCTCCCCTTAATGTTATATAGCTTTGAATAGTATTGCTGAAACACTTCTGTTATATCTTTAGGGTTATGCACCACTTTACCTGTTTCGTCCCTTATAGACGGTATGTACGTCTGGTTTTGCCTAGGATGAAGAAGCCTAGCCAGTGGGTGACCACATTTATTGCTGTGTTCATAGAAGAACCTCTTGGACAGCTCCCTCTGTCTGCTGGCCATTTTGTTCAATAGACTCAACAACTTATTCCTTGTTGCCGTCAACTCCAACATTATCTGTGGACTCAGGCTCTTTTTGTGCGAGGTCTCCAACATAGCTATCTTATTAATCAGCTCCTTTGCCTGGGACCCCCTCTCTCTTTTCATAAAACAAATTTTAATTGAATGCATAACATGTTGAAATGATGTTTGTCTACCATGGCTTTTTATATTTTATTTTTATAAAGTTTATTTTCGAAGAGTTGACATATTCAGTTCATATAAGTTCATATAAGTTCATGGCTGGTTGCCCCTGGACATTTTTTGCTGCAGGATGAGAGCCTTAACCAGTTATGAACCAGACTAATGTTTCAACTGATAAAATATATTTTTGTGTTGACTACAAAAAAAAACCCAAAAATTATTTTTTAAGCACAAATATTCAAATCAAAATCAAATCAAATAAAAAAAATCAATGAAGTAAAAAACAAACAAACAAGTAAAAGGTGTAGTTCTCAGGTGCTCTTCAAGATAAACAGCCTAAAAAAAAGATACGGTATTACTTCAAACAAAGCAGCAGAGCAGATTGAAACGGAATGCTAGGCAGCAATTTTATTGCTTCTGAAAAACCTGCTACCTGTTCCTTTGACAGCATGTTTTGTGTCAGTGAATGTTCCGACCTACCCACAATCAGAGACGCTACTTCTGTAGTTACAGATTCATTAAGAAACTCAGCTGGATGTTGTTGGAAGAGAAGAGATCCTAAAGATAGCGGTTACATCTCTCTAAATAAAAGAGCTCACTAGGTTCCACTAATAAAAAGGATAACAAATTACCATGCATTCCAAAATTGGTAGATGTAGACATCAAAACTCGGCACACTGCGGCTATTGGTGTCACAGAGCTCTCATCTTTGTAATAAGCACAGAGTAATAACAGTGGCTTATAAAGCGCAGTGGGAATTACCTGCAACTTGCTAACATTCTGCTAAACTGGTTTAATGGTATATTTTCTGTTGCTTGGAATTGCAATTTCCTTCTTATGAGCAGTTTATAATGAGCATTTAAATAACAGTGACAATATATCATTGTTTTAACATTAAAATTTGAATCAGAGAGATGATTACTTTTTTAAATATGGGTATGTCTTCATCTGCTTTTATCGTACTTTTAATGAGTGGTCTTCCAGATTATGTCAACATCTAGCGCAGACTATAAAAATGTGTATGATCTGGGAGAGATGTGCGCACTCCTTTTATGTCCATTCATTCTCCTAATTCCTTCTTCCCTAAACTGATTGCAAATTTTGACCCTTTCTCCTACTTACTCTTTCTGTTCAAATCTTCCTCTCATTCCATCTCTCCCATTCTAACAAGCTACGTCCTTGTCTATGGTTTTGCGAACCAATACACCACCATGTGTGTGCTCTAGACTGAAAGCCCCTGAAATGGATCCCCCCTAAGAGTGACTACCTGGCTCCAGTTTTAATTGGATGCCGAATATGGGTCTTTATAACCAGGGCAGAGAGTGTAGGAGTGAATTTGAAAGTGATCTTAAAACAGGGAGAAAATAATATCTACCCCTGCCCCATCCCTGTCCCGAACGGCCCAGCTTAGACTTCATAATAGTTATATAACCTTGTAGCCTAATATGGTATGTTATATATAAATGTTGTACCTGGAATAAACTGGAATAAAAATATTGAAACAGAAAAACATGTATGGTCTAAATGTAGAGGGCTGTGTGTTGTTCAAATCCACTTCTTGTCTAGTCTGGAGGGACTAGAAAGGGCTTGACTTTTTCTAGCCATGCAAACCCCTGTTGTCTTAACACACCACCACTGCCAGGTGAACAATGTGGAAATGTTTGTCTATTATCACAATCCTCAGAAAGGTCTTTTAACCAGGAAATAGTGACATGAAGGTACATTTCCTTGATGTCCTTTATTATCATAAACCTTCCCTGTGTAAAGGAAGCCATAGCTGATCTTGGAGACTTCATTTGAAATAATGTGTGAGGACAACTATTTAGTTGCTTGAGCTCCAGATTCAGTTAAAAAGATCCGTTCCTCTTGGGGGTAAAACACATGATGGGAGTAATATCCCGTGGCAGGTTTCAAAGACAAAACTAGGACCACCATTTCCAGCAAAAGCAGTCAATCTGCCTACTAGATAGTGGCAGTCAGAATGGGACAGTACTGTAGGCTGATTGAAATGAATCAGGTCATTGAAGGGAAGAGGCCAAAGCACTTATATTTTAGCTAGACAAAACAATCCCCATCCCATGTGTCTGTTACTGACAGTCACCCTCTTTTGCAGGAGAGCCCTAATTTAAGTGGAGCTTGTCTTGGGCAAAGACTTGGCCTTATTCTTCAGTGTTCAATGTTGGGGAAATATTGTTCACACGGAATTTTACTATCAAATTTAAATGTAGGATAACATTTCAGAGCAAGAGGGAAGTGGTATTTATAGAGAACTATAAAGAAATTTAATGTAGTACGATGGGTTGCTTTTATTTATTAGATATATAGAATGTTTTTTTTAATGGGAATTTAAAGGTCATTTATGTTGGGTGTGGTATATGAAGGTTATACTGACTCTGTGACCCCTTTTTTTCCCCCATTCTCTCCTCTTTTTTCTTTCTCCCCTTCTATTCCTTTTTTCAACCTCCCATCTCTTCTCCTTCCCTTTCGCTCCCCCCTTTTCCCTCTTTAATGCTCTCCTTCCATTTCTCTTTTACCCCGCCTCTCTAGGAGCAATAAAAATACCATTTCGTGATTACTCACCTGTAAAATGGGTATTATTGGTGTGTCACACACCCCGACTCACCTTAAATAATAACAGTAGGGTAATACTCACCACAAGGTGGCGTCGTGCAGAGAGAAGTCGAAAACAAGCCCCACCCGGTCAGCTTATAACTGGGACCTCCCACTCAATTTCCCAGTGTAATCGAAAAACAGTAAGAAAAGGTACCAGAAGTTAAAAGGAACCCTCAACAAAACCAATGGTTCACCATATAGAGGATCCAGGATACCAAAAAGGGCGGGTGTGAGTCGAAGTGTGTGACACACCAATAATACCCATTTTACAGGTGAGTAATCACAAAATGGTATTATTCTTTGTGTGTCACACACCCCGACTCACCTTAAATAATAACAGTAGGGACATCCGAAAGCAGTGTCCACAAAAGGGCGGGTACCCAAAAAGGCAAAAATGCAATTCAAACCACTGCAGTATGCAGAATCTTGCGGCCAAACGCAACATCAGCTGAAGCACGCACATCAACCTTGTAAAACTTAGAAAAGGTATGAACCGAAGACCAAGTAGCAGCCTTACAAACTTGCTCAACAGAAGCCTAGTGCTGAAAAGGCCCAGGACGCCCCAACAGCACGAGTAGAATGAGCAGTGATACGAAACGGGGGATCCTTCCCCTTGGCAGAATAGGCTCCAACAATAGCCTGACGAATCCATTTACTAATGGAAGACTTAGCCGGAGCCAAACCCTTCCGAGGCCCGGAGGGCACAACGAAAAAAGCATCAGTCCTACGAAAAGAAGAAGTAGTACGCAGATAGCACCTAACACAACGAACAACGTCCAAACAGTGCAAGGCCCTCTCCTTGTCATTCTTAGGATTAGGGAACAAGGAGGGAAGAACAATGTCCTGATTCAAATGAAAGGCAGAAACAACCTTAGGGAGAAAGTCAGGTTTGACACGAAAAACCACTTTGTCCTGATGGCGCTCCATGTAGGGCGCCTGAATAGACAATGCCGCCAATTCCGAGACACGCCTAACAGAAGTAATAGCCACAAGGAAGGCAACCTTCTGAGTCAAGGAGGAGAGAGCGACATCCGACAGGGGCTCAAAAGGCGGAGCCTGTAGAGCAGAAAGAACCAAATTCAAGTCCCAAACAGGGAGCAAGGGCTTCCTGGGAGGCCGCACATGCGCAACCCCCTGGAAGAAAGTCTTGACCAAAGGATGAAGAGCAAAGGCCTTTTGGAAGAAGATAGACAAGGCAGACACCTGCCCCTTCAAGGTACTCAGCTGGAGACCAGAGTCCAAACCCGACTGAAGAAAATCCAACACTCTGGACACAGAAAAGACTCTACAAGGCAAGGAACGAGCTTCACACCAAGCGATGTAAGCCTTCCACGTCCTGTAATAGATGGTCGAAGAAGACCTCTTCCGGGCACAGATAAGAGTCCGAATCACAGAATCCGAAAGACCCTCCTCCTTCAAGATGGAGGTTTCAGCAGCCAGGCCGTCAAAGCCAGCGATCGTAAATTGGGGTACCGCAGCCGGCCTTGAGTGAGAAGATCCGGCCGCAGAGGAAGGACGAACTGATCCTCCGCCAGCGGAACGATGTCCGCGAACCACATCCTTCTTGGCCACCTTGGGGCCACGAGAATGGCGGACACCCCTTCCAGAGTCAGCTTTCTTAGAACTCTTCCGAGCAAGGGAATCGGAGGAAACAGGTACAGGAACCCCAGTTCCCCCCAGTTCAGAGACATGGCATCCACTGCCAGAGCCAGAGGATCCTGGGACAGCGACACAAAGGCCGGAAGCTTGTAATTGTGACGAGAGGCAAACAAGTCCACCTCCGGTGTCCCTCACCGGAGGCACAGAGACCGAAACACCTGAGGATGGAGGGACCACTCCTCCAGCCGGGGGGAGCTTCTGCTGAGAAGATCCGCTTCCGTGTTCTCCACCCCCGGAATGTAGATTGCCGACAGGCAAGGCACATGGGACCGCGGTTGCCTACATCAATCATCAGGGACACCTCGCTGAGAGCGCCCAGACTGCGAGTCCCTCCCTGATGATTGATGTAGGCAACCGCGGTCCGGTTGTCCGACCTTACCTGAACCGTAAGACCCTGAAGATGCAAAGTCAGCTGAAAGAGAACCAGCCGGATGGCCCTCAGCTCCAGAACATTGATGGGCAAGTGAGCCTCTCGAGGCCCCCACTGCCCCTGGAACTGAAGATCCTTCCAGAAACCCCCCCAACCCGACAGACTGGCGTCCGTGGTGACAGTCTCCCAGAGCTGAGGCAGGAATGATCTGCCCCTCAGAAGATTGGCAGAAACCAACCACCATTGAAGAGACTGCCTGACCCGGGGGGACAGCTGGAAGGGCCGATCCAACGACCGTGGTCGCCGGTCCCAAGATGCCAACAGGTGAAGCTGAAGCATCCGCGTGTGAAACTGAGCAAAGGGAACCGCCTCGAAGGAGGCCACCATCAAACCCACCAGCCTCATCCCCAGACGGAAGGGCGGCCGAGGATCGGCAAGAAGCTGCCGAGCCAAATCCTGAATCAGGAGGATCTTGGCTTGAGGCAGAAATACACTGTGCCGACAAGAGTCCAGCGTCATTCCCAAGAATGACACCACCGAGGCTGGGGTCAGAGAGGACTTGGGGTAGTTTATCACCCAACCAAAGCTTTCCAGCGTGGAGACCACCGTTCCGGTGTCCGACACCGACTGATCGAAAGCAGGGGTCATGATAAGAAGGTCGTCCAGATAAGGCAAAATCCGAACGCCTTGCACTCTGAGAATGGCCATGACCCCAGCCAACACCTTGGTGAAGACCCTTGGAGCCGAGGTAAGGCCAAACGGAAGAGCTACGAATTGAAAGTGCCGATCCTCCACCACGAACTGGAGGAATCTCTGATGAGCTGCGCAGATGGGGACATGAAGATAAGCATCCTTGATGTCTATGGACGTCATGAAATCCCCCTGCCGCAGAGAATTGATGGCAGACCGCAGCGTCTCCATGTGAAACTTCCGGGGCCGGATGAACCTGTTGAGGAACTTGAGATCCAGAATGGGACGAACCGAACCGTCCTTCTTGGGAACAGTGAACAGGTTGGAGTAGTATCCCAGGCCCACTTCCTCGGGAGGCACTGGACGAATGACCGCCAGTTCCAGAAGATTTCTTACTGAATCCCGTAGCCCCTGAGCAGCAGAAGGATCGGCGGGCACTCGGGACCTGAAAAACCGAGAAGGAGGACGAGACTCGAACTCCAGCTTGTAACCGGCCGACACTACCTCCCGGATCCAATTGTCCGGGACCAGCCAGTCCCAGACCTGGGAGAAGAGTCGTAGCCGTCCCCCCACCCGCACGGGTGAGGGCGCCCCCTCATTGCTGAGCGGGCTTGGCAACAGGCTTGGGCTTGGCGCCCCAAGCATGACCTGGCCGGCCGCGGCCCCTTCCTCGATTCCAACCGGAGCCTCTGGAGGCAGGGAAGGAACCACGGCCCGATCTGGCTCGTCGAAAGGAGGGACTGAAGGAAGCCACACCCCGAAAGGAACGACGCGGTTTCTTGCGCTGAGGCAACTTACCGCCCTTGGTGACTGAATCCAACTTGTCCCCGAACAGCCGAAGCCCAACAAAAGGCAGGGAGGTCAGAGACCGCTTAGCACCGACATCAGCCGTCCATTGACGCAGCCAAACAGACCGACGGATAGCCACAAACAAGGCAGAAGCTCTGCCACACATGGCCATAGCATCATCAAGGGCCGTCAAGGCAAAAGAAGCAAAGGCCTCACACTGCTGAAGAGTAGCAAACTCATCACAAGACGAGTCCAAACCAGAGCTCAAGTCCCTGACCAAGGACCGAAGAGCCATAATGGCACAAATCGGCCGCAGGGCCGAACCAATACTGACGAAACCATGGCGGGCCAGCTGATCCACACGCGATCCTCGCCATCCTTGATGGTAGTGGTATCCGGAGAATGCAAAACCGAAGTATTGGAGAGCCCCAGCACCGGAGAATCCACAACAGGGGGCACACACCAAAGTTTGACAAGGTCCTCCGCAAAGGGATACCGTTTATCCCAGCTGGGAGGAACCCCAACAAGGCACGTGGGTTGTTCCCATTCCTTAAGCACAACACGTTCAAAATGTTGTTGCTTGGGAAAAACCAAACACGGCTTAGGTAAGTCGTAAAGCTCACCCTTAGGCGGAGGGGCTGCCGCCGGCGGGTCCAGGGATAAAACCTCATACACCATAGGTAAAACAGCAGGAGTATCAATAGGCACAACAGTGGCTGGATCTCCAGAAGCCTCCGAAGAGCCCAAATCGTGCTCTTCTGAATCCTCATAGAGCTCCCCTTCCTCAGAAGGCGGACCATCAGACCACTCCAATGCCTCCGCCAAGGTGTCGGCGGTCAAGATTGGAGGGCCAGCAAGGTGTTTGCGCTTAGCCGTAGCTTTCTGGGCTACCGAAGCGGTCAATAATTTCTCGAGAGCAGCCAGGCGGCCGCACAACTCGGAATGCGAATCCCCACTCGTGACCAGGTCACCCGGGGTCCGGAACAGATGAGGCGGTGTGGGGGAAGACTGAGGTTGCGACGAGCCAGAAGCATTGTTACTGGTCAGACGCGCAAGATTCTGTTGAGCGCAAGGCGCGCACAGAAAAACATCATCACCAGGGAGCGGAGCCCCGCAACCCCCACACAGCCTGGATTGCCCCGAAGAGCTGTTTCCGGTATCACTGGAAGCCTCCATAACGGTGAACTTGTATGGTGTTCGCAATCACCAGGGGATTTACGCAGTAAGCTACCCGGGATGCCCCTTTTAATTAATGCCCCGGGAGTGGGAGGAAAAATTTTAGGCCCCTAAATTATTTCCCCTTAAGAATTAACCAGGTAAAGCAGACCGGGCGGCCCCAGGAGGGACGTCCCGATATCTGTAAGACAAAAGGGAAAACAATAAGTCCCCTTATGTAACTGAAGCAGCACCGCATGCACACCAGCCCATCACATATACAGAAAATGAACCATGCACAGTAATAATGGAGCTGCAACAGGGCCACACAGCAGCACGTGCACAGGAGGATGCCCGTGCACAGGAGGATGCCCGCGCGCAGGAAGCCCCCAGGGGAGAAGGCAAGCTCACAGGGAGGCCGTAGGCAGAACCGCAGAACAATGATCTTGTGAGCACTGACATAAATGTGGACTTGAACCTAGCAATCCAATGTCCGTCATTGCTCAGAGGCCGCTGCTCCAACCACCGTGCTATTGCTATGGTGGTTCCAGCACCAGTGATACGGATCAACCCCAGCGAACCTCCCCCCACGAGGCTTCCCCGCGCAGGCATGAAGAAAAAAAGGGGACTAACCGCACCAAGTCAAGAAGATGGCGGAGCCACAGGAGACCGCAGATCAGCAGCAGCAGACCGAGAAGACGGAGGGCGGGCCGAAGAAACGCGGGAAGCGCGCCGGCCCCGCCCCCCGAACAGCGCGCGCTGGCCACCACGGAGCCGGGCCCCGCCCACTCCTTCTCCATCTCTAAGGGCATAATGGCGGACCCAGGAGGGCCCGCACAGTAACAAAAGAATGGCGCAGCACCACAGCACGAAGGCGCGCAGCGCGCCCAGTACAAGATACTCAAAACCGGACACAAGTCAAAACGATGCGCACAGTCAAACACACACACACACACACACAACCCCCCCCCCCCCCCTTTTTTAACCCAGATCATAGGACAGGGGAAAAATTCAGGGAAGGGAGGGAGGGGGAGACAACGGGACGGGGCATCCCAAGGTCCGGGTCACCGAAACCGGACATCCACTCTACCCCCACAGGGGAACTAGCGGAGGAGACAAACTCCTGGCACCTACAGGTGCCGGCTTCCAATAATGACATCCAAACAAGGACTGGGCAGAAATAGACCAGGGGGGATGCCGGGGGGTGAACCCCGGCTACCTGCAAGCAGGAGACTCCATCTTCTGTCTTGACTCCACTGCAGAGAGCGAACACTGGGAAATTGAGTGGGAGGTCCCAGGTATAAGCTGACCGGGTGGGGCTTGTTTTCGACTTCTCTCTGCACGACGCCACCTTGTGGTGAGTATTACCCTACTGTTATTATTTAAGGTGAGTCGGGGTGTGTGACACACAAAGAATAGTTCTTAGGGAGTAGATGTGCCCTCCATAATACTTCTGCTTTTGTCTCTGGGTGGACCGACTGCGAAAAGGCCCGCCCCACCCCTCTTATATTGAGGGGTGGATTATTTTGGAATTAGCACCTTGATGAAAGGTAGCTCTACGGAGGTCATACTGAAATGTCCTTGTACTATGTCAGCTGAGGAATATGTGTGTGTGTGAATTATATATTTTCTTGGTTGTTTGATCTTTTGTCTCATGTTATTTTTCCCTTTTTTGGCGGAGGTCTACGAGGACGGTGGGGGGGGGGGCGCGGTCAAAGGGAAAAAATCTGGGTTGGTGTTATATGACCTTAACAAACAGAACCTCATTCCCCTATTGAACTTTTTGGAATAATGAGCAGGGCCCCCGTTAAGAGGCCTGTTAATGCCTTTCAGGCATATTGCTGATTAAGAGCAGGCATTTCTTATATGGAAAAGCTCCCAAGCATCTGCACAGTAAATTCCCGATCTTTTTTCTGTCCTCAATAAAGTAGAAGATGTGCAGAGCTGCTACTTGCTTTTCAAAATGAGTTCCATTTACCCTCATGGAAACAGTAATAGACCAATGGGGAAGAAACTTACTAGTGAAGGGGGTGATTAGGGAAGCTTTGTCTACTATCATTAGTTATTATGCCCCTAATAAAGGTCACAATATTTTTTTTTGTCAAATGTTTAGGGTTTTAACCCAAGAATAGAGGGGACAGTAATATGGGGGGGTCGAACTTGGCTTTAGATTCCGTTATAAATAAATCAGTTCCCTATCCAGAAAGATATAGTGCTCCCCTGAAAGCTAGTAGGCTCATTTGATCTTGTAACAGGATCTGATATATATCTAGTGGGAAAAAAATTCCCATGCTAGCACTCCTCAGCACACTATATGTATTCTCATATCGATCATATATTTATTTCCTCCCATCAGATTCCCATTGTTAAGAGATGTAAAATCACAGATATGGCCTGGTCAGACCATGCAGAAGTGATCCTCCAAAGCCACTGGGCCAAGCCTAGAAAATTCGGCTGGATACAAAAACTTTTCTGGGAACGAAGAAGTCACTAGAGGAACAAGTAAGGCACTAGAAGAATATTTTCATCTAATAGGGCAGAGGATACCTCACCATACAGGCAAAATCCTTTCTAAAGACAAGGGACAGAAAGGAAGCTTGTTAAAGCATCAACCGCTAACAACTTCAAAAAAGTATTAGATGCATATTTAGAAGAAAATAACATTAACAATTATTATTAGCAGTTATCATTAAAAAATAATAATAATAGTAAAATAAAAAAATAACTTCCCCTAACCTTACACCCTTTGTTGAACTTGATGGACATACCTTTTTCAATCGTATTAACTATGTATCCATAAACTGGCTGGCTCATAAAGCTGTGATATGGGGGAAACTTATTCAAATGGCTCTGATAATTAAAAGGAAAAAAACTTCTGGAAATTTAGAGAAGCAAACCAAAAAATTTGCTCTTTTAACTAAACTACACAAAATCAACCCCAATAAGTGGTCTCAGACAAACCAAGTAGAAATAAATCTTCTGTTAACAACCAAATCAGAAAAAGAGTTGAGATGGAGCAGAGCTAGACTATACTTGATGAAAAACAAACCAGGTAAATCTCTTGCAAGGTGCCTCACTCATAGACCCGAGGCTGTGATAATCCCAAAATATTGGAAACAAGATGGGGATCTAGCTCAGGACCCTGGGTCTGTGCCTGGGGAGATTCACCGGTTGTACGCCAGACTATATGCTGGAACCAAAGATGAGAATATTGAATCATGGATCTCAAAATCTCAAAAAGTGTAAACAATAGATAAAGAGTTTACGACCAAGGAAGTTAGAAAATCTATTAGTGAGGCTAGGGGCATGCGCCCTGGTTCAGGTGGATTCTTGAGCCCATATTATTAAAAGCCTCAACATATCTTGGTTCGACACCTGACGCGTTGGCTCAACACCATCAGAGTTGTTGAACACATTCCAACATCCCTTGCAGGCCAACATCGTGGTCATTCACAAAAGTGGCAAGGATCCCACAGAATGTGGGAACTATCACCCCATTTTGTTGAATAACTCTGATGTAAAACTAATGACCAAGATTTTCACCTCAAGGCTTAATACATTTTTGGCCGAAATGATCCATCCGGCCGACAGGGCCCTGACCAAATTCATAGAGCTTTTGATATTATTTCTTTATTAGTAATCAATTGGGATGGAGACAAAGATACAACAGGAATGCTTCTATTGATCTTCAAAAGACATTCAATTCCCTAACTTGGGGGGTTGGGCATGAGAGGTAGGGATGTTCTTTATCACCTGCCCTGTCTCTTTTCATGATGAAACCTCTTGCAGAGAGACTACACCAAGATCAGGGTGTTAAATGTGCCCTCTTTGCAGCTGACCTGCAAAGGTCTTTGGCCGCCGGCAAACGTGATCGGATCCGCCAATTGTAGTGCTTGTTTTCACCAAAGGACCGAGGCGAAAGGTAAGATTTTTCTGGTTTAAAGGGGGTTATTGAGAATAACCCCCTATACTCCAATGTAACCTTATCAACAGCTCATACAGACATAAATGTTTTTTCAGACTTGCACACTTCTCATTTGCAATTATTGACTATTTACTATTACTATTAAGTGAAAAAACTTTCTTACTTCATTCATTTCATTTTGTGCTAGATTGTATTCGTTAGAACGTCTATTAAAGAGCTCTAAAAGTGATAGAATACATTTTGGTGGCCTGTAAACACGTTGCGGTGTTATTATCACTTTAATATTCTCATTGCCTGTACAAGTTATTAATAAGTAATTAACGGAGGGTCTCAGATAAGGGGAAAACAGCCTTGCAGATAACAGCAGTCATGTGCCTCAATCTGACTAATTTTCATTAACACCAATTACAGATAATTAAAATGTGTTTTTTTTCTAGGCCCTTGATCTGGTAACTTGCAAGCATACCCATACAGCAAGCTAAATAGAAAGTACAACAAATGCCATACATTTCCAAAGAATATGAATCAAGATACTGTATAATTTCCCACATTAAAGCGAACCTCCAGTTCACACCAAACTGAGAGATATATATGTTTATAGAGGCAAACACTGAATAAACAGCTAATATAGCAAAATAAATTTGTGTGAGGGAAGCTGTATCTCTATGGTGGCTGAAAAAGCATCCAGTATGGTAATACAATGTATTTTATATATGCCAGCAACTAGCAACGTAAAGATGAGTCATTACAGCTAAAGACTTTCTACTTCTGGCTAGAAAGAAGAAATGATTGACTGAGGGACTCGTTTTTTCAAAATCAGCTCCTTCATGTATATGGCAAGATGGCCACTGCCATGCAGAATCTGCCTGCTATTCCAAGCATCTGCATGGTGTTAATCCCTCTCAATAAGCTTATGTCCCTGGTTGCCAGAGTGGGGATTTAGTGGAGCAATTTACTAAGAATGAGGGATTCGAATATTTATGGACCGCCAAAATGAACAAATACATTGTGAACCCTTCCCCCAGTATAGCCATATAATCCTCACACAGTGCAAGTATTTTTGATTCCCCATTCCAAGAAACCCTTTGCACTATAAGTATAGTATGCACATATTAACTGTAATACTGTACCTTCTTTCTCTGGAGTAAGTTTCTGTCTTAGTAGGTGGTTCATAATGGCACTCATGCATGCGCAGCACTGCTGACCTGCAATATTCCAGTTCATACAGCTTAGTATACCTATGGCCTCATCTACTTCTTCATATCGGAGGTACTGGGAAACCAGCTCTACTGGGCCCAGTTGTCCTCTGGATAGAGCACCTTAAAAAAAACAAAGGTAAAGGTTAAGAACTTTAATAGGGTCTCATAACCATATAGATAGCGCCATTCACCAAAAATGAGACCTCACATGTACAGTGGTGTCAGACCACAAGAAGAGCATAAAATTTGCCCCTACACTTTTCGGTGCTCACTCAACTATGAAAATGGTTTGGCTGGAGTTTAGCATTAAAGTATCTTAAGACCTAACTGTGAGGCCCTAAATGATAATTTAACTGATTGAACTAGATCAACAGCCTGTTACAGTTGGAAAAGAAAGGCAGTGGCCATTTTGGAGCTTCCTCTGCCACCATCTCAGCCATGCTGCTGCCTGGATTCAACTGACATAACTGACAATGCACAGTAACAGGAAGCCCACAGCACTTCCTGTTTGCAGGCGGCCTGCAAATATATGAGGCACCATTTTGTTTCTAAAATTTACTCCAAAAGGAATTGGATACGGGTAAATTAATTGTATGTGCAGCAATCTAAATTGCCCTGGAGAGGGATGTATATGAGCACTGTTTGTTGTGTTGGTTTGGTTTAAGTCATTTTTGACTGTTGGTCCGCTTTAATTTACACAGTGGCTGAGGTATATACATGTTTGTAAAGGTACTTATTCATCCAGGTCATGGTAGATTAGGATTAAATCAAGGAAATAAAACATTAAGTACAGCTGCCTTTATTTATTCCTAGAAATACCAATGCTACACGTATATCGTGGCCACAAAAAAAACTAACATTTTGTGAATACTCACCTGTAAAATGGGTATTATAAGTATGTCACACACCCCGCTTCAAGACATTCATTACATGTGGGTATACTGACCTGTAGATGGCGATCTTGCAGAGATGATATAAAAAAAATGTAAGACCCTCCCAGCCCATAAATACCTGAGACCTCCCACTCATTACCCAGTATAAGGATAGCAGTAAGATCAAGGGACCAGGAAAGCCAATTACAACTAACAAAGGTTCACCATATAAAGGATCCAGAATACAAAAGGGCGGGGTGAAGCGGGGTGTGTGACATACTTATAATACCCATTTTACAGGTGAGTATTCACAAAATGGTATTATTCTAAGTATGTCACACACCCCGCTTCAAGACATTCATTACATGTGGGACATCCAATAGCAGTGTCCATAAAGGGCGGGGATCCAAAAAACAAGGCAACAAGGCACAAACTTAAACCACTGCAGCCTGCAGAACTTTGCGGACAAAAACAGCATCCGCTGAGGCCCGAACATCAACCTTGTAAAACTTGGAAAAAGTGTGAACCGAAGACCAAGTAGCAGCCTTACAAACCTGCTCAACAGAAGCCTGGTGCTGGAAGGCCCAGGACGCCCCAACAGTACGAGTAAAATGAGCAGTAACACGAAAAGGGGGAATCTTCCCCTTGGCAGAATAGGCCCCAACAATGGCCTGGCGAATCCATTTACTAATGGAAGACTTGGCAGGAGCCAAACCCTTCCTAGGCCCAGAGGGCACCACAAAAAGGGCGTCAGTCCTACGAAAAGGAGAAGTAGCCACCAAATAGTACTTCACACAGCGAACCACATCCAAATAGTGCAAAACCCTCTCCTTGTCATTGCTGGGCTTAGCACACAAGGAGGGAAGAACAATATCCTGATTCAAATGAAAAGCAGAGACCACCTTAGGAAGGAAATCTGGCTTGAAGCAGAAAACAACCTTGTCCTGATGCCTCTCAAAGTAAGGAGCCTTAATAGACAAGGCTGCCAACTCCGAAACACGCCGAACAGAAGTGATGGCAACCAGAAAAACAACCTTCTGAGTAAGCGTAGAAAGTGCAATATCCTGCAAAGATTCAAAAGGAGGACCCTGCAAGGCAGACAAAACCAAATTCAAATCCCAAACTGGGAGCAAAGGCTTCCAAGGAGGCCGCACATGCGTAACCCCCTGGAAAAAGGTCATAACCAGAGGATGAAGAGCAAAAGACTTTTGAAAGAAAACTGCCAGGGCAGAAACCTGCCCCTTCAGCGTGCTAAGCTGCAAACCTTGGTCCAGACCATGTTGCAGAAATTCCAAGACCCTAGGGATAGAAAAGGCCCTGCAAGGCAAGGCCCTGGCCTCACACCAATCAATATAAGACCTCCAAGTCCTATAATAGATGGCAGAGGAAGACTGCTTCCTAGCCTTAACCAGAGTCTGAATGACAGCAGCAGAAAGACCTTCCTCCCTCAAGATGGAGGTTTCAGCAACCACGCCATCAAAGCCAGCGTTGGTAAATTGGGCTAGAGCAGTGGCCCCTGAGTGAGCCGATCCGGCAGAAGGGGCAGGTCTAACTGATCCTCCGCCAACCTTACCACGTCTGCGAACCAAACCTGTCTTGGCCACCTTGGAGCCACCAGGATTGCTGATGCGCCCTCTAGGGCCAGCTTACGCACCACTCTGCCCACCATGGGAAACGGAGGGAACAGGTACAGAAACCCCAGATCCCTCCAGTTCAGAGACATGGCATCCGCTGCCAGAGCCCGTGGATCCCGCGAGAGAGACACAAATGCCGGAAGCTTGTGATTGAGGCAAAGAGGTCCACCCCCGGAGCCCCCCACCGGTGGCAAATTGACCGAAACACCTTGGGGCTGAGCGACCATTCCCCCCGGCGAGATGACCCCCTGCTCAGGGAGTCCGCCTCCGTGTTCTCCACTCCCGGAATGTACACTGCCGAGATGCATGGGACATTGCTCTCTGCCCAAGCAAGGATCAAGGACACTTCCCTGAGGGCAAGCCTGCTGCGAGTCCCTCCCTGGTGACTGATGTAGGCGGCTGCCGTCCGATTGTCCGACCGAACTTGAACCGGTAGGCCCCGCAACTGATGAGTCAACCAGCCTGATGGCTCTCAACTCCAGAACATTGATGGGATCGTGAGCCTCCAGAGGTCCCCACAGTCCCTGAAACTGAAGATCCTTCCAAAATCCCCCCCCAACCTGACAGGCTGGCATCCGTGGTGACCGTCTCCCAACGAGGGGTCACCAGAAAGGATTGATCCTATGACAGCGGGGACCTGTCCCAGGCCGCCAAGAGATGTAGCTGGAGCGTCCTTGTGTGAAACTGGGCAAAAGGAACCACCTCGAACGACGCCACCATCGATCCCACGAGTCGCATCCCTAGCCGGATGGACGGGCGGGGAATGGATAGAAGACGCTGAGTCAATTCCTGAATCAAAAGAACCTTGGCTCGGGGGAGAAACACCCTGGCCTGAGAAGTATCCAGAGACATTCCCAGGAACTCCACCACCCTGGAGGGAATGAGGCAGGACTTGGGATAGTTGATCACCCAACCGAAACTCTCCAGAGTGGACACCACTGTCCTGGTATCCAGCTGCGCCTGACTGAGAGAAGACGCCATGATGAGAAGATCGTCCAGATAGGGCACGATGCGGATATCCCTGGCTCTGAGGATGGCCATCACTCCTGCCAACACCTTGGTAAAAACCCTTGGAGCCGAGGTAAGGCAAACGGAAGAGCCACAAACTGAAAATGTCAATTGTCCACGACAAACCTGAGGAATCTCTGGTGTGCCGGAAATATTGGAATATGCAGGTAAGCATCCCTGATGTCTATGGACGTCATGAAGTCCCCCTGACGAAGTGAATGGATGGCTGAGCGCAGAGTTTCCATACGGAACTTCCGGGGACGGACGAACCTGTTGAGCAACTTCAGAATGGGACGAACGGAACCGTCCTTCTTGGGCACCGTGAACAAATTGGAATAGAAGCCCAGGCCCCAGTCTGAGAGGGGCACCGGACAGATGACAGCCATGTCCACAAGCCTTGCTACTGCCGCCCGAGGCCCCTGGGCGGCCAGAGGATCTGACGGCACCCAAGATCTGAAGAATCTGGGAGGGGGCCGGAACTCGAACTCCAGCTTGTAACCGGAAGACACCACTTCCTGAATCCACGTGTCCGAGACCTCCTGGACCCAGACCTGGGAGAAGAGTTGCAACCGTCCCCCCACCCGCAAGGGTGAGGGGGCCCCCTCATTGCTGAGCCGGCTTGGCGGCGGCTCTAAGCTTGGTGCCCCAACTGTGTCCTGGACGGGCCCGACCCCTGCCCCTAGGCCAGGAATCACCTCTGGACGAAGGGAAGGCCGAACCCCTGCCAACTCTAGCCCCACGAAAGGACTGAGAGAAGGAAGCCCCCCCCCCCAAAAGGGGCGACGCTGCTTCTTACGCTGAGGTAACTTACCTCCCTTTGACACCGAATCCAATTTTTCTCCAAAGAGCCGCAATCCCACAAAGGGAAGGGCCGTGAGCGACTTTTTGGACACAAAATCAGCCGCGGATAGCCACAAGCAGGGCTCTGCTACACATCACCAATGTGTCATCCAGGGCGGACAGCACGAAGGACAAAAATAACTCACAGCGCTTAAGGTCGGCAAATTCCCCACTAGCCGGGTCAAGCCCGGAAGAGGTCAACAATCCTCTAACAACCGACCTGGCAGCTACCAATACAAGCGCAGAAGCACAAACCGGCCGCAAGACCGATCCAACACTGGCAAAACCATGACAAGCCATCTGGTCAATGCGTTTATCCTCACCATCCTTGAGGGTAGTGCACTCCGGAGAATGGAGGACTGAGGAACTGGACAACCCCAAAACAGGAGCATCTACCTCGGAGGGAGACGACCAGTGCTTCACTGCGTCCGCCGGAAAGGGATATTTCTTGTCCCAACCCGGTGGGACACACGGAAGCCGCGTCGGCCTCTCCCATTCCTTGCGAATGATACCATCAAAATGCTTTTGATAAGGAAATTCCAAGCGCGGATTGTTCACTTCAACTCCCCCTTAAGCAGAGGAGCCGCCTCGGGGGGAGAAATAGCCAGGACCTCAAACATATGAGCCAGGACCCTAGGGGTATCCGAGGAATCCCCCTGGCCCTGCTCGGTATCAGCGCCCACAAACTGCTGATCATCGGAGTCACCAGACTCCTCATACAGCTCCCCTTAGTCACGCGGGGAACAATCAGACCAATCCAGGGAGTCAAAATCCTCCCTATCAAAGGCCTGCGCAGCCGTATACAAATGTTTTCTCTTTGCCGTGGCCTTTTTTGCGACGGCACTGGAAAACAATTTTTCAAGATTGGCCAATCTGGCACACACCTCAGATTGCGACTCCCCGCTAATGACCACATCACAAGCACGTGTCAAGCGAGGGGGAGACGGGGAGGAGACTGGCGGAGCAGAACCAGACGCCTGAGATCCGTTTTGCCGCGTAATAGACCGCTGCGCACAGGGTACACAAAGAAATACATCATCCCCCAAAAGGGATACCCCACACCCCAAACACAGCCTGGATTGCCCCGAGGGAGGCACAAGCCCAGTATCCGGGGGAGCTTCCATATGGTGATTTTTGAATAATATATTTATATAAATATATGTGTACAATGCTCCGAGGGAATTACGCAATAATGCAACCCGGGATACCCCTTTAAGTCCCGAGTGGGAGGATTTTAAGTCAGCTAAATTTTTACCAGGGACCCTGGACCGGGAGAACCCCCCTTTAATATGAGCAATGGTCCACCTGGAACACAAAGAAACACAAGCACAAGCTCAGACCATGCTAGGATGCATAACTAGTCAATAACAGATGAAACAGATGGCCATCAGGCCACTCACCCGACCTACGGTACTGCAAGTGGAGGACGCGTGTGCAGCCCCTCCCCAGTCTCTCCCGGCCAGAAGCCGGGACATGAGAAAACGCGCACGTAGCACGGGGGCGGGCCGTAGGCGCGCGTGCGAGCGCCTGGCCCCGCCCCCCCGCCCAGAGGAGATGAATCCCCCATGAGCGCTTCACCGCCGCCATGCAGCACGCCGGAGGCCGGCGCCGCGGGACCGCTGGTGCCAGGCAAACAGTGGAAAACACACACATAGTCAAAGCGCACACACACATACACTATAAAGAGAGGAATCCATAATAGACCCCCCCCCCCTCTAAGGGTATCCGGGAGAGGGGGAATCCATGCGAGGGTAGGGGCAAGGGACGGGGCATCCCAAACCGGGATCACCAACCCGGATAGCCGCCTACCCCTTGTTATGGGGTCTCACGGCTCCTAAGCACCAGGGGTGCCAACTACCTTTGCCCGGACTAGCAGCCTAGGCTGGGAGGCAAGTAATTTAAATAAGGGGATCCGGGCAGAAATAGGAGAAAAGAAGGCCGGGAGTCATCCCGGCTACCTGCAAGGAGGAGACATCATCTTCTGACTTGCTCGCCACTGCAGAGATGAAAGACTGGGTAATGAGTGGGAGGTCCCAGGTATTTATGGGCCGGGAGGGTCTTACATTTTTTTTTTATATCATCTCTGCAAGATCGCCATCTACAGGTCAGTATACCTACATGTAATGAATGTCTTGAAGCGGGGTGTGTGACATACTTAGAATAACATAACTGATCTTACAGTTGCTGCCCAAATTCCCAGGAAATTATTAAAAACAACATTTCTGTAGAACACAAAAACACATTAAAAGTACAGACTCAATGATGGACAAGTTAATAAAGAATGTATTGGCAGTCTAAGCTTAAAAGAGGACTATTGTGAAAAAAATGGGCAGATGAAAAAAATCCATATAAATATGCTGGATGGCGGGAGGAGGGGTGACTTATACACTTGGCAAGAACTATCAAGCCAGGCTTGTTTATTTCTTTTGATGGAAGGAAGAGGAAATCAGGGGCAGGCTTTGTCACCCCTGATACACCTGGCACCCCTGGGTTTTATTCCTACCAGGAGAAGACAACCACAAGCTTGGCGGGAGTTTTATTCTGTTTGGGTGTATAAATGACCCCCTCCTCTCAGTAACCGTTGTGTTTATATGAATTTTTAATATTACACAATTTTCGCTATACACCTTCTTTAAATGTAGGAATAAGGGAGAATGCAGACATGTAAGGCTTCTAACATGACATGATTTGCCTGGACTTTGGCCCTGCTCTATCACTGCATGTCTAGAGGACTTCCAACTGTGTTTAACCTGTGCCATCTATGTTGCAGAGCCCACATACTGTTTGCCAGGGCTGCCAGGTGGACCACTGCGGGTCCCCCCCCCCCCAGTGGTGGGCTTCAGTGAAAACTGGAACACCTCTAAGCTTCGGAGGATTAAAAAACTTTTCCACTCACATCAGCTGATTGATCCGTGGCGTGTCCTCAATCCAAGTGCCAGAGACTATTCTTATTACTCTGCGCCGCATAACATGTACTTGAGGCTGGATTTCTTTCTAATTCAGAATTACCTATTGCCGAGAGTCGCTGTCGCTGCAATTAGTAATATCACCATATCGGACCATGCCCCAGTATCTCTCAAGCTGGTGACCCAAGATTTAGCGCCACGACCCTGGACGTGGAAATTAAATAACGCCCTTATACAGGACCCTGTAGTCAAAGAAGACGTTAGAAAGAAGATCCAGGAATATTTCACAATTAATACCACCCCCGACACAAGTTTGCTCATGGTGTGGGAAGCCCACAAATGCGTTATACGGGGACTGTTGATTCAGCATGGGGCCAGAATCAAGAAGGAGAGAACCAAACAAGTAGGCGACCTTCTTGGGGAAATCCGAAAATTAGAGGCCCTCTACAAGCAGTCGCTGGCAGCGACACACCTAGCCACCCTGACTTCCCTCAGAGAACGACTGAAGGGAATTTACAACGATAGAAATAAACTCCAGCTCAGGAGACAAATGTGGACGTCTCTTGGCCTCGGCTCTGAGGGGGGAAAGGATTAAAACTTATATTCCCAGAATCAGGAACCAGGCAGGAACCATGATGCATAAAGACAATGATATAGTGAGTGTATTCAGGGAATACTACAAATCGCTTTACAACATCCCTCCTAACTGCTCGGGCCACGGGCAGATGGGGATCAGTGAATACATACAGCAATCAGACATGCCCAAGTTTTCACGGGCAACCCTGGAAGATCTAGAGGCCCCTATCACGCCAGAGGAACTGGAATTAGCCATTAAGGGATCTGCCAACGGGAAGGCACCGGGACCGGATGGTTTCCCCCTGCTCTACTATAAGACATTTGCAGAAACCCTCTCGACTAGAGTCCTTGGGGTTTTCAATTCTCTGAGAGTAGGGAATACCCTCCCATTGGATAGCCTACGTGCACATATCTCGGTGATACAAAAGGAAGGGAAAGACCCCACCGTGAGCTCCAGTTTTAGGCCAATCTCCCTTCTCAATGCCGATATTAAGCTCTTCGCCAAAATTCTTGCCAACCGCCTCTCCCCTCATCTCCACCAGGTCATCCATCTTGACCAGGTGGGATTCATGCCTCATAGGGAGGCTAGGGATAACACCACAAAGGCGTTAAACCTTATCCACTTTGCCCTGAGGGGTAAGCTGCCCTCAATCCTCCTTGCAACCGACGCCGAAAAGGCATTTGACCGGGTGCGGTGGGACTTTATGTTCGGTGTCCTGGACCATATTGGCCTGGGACCAGGCATGAAGTCCTGGATTGCCAGCCTATATCAGGGCAGGAGTGCCCCCTCTCCCCATTAATATTCATACTCTCACAGGAACAATTCCTATGCAGAATATGACAGAATCCCAATATACAGGACCCTGTAGTCCCTTCCATCTGGCCATTACAAGGCTGCGGCCTTGGCCGACGACCTGCTGTTTTTCATAACTGGCCCCGAGGTGACGCTAACCAAATCTTATCAAGGAGCTGGAGCTTTTGGGAACATGTCCAATTACAAGGTCAACATGCAGAAATCTGAAGTGTTGAATCTCTGCATATCTTCGGCGAGGGAAGAGAACCTCAGACAATCCTTCCCTTTTAAGTGGGCTGCTGAATCCATCACGTATCTGGGTACGAAGCTGGGCAGGTCCTTGGAGAAAATCTACTCCCTTAACTTCCCCCCTTTACTCCGAGCATTTTCGAAAGACCTAGGGTCATGGTCCCTCAAAAAACTCTCATGGTTTGGGAGATGCAATGCCCTTAAAATGAACATGCTTCCCCGCCTTCTCTACTTAATGCAAGCCCTACCAGTGGTGGTCCCTGCCTCGTTTCTACAAAACGTAGGGTCACTCTTCTCTAAATTCATCTGGTTGGGTAAAACCCCAAGAACAAGCAGGAAGATCCTGGTTAGGTCAAGGGACAATGGCGGGATAGGTCTCCCCGAACCTAGCTTCTATTATACAGCTACGCACCTAACTAGGATACTAGATTGGTGCAGGCACTCGCAGCATAAGCAATGGGTCCAGATAGAGCAGGGGGGTTCGGCCTCCCCGCTGATGTCGCTCCCTTGGCTTCCGAAGCAGGTGTTCAGCGCAGAATGGAAACACCCGACAATTGGGGCTTTGCTTAGAATCTGCCACAGGTACTTCCCGTGGAGTGGGCTGTCTCCGGCCTTCTCTCCGATGTTCCCGGTCCTGGGAAACCCAGCGTTTCCTCCTGGAATGCGGTGGGGGGGGCGGCGGAGAGTTGGCTTAGGAAGGGAGTTAGTAGGATTAGGCATTTCTGTGGTCGGGATGTTTGGGAGCCACTGGACGCAATTGCGGAGTCCGGTGAGCTCCCGAGCTGGACTGATTGGCCGCAGAGGCAGCTTGGTAATTTCCTATTCACCCTGAAGCAGCAGGCCCGGCAGCTCAGGGAGCTCACATTGTTTGAGAGGCTTTGCGAGGAGAAGGGGCCTATCCAACATGTGCTATCGTATACCTACAAAATTCTGGCGACACCCCAAGATCAAGAACCCTTACCGTCTTTCACAAAATGGGAAGGTGAACTAGGCGCCACCTTTTCGTCGAGACATAGGAAGCGCAAAATTCGACTACTTGTACTAGGTACAAGGAGTGTAACTATAAAGTCCTTACGAGGTGCACTATTGCACAAATGGTTCCCAGCTGTCTCCCCTTTGTGCTGGCGGTGTAATGGAGATGTGGCTAGCTTCCTCCATATCTTCTGGTCGTGCCCTGACTAGCTTCTGGGCCAGGGTCAGGGATACAATGCAGCGCAAGACAGATTGGGAGGTCCCCGCGGACCCGGCCTTCTTCCTTCTCCACCACTCAGAGTTGCCCACTAAACGATATCAGAGATCTGTTCTTAGTCAGATGGTAAACGCCGCAAAGGCACGCATACCTTCGCTCTGGAAGAGTCCAGCTCCTCCAAGCATCTCTATGTGGCTTGGTAGCGTGGCAGAGATTGAGAGGTTCGAGGGCCTGATTGCTGCAAAGACTGAAACCTCTGAAGATCACCACCTCAAGTGGACTAATTGGGTTATATTCACTACCTCACAGGAATTTCAGACATTATTAGTGGACAGTCAATAGTAGGTTCGGGCGTGTAGCCCTCCTCCCATACCTGCCCCTTCCCCCCCCCCTCCAACCCACTGTTTACCTTTGTTCCGTCTTTCCCCCTCCCCCGTTCTGGTCCCTTTGATTTTCACCAGGGATGTCTGCGTCGGGCCTCCCGGAATAGTGATTGGGGTTGAGTTGCTCTGTTCTGCCGGGGAGAGGAGCCTAGCGTGGGATTCCTCCGGACGTCAGATGGAGACGGACAGTCCGACCGTCCCGGGGATTTTGCTTTGGAGTCCTCTGGGGTCTTTGCTTCTCTCCTTTCTCATGTAGAACGTAACAGATGCCCGGGAGGAGACGGCCCGGCTGCTAAGATGCCTTTTTGACACAAGTGATTGTTTGATTTTACACGTGCCAGAATATGCTGTATACCTGTTTCTTGTGTTTTTCTCTTTATGTGATGTAGAATTTTGAAAACGATAAATAAAGAATATTAAAAAAAAAAGAAAACTAGAACACATTGTAGATTCCGGGACCGGGTGAGCCTGGAATTGCAGAGACATGGAAGAAGAGCCATTTTGTTATATTTTTATTCAGTTTTTATAAAGGAATGGAGGAAATGAAAGTTTGCCCAGATATTTAGGCTATTTACTTTCACCTTCCAAAATCAAGGCTTGCAATTATAGCAAAAAAATAATAAAAATGTACAAAGTCCGTAAAGCCTGCAAAATAGAGAGGTAAAATAATTGTCTCTAATATAAGAGGGAAGGGGGGGCATATTGTAAAAATAAATAAATATAAAAATGTATTTATCTTGAATTAGAAGTGTGAAGGTTAATTTTGGTTAGATTGGTTCATGGAGATTTGGAAGTCATGATAATTCTTTGGTGAAGATAATTCCTGGATATGGTTTGGGGTATGAATTGCAACCTGCATCTCAGTGAGCTTTAAAACACACAAATTGGTTTTAACATTAAAAATCATAGCCCCCATACTCTACTGTCTCTACTGACTCTACTACTATTTGTAGTTTTATTATTATATTTATTCAATATTAACAATGCTAATATAAAAAAATAATTTTAAACTACCAAATAATTTTTTTCAGCAAAACATTTTCTACATAAAGAAGATCCATATTAACAAGAGTACTAACACACACACACACACACACACACACACACACACACACACACACACACACTTTGGATAATGTTGTAGGTTGGTAGTGCTTCACAATGAATTGAGTCAAGAAGTAACAAAATGTTCCATGCAAGCTGGGTTTTACAAATTACATAGTATTTGTCTAGTATCTAATATCCATGGTACTTGCTTCTTCATGACAAAACAGGAGTCCAAGGCTTGTAAAATAATAAGGAAGGGATTTATTATTTATCAGTCGATGCATCCCTTAAGTCTATTGATCTCATTAACCAGAACAGCCCGGTCAGAGAACTGCTTAACCTTATTAAAGTGACATAGAGGAGACCAACAATCAGTAACAATCCTGGACAACTATATTCTGACTATAAATAATGAATATCCGCTAAAAAAAAGGTGGGCCTCGGTGAGAGAAAAACTTTAAAATTGCAAACAAAGGGTTTTTAGATATGGCAAATCTCAATAGTTGAGGTGACACATTTATACTACTTTAGATGCTTGACCTCTCTTGGATGGTATGCTTCTTGGGAGAAAGAAGTGACTGGCAAGCAATCCAATTAAATTTACAAGATGGCAATTAGTTAGGAGGCCTCTAAATCCCTAACCAGTGACTACCAGACTGAATAACAGTACAAATGTACCAAAGATAGCAAAGGACCTTCTTCTTCTTCTTCCACCAAAGTTGCTGTGAGTGACGCAACTGGGGACAGAGGTCTAAGATCAAGGCGTACAGGCCATATGAAGGTCGGGGGAATTTCAAGACTTTTAATGCAATGTTTTCATTTGATTTTATTCCAAACATAATGATTTTATTTATATAACCTGTAACTGTAGAAATGAACTGCAGGTTCTCACATTGCTATAGAAGTATGATTGTCTTTTCATGCCCACAACTTCTAGACTAGAGCAGGATTTGCCCTTTTTACATGAAAAACCACATTCCCTTTTGCAATTATCTGAGTTACCACTCTTACCACCAATAATATAGACTTTCCCTTGAGGATGGAGGCCCAGCACCTCTGCCAGTCCTGCAGCTTGTTGACTTGGCCACCTGGCACATCCTATTGAAGCAGTAGTTGCCTGTAGAGCTTCATATTCCCCCACTTTCACCACCAGTGGCGTTGAGTAACTCCAGAGAGGAGTTTGAGTACGATCAGGGGTACTAATACCAATAGTTGGGCAACGCCTGGTCTAAAGCTACTCTGGATTTTGACAATCCTGGGTTTTGTTCCCTTCCATGGGGGCACTCCAATCCGCATCCCTCTAACAGGGAGCGTGCCCGCGCCGGCCATTCACAAATGTTGATCGGGAAGAGGTGAGCTGGTCTCGGCGTCCTGGGGGATTTCTCACAGCGGGGGACCAAAAGCCAGGATGGTCAAAATCTGATCCCGGCAACCACTATGTTTTTAATAGCCAGACATAGGCATAGCCAGACGTAGGCATAGCAGATGTGGGGTAGGAGAGATGCAGTCTAGGCATGGCAGGGAAGCATGCAATGATTTATATTGACACATTTAATGCACTGCTGCAACTGGAGTATGTTAAAAAAAAAATCAAATATTTGCACATTAGAGGTATCAGTAGAAAACTGCTATTGCTATCCTGCCCCTTTACTTGCAAAACTGTGTAAAGTACTGACCTAGAACAGGAGTGTAGTTCCTACTATTTCTGACTTTACCAGAGCCATGTTTCAGAGGCAGTAAAGCTGGAGGGTTAATCTATAAGCCATCTTCACTGCCACAAAGATTGTCACCCCGATATTCTCTCTTATGACAGAACTTTTTTTTGCATAGCAGTGTAGCTGCCAAGTATTAGATAGGGAGCCAAAAAGGTTCTGGGAATTAGCAAGTTACTCATCTTGAACAAAAAGAAGATGTCTTGGCTTTTCTGACACCGGTCAGCGTCACTGCCAATAGGTTATACATTTACTCTTGTTTAGATGTCTAATTCCCTGTTGACTTAAGCACTTGTGAAGTGATATTACACTGACAGCCTTTATAAAACACTGCATTTGCACAATGCCATAGCTCAAGATTTCAGCAGTTACCCATTATAAAACTCATTGCACACTAGTCACTAAGGCTATATGCAATCACAAAATGCACTCCTAAATTCCACAGGAAGAAAAAGGCTTATTAAGGTGCTTGTGCCAAAAGCAAAACAAACCCATAAGATAATTTTAGTTTGGGTAATGACAACTAAATTAAAAGCCACCAAGGCCGCCTGCCACCCCTACCTTAAAGCAAATGCTACTGCCTACTGCCAACCTACATTCAATTAAGATCAGTCCTTCTATGTCTCTGGAATGTCATATGACATTCTGCTATCTGCTAGATAGATTACCCATTACTAAAGAGAAAATCCATTTGAGGGTAGAAGCCCCGCCTACTTGAGTGGTGGCGGCTGACCGCAGAGCTGTATTCCCGGTGAGGTTCAAAACTAAGGTAAGAATATCAGGCGTTTTGGGGGGTTATGTGCAGGGGGGGGCTCCCGCATTCCGGATGCCCCTAAGACGGTCTTAATGCAGGGGGGAGCAACACCCGTACCCACATGTTGGTCCCCTTAAGCGGCAAAATTCCCAACAGGTGGTGAGGAATTGCCCAATAAATGTCCTGGTTCAACTATAATTGGTATTTAAATCAGTCCTCCTCATCATGCTATTCACATTTTAAAATCAAGAGACCAAGATGACAACTAACAATTTATCAAAGAATTGAAAGGCTTCAAACTGAATGTCCTCAGATGGAGGCTGAGCTTAGAGTCTAACAGAAATTCATAGAAGCGGACGTCCTTTGGCCACATCCCACACTGGTGAACGTTTCACTGTGAAAAATTCCCTGTGAAACAGCATGAAAAAAGGCACCTGAAATGTTGGCCGCCAACAATATTGGAGACGTCAGGGAGACATCAGCCATTGTTTTCACCACATGAGCCTTTGGTGGTAGTGGAGGTAGGAAAAGCCCGTACAACTTAAACACAGTCATTAATCCAGTCATTGTGCCTCTGCATGAACAACACTGGCCTTACTTCATCTTCACGGATGTACTCCAGTTCATTGAGGAAGCATCATTTTTGTATGGCTGCTGGAGACGGGGGTACCTCAAATGGAAGGCTTGTAACTCAGAACCTCAATGACCTCAATGACCTGAGGGCCGCCCTTAAAGAAGAGTGGGATGTCATGCCTCAGCAGACAATAAGTCAACTTGTGATCAGCATGAGATGTTGTTATCAAGCTCTAACAGATGCTCAAGGGCACATGACAAGCTATTAAGACACTGACATTTTTAGTTTCAATAAATTGTTTGACATGAGGAAATCACCATTACATGTTTCTACTTAAACTGGACCAACAGCCTTGTACAGTTGGAAATAATTAAAAACAAAACTCCCTTTCCACATCGCATGCATGATACTGAATCATTGTCAGCACTTACATTTTTCCTGCACCCAACTCAAGACTGAAACGCCCCCGAGTTTCTCCTGGTAGCGGCCATTTTGGAGCTTCCTTTCCCAGCGGCGCTGCTGCCTGGATTGAATTGACACATGCCACAACTCACAGTGGCAGGTAACCCAGTTGCACTTGCTCCATGGGAAGCCATTTTGTTTATTTAATAAAAAGGTAAATTCATTTTTATGTGCAGCACTGGTTCTTGGAAGGGTGGTGGTCCAGTGTAAATTTCCTACTTTTATGATAGGATCGTAGTGTAAATTTGTTATTAATGTTTTCTATAAATTTCACAGAAAAGCTGAATATCCAGAACTTTTTGTGAGTAGTGAAAAATGAGTCTGGATAATTGTGTAGGTAGAAAGTCATATACATAGATAGATGCCTGTTACAAAATTGCAAAAAAGGAGTAGAAGCATACTATCACATACAAAGTAATACCAGAATGTGTTGGTAATTATCATATTATATCCTATATCCCATATACAATGATACTGAAAACACATATGACAATATTAATAAGATAATTAAATGCACATCATAAAAGACATCAAGACCTAGAAAAGTATTATAATTTCCTAAAGTGTGCCTCCTCTTATATGGATGAATACAGGACCATTACTGTTAAACAGAAGACGCACCACTGACTTATGAAATATACATGAAGCATGTAGAACTATATAAAACTATATAAACAGCAATTTTCCCAGCGGACACTGCAGATTTACACACAGAACTTCTGTGTATGGAGGTGTCCGTAGTGGTGCAACACACACTTCTCATACTGGCACCGCAGTGAGAGATGTGTGGTGCGAGTGGAAGGCATGTTGTAGGTTTTCCCTTTAAAGGTAAAAAAAGACAATTCTGTGAGTACTCACCTGTAGAATTGCTTTTAGTATGCATGGCACGGCCTGCTTCAAGAAGTCCTAACGTATGGGTTATTCCGCCACAAGGTGGCGCAGTGCACTGCGCCACTCCTCCCGGTACCATATAAAAACAGGATCACCAATAGAACTCAGCGTTGACAAGCAGTTATACAAGAAGCCGGGAGATAATAAAGGCAAAAAAGGTAACAAACCCCAACTAACTTGGAACAATCACCATAAAGAGGCAACCAAGAATAACGATAACAAGGGTGGGCTGAAGCAGGCCGTGCCATGCATAGTAAAAGCAATTCTACAGGTGAGTACTCACAGAATTGTCTTTTTCCTATTGCATGGCACGGCCTGCTTCAAGAAGTACTTACGTATGGGACGTCCAACAGCAGTGTCCGTAAGGTAGGGTGGGATCCCCAAAAAAGTAGCAGCAGGCAGTTCAAACCACTACCGCCTGAAGTACCTTGCGGCCAAAAGCAGCATCAGCTGAGGCCTTAACATCAACCTTATAAAACTTGGAAAAGGTATGAACAGAAGACCAAGTCGCGGCCTTACAAACTTGTTCAACAGAAGCTTGGTGCTGAAAAGCCCAAGAAGCACCAATAGCACGAGTTGAATGAGCAGTAACCCTAAAAGGAGGAACCTTCCCCCTAGCAGAATAGGCCTGCTCCACCGCCTGACGGATCCACTTGCGGACTCGAGAGTGGAGGTCACCACCTGAGTGTCCTTCTCGGCCTGATGAAGAGACCGAGCCACAATCAGAATGTCGTCCAGGTAAGGGAGGATGCAAATGCCCTGAGTCTGCAGCAGAGCCATCACGCCCGCCAGCACCTTGGTGAACACCCAAGGCGCCGTGGTGATACCGAACGGTAAAGCCACAAACTGGTAATGCTGATCCTCTAGAGCGAACCTCGGGAAACCCGGAAAGATTGGCACATGAACATAGGCATCCTTGATGTCCACGGAGGTCATGAAGTCGTCCGGGCGAAGGGTACTGACAGCCGAGCGCAGAGTCTCCATGCGAAAGTGCTTGAACCTGACAAACTTGTTGAGACCCTTCAAGTCCAGGATGGGCCTCAAAGACCCGTCCTTTTTGGGAACCGTGAAAAGATTGGGGTAGAACCCCAGACCGCCTTCCTGGGAAGGCCCTAGGCAAATGACTCTGACTCCCAACAGACGTTGAACTGCAAGGTGCAAACCCTGAGCTGACAGAGGGTTTTGAGGCAACCGGGATCTGAGGAATCTTGGGGGCGGCCAGGCTGCAAACTCTATCTTGTAACCGGAGGACACCACCTCCTGAAACCACCGGACTGAGACAGGTAGCATCCAGACGTGAGCAAAGAGCCGAAGCCCTCCCCCCACCCGTATGGGTAAGGGTGCCTACTCATGCCTGAGGGGGCTTGGGAGGGGGTTTGGGCTTGGACCCCCCATGAGAGACCGGGACGACCACGGGATCTGCCACGGCCCCAAGACTCCCTGCGGCTACCCGAGAAGAGGGAGCCACAACCTCCTCTGGGAGCACGAAAGGAGGGGAGGGAAGCGGAGGGCCCCCGAAAGGAACGAGGCTGCTTCCTACGCTGAGGTAGCCTACCATCCTTGGCTAGAACATCCAGACGCTCACCAAAGAGCCGCAGCCCTGCAAAGGGGAGCCCCAGTGAGAGCCTTCTTAGCAGCAGCGTCAGCTGCCCACTGACGCAACCAAACAGAGCGGCGCATAGGCACCAAGAGGGCAGAAGCCCTACCACCCAGCCGGATCGCATTATCCATGGCAGTAAGGACAAAGGAAACAAAGTCAGAGCAAAGCAAGAGGGCCCTATAATCCTCCCTCCTCCTACCAGCCATAGCGCCATCAGTGAGACGCTTGAGCTTTTTCTTCAGGGCAATAGCTGTAATGGCAGCGGCACAGAACGGATGCAGCCCAGCCCCCACAAATGTAAAAGCATGGCAGGCGAGCTGATCCATACGCCGGTCCTCGCTGTCCCGCAGTGTAGTAGTGTCAGGGGAAGGCATGACCGAGGTGTTGGACAGCCCTAGAACGTGAGCGTCCACCTCAGGGGGACACGACCATCGCTTGACCAGGTCAGCAGGTAAGGGATACCTCTTATCCAACCCTTTGGGCACCGCGGGCAATCTATTAGGGCGTTCCAACTCCTTGAGCACCATATTAGAGAAATAGCCCTGCTCAGGGAACTCCAGACGCTGTTTATCAGGACGAAAGAGCTCACCTTGCTTCCTCTTAGCCACCTCAGGGGGGACAATGTGCAAAATTTCAAAAATGTCAGACAACAGTCTATCAGTGTCATCAGGGAACCATGAGTCCTCCCCGGATGCAGACCCAGGGTCACTGTCATACCCCTCTTGCAGGTCCCCAGAGGAGTCAGAGTCCTGGAAAAGCTCCCCCTCCTCTAGGGGGTAACAGCCACCAAAGGCATCAAGTCCCTCATCCTCCTCAGGAAAGAGGGAAGACGTGGAAGCCAGGTGTCACTACTTGCCAGAGGCCTTACCTAGAACAGACCTGGCAAGCTGCATTTCAATGCTGGCCACAATGATACCTTGGGCGCATGGCACGCACACCGCGGCACTGTTACTCAAAGGGGATACCCCGCACATGGCACACAGCCGGGATTGCCCTGAAGGACCCCCGAGCACGCTATCCCCAGAAGCCTCCATATGGTGATTAACACAGGCACAATAGGCCAGCACAGGGTAAGGGCTAATAAAAAAGCCGCCCGGGATGCTCCCCAAGGGATGCCCCCAGATCCAGTAAGGGGGAGATGAGGGGGGGTAAGGAGCAAAACCGGGAGAAACCACAACCCGCGGTTGTCCCGCCTGAAAGACATAAGTAACATGCACATAAGCATCCCGCAGCACATGCCCCAAGGAAACAAAACCCCCAAAGGGGACTCACGGACCAAGTAGACCGGAGGATCACCAAGCTGCCAGGCCACAGGAGGAAGCGACACAGGGATATCCCCGCCGCAGCCCAGGGAGGAAGAAGAGGGGCCCTGGACGCGCAGCAGACTCAAGATGGCACCGGCAGAAAAACCTCGAGGGGCGGGCTCAAGTTATAGCGCCGCCCGCCGCGAGCGGAGTACAAAGCGGCAATGGCGGTGAAAAAAAACACAGTTAAAAACACTCGCCGCTACCACACGCCCCCCGAACACCCGTCGGGGAGAGGGGGGAGAGGAGAGCGAGCAGGCAGCGGCGAGAGCCAGGCCAGGGATGGGGGGGCCCAGACACCAGAGAAACAAGGCACACAGTCCCCAAAACATTCACCCCCTCAGAAGCTAAGACAGGAACTCCACGTCCCTCAGTAGGCTCACCATAAAGCCTATAGCCGGCTACCCTTTGTGGTACAGGGTCTGCGGCCTGGAGCAGCGCTCCTTGAGCACCTGACCCTAGTGCTCCTCTACCTTCACCCGATCCGTCAGCCGAGGCTGGAAGGCACAGAGGGTCCAGAAATGGGTGGAAATAGACATGCACGGCCGCAGGCTTGGTTGCCCCGCTCAGCTGGGCAATATAAAGACCCATCTTCTATCTTTGCAGAATCACTGCAGAGGAAACACTGGGAGTTCTATTGGTGATCCTGTTTTTATATGGTACCGGGAGGAGCCACAACTCTTCTGCAGTACACTGTGCCACCTTGTGGCGGAATATCCCATACGTAAGAACTTCTTAAAGCAGGCCGTGCCATGCAATAGGAAAATTACTCTAGGGTCCTTCTCTAGACCATCTGCCCATCTGCCTAGGACTTCCAACACACATAATTTGGCACAGAAGCTAGCAAGTTTTACCTTATTGTCAGAAATCACTATCAGCACAGAAAAAACAAAAAAAAACATGGCTACAGAAAAAAACGGACCTCTAGAGTGTAGGGTAGGTGGTAGGGGACTGGATAGGGTAGGTGGGTGGTAGGAGACTGGATAGGGTAGGTGGGTGGGAGGTAGGGTAGGTGGGTGGGAGGTAGGGTAGGTGGGTGGGAAACAATCATGCCCTGAGTAAATATCACAAGAAACTACAACACACTGAAAAAAAAAAATCCTTTCTTGTCCTCTTCCAGTCTGGTGCACCACCAATAACAACAACGTGTGGGTTAATATCAGCCGTAGAGTAGAAAAAAAGATAGAATATAAGGAAGACTGTGGCAGGAACTCAGTTAATTAAAAACCAATTCAGCCACTGTCCCGGGAGGGGAGAACGCTGATCTGAGCATAATGCTCACAACTAGAAAACAGTGCAACAAAACTAAAACCGTGTAAAAGGCATCAACGTAACAGAAGGGCGGATGTGGCGAGGACGAGAAAATTTACCTTTTCTCTTCCATTCCCGGGGCACCACCAGTAGCAACTTGTACCCTCAATAAGGGTGGGACCATGCAAGAACAGCCAACAGAGCCAACCTAACCAAGAACAACGATACTGATACCTCAAGATTAGATCCCCTGAAGAGGGGTTCGCCACCATCTGCAACACCTTATGCTGCAGAGCAGCATTGGTAGATGCTTCACTTGGTGAAGGTGTAGAAAGACCACACCTTGCTGACCTGACCCACTGACGCCTGGAGTTGGAAAGACCAAGACATGGCAATTGCCCTGGTGGAGTGAGCAGTGACCAAGAAGGGAGCCTCCTTCCCCTTGCAGGTGTAGGCTTGTATGACCGCTGGTCTGATCCATCAGTCAAGAGAGGACCTGGCAGCCGCCAGGCCCTTTCTTGGTCCTTCTGGGATCACAAACATTCGACGTACCTCTCGAGTAGTGACCAAGTAATACCTTAATGCCTTGACCACATCGAGGGAGAGCTTGAGTCACTCCATTTGGCAAGTGGGGCATGGGCACAAGGAGGGAAGCATTATCTCCTGATTAAGATGGAAGGGAGAGACCACCTTGGGCAAAAAATCCTGCTTCACATGAAACACCACTTTGTCTTCATGCAGCACCAAAGGGTGATCTGATCGAAAGCGCTGCCAGCTCAGCAACCCACCGGATGGAGGTGATCACCCCAAGAAAAGCCACCTTCAACATGAGCATCGTCATGTAAGTCTCAGCCATAGGTCCAAAAGGGGGGGCCCTGAAATGCTAATAGGACCAGATTATCGACTGCTAAGGAGGCCGAAAATGCGCAGCACCTTGCATTAAATTGCGGATTAACCTATGCTCCATGATTGTCCATTGGAAAAAATTGGACAAGGCTGAGACCTGGTCCTTAAGGGTGCTGGGCTGTAGGCTAGTGTCCAGGCCTTGCTGGGGAAACTCCAAAATTTTGGATATAGAGAATCTCCGACACGTTCTCACCAAGACACGAAGGCCTTCCAAATCCTGTAGCAAATTCTAGGGTGTTTCCATGATCGAATCAAGGTCCGAATTACCGCGGAGGACAAACCTTTCTCCTTCAATATGCTGGTCTCAACAGCAAAGCCGCTAAAGACAGCGCTGGAGAATTGGGGTGCCACAGAGGGCCCTGTTGAAGAAGATCCGGGTGGTTGGGAAGTCACCCCCGCCAGTCTGGCCACAACCACGAACCACACTCTTCTGGGCCAGTGTGGGGCGATCAGGATGATAGGAATCTGCTCACAGTTGACCTTCTTTATCACGCGACCCAGATGTGAAAGTGGAGGGAATGCGTAGAGCAGGCTAGACCATGAGCAGGGAATAGCCAGCCTGTCGAACGCCACGGCATCTCACACCCTAGACACAAACCTCTGGACCTTACGATTGTGCCAAGATTCGAAGAAGTCAACCTCCAACCTACCCACTGGTCACAGGGAGCTAGAAACACGTCCTGACCGTCTCCCGGCTCAAAAAAAAATAAGCCTGCAGATTCTCCACCCCTGGAATGTGAACCGCTGAGATGCACGGAATGTGAAGTTTCACCCACCTTATGATGCAATTCACTTCCTGGAATTCCTGCTACTCCCTGATAGTTTAAGTAGGCCACAGCTGTGGAATTGTCAGACTGTACCCTGAATAGAAGGCCCCGGAGATGAGGCAGAGCAAAGCCTGACAACCAGCAGAATCACACTCAACACATTGATTGGAAGACTGCACTCCCGCTGGTCCCAGAGACCCTAAACACCACCCCAACCCATTATACTAGCATCTGTGGTCAGGATGACTCACCGGACTTGCAGGAAAGACTGACCCACTGCCAGCGACTGCTGGTCCAGCCACCAATTCAGGGATTGACATAATTTGTCAATATGAAGCGACGGTTCAATGTTTGCACAGTCCTGAACCATTTCAGGCCTGGAGTGGAACTGGGAATACAGAACTGCCTCAAAGGTAGACACCGAGGCCAAGGCTACACAAGCCCTGCCTGATCGTAGAATGTTTGTCTGTCAGCAGCGACCTCACCGCCTCCTGAAGAGTCGTGCACCTCTGCACTAGAAGAAGGACCCGTGCCCGTTGCATATCCAATGTTATACCTAGATAGATCGCTATCATGGAGGGAACCACCTAGGACTTTTGATCACTCACCCAAAAAGTTCCAGCAAGGACAGGACCGCCCGAACATCCAGCACTGCCTCTGCAAAGGTGGGGCTCAGATGAGTAAGTCCTTTAGGTATAGGGTGATGTGCACACCCTGCCTCCACAGGAGTGCCATCACCTTCACCAAGATTTTCGTGAACACTCACAGGCCAGTGGACAGTCCGAACAGTAATGCCACAAATTGGAAATGTCATCCGCCCACAGCAAAGCACAGGTATTTTTGGTGACCAGTGAAGATCAGGATATGCAGATAAGCATCCTTTATGTCCACTGTAGCAGAAAATCTCTCTGTTGCAGCGAACTTAGAGATTCTTCTGCACCGAACGTAACAGTTCAGATTCCGGAAATCCAGGATTGTCCTTGGGGATCACAAATAGTAATGAGTAGAAGCAACAGCTCCGCTCTGAGGGGGGCACAGGTAAAACAGTTCCCCGGTTCAGTTCTATCACGCAGTTGCGAGTTTCCACCCTTTCCACGCTGCAGGAACGCTTGGACGCCACACACCTGTCCGTTCCCTCCACACTGGCATGCATGTAGTACAAAAGCCGCCACCTCACACGATCAGGTGAGGCGCCCTGTCAACCCTGAGAGGGCTTGGGCCAGCTGCCTCTTTGGGGTATAGGTTTCCTTCGTGGTTTCCTTCGTGGTTTTCCCTAACCCTAAAAATCCTTGCGGCGCCTGAAGTCTATAGAACCCCTGAACTTCCAGAAGGGATGAAAATTCATCAATCTGCGAAACGAGGTCCTCTGATTCTGTGGAAGCCTAGTCGACTTCCCACCTGTGGCCTTCCAGACCAGGTCATCCAGAGGCTCACCAAAAAGACGATCCCCCAAAAAGGGGAGGCCAGTAAGCATCTTCTTAGAAGCAGTGTCAGCCAACCACTGTTTCAGACAGACCGTGCGTGCCAAGGCGACTAGCCACCAGACAGCCCATAGCCGACACCATGTATCTGAAGACCTCCATAGCGAAGTAGTTCAAACGAAGTGCAGAGGAACGTGAACCTTCATGTGGAAATGCCTTCTCTGCTGCTTCATCCAGAGCCTGCCTGCCATAACTGCCATGAACGTGGCGCAAACTGGGTGTAAGGCCGACCCCACCAGTTGGGGTCTCTCAAGGTCACACCATCCTAAGTAGGGAAAATGGTGTGATGAGCCAGACCTGACAATGGTTCATCTACCTCAGGTGGCGAAGACCAAACCCTGTCCGCCTCATCCGCAAAGGGGTAATTGGCATCCAGGACCTTAGGAAGAGATGGAAGCTTATCCGGTTCCTCCCACTGTTAAAATTGGCAAGTCTGGGAAAAACCTGCCTGACCTTCTGACGATTGTATGGTTCACCCCTCCCCATCTGCCGCTTTGGCCGAGGAGTAGAGAGGTGCAGAACCTCCATTATTGCCTCAATAAGCTCCTCAATATGATCTGTCAGGTGATCTGGAGGATTATCTGGCGTATGTGCAGCTTCCAGTTCCTCTCCGCTGCCGGGCGACACCTCCCCCTCCGGCCAGAACTAAATCCTGAACCCCTAAATAGTTCCTTGATGTAGAAGCTAGAATCCTTTGAGGATTCCATTTGAATATGCCTACACTTGGACGTAGCTTTCCCGCCTGGACGGGCATAGATAGACTTAGGGTACCCCTGCTGATGACGGCCACAGACCATGCTCTCCAACTGAGCCACCCTGTCCGCCACAAAGGAGGAAACCCATTTGTGGGCGGACCCTGGGACACAAATGGACCTGGCAGCCCCCCTGAGGGGGTATCCAGTTCCGACGAGTTCAAACTTGAAGCCACAAGGGAAACTGAACAATCCAACTAAGGCGCGGAGGCCGCAGATGTCACAAATGCGGCCCTTCCCTAGTTTGCCAATAGGAAGGCCACATGGCCTCGCTACGAGGCTGCGTCACCCTCCAAATGCTGGTAGCCGAGCTCTGAATAAACTGACCAGCAAGGCTGCCAGCAGTAGTAATCACACTGACACCAGGGAGCCCAGCTACCTAGCTCAGGCCCCACCCAGCAGTCAAGGGGAAGGCAAACTGCATCTCTCGCAGGGGGTCATGGAGTCATGGGGGTAGATGACCCAGGGGTTAGAGGGACCGGGGCTCAGTGGGAGACACACAGCAGGACCACCATGCAAGGCCCATTGAGCAGGCACCCTGCTGCAGTGGGGTCCTGTTCCTTAAGGCTCCCTGCATGCTTTCCTGGACCCATGCGTGCTCCCTTCACTCCGCACAATCCCACACATCAGCTTAGGAACCAACTTCAGGCACGCTTGAACGCTGCAGCTGGTGAGGGGCTGGGAGACAGACGGAGTCAAGGCCCCCACTTCTGGTGAGCACTATAACTAAAAAAAAAAATCCAGAAATTGTCACAGTCTCTTGGAACTGCAAGAAAAGAACTGAGGACATCTTGCTACAGCCAGCCCTATATAATCTGTAGCTAATTTTTTTCTATTTTGCAGTCCTTGCCTACAGCCACGTTGCTACTGGTGCTGCTCCAGAAAAAAAGAGATGAGAAATAAATGATTGCCATTTACTTACCAAGCTTTAACTGAAGCATGCCTAAAGGTCCACCGTGAAATCTTAGTAAAAGAAGGTTATGGATGTCTGCATGGTTACTGTTATTGGGGACTGTCCATTTCATGTCCACTAGGCTGCTGGATACATCAAATTGTTTACTACACTGCAAAGTGGCGCTTGGAGCAAGGTCTTCAGCCATAAACAGCACTTTTATAGGTGACAACGCCATATCAAAGATCTGAAGCTCCCCTTGATTGTTGCCCAGCAGGAATATGGAGCCAGAGGGGTGCCATCTTATCAGAGAAGGTAAAAGTTCAGCCTGGGCAATCAGTGTTAATCTACGATGCGTGTTATACAAAATAACCGATGAGTCTTCACAGCCTAGAATGATCTTGTCCTCAGCCGGATTCCTGCCACAGCTAATGAGTCGGGAATTGAGGGGAATTTTTGTGACAGATGTACATTGGAGCTTGTTCCTGGCACACTCATAGATGCAGCTATCTGCCATAGGTTCATTATCAGTATTCATGGACTGCTCTATTGTATGAACCTGGTAGGGCTGTGGCACACTGAAGACAGCATCAAAAATATTGCCCTCTGTGCGGATGTAGCTCAGGACCTATAATCAGCAAACAAAAAAGAGCAGACATTAAGTTATTGTGTAGATAGCATACGTTTGTTGATACATAGGGAAAAAAATTCAGTTAGTGTGGAATCACACAAAGGTCCTAACGATAAAGCAATGATTCAGAGCAACAAAGATTCCCCTCTAAAAACATTATGCCATGGCCTGGTAGCTCCGTAAACTTATTTTTGGAGGCACTAAGCTTATATTGTATTTAGCGCAGTTGCTGTTCTAGTGTCCTCCATCGGGAGTTCTACATAATTGCCTGGCCATCTGCCCTCATTATCTGCTGCACCTAGCTGAAACATTATGTATGCCACACCCTCAGCTCAACCCCATGAAGATGTGGAATAGCTGTGCTCCTAGAATTACATGGAGCGGCAATCTTGCCATACTGCTTACACATGATCATGTGGGGGGAGCTGTGCCAGAAGCAAGGCACACCAAAGTGAGAACGATATATGCCTCAGAAACATGGGGCAGCTTGTCTATTCTTTTAAACACACACTAAATATACAGCTGCTGGATGAATTCTGCATGAGGGTGAAGCTGTTAAATTGTTTCATAGTGTTATGTGAATCGTGTGGCAGCAGCAGCACTTTCAGGCAATTTAATTAATATATCTAAAATGTTTAGTTGCTCTCAGATGTTAGCAGCACAATGCTGAGTCATTACAGCTGAAGGATTTTTACTTCTGGCTATAAATAAGGGATGATTGCACAAAGATTTGAGGCAAGCTTTTAACTGTTTTCCAGAAGTAGGGCTCTTATTTGTAAATCAAGATGGAAGCTCCTATGTAGTTCAAGAGCACAGAATTTTCATGCTATTCCAACATCTTCATGGAGTTAAAGCAGACCAAAACCCACATTTTGAACTAGAATTTCCTGAATTGCTACCCCCACAGTAAAAGTATCATGAGTATTTACTTTTAGTTTAAGATTTTTACTACCATGAGATTTTAAGAGATAATAAGAGTTTTTTTTTAACTCTTATTAGATTGAGGCCATGGTTTTAAATTATATACAGAATAAGCCCCCACCACCGAATGGGCCCTAAAAAGATCCCCACAAGAGCAATGCTGCACAAGATAAAAATGAAACAATACCATTTTGTGAATACTCACCTGTAAAATGGGTATTATAAGTATGTCGCACACCCCGCTTCAGATAGTCATTACAGTTGGGTTATACTGACCTGTAGATGGCGATCTTGCAGAGATGTCAATAAAAAAAGTAAGGCCCTCCCAGTCCATAAATACCTGGTACAAAGAAACAAAGGGACCAGGAAGAGCCAAAATAACCAGTAGCAGTAAAAAGGTTCACCATATAAAGGATCCAGAATACCAAAGGGCGGGGTGAAGCGGGGTGTGTGGCATACTTATAATACCCATTTTACAGGTGAGTATTCACAAAATGGTATTATTCTAAGTATGTCACACACTCCGCTTCAGATAGTCATTACGCTTGGGACATCCAATAGCAGTGTCCATAAAGGGCGGGGATCCAAAAACAAGGCAACAATGCACAACTTAAACCACTGCAGCTTGCAGAACTTTGCGGCCAAACACAGCATCCGCTGAAGCCGCACATCAACCTTGTAAAACTTGGAAAAAGTGTGAACAGAAGACCAAGTAGCAGCCTTACAAACTTGCCCAACAGAGACCTGGTGCTGAAAAGCCCAGGACGCCCCAACAGCACGAGTAGAATGAGCAGTAACACGAAAAGGGGGAAACTTCCCCTTGGCAGAATAGGCCCCAACAATGGCCTGGCGAATCCATTAACTAATGGAAGACTTGGCGGGCGCCAAACCTTTCCTAGGCCCAAAGGGCACCACAAAAAGGGCTTCAGACCTACGAAAAGAGGAAGTAGCCACCAAATAGTACTTCACACAACGAACCACATCCAAAGAATGCAAAACCCTCTCCTTATCATTGCTGGGCTTAGGACACAAGGAGGGTAGAACAATGTCCTGATTAAGATGAAAGGCAGAGACCACCTTAGGAAGGAAATCTGGCTTGAAGCGGAAAACAAACTTGTCCTGATGCCTCTCAAAGTAAGGAGCCTTAATGGACAAAGCTGCCAACTCCGATACACGCCTAACAGAAGTGATGGCAACCAGAAACGCAACCTTCTGAGTAAGCGTAGAAAGTGCAATATCCTGCAAAGGTTCAAAAGGAGGACCCTGCAAAGCAGAAGAAACCAAATTCAAATCCCAAACTGGGAGCAAAGGCTTCCTAGGAGGCCGCACATGCGTAACCCCCTGGAAAAAGGTCTTAACCAGAGGATGAAGAGCAAAAGACTTTTGAAAGAAAACCGCCAGGGCAGAAACATGCCCTTTCAACGTACTAAGCTGCAAACCTAGGTCCAGACCATGTTGCAGAAATTCCAAAACTCTAGAGATAGAAAACGCCCTGCAAGGCAAGGCCCGGACCTCACACCAATCAATATAACACCTCCAAATCCTATAGTAGATGGCAGAGGAAGACTTCTTTCTAGCCCTAACCAGATTCTGAATGACAGCATCAGAAAGACCTTCTTCCTTCAAGATGGAGGTGTCAGCAGCGACGCCGTCAAAGCCAGCGTTTAGAGCAGTGCCAGGTAGAGCCGTGGGCCCTGAGTGAGCAGATCCGTCAGAAGGGGCAGATCTAACTGATCCTCTGCCACCCTTACCACGTCTGCGAACCAAACCTGTCTTGGCCATCTTGGAGCCACCAGGACTGCCGATGCGCCAGCGGATCCCACGAGAGAGACACAAATGCCGGAAGCTTGTGGTTGTGACGAAAGGCAAAGAGGTCCACCTCCGGAGTCCCCCACCGGTGGCAAAGCGACCGAAACACCTTGGGGCTGAGTGCCCATTCCCCCCGGCGAGACAATCCCCTGCTCAGTGAGTCCGCCTCCGTGTTCTGCACTCCCGGAATGTACACCGCCGAGATGCATGGGCTCTCTGCCCAAGCCAGGATCAAAGACACTTCCCTGAGGGCACGCCTGCTTCGAGTCCCTCCCTGGTGATTGATGTAGGCGACCGCCGTCCGATTGTCCGACCGAACTTAAACTGATAGGCTCCGCAACTGATGAGTCAAGTGAGCCAGAACCAACCTGATGGCTCTCAGCTCCAAAACATTGATGGGATTGTGAGCCTCCTGAGGCCCCCACAGTCCCTGAAACTGAAGATCCTTCCAAACCCCCCCCCCAACCTGACAGGCTGGCATCCATGGTGACAGTCTCCCAATGAGGGGTCAGAAAGGATCTGCCCCTCATCAGATTGCTTGGTGTCAGCCACCACCAAAGGGAACGCCGCACCCGGGGGGACATCAGAAAAGACTGATCCAATGACAGCGAGGAGCCGTCCCAGGCCGCCAAGATATGGAGCTGGAGCGTCCTTGTGCGAAACTGGGCAAAGGGAAACGCCTCGAATGATGCCACCATCAATCCCACCAATCGCATCCCCAGCCGGATGGACGGGCGACGGATGATAGGAGATGCTGAGTCAATTCCTGAATCAGAAGAAACTTGAGCCGGGGGAGGAACACCCTGGGCTGAGAAGTATCCAGAGCCATTCCCAGGAACTCCACCACCCTGGAGGGAGAGAGTCAGGACTTGGGATAGTTGATCACCCAGCCGAATTTCTCCAGGGTGGCAACCACAGTCCTGGTATCTAGCTCCGCCTGGTTGAGAGAAGAAGCCACAATAAGAAGATCGTCCAGATAAGGCACGATGCGGATACCCTGGGCTCTGAGAACGGCCATCACCTTGGTGAAAACCCTTGGAGCCGAGGTGAGGCCAAACTGAAAATGACGATTTTCTACAAAAGAACCTGAGAAATCTCTGGTGTGCCGGAAAGATTGGAATGTGCAGGTAAGCATCCTTGATGTCTATGGACGTCATGAAATCCCCTTGACGAAGTGAGTAGATGGCTGAACCCAGAGTTTCCATGCGGAACTTCCGGGGATGGACGAACCTATTGAGTAACTTCAGATCCAGAATGGGACGAACGGAACCGTCCTTCTTGGGCACCATGAACAGATTGGAATAGTAGCCCAGGCCCCGGTCCGAGCCCAGCCATGCCCAGAAGATTTGCTACTGCCGCCCGGAGCCCCTGCGTGGCCAGAGGATCTGACGGCACCCGAGACCTGAAGAATCTGGGAGGGGGCCGAAACTCGAACTCCAGTTTGTAACCGGAAGACACCACTTCCCGAATCCATCTGTCCGAGACCTCTTGGTCCCAGACCCGGGAGAAGAGTTGCAGCCGTCCCCCCACCCAGAAGGGTGAGGGCGCCCCCTCATTGCTGAGCCGGCTTGGCAGCGGCCTTAAGCTTAGAGCCCCAGCTGTGTCCTGGATGGGCACGACCCCTGCCCCGGTTCCAGGAATCGCCTCTGGATGAGGGGAAGGCCCCTTGCCAACTCTGGCCCTACGAAAGGAAGGAGTGAAGGAAGCTGCCCCCCGAAAGGGACAACGCTGATTCTTACGCTGAGGCAACTTACCACCCTTTGCAACCGAATCCAATTTTTCTCCAAAGAGCCGCAACCCCACAAAGGGAAGGGCCGTAAGCGACTTTTTGGAAACAAAATCAGCCGCCCACTGGCGTAACCAAACCGACCGCCGGATAGCCACAAGCAAGGCCAAAGTTCTGCTACACATCACCAATGTGTCATCCAAGGCGGTCAGCACAAAAGACAAAAACAACTCACATCGCTTAAGGGCGGTAAACTCCTCACTAGCCGGGTCAAGCCCAGAAGAGGTCAACAGTCCTCTAACCACCGACTGGCAGCTACCAATAAAAGCGCCGAAGCACAAACCGGCCGCAAGGCCGACCCAACACTGGCAAAACCATGACAAGCCATCTGGTCAATGCGTTTATCCTCACCATCCTTGAGAGTAGTGCAGTCCGGAGAATGCAGGATTGAGGTGCTGGACAACCCCAAAACAGGAGCATCCACCTCGGGAGGGGAAGACCAGTGCTTCACCGCGTCCACCGGAAAGGGATATTTTTTGTCCCCAACCCGGAGGAACACCCGGAAGCCGAGTAGGCCTCTCCCATTCCTTGAGAATAATGTCATCAAAATGCTTTTGATAAGGAAATTCCAAGCGCGGCTTGGTCACCTCAAAGAACTTCCCCTTCTGCGGAGGAGCCGGCTCAGGGGGATAAATAGCCAGAACCTCAAACATATGAGTCAGGACCTTAGAGGTATCCAAAGAATCCCCCTGACCCTGCTCGGCATCAGCACCAACAAACTGCTGATCATCGGACCCCTCTGACTCCTCAAACAGCTCCCCTTCCTCAAACGGGGAGCAATCAGAACAATCCAGAGAGTCAAACTCATCCTCATCAAAGGCCTGCGTGGCTGTATACAAATGTTTTCTCTTAGCCGTGGCCTTTTTGGCAACAGCATTGGAAAACAATTTTTCAAGATTGGCCAATCTGGCACAAACCTCAGATTGCGACTCCACACCCGTGACCACATCACATGGGGTATGTATCAAGCGAGGGGGAGAAGAGACTGGCGGAGCAGAACCAGACGCCTGAGATCCGGACTGCCGCGTAATAGTCCGCTGCGCACAGGGTACACAAAGAAATACATCATCCCCCGAAAGGGATACCCCACACCCCAAACACAGCCTGGATTGCCCTGGTGATTATACAGAGAAAAAAAACTAATGGGGCCACAGGCCACTCACTGACCATCACACACGCACACCTCGCAGAGGGAAGGAAAAAGGCGTGTAGCCAGAGGAAGAAGGAGGGCGGGCCGGCGCGGTTCGCACGTCGCGCCCGGCCCCGCCCTTCCCCCGTCTCTCCCGGCCAGAAGCCGGGACCTGAAAAGCACGGGGGCGGGCCGTAGGCGATCGCGCGAACGCCCGGCCCCGCCCTGAGGGGAAGAAGCTCCCCCGCCGCCATGGCAGACCACAGTGGCTGGCGCCGCGGGACCACCGGCGCCGGTCTAAGTACCGCGTAATGTAAATTGTAACGAAGTGGGATATGAAATCACAACCCGCATGCTACAGTAATCAAACACGCACACACACACACATACAATAAAGGATTGAAATCTACAAGGGACATGGCCCCACGCCTCTAAGGGTATCCGGGAGAGGGGCAATTCACGCTAGGGTGGAAGGCCAAGGGACAGGGCATCCCAAACCGGGGTCACCAACCCGGTTAACCGCCTACCCCTTGTTATGGGGTCTCACGGAGGAGCATAGCTCCTAAGCACCTAGGGTGCCATCTACCTTTGCCCGGACCAGCAGCCTAGGCTGGGAGGCAAGTAAAAATACCATTTTGTGAGATACTCACCTGTAAAATGGTTATTACGAGTATGTCACTCCCCCCACTTCCCGATATTCATGACACTTGGGAACCCGGCCTGTAGAGGGCGATCTTGCTGAGATGACATGGAAAAAAGGAGCCCCTCCTGGTCCATAAGTACTGGGTTCCTCCCACTATTCCTCAGTCTTTTTAAACAGCAGTGAAGAACCAGGAAGAGCCAATTATATTCAATAATTGTAAAATTATATGAGAATAATAATACCAAATAAAGGATCCCTTAGAACAAAAAGAGCCAATTATATTCAATAATTGTAAAATTATTTGAAATAATAATACCAAATAAAGGATCCCTTAGAGCAAAAAGAGCCAATTATATTCAATAATTGTAAAATTATTTGAAATATTAATAGGATTCACCCTATAAAGGATCCCTCTAACAAAAAAAAGGGCGGGGGAAGTGGGGGGTGCGACATACTCGTAATAACCATTTTACAGGTGAGTATCTCACAAAATGGTATAATTCCTAGTATGTCACACCCCCCACTTCCTGATATTCATGACACTTGGGACATCCAATAGCAGTGTCTATAATGGGTGGGGATCCCAAAGGAATAATGCATAACTTAAATTACTGCAGCTTGAAGAACTTTGCGGCCAAAAACAGCATCCGCTGAGGCCCGCACATCAACCTTGTAAAACTTAGAAAAAGTATGCACAGAAGACCAAGTCGCAGCCTTGCAGACTTGTTCAACAGAAGCCTGGTGCTGAAAAGCCCAAGAGGCTCCAATAGCACGAGTAGAATGAGCGGTGACAAGAAAAGGGGGAAACTTCCCCTTAGCCATATAGGCCCCAATGATGGCCTGACGTATCCACTTACTAAGGGAAGATTTGGCAGGAGCAAAACCCTTCTTGGGCCCAGAAGGCACAACAAAAAAGGCATCCGTCTTGTGGAAGGCCGAAGTAGTCATTAAATAATACTTAACACAACGAACTACATCCAAAGAATGTAAGACCCTTTCCTTGTCGTTACTAGGTTTAGGACACAAGGAAGGAAGAACTATATCCTGATTTAGGTGGAAAGCAGACACCACCTTATGAAGGAAATCCGGTTTAAAATGGAAAACAACCTTATCTTGATGCCTCTCAAAATAAGGGGCTTGAATAGACAAAGCCGTTAGTTCAGAAACTCGGCGGACAGAAGTAATAGCAACCAAAAAGGCAACTAGATCCTTAGGTCTAGGATAGGCCGAACAGAGCCGTCCTTTTTGGGTACCGTGAATAGGTTGGAGTAAAACCCCAAACCCCTTTCCGCTGGAGGCACTAGGCTGATAAACAGCCATATTTAACAGATTCGCTACTGCTGCTCGCAGTCCCTGCGCAATTGCCGGATCTGACGGCATCCAGGACATGAAAAATCTGGGAGGAGGCCGGGACTCGAATTCCAGTTTGTAACCGGAAGAGACTACTTCCAGAACCCAATTGTCTGATACCTCCTGAACCCAGACCTGGAAGAAGAACCGCAGCCGTCCCTCCATCCATAAGGGTGAGGGCGTCCCCTCATTGTTGAGCAGGCTTAGTGACAGATTTGGTTTTGGACCCCCAATTCTGACTTGGACGGCCACGTCCCTTTCCATTATTCCATGCATTCCCTCTAGGGGCTGAAAAGGCCGATCCTCTACCGGATCTTGACCCCCGAAAGGAAGGGTTAAAAGAGGCCATTCCACGAAAGGAACAATGTTTTACCTCCTTTAGTGACAGAGTCCAATTTTTCTCCAAAGAGGCGCAATCCCACAAAAGGGAGCGCTGTAAGCGATTTCTTGGCTACAATATCAGCTGCCCACTGCCGCAACCATACTGACCGCCGGATGGCGACTAACAAGGCAGAGGTTCTGCTGCACATGAGCAGAGTATCATCTAAGGCAGAAAGTACAAAAGATGCAAACATCTCACATCGCTTAAGAGCGGCGTACTCATCAGAGGCCGGATCAAGCCCTGAGTAATTCATTAGGTCTCTCACAACAGACCCAATAGCCACTGCCATGAGTGCCGAAGCACCAACAGGCAGCAAGGCCGAGCCCACACTGGAAAAAGCGTGGCACGCCATTTGATCAATACGCTTATCCTCTCCATCTTTAAGTGTAGTGGAGTCAGGAGAATGCAACACAGAAGAATTGGATAAATTAAGCACAGGGGCATCCACCCATGAGCAGAGTATCTTTTAAATATTAATGCATAGATGGCCATTGTATGCTTGCGCACACATAGGAACTTGTCCTCCGCATTTAACCCATCCATGCAGTGAATGTACACATGCCCAGAGCGGTGGGCACAGGTGGTGATGACCAACGCTTAACAGTATCAGCTGGGAAGGGATATTTCTTGTCCCAGCCCAAGGGAGTGCCAGGAAGCCGTGCAGGCTTCTCCCATTCTTTAAGAATAATTTCATCAAAATGCTTTTGATTTGGAACTTCTAAACGAGGTTTAGAGACTCCAAAGAATTGCTCTTTTTGAGGAGGGACTACCTCAGGAGTAACAACCAAAACCTCAAATAACTGAGCAAGAGCTTTTGGGGTATCCACAACACTTGCTTCACCCTGCTCAATCTCAGTACCAACAAATTGCTGTTCATCAGAAACATCTGATTCCTCATAATAATTCTCCTTCTTCTAACTGAGAAGGATCAGACCAATCAAGCAATTGACAATCGACTGACTCCCTTGCCGGAGCGGCATGAGTCAAGTGCTTTCTTTTAGCTGAGGCCTTCTTAGGCACAGAGGTAGACATAAATCTTTCAAGATGAGCCAATCTGGCACATAAATCAGCATGCGACTCACCACCCATCACAATATCATTGGAGGTACGGACAAGACATGGCGGAGTAGGAGATGAGACATTAGCCGCAGGCCCTGAAGCCTGGGCCTCAGTTTGCTGCATAATAGTTAATTGTGCACAGACGCAAAGAATTGCGTTATCCCCAACAAGGGATGCCCCACATCCAAAACATTGCCGAGTCTGTGCAGAGGGAATTGCATGTCCGTTATCCTAGGATGCCTCCATATGGTGTTAAGCATTATACTATAATTGATTATAGTCGCCAAGTATATATGGGATTTACGATATTGCTACCCGGGATGCCCCTTTAAATAGTCCCAAGTGGGAGGATTGAAACACAAATGGACCCCCAAATAAGGCTTAAGGGCTTTTTTTTTTTTTATATAAGGACCAGGAGAAATCCCTTTTTAAATAAGGAGTTTCTACCTACAGAGAAAACAAAAAAATACAATTCTGTGAAATACTCACCTGTAGAATTGGTATTATACGCATACAGCACGTCCTGCTCCAGATACAGTAATAACATGTGGGTAATCCTCCGCCTCCGGCGCCGTGCACTGCAGACATGTAGAAAACAAGCTCCTCCTGGCCCTACATATACCGAGGGACCTCCCACAAATCCCCAGCATTGAAAAGCAGTGAGAAGGAGAAGCCAGGAGAAAACCAACCACCCAGAAACAGGCAATAATATCAATGATAATAATCACCATACAGGGGATCCAGAACAAGTGAAACCAGGGTGGGGTGGAGCAGGACGTGCTGTATACGTATAATACCAATTCTACAGGTGAGTATTTCAAAAAATTTTATTTGTCTAAGCATACAGCACGTCCTGCTCTAGATATAGTAATAACATGTGGGACATCCAATAGCAGTGTCCATAAAGTAGGGTGGGATCCCCGTGAAAAAAGGCACAGCCAACAGTAAAAGCGCTGTCACCCGCAACCATGCTACCAAGAGCAACGAGAGCAAAGCTCTAACCTCAACCTTTGAACCTGTAAAGGGAGAACTGAACACAAGCAGCGGACTAGCCAGCATACTCAACAGAACTTAGTGCTGAAAAGGCCCAAGCCAAGCACAAGTAGTAAGAGAACAAAACAACCAAGAGAGAAGAATAATCTTCCCTTAAAAGAACAGGCCAGAGAAACAGCCTAACCATGCTAATGCAAAAGAGAGTAGCCATGGCAACCTTAGAAGTCTCCCCAGCAGGGAATATGAACCCTGGTCTCAAGCAAGACCTGCAGGAATACTGAAAAACAACAATACTCAGCAAGAGCCGAAACGTTTACTCTAGGCTCAGAAGGACAAAACCAACCAAGTAATGCCGATCCAAGGGCACCTACACCCGTGGAGGCAATCAGATCCGGTACTAAAGGATGGAGACCCATAAGCCCCAAGGGCATAATCCCTACCAGGGACAAGAAACAGACCAGGAAAATCTCCAACACCTGTAGGGGAAGACAGATCCCCTTAGCTCATAGTAATCAAGACAGTAGCCCAGAGACCAGAGGATCTGGAATAAAGGAGAATCAAAACACCGCCTGGAGCCAAACTCGGCGTAAGGCGGAGCTCCCCCCCCTCATGGTGTACAGATATATAAACAAATATATATATAATGACCGCTAACAGAGCAATCCTTTATGGCACACTTATGACTGGAGCAACCGCCCCAGAAGAGCGATATGAGGTAAGGAACAGGTCAGAAGAACCTGAATAAGACCCAAGGTAACCCTTAGCAGGGCATAAGACTAAGTAAACCCCCAAAGAGGAAGCAAGAATTCCTCAAGGAATGTACCTGAGCAAACCCTGATAAATGCTCAACACAGAAGATTGGATCAGACCTCTGTAGTAGGCGAACAGGGCGAGCCCTGAAACCTTCATAGAACTAAGTTGGGGAGCCAACACCAACCATGCTGTAATAATTCTAGAACCCCGGGAACAGAGAACGTCCAGCAGGGGAGAGAGCTAGACCCAGCCAAGCAATACAGGTACAACATACCCTAACATAGATGGCTTTTTATTTTTTTTTATTTTTTTTTTGAAAAAGGAGGAAGACGAAGAGGAGGAAGCTAGATCCTAGCTCTCCTGGAAACAAGACACCAAGAGATATGCCATCTCCAACAGGGCGAAGAACAAAACCATTCTAACTCCAAAATAGAGCCTAAAGATAGGGGCGAAATAGAAAAGAGCCTGACTATGCAGAACAGACCTCGTGAGAGAGCGTATAGGCCCACCGTCCTCAGCAGAAGCCTCCGCGGACGACACCCCCCTGGGCCACCCAGGCCCCCGGCATAACGGTTCTTCCCTTCTTCAGCGATCTTGCGCAGACCCCTGCCTGGCAGGGTGAAGAAAATAAGACATATCGAGTATAATGTCCAGCCAGAAACTACTAAGCCCAAAGGACAAGGTCAGGACAAGGTCAGGCCAATTCTGGGCCAATAATAAAGGGCAGAACCCCTGTGATCGTGACGGAGCCCAACAGGTCCATACCAGTAGGAACTCAGTGGGCCAATAGATTACCTCCTACCAAAGGAGGGCATCCATCGGAGACTAAAAACCGATAAACGCAAGGGATGTTAATTCCCACATAGATCAGAATCAGAGCCTTCCTGGAAGTAACAACTAGTCCCGAGACTTTCCCAGGAAAAAAGGGACAGGCCACTGTTCTACGACAGACCAAGAGTCCCCAAATGGACAGGCCCTGAAATGGAGAAGTCCAGCAAGATAAAGCCAGCTGAAGGCCCGCTGTGTCAACAACACAATAGGTAAATGGACCCCTTTAAAAGCCCCACCTAGGAACCACGGGGGGTTTCAGAAGAAACAAGCCCCCCCAAGTCAACCTGCAAGACTTGGTACCCATGGTGACCACCAACAGGAAGCAGCAAGAAGGGAGGGGATGCCCCCCTGACGGACTCCTTGAATTAACTCTCAGAAGATCAACCACCTCGACTAGGAGGAAGGTGCACAGACTTAGGCCCAGGTTGCTGGACCCCTGTCCAGAAATAACAACCTAAGGTGCTTCAGAGCCCAAGGGCACTGAGAATAAGGGACGTCATCTGCACAGCCACCAACAGCCTTCCCAGGTGAAATTCTGCCTGGTGATAGCAAGAAAGGGCAGAGACCATGACCCAGAAAATCCCTAATTGCCAAGAAAAAAGGCACTAGCCAGAAACAATCCGAATGCCATCCAAGGAAACTGGAGGATGGAACAAAAATAGGACCTGAGGCAACTAAAGCCTATCCAAACAACTCCCTCTTGGGAGATAGAAGGAAACCTGATAGGTCCCTTTGTGGCTGCCCCTTGGTCTCGTGCGAGACATCACTCCCAACCGAGCCTAGCGAAACACCGGGAGCGTAAGAGGGGCCCAATAACACGGCCACAATCGGCAGTGATGACTACCAACACCAAGCTGTAAAGGCCACAGTGTCCAAAGAACACCTGGGAGCCAAATTAAGTATCTTAGCACTCCACGGACAGCCAGAGGCCCCCTGGTTTATAGGGTGCCGACGGCCCAACTCAGATCAAGCCTGGATGCCTATGGATATAAATTGCCGAACCCAAGAAGGGTTAGAATGGGCGACCCCCTCATCCTCAAGGGGAATGGGAAGCAAACTGGTGTAGAGGCCCCTGCCTCTATCCGTTAAGGGCGTCCAGCCAAGGAGCCCAGACCTAGCCGGCCAAGGAAAGACCTGCACCCATACTTGAAGAAAAACAGGGGACCGGAGGCCCCCTGACCGACTCAGGGAAGGACCACGCAGCAAACACTGTCCCGCATCCGGAGGAACTACCTCCCAACTCCACCAGAACGAGGCATGATGCCTCCCGATAGGAGCAAGGTGCTGTGGCCATCCCCTCACCCCGGCGGGTGAGGGCGTCCCATCATGCTTGTGGGGTTTCGATGAAGGATTCGGACTTGGCCCGGCTGGAAGGCCCCGGGCGTTGTCTGCCACTCCCGGGACAGGAGACCGAACCAGACCCCGCAAAGGGCATCCCTGGTTCCTGTTTAACACTATGATATGGAGGTGGAGGGGTATCCCTGCTCCGAGGGGGCCGAGACGGCCACCCCTGATTGGGTGAATTGTCCTGTTTTCCAAATAGGTCCAGACGGGCCCCAAACAGGCGATGCCCTCTAAAGGGGAGCCCCGTCATCGTCGGCCCCCCACTGTCGCAGCCAGAGCAGGCAACGTATAGCTATCACTGGGGCAGAGGTCCTCGCACACATTTTGATGGTGTCATCCAGAGCTAAAAGGATAAATTTAACAAAAATATCACAGCTGGAGAGTGCGTTAAACACCTCCCAGGGTAAATCTTCAGGTTGATGCTCAAGCATCTTTCTTATGAGGGTCCTAGCGGCCACTGCAGTGATGGCCGCGGCACAGACAGGATGTAGCGCCGTTCCTGCACAAGCAAAGGCGTGGGAAGCCAGCCTATCAATGCGCCGCTCCTCGGCGTCCCGCAGGGTGCTGTAAGCCGAAGCTGTAAAGAAAGCGGGGGCGCGCGGACGCCGTATGGAAGCGCTCCCCTCACGGCCTGGGGACCGCACCAGGGGGCGAAATAGATAGGGCCTTAAAAATCCTGAGCAACATATCACCAACGTCAAGCTGGTCCCAGTCATCCTGACCAGCATCATCCTGGCCGCTCATCAGAGAAAACCGGGTCAGAAAACAGGTCTCCATCTTCAGACGGAGCACTATCACGCGGAGAAGAGGACTCCTCCGAGCCCATAGCACAGGCTGAAGCCGGGGGAGTCCAGGGCCGTTGTCTGCCAGAACCCACACGGCCGGATAACCCTTCAACAATCTGGTCAAGCGTGGGCCGTCTAGGAGAGACATCTATTTGTAACTCCCCGCTTGTACATGACTCAACAAGAGTGAGATTCAGGCAAGAGGAAAGGGGAGAGAGGGAGCGAGGTGCAGCCACAGGCGCCGCTCGCAGGTCCAGTGTCTACTCGGCACATGGCGCGCAGACCCGTGCCCCGTCAGCATCAGCATGGGGGAGACCACAGAGGGACCCCGGTCACATAATCCTGAGATGCCTCCATATGGTGATTATCAAGGCACAGTATGCCCGTAGGGATTTATGCTATAAGCAACCCTGGATGCCCCAACGACCCGCTGATCAATGTGGGAGAATTGTAGTAAGGCCCGCTAAAATCCTTATATGTATATATATGTATATATGAGGCCGGGAAAAGCCACCGGTGCTCAGCGTCTGAAAGACATAAATGGGAAAGAGATGTCAGGGCCATGCGCAGTTGGACAGAACATATAAAGAGGGAGTCGCCCGCGAGGGCACTTACCGATCAAGTGGAGGAGGAGACAGCCACCACGCGCGTGCGCGCGAAGCTCAACAAAATGGTGCCCAGCGAACCTCGAAGGGCGGGCTTAATGCTCTGCTGTGACGCGGAGCGCGCCAAATCAAGACCCCGCCCACTCCAAAGAGCGTGAAGCTCTGAGGTGAAAGTAAAGGCAAGGATACAACCACACGCTTAAGGATTCGTAGAGAACCGTTACATCCAATAAAGAAATGGCACCACAGCATCAAGACGACGCAGCAAGCTATGTACAAGGCATACGGCGGCAGCCGAAAAACGGAATAAGGAGCAAGCAGCGCGGCTCTGACATCTCGGAATTAATAAAGGGCAGAAATAAGGCCACAAGCGTGACATACCGGTACACTTGGACACATTCCCCCCCCTTTCTTTTCCCCCTAACTAGTTGGGGAAATGAGGAAGGATGGCGACCCTCACACAGGGTCCAGCGCTACCCGGGGTACGGGGCAAAAATGCGGGAGGGGCATCCACAAGAGGCTCACCATCGCCCTAAACCGCCTACCCTATGGTGGGGGATTGCGGTGGAGCATGGCTCCGTTAAGCACCAAGGTGCTGCCTACCTTCACCCGACCAACGCAGCCCAGGCTGGGTGGCATATTCTTCACAAAGAGGACGGGTGGAAATAGTCCCGCAGGGCCTCGGGCTGTAAAGCCCAGCTCGCCTGCGAGAGCATGATACTTCATGTCTTCGCAGTTCAGCACTGCAGAGAAATCTGGGGATTTGTGGGAGGTCCCTCGGTATATGTAGGGCCGGGCGGAGCTTGTTTTCTACATGTCTGCAGTGCACGGCGCTGGAGGCGGAGGATTACCCACATGTTATTACTATATCTGGAGCAGGACGTGCTGCATGCTTAGAATAACAGTCACCAAATGCACACAATATAAATAAATGACAGAAAAAAACTCCCTTCAGCCAAGCTGAAGGGTACTCACAGCCCATGCAATAAGCTCACATCATGAGGTAAGGCCACAGGGAAGCAAGAAACAGGAAGTCAAACAGAGCATACAGGTGCTCTCTGAATAAAAGCATGCCTAAGCCCCGCCCACTTCCAGGATCACATGGCCAAAAATGGAGGGAAAATTTAAATCTGAACACAGCCAGAAAACAAAGAGCTTTAATAGGTAAGCAAAAAATGCTGCCTAGACAGAGATAGGAAAGTCTAAATAAAACATTTCCTATTAAATAGTATAGTAAAACATACATAATAAAAATAAGAAATAAAGACTTATTTTATATATCTTTTTCTTTTTTTGTGTGCATGGTGACAAATAAGCCCAGATAACGCCCCCCCCCCCTTCCCCCCTCCTTTTTACCCAGCACATAAAGGAGAACTAAGGGGAGGGGATAGAAAAGCACCCATAAGGCACAAGGGGATTATAAAGGGACAGGGGCATCCCATGCCGGGAACACCAACCCGGAAGCCGCCTACCCACATTTAGGTCTCACGGAGGAGTAATACTCCTGTATTCACCAGAAGGTGTATGTATCTACCTTTGCCTGAACCACACAGCCAGGGCTGGGAGGCATACAATATAACCAAACAGGTTTAAAGAGTTTCAGACAAAAATAGAGAAAAAAAGGGCCGGGGCAAACCCGGCTACCTGCAGCTTGAAGGAGAGTCATCTTCTGAATGCTTCGCCGACTGCAGAGACGAAAAGACTGAGGTAAAGTGGGAGGAACCCAGTACTTGTGGACCAGAAGGGGCTTTTTTCCATGTCATCTCTGCAAGATCGCCCTCTACAGGCCGGGTTCCCAAGTGTCATGAATATCGGGAAGTGGGGGTGTGTGACATACTAGGAATAACAATAAAAGAATCCGGGCAGAAATAGATCAAATAGAGGGCCGGGGGTCACCCCGGCTACCTTGCAAGGAGGAGACATCCATCTTCTGACTTGCTCGCCGTCTGCAGAGATGAAAGACTGGGGAATGAGTGGGAGGTACCAGGTATTTATGGACTGGGAGGGCCTTCCTTTTTTTATTGACATCTCTGCAAGATCGCCATCTACAGGTCAGTATAACCCAAGTGTAATGACTATCTGAAGCGGGGTGTGTGACATACTTAGAATAATACTGTTTTTTCAAATATTAAAACATAGCACATACACAATCAGAAAGAAAAATAAAACCAATAATGGAGATACCTCATTGGCGCTAATGATAGATATCTTTGAGTTCCCATAAATCAAATGCCATGAATTGGGGTTTTGTGTATTTATGTTGTATCTATTGTTTTTTGTATGTATTTATTCATTCATGGTAGTATTGTCTCAGTATATTGTTGGTTGAATCATGGGAATGCAGAGATATTTATCATTAGAGCCAATGGAGTCTCTCCAGTATTGGTATTACACACTGGTCTGTGTATGTTTGAATAAACAGTGTTGTTTTTATCTGATGGGGCATCACCAGCCTTTGGGGCCCTATAATTCTGTATATATTTTGCTATAGGTGGTCCTCTGTGCCTACACTCGAATTATTGTTGGATGTTGCGGTCTGTGCTTGGCCTTTCCTTTAAATGTATTTAATTAAATACACATTAATTAGTTACAACCAGTAGTATGGGCTTTGCAGTCAGAATATCTTTTCTTTCTGCAAGGTTACATTTAATAAGTGGTCGCCAAGGTCATTGGCAGCAGATGGACAAAGTTTAACACATACAGTGGAGATGTCAGAAATAACAAAAGACTAAATTTGTGAAAAGGTGATTTAATCATCTCATTTTTAATTACTTCAGTCTTGGGATTCCACCACAGGATAACATTCACATTCCGAAGAACTACGTTATACTTTCAATACATGTGACAGTTACGTGCATAGTATTCGTGTTTGAAATAATAACACATTAGGAAGTGTATGTTATAACAAATCATGAAAAGATCCATTGATATTTTAGCTGCAAGCAAGAGTTTTATAAACCCAAAATAGTATTTCTGATATACATAACTGAATATTACCTAATTCAGTGAACCGCCAACCCCTTAAAGGACCTACTATATACATTACCTGTTGTTATTAGTGGTCTAATTTTGGTGTTCAACAATAATTAAAATAAAGCAAATTAAAATTGAATTAAAGTCTCCAGGACAAAGGATTGCCGAAGGCTCCATGTCCTTTTCTGAGCCAGATTTGGCACTCACCTGACCAGTGCTGGACTGGTATTGCCTTGCACTCGGCGCTGCTGCCAAGAGATTGAATGCTGTTGCACTGATTGGCTGACTATCAACAGACCAACAAAGTATCAGTCTTGCGCAGAAACTCTGGTAGTATTTCAGGGCACAAGCCACAACATGTGAGTGAAAAAGCATCTCCTTTTGATGAGGGCTTCGCACAATAGGACGTCAAATAAATGTCTTCATTCAAATGCAGCGCCGAAACCACCTCCGGTAGAAAGTTCTCCCGTAAGTGCAGAACCACCTTGCCCGTATAAAAGCTCAAGCAGCTTGAAGAAAAAGGTTGCCAGCTCAGACACCCTCCATATCAAGGTGATGGCCACAAGGAAAACCACCCTCAGGGTTAGGAGGAACAAGGAAGTCTCAGTCAGACAGTCCCTGAACGAAAAGGACCAAGTTGAGATCCTAAGACTAAATAGACGACCTCCGGAGAGGCTCAACTGCAAACTATCACGAAGGGTCCTTCTGCAGAATATCCAAGATACGTGAAATGGAAAAGTGTCCCGGAAAATGTCCAAGCAACTAGCACCAATCAAAGTAGATCCACCGTGTCCAGTATCAGTTCTTAGCTGAAGAGGTCTTCCCGGCACGAATCAGGGTGACAACTACACATCCCATATTACCTGGTATTTAATTACCATGCCATCAAAGCCAACAACCGTGAATTGGGATCTAACAGCAATCCTTGTGACAGCAAATCCAGCCTCTGCAGAGCGGTGCCCCCATAAGTCAATCTGGTACAATAGTTGCATGTATTGAAGCTGCATTGTCGTACACTGGGCTGCAGGGTCACTGCACACTCCCGCAGCCTCTGACACCTGGTCCCTGGTAAGAGCACTTTGGCTTGGACCATGTCCATATGCATGCCCAGGATACAGCCCTATTGTGAGGTCGTTATCTGGGTTTTTGGGATAATTGATCACCCACCGAATCTTTCAGTGTAGCTAGCATTGTCTGAACATCGCTGTCAGCTTTAGCACACAATGGAGACCTGAAAAAATACAATTCTGCGAGTACTCACCTGTAGAATTGGTATAAGTATACAGCACGTCCTGTTCCAGAATATTCCTTACACATGGGTTATACATCCACAAGATGGCGCTGGACTGCAGAAAAAGACTTGTGGCCACTCCCGGACCCGTAAATAGCCAGGAACCTCCCACTAATTCCCAGTATTGACAAGCAGTTAACAAGAAGCCGGGAGAATCAAAAAAGAATAAGAATCCAAAATGAACAATCACCATACAAAGGTAAACAAGAACAATGATAACAAAGGGTGGGGTGGAACAGGACGTGCTGTATACTTATAATACCAATTCTACAGGTGAGTACTCACAGAATTGTATTATTCCAAGTATACAGCACGTCCTGTTCCAGATTATTCCTTACACATGGGACATCAAATAGCAGTGTCCGTAAGGTAGGGTGGGATCCCCAAAAGTAACAGCGGGCAGTTTAAACCACTGCCGCCTGCAGAACTTTGCGGCCAAAAGCAGCATCAGCTGAGGCCTTAACATCAACCTTGTAAAACTTAGAAAAGGTATGAACAGAAGACCAAGTGGCGGCCTTGCAAACTTGTTCAACAGAAGCTTGGTGCTGAAAAGCCCAAGAGGCACCAATAGCACAAGTAGAATGAGCAGTAAGGCGGAAGGGAGGCTCCTTCCCCTTAGCAGAATAGACTTGCACCACCGCCTGACGGATCCACTTGCTGATAGTGGATTTAGCCGGAGGCAACCCCTTCCTAGGTCCAGAAGGGAGAACAAAAAGAGCATCAGTCTTCCTGAAGGATTCAGCAGTAGCTACCAAATAAAACTTCAAAGTCCTAACCACATCCAGAGAATGTAAGACCCTCTCCTTAGGGTTACTAGGATTAGGACACAGAGAAGGCAAAACAATGTCATGATTGAGATGAAATGCAGACACAACCTTAGGCAGAAAAAAAACCATTCTGTGAAATACTCACCTGTAGAATTGATATTATTTGCAGACAGCACGTCCCTCTCCAGATATAATACTTACACTTGGGTTATCCTCCGCCAGATGGCGCTGCACTGCAGAGACATGCAAAACAGGCTCCTCCCGGCCCTCAAATACCCGGGGACCTCCCACAAATCCCTAGCATTGAAAAGCAGTGAACAAGAAGCCGGGAGAATTAACCACCAAAAAACTGGTAACTATAACAATGGTACCAATCACCATACAGGGGATCCAGAATAATGCAAAAAAAACAGGGTGGGGTGGAGCAGGACGTACTGTATACAAATAATATCAATTCTACAGGTGAGTATTTCACAGAATTGTATTATTCTTAGTATACAGTACGTCCTGCTCCAGATATAATACTTACACTTGGGACATCCAATAGCAGTGTCCATAAAGTAGGGTGGGATCCCCAACAAAAAATGACAACAGCAGACAGTTTAAAACCACTGTCACCTGCATAACCATACGGCCAAGACAGCATGAGCCGAGGCCCTAACATCAACCTTGTAAAACTTTGCAAAGGCATGAGAAGAAGGCCAACGTAGTGGCCTAGCCAACCAATTCAACAGAAGCCCGGTGCTGAAAGGCCAAAGAGGAGTCAAGCACGAGTAGAAAAAGAATCAAGGCGACAAGGAAGATTCTTTCCCTTGCTGGAATAGGCCTGAGTAACAGCCTGACGAATCCAATCGCTACAGTAGACTTGGCAGAAGTCAAAAAAACCCTACCAAGTACCAGAAGGAACATCCATTAAGGTAATAACTAGGGCCAAAGTCGCCCAACTCCTCGAGAGCAGACGAGATCGGGCACAATCAGGATGTAAGGACCATAGGCCCCAAGGAACATCAGTTCCCCTAAGGGACACAGTGATTACCAAGGAAAAACTTCCAACACCTGTCCAAGGAATGCAGAACCCTTTCCTCAGCGTTGCTAGGAAAAAGGCACAGCAGGGATAACAATATCTTGAATCAATGAACATAAGACCTCCTGATGCAGAGAGTCCGGCTTCAGGTGGAACTCCACCTTATCCTGGTGTATCTCAAGGAATGGGGGCTAGGTAGACAGAGCCGCCCGCTAACACACGCTTGACCAATAATCTCCAGAGCATGGGATCCCACAAGACCCCAAAACAATGCCTAACCAAACAACTGGCACCACCACATACTCTTATAACAAAATATATTCAATTTATTATTCATCCAATACAAAAAAAGTTTAAAAACAATTAAAAACACACATCTCATGAGGGGGAGGACTACAAGAACACATGTATGCCTAGTACATCTATATACATACAATTATTAACCCCGTGTTATCTTCAAAAACATCAATATACAATATCAACCAACTTATATAATGTGTATAAACTATCCTATATACATCTATATACATACAATTATTAACCCCGTGTTGTCTTCAAAGACATCAGTATACAATATCAACCAGCTTATATAATGTGTCTAAACTATCCTATATACAATCCTATTTTATACAAATATACATCAGTAAAGTGCAATCCAGTGCTATCAGTATCACTCTACCCTAAAGAAGACACCGAGGGGGAAAAGACATAGAAAAACAGTGCAATAAATCATAACATGTGCTATGTGTACTTCACCAGGCAGACATGCGCCGAGCGCCTCACCCGTCCCAGCCAGCCAACGCGTTTCGTAACGGACCTCCCGTTACTTCATCTGGGCCACAAGTACCAAGGTAACAGTCACCAGAAGGACAACCTTGAGGGTAAGAACAGCCAGACAGCATCCTGAATAGGACCAAGGGACAAAATCCTGCAAGCAGACAGAATGAATTCAATTTCAAATCCCAACAGGGACCATAGAATTACATGGGGGACGCACATGAGTACCCCCTGAAGAAAGTCTTAACCAAGGAAGACTGAACCCGAGACTACTAAGGCAAGGTGGACAGGGCAGAACCTGACCCATCAGAGTACTGAGAGAACCAACTCCAAATCATTCTGAAACACTAGAACCCTGGGAACCGAGAACGCCCGACAGGGAAGAGACCTAGACTCACACCAATCAATGTGGGTATGTCATACCATATAACAGATAGAACAGGAAGAAGCTTGCTCCTAGCTTTCCCATAGTCTCAAACACCGAGACAGATAGGCCTGTCTCCATCAAGATGTATGTTTCAGCAGTCAGGCCAACTAGGCCAAAGACCGTAGATTGGAGTGACGCCCTGAGTGACCAGAGCTGGCCCTCCTGGCAAAGGTACAGAAAACTACTGTCCTCAGTACCATGTCTGCAAACCACACTCTACTAGGGCACCTGGGGGCCATCAGAATCACTGGTCCCCTTAACAGAGCAATCTTGTGCAGAACCCTGCCTAGCAGGGGGAATGGAGAAAAGACATACAGAACCGAACGTCCTGTCATGACGTTACTAAGGCATCTGGATCACTGCCAGAGGATCCTGGGACAGGGAAACAAAAGGCAGAGAGCCTGTGATAGTGACGGAACACAACAGATCCACGACTGGTTGGACTCCATAGTGAAACGGGGATTAGCACATCCTGTCGCAGATGGGCTCCACCGGAGCTAATATCACTGATATGCAGGGAACATTGTCTCCACCCAGAAAAGGAACATAGACACTTCCTGGAGGGTCCACCAGCTCCAGGCCCCTTCCAATGATTAATGTAGGACATCTGTCGTCAGACAGACCGAGCGCCCCCGAACTGGCAAGCCCAGAAGGGAAGTGGTCAAGCGAGCTAGAACCAACTGAAAAACACTCACTGTTTAGAACATCAATAGGCGTAAGGACCTTCTAAGGGCCCCACCACCCCCAGAATCACAGGGAGTTTCAGAAGAAAACCTCCCCTTTCAACCTAATAGGTTGGCATCCATGGTGACCGTTTCCAGGAAGGGGCAAGAAGGAACTGCCCCCAGACAGGTTCCTTGAGTTCATCCACTTCCAAGAGAAAAACTTCTTACCAGGTGGGAAGGCCCACAGACCCTGCTCCAGGGCTGCTGGATCCCTGTCCTGTATTACCAATAGAAGTCGCAGAAGGGCCCAAGGGGAACTGAGCATAAGGGACCTCTTCCGAGCAAGTTACCAACGGGCCCACCAGCTGCATCCCTGCCTGGTGAAGAGACCGGGACAGCAATGAGGGACTGAGCCCAAGTGACCAGATTGCCCACTTTATTGCTGAGAAGGGGAGATTCTGGTTTGAACCTAATCCAGAATGACTCCTAGTAATGGAGTTACCATTTAAGGGGACAATGAGGACTTGGGGTGAATGATCACCCATCCAAATGACTCCCAATGGACACCACCAGCCGGGTATCCAACTTAGCCTGACGCAGAGACTGGGAAGTGAGAAAGGACGTCCAGGTAGTCATCGCGCGGACGCCCCTTGGTCTCATCAGAGACATCACCATCGTCAGCACCTGAGTGAGCACTCTGGGAGTTGAAGAGAGGCCAGATAACAAGGCCACAATTCGCAGTGTTGGACTACCAACGCGAACCTGAAGAGCCTCAGAGACCTGAAGGCACAGGGCTGTAAACATAGGCATTTTAGAGTTCCCCAGACGGCAAGAAGCCCACTGGGCGCAAGGTGCTGATGGCCCAACTCAGAGTTTCTATGCAGAAAACTGCCTGTAATTAGAGAATTGCCGTGAATCCAGAATGGGCCAGCCGGACCCATCCTTTTGGGGGACTGTGGAAAGGTTGGTATAGCGGCCCCTGCCTCTGCCTGTTACGGGCAATCTGCAAGAGACCCTCAGACCTTGCAGGCCTAACATGGCCTGTGCCAGCAACTGAACAGCGGCAGGGACCAGGAGTACTTGGAACCTGATAAAACCGGGGAAGGCCGCACAGCAAACTCTATCCTATATCTGGAGGGCACAACCTCCTGAATCCACCAGAATGAGGCGAGATGCCTCCTGATAAGAGCAAGGTGCTGCAGCCATCCCCTCATCCCAGACGGGTGAGGGCACCCCATCATGCTTGAGGGGGTTTGGTGGAAGATTTGGGCTTAGCCCCGCCGGAGGGGCCAGGGCGTTGTCTGCTGCTCGTGGGGCAGGAGTCTGCACAAAAAATCCGGACGGACACCCCTGGTTCCTGTTTAACACTAAGGTAGGGGGGAGGAGGGGTGCCCCTGCCCCGAGGGGGCCGAGACGGCCGTCTGCGTAGGGGCGATTTGCTCTTTTTACCAAACAGGTCCAGACGGGCCCCAAATAGGCGTTGCCCTCTAAAGGGAAGCCAAGTAAGAGTCTTTTTAGTAGCATCGTCAGCACCCCACTGTCGCAGCCAGACCAAGCGACGTATAGCCACCGCAAGGGCAGAAGTTCTTGCACACATTCTAATAGCGTCATCCAGCGCTAATAGAATACATTTTACAAATACATCACAATTGGAGAGTGCATTAAACACCTCCCAGGGGAGATCCTCAGGGTGATGATCAAGCAACTTTCTGATGAGGGTTCTAGCGGCCACTGCAGTAATAGCCGCGGCACAGACCGGGCGCAGCGCCGTCCCTGCACAAGAAAAGGCATGGGAGGCCAGCAGCTCAATGCGCCGGTCCTCAGCATCCCGAAGGGTACTATAAGCAGGGGTTGTAATAAAGGGGGGATTAGGGACCCCTATGATCGGCGCATCCACCACGGGGGGTGATGACCAACAATTAACCACCTCAGGGGGAAAAGGGTATTTCCTATCCCAGTCCCCTGGAACCCCTGGAAGTTTACTGGGGCATTCCCATTCATTGAGCACAAGGGCATGGAAATGAGCCTGCTCTAGAAATTCCAAATGTGCAGTCGCAGTATGGAAACGCTCCCCTCTAGGCTTGGGGACCTCACCGGGGAGAGAGATAGACAGTGCCTTAAAGACCTTAATCAACAAGTCGTCAGTGTCACACTGGCCCCAGTATTCAGGGCCAGAATCGTCATGACTCCTCGGCCTCTCAGAGAACAACTCCCCTTCATCAGTAGGGGTATAGTCACACGGAGTAGTAAACTCCTCGGTTCTCATAGAAAATACAGAAACATGAGGCGACAGGTGCCGCTTTCTACCAGGGCCCATGCGCTCTGACAACCTAGCAATAATCTGTTCAGCCGTAGGCAGTCTGGAAGGCCCAGCAGGCTGCAATTCCCCACTTGTATGCGACTCAGCAGGAGTGAAATTTAAGCCTGGGGTGATGGGTGAATTGAAGCTAGGTGCAGCCACTGGCCGACCTGATTGCAGTGCCAGTGCTTGCTCGGCACAGGGTACGCAGACCTGTGCCCTGTCTGCATCAGCATGGGGTTGTCCACACGCTATACACCGCCGGTTTTGTCCCAGAGGGAACCCGGTCACATAATTCCGAGATGCCTCCATATGGTGATTATTCAAGCCACAATATGCCAGTAGGGATTTACACTATAAGTAACCCTGGATGCTAGGGAAGTGGGAGAATATTATAAGGCCCGCTATAATTTTACACCGGGCCGGGAGAAGCCAATGGTGTTCGCCAGTCTGAAAGACATAATGGGAATAAAGGGTGTCAGAACCATGCGCAGTAATCAAGTATCATGAAAATCGCCCGCGAGGGCGCTTACAGACCAAGGGAGGAGGAGGACCGCTACCATGCGTGCGTGCGACCAGCATCAAAATGGCGCCAAGGCGAACCTCGAAGGGCGGGCCAGAGCGGGCTGTGACGCGGAGCGCGCCAAACCAGGTCCCCGCCCCCCCCAAGCTCTGAAATAGTTACAATGTTGTCATGAGGAGCGAAGTGTATGGCACACTTAGAAAAAAGGATTTGCCAATGAAGGCGACGCCGCCACCCGGCGCAGCACATCCAGTAAAGGAAAGAGGTGCGCGCGGCGGCGGCGGCGACAGTTACACAATAAAAATGCAAACAGACACCAGGAATACCAGTCAAAGACAATACTAAGGCCATAAGCGTGTAAACATACACTGAGACCACCACACCCCCCCCTTTCTTTCCCCCCGAGCTAAGGGGGGAACGAAGGAGGATGGCGACCCTTTGTACAGGGCCCAGCGCTACACGGGGCATGGAGCAATAGTGCGGGAGGGGCATCCCCTAGAGGCTCAGCCTAAACCGCCTACTAAACCGCCTACCCTTTGGTGGGGGACTGTGGTAGAGCATGGTTCCGTAAGCACGCATGGTGCTGCCTACCTTCACCCAACCAGCGCAGCCCAGGCTGGGAGGCACATCACAGGGAGGACGGGTGGGAATAGTCCAACAGGGCCGCAGGCTTGATAGCCCCGCTCACCTGTGAGAGAGTGATACTTCATGTCTTCGCAGTCAGCACTGCAAAGAAATCTGGGGATTTGTGGGAGGTCCCCGGGTATTTGAGGGCCGGGAGGAGCCTGTTTTGCATGTCCCTGCAGTGCAGTGCCATCTGGCGGAGGATAACCCAAGTGTAAGTATTATATCTGGAGCAGAAAATACTGTATACTAAGAATATCTGGCTTAAACCAAAACACCACCTTGTCCTGGTGTCTCTCAAAGTAAGGAGGCTTGATGGAAAGCGCTGCCAACTCAGAAACACGCCTGACAGAAGTGATAGCCACCAAAAATGCTACCTTAAGAGTCAAAATGGACAAAGGAGCCGCACACAGAGGCTCAAAAGGAGAACCCTGCATAGCAGACAAGACCTAATTCAAATCCCAGACTGCTAACATAGGCTTACGTGGGGGGCGCACGTGAGTAACCCCCTGGAAGAAAGTCTTAACCAAACGATGATTAGCAAATGATCTTTGGAAGAAAATGGCCAAAGCTGAAACATGTCCCTTGAGGGTACTGAGTTGAAGACCCAAGTCCAAACCATGTTGCAGGATCCTGGGAACAGAAAACACCCGACAGTGAAAAGATTTAGACTCACACTAGGAAATGTAAGCATGCCATACTCTATAGTAGATAAAGGACGAGGACTTCTTCCTTGCCCTAATCATGGTATTAACTACAGAGGCAGACAGCCCCTTGTCCATCAAGATGGAGGTTTCAGCAACCAGGCCGTTAAAGCCAGCGTTTGTAAATTGGGGTGGCGTAGCTGCCCCTGAGTGAGCAGGTCTGGTTCCTTGGGCAGGGCGTATTTATCTACTGCCAGCTGCACGACGTCTGCGAACCACACTCTTCTTGGCCAGCAGGGGGCCAGCAGAATGGTTGGCATCCCTTCCTGGGCTATCTTGCGCAGCACCCTGCCCAGCAGAGGAAACGGAGGGAACACATAGAGAAGCCAAAAGCTCTTCCAAGACATTGCTAGGGCATCCATGGCTAAGGCCAGAGGGTCCTGGGACAGAGGGACAAAGACTGGAAGCTTGTGATTGTGACGGGACGCAAACAGATCCAAATCTGGCTGACCCCAACGGTGGCACAGGGAGCGAAACACCCTGCTGCTGAGGGACCATTCTCCCAGACGAGACGTCCCCCTGCTCAGGGAATCCGCCTCCAGATTTTACACCCCCGGGATGTACACTGCCGAGATACAGGGAACATTCTCCTCCGCCCAAAACAGTATCAGGGACACTTCCTTGAGGGCACTCTTGCTCCGGGTCCCTCCCTGATGATTGATGTAGGCCACGGCCGTCTGGTTGTCCAAGCGGATCTGATCAGCCCGACCCCGAAGGTGTGGAGTCAAATGGGCAAGAACCAAACTTATCGCCCTCAGTTCCATGTTGATAGGGGTATGGGCCTCCTGAGGGCTCCACTGACCCTGGAATTTTAAGGACTTCCCGAAGCCCCCCCAAACCGTCAGACTGGCATCCGTGGTGACAGTCTCCCAACAAGGGGGCAGAAAGGTTCTGCCCACTAACAGGTTCCATGAGTCCAGCCACCACGAGAGGGACCGTCTGGCCAGGGAGGACAGAGCAAACACCTGATCCATACTGATAAGAGGTGAAGCTGAAGAGGTCTCATGTGAAACTGAGCATAGGGTACCGCTTCGAAGCAAGACACCATCAGGCCCACCAGCTGCATCCCCTGCCGGATGGAGGGATGAGGACAAGACAGAAGAGACCGGGCCTGAGCTAGAAGACTCTTCACCTTCTGTTGAGGGACAAAAACCTTGACCTGAGATGTATCCCGAGTCATGCCCAGAAAGGACCTCACCCAAGACGGTGAAGACTTGGGATGGTTGATAACCCAGCCGAAGGACTCTAGTGTGGACACCACCAACTAGGTATCCAGCTCGGTCCGATGGAAGGACTGAGACATGATGAGAATGTCGTCCAGATAAGGAAGGATGCGAATGCCCTGAGATCTCAGCAAGGCCATCACGCCCCGGCAGCACCTTGGTGAATACCCTGGGAGCCGAGGTGATACCGAAAGGCAAGGCCACAAATTGGTAGTGCTGATCCTTCAGAGCGAACCTGAGGAATTTCTGATGACCTGGAAAGATTGGTATATGAAGGTAAGCATCCTTGATGTCTACAGAAGTCATGAAGTCACCCGGCGCAATGAATTGACCGCTGAGCGCAGGGTTTCCATGCGAAAATGCTTGAACCTGACAAACTTGTTGAGACGCTTTAAATCCAAGATGGGCCTGAGGGACCCGTCCTTTTTGGGGACCGTGAAGAGATTGGAAGCCTCTGCCCCTTTCCCTGAAAGGCACTGGGTAGATGACCCCCAACTCCAGGAGGTTTTGGACAGCAAGACACAAGCCCTGAGCTGACAGAGGATTTTGAGCAATCCGGGATCTGATGAATCTTGGGGGCGGCCAGGCTGCAAACTCTGTCTTGTAACCGGAGGAAACCCCCTCCTGGATCCACCTGTCTGCTACACGTCGCCTCCAGACATGAGCAAAGAGCCAAAGCCGTCCCCCCACTCGGAGGGGTGAGGGCGCCTCCTCATGCTTGAAGGGGCTTGGGGGAGGATTTGGGTTTGGGACCCCAGGAGAGGCAGGGGCGGTCACGTCCCCTGCCCCAATAGTCTCTGCGTGCTCCAGTAAAAGAGACCCCTCGTCCAGCCCTGGAAGCCCGAAAGGAGGGGAGAGAGGCACCAGACCCCCGAAAGGGCCGAGACGGCCTCCTGCGTTGGGGTAACCTACCACCCCTGGCAAACAGGTCCAAGCGTTCAAAGAGGCGCAACCCCTTAAAGGGGAGCCCAGTGAGAGCCTTCTTAGCAGCATTATCAGCTACCCACTGATGCAGCCAGATAGAGCGGCGTATAGCCACCAAAAGGGCAGATGTCCTTCCAAACATTCTCATCCATGGCAGAGAGGACATAAGCAACAAAATCATAGTAAAGCAGGAGAGATCTATAGTCTTCTCCTCCAGCGTCATCAGAGGCCCCATCTAAGAGACACTTAAGCAGTCTTTTAATAGCAATAGCTGTTATGGAAGAGGCACAAACCGGACGCAGCGCAGTCCCCACACAGGCAAAAGCATGACAGGACAACTGGTCCATGCACCGGTCCTCACCATCCCGCAAGGTAGTAGTGTCAGGAGAATGCATGGCAGAGGTATTTGACAACCCTAGAACGGGCGCGTCCACCTCGGGAGGACAAGACCAACGCTTAATCACATCAGCAGGAAAGGGATACCTCTTGTCCCAACTCTTTGGCACCCCAGGCAACTTACTAGGCCGTTCCCATTCCTTGAGCACCAGATTATTAAAATGAGACTGCTCAGGGAACTCCAAGCATGGTTTAACTGTATGAAAAAGCTCACCCTGCTGCTGCGGAGCCACTGCAGGAGGGGAAATACAAAGCACTTCAAAATACAATTCTGTGAGGTGCTCACCTGTAGAATTGGTATTATACATATACAGTACGTCCTGCTCCAGAAATAATACTTACACTTGGGCAATCCTCCGCCAGATGGTGCTGTGCACTGCAGACATGCAAAAACAGGCCCCTTCATATACCCGGGGACCTCCCACAAATCCCCAGCATTGAAAAGCAGTGAACAAGAAGCTGGGAGAATTTAACCACCGAAACTGGTAACAACAACAAAGGTAACAATCACCATACAGGGGGTCCAGAATAATGCAAAAACCAGGGTGGGGTGGAGCAGGACGTACTGTATACGTATAATACCAATTCTACAGGTGAGCACCTCACAGAATTGTATTATTCTAAGTATACAGTAAGTCCTGCTCCAGATATAATACTTATACTTGGGACATCCAATAGCAGTGTCCATAAAAGTAGGCTGGGATCCCCAACAAAAGGCAACAGCAGGCAGCTTAAACTACTGCCACCAGCAAAACCTTGCGGCCAAACACAGCATCAGCTGAGGCCCTAACATCAACCTTGTAAAACTTTGAAAAGGTATGAACAGAAGACCAAGTAGCGGCCTTGCAAACTTGTTCAACAGAAGCCTGGTGCTGGAAGGCCCAGGAGGCCCCAATAGCACAAGTAGAATGAGCAGTAAGACGGAAAGGAAGACTCTTCCCCTTAGCAGAATAGGCCTGAATCACAGCCTGACGGATCCATTTGCTGGTAGTAGACTTGGCAGGAGCCAAACCCTTCCTAGGCCCAGAAGGCACAACAAAGAGAGCATCAGTCTTCCTGAAAGCAGCAGTGACTACCAGGTAATACTTAAAACACCTGACCACGTCCAAGGAATGCAGAACCCTTTCCTTGTCGTTGCTAGGATTGGGACACAATGAAGGAAGAACAATAGCCTTGATTCAGAGAGACACCAAAAACTTCCGTTTTAGTTCCGATATGTGAAATGTTTCCGTTCTCGTATGAGCGTTCGAGTGATTCAATGCATGCATTGAAAACCTTCTGTAAAGTTTCCGTCCGTTCGTATGGCAGATTACGAATTACGGGGATGTCATTTACCATCCAGACTTTTCCGTTTCATTTCCACATGTTACAACGTAGGCTTTCGTTTTTGCCCTTTTCCCATCGTATCCTCCAATGAATCCTTTACGTTTCCCGATAGATTCTGTTTCCATTTTACAAAAAATAATCGTCCAGATGGAATCCTTACGATCTTGCGCCTGCGCACTACAAACTTAACTCATTAAAGTGCTTGCCTACATATTTGCCACCCTCACTTCTACTACTATGTTTAGCTAGATCACTTAGCACTCTCCTCCATCTTCCCTTTTGGCCCCTTAAACCTCACCCAAACCACTTAGCACTATCCTCCATCTTCCCTTTTGGAACCTTAAAGCTCACCCAAACCACTTAGCACTATCCTCCATCTGCCCCTTTGGAACCTTAAAGCTCACCCAAACCACTTCTCGGTCATGTGAATATTCATCTTTAAATATTTCTGGGCCCATTAGTTTTGTGTTAATGTATTTTGTAAATGAAGTGACACTGTAACATTTTTTTGGGATACCATCATAAAATATAAAATGTATCAAAATGTTGAAAATTTTACATTTTTACAACTATAAAAAACAAAGAAGAAGTCTTCTTCCTAGCCTGCACCATAGTACCTACCACAGAGGCAGACAAACCATTCTCCATCAAGATGGAGGTTTTAGCAGCCAGGCCGTCAAAGCCAGCGTTTGTAAACTGGGATGGCGTAAGGAGCCCTGAGTTAGCAGATCTGGCACCCCTGTCAGATCGTACTGGTCTACTGCCATTTGAACCACGTCTGCGAACCACACTCTTCTTGGCCACCTGGGGGCCACTAGAATTACAGGCACCCCTTCCAGAGCAATCTTGTGCAGAACCCTGCCCAGAAGGGGGAATGGTGGAAATACATACAGGAGCCGAAACTCCTTCCATGACATGGACAGGGCATCCGTGACCAAGGCCAGAGGATCCTGAGACAGGGATACGAAGGCCGGGAGCTTGTGGTTGTGACGGGATGCAAACAGGTCCACATCCGGTAGACCCCAATGGTGACACAGGGACTGGAATACCCTGTTGCAGAGGGACCACTCCCCCTGACGGGATGTCCCCCTGCTCAGAGTGTCTACTAGCAGATTCTCCGCCCCCGGAATGTAAACAGCCGAAATGCTTTGTACATTGGCCTCCGCCCATGCCAGAATCTGAGACACCTCCTGGAGGGCACCCATGCTCCGGGTCCCTCCCTGATGGTTGATGTAGCCAACCGCCGTCCTGTTGTCTGAGCGTACCTGGACCGACAGACCCCTCAGGTGTTGGGTCAACCGCTCCAGTACCAACCTGACTGCCCGCAATTCCAGAATGTTGATCGGTGAATGGGCCTCCTGAGGACTCCACTTCCCCTGGAAGCGCAGGGACTTCCAGAATCCCCCCCAACCTGACAGACTGGCATCCGTTGTGACCGTCTCCCAGGAGGGGGCCAGAAAAGACCTGCCCCCTATCAAGTTCCCGTGGTCCAGCCACCACGCAAGGGACCGTCTGACCGAGGGGGGAAGCACACAGACCCCATCCAAAGACGCTGGGTTCTTGTCCCATACTGACAGAAGGTGAAGCTGCAGAGGTCTCAAATGGAACTGGGCAAAGGGCACCGCCTCGAAGCTCGCCACCATCAGGCCCACCAGCTGCATTCCTTGCCTGATGGAGGGCTGTGGGCACGAGAGCAGGAACCTCGCCTGCACAGTCAGAGCTTCCACCTTCTGTTGAGGAAGGAATATTCTTGACTGAACCGTATCCAGAATCATTCCCAGGAACGGAGTCACCACGGAGGGGGACAGAGAGGACTTGGGGTAATTGATCACCCAGCCGAAGGACTCCAGGGTGGACACTACCAGCTGAGTGTCCAACTCTGCCTGCCGCAGAGACTGAGAGGTGATGAGTATATCGTCCAGGTAGGGCAGCACGCGTATGCCCCTTAGACTTATCACGGACATCACCCCTGCCAGCACCTTGGTGAACACCCTGGGAGCCGACGTGAGGCCGAATGGCAAGGCCACAAATTGGTAATGCTGATCTTTCAGTGCAAATCTGAGAAACCTTTGGTGTCCTGGAAACACCGGGACGTGAAGGTAAGCATCCTTGATGTCTACGGACGTCATAAAGTCCCCTGGGCGCAGAGAACCGATGGCCGAGCGCAGAGTTTCCATGCGAAAGTGCCTGTTCTTGACAAATTTGTTGAGGATCTTTAAATCCAGAATGGGCCTGACTGACCCATCCTTCTTGGGTACTGTGAAAAGGTTGGAATAGAACCCCATGCCCCTGTCTCCTAAGGGGACCTCCTTGCAAATGACCCCTAGATCCAGGAGACCCTGCACGGCCAGCAACAAGACCTGAGCTGAGGCAGGGTCCTGTGGAATCCGGGACCCAATAAATCTGGTGGGGGGCTGTACAGCAAATTCTATCTTGTAGCCGGAGGACACTACCTCCTGAATCCACCAGTCTGAGACATGGCGCCTCCAGACATGCTCGAAGTGCTGCAGACGTCCCCCCACCCTGATGGGCGAGGGCGCCCCTTCATGCCTGAGGGGTCTTGGGAGGGGCTTTGGACTTGGACCCCCAGGAGGAACCGGGACGGCATCCTCTATTCCTGTGCCAGGAATCTGCGCGGGACCCAGCGAAGGACACCCCTTTTCCCTGTTTGGCCCCACGGCAGGGGATTGAAAGGGTGCCCTGGCCTCGAAAGGGCCGAATCTGCCGCCTGAGCTGGGGTAACTTGCCTCCTTTGGCGAAGAGGTCTAGACGGTCCCCAAACAGGCGCAGCCCCTTAAATGGAAGCCCAGTAAGGGCTTTCTTAGCAGCATTGTCAGCAGCCCACTGGCGCAACCAAACCGCGCGGCGTATAGCTACCGCCAGGGCAGAAGATCTGGCACACATCCTAATAGCATCGTCCGATGCAGACAGGATAAAGTTTACAAACACATCAGTTAGACAGTGCATGGACAGTATCAGGTGGCAACTCATCTGTGCCATCGAGTGCATTCCTGACCATGGCCCTGAGCGCTACTGCCGTAATGGGTAAGGCGCAAACCGGGCGCAGAGTCGCTCCCCCAAATGCAAAGGCATGGCATGCCAATTGATCAATACGCCGGTCCTCAGAGTCACGCAGCGTAGTAGTGTCAGGGGAGTGCATAATAGAGGTGTTGGACAACCATAGAATAGGAGCATCGACCTCGGGGGGCGATGACCAGCACTTAACCAAGTCAGCAGGGAAGGGATACTTCCTATCCACACTCTTAGGGATCCCGGGAAGTCTACTGGGATGTTCCCATTCTTTAAGCACTAGGCTATTGAAATGGGTTTGCTCGGGAAATTCCAGACGAGCCTTAGCAGTATGAAAAAGCTCACACCTTTGCCTGGGAGCCGCAACAGGGGGAGAGATGGACAAAACTTCAAAAATCTGAACCAGCAGTCTGTCAATATCATCCGGGGTCCAGTGCTCGGAACCAGACTCGTCATGACCCCTTGACTCCTCGTCATATGACCCTGAGTCAGAGAACAGCTCCCCTTCGTCCGAGGGGGTATGGCCGTAAGGATGTAACAATTCATCAGATTCCATAGGGAAAAGAGCAGAGTCAGGGGTTAAATGCCGCCTCTTTGCGGGGGCCTTACGCGCTAATGAGCTAGCAAGCAATCTTTCAACACTGGCCAGTCTAGTAGCCACATCAGGATGAGAATCCCCGCTTGTATTGGGGGTTAGACTCAGGCTTGGGGGAGTAGGTGAAGTGAGGCGAGGTGCAGGCCCAGCCACTGAAGAGGCGGGAAGAACCGATAACGCCTGCTGTGCACAAGGAACACAGACCCGTGCATGGTCACCGCTGCTAGGTAAGACCCCACAAGCTACACACAGCCGGACTTATCCCGAAGGAACCCCGTTCACAATATCCTGGGATGCCTCCATATGGTGATTTAATCTGCACAATAGGCCAGTAGGGATTGACGCTGTAAGCTACCCTGGATGCCCCAATAACCCGCGGGGAAGTAGGAGTAAATTTAATAGTCTCAACCGGGAGCTACACTGGGCCGGGAGAAGCCACCGGAATCCGCGGTCTGAAAGACATAAAGGGAACAAAAATGTCAGAGCCATAAAAAGTAAAATAAGGTCGCCCGCGAGGGCACTTACAGACAGAGGGGGGAGGATGGTCTTCACCACGCACGCGTGAGTAAAAATGGCACCTAGCGAACCTCGAAGGGCGGGCCAGGGCTGACCGTGACGCGGAGCACGCGAAGCTCCAAAAACGCGTAGCCTATAGACAGCAGGGCAGACAATGCCTGAAGTGGAATTGACCGAGTGGATTGCCTCAGAAGAGCCACTACAAGCTAAAAAATAGACGCCACAGCGTCTGCAAAGCCGCCGCCATGCAGTACAACCATATATGAAAGACGCCGCGGCGACCAATACAAGATAAAAGTAAACAGCGTGGCTCTGACACCTATTCCCAGTCAAACGCGATACAAAGGCCATAAGCGTGTAATCGGGTACACTGAGGCCGCCATACTCACAAACCCCTCCCCCCCCTTTCTTTCTCCCCCCGGGCTAAGGGGGGAACGAGGAAGGATGGCGACCCTTTACACAGGGTCCACCGCTACATGGGGCGTGGGGCAAAGATGCGGGAGGGGCATCCCCTAAAGGCTCACCATCAGCCTAAACCGCCTACCCTTTGGTGGGGGACTGCGGTGGAGCAAGGCTCCATAAGCACGCATGGTGCTGCCTACCTTCACCCGACCAGCGCAGCCCAGGCTGGGAGGCACATCACAAGTAGGACAGGTGGGAGTAGTCCAACAGGGCCACAGGCTGTAATAGCCCCGCTCACCTGCGAGAGAGTGACACATCATGTCTTCACAGTCAGCACTGCAGAGAAATCTGGGGATTTGTGGGAGGTCCCCAGGTATATGAAGGGCCGGGAGGAGCCTGTTTTTGCATGTCTGCAGTGCACAGCGCCATCTGGCGGAGGATTACCCAAGTGTAAGTATTATATCTGGAGCAGGACGTACTGTATACTCAGAATAAATGTGAGACAACAACCTGTCAGTGTCATCTGAGGACCATGGGTCTTCTCCAAAGGGAGACCCGGTACCACCATAAATCTTAGGCTGTTCCTCAGATGATTCTGAATCAGAGAATAATTCCCCCTCCTCAAGGGGACAATAACCAGAAATTCCTCAACAGGGAAGAGGGAAACAGTGGGGGATAAATGCCGCTACTTAACAGAAGCCTTACGCGGGGCTGACCCAGCAATATGTTGTTCAATGCTGGCCACCAGTGCAGCCAAATCAGATTGGGACTCCCCGCTAGTATGCCCCTCACTGGGGGTCAAATGTAAGCATGGGGGGGTAGGCGAAGCCAGAGGGGGCGCAGCCCCAGGGCCAGTAACAGACGACCCCGGCTGCAGCGCAATCGCCTGCTGTGCGCAGGGTACACACACCCTAACATCATCACTTATAGGGGATACCCCACACGCCACACATAGCCGGGCTTGTCCTGAGGGAACCCCAAGCACATTATCCCCAGAAGCCTCCATATGGTGATTTGAGTGGCACAACAGGCCAGTATAGGGTTAACGCTAATAATAGCTACCAGGGATGCCCCAAAAGCCTGCTAGGGAAGTGGGAGATTGCTAAGGGGAGAGGGCCGGGAGAACCACAGTCTGAAGTTCACCCCGCCTGAAAAACATAAGAGACAACCCCATAAGTACCGTATTTTTCGCCCTATAAGATGCACCTGCCCATAAGACGCACCTAGGATCTGGAGGAGAAAAATAAGAAAAAAAAATATTCTAAGCTAAATGTTGTGCTAAAACACAACAGGCAGTGTGGCATTCTCCCATCCCATTCCCCATGGGCAGTATGGCATCCCCCCATCCCATTCCTAATGGGCAGTGTGGCATTCTCCCCTCCCATAGGCAGTGTGGGATGCCTATAGGTAGTGTGGCATTCATCCCCCCTCCCCATCCCATATAGGTAGTGTGACATTCATCCCCCCATCCCATATAGGCAGTGCGGCATTCACCCCCCTCCCCATCCCATATAGGTAGTGTGGCTTTCATCCCCCCTCCCCATCCCATATAGGTAGTGTGGCATTCATCCCCCCCCTCCCCATCCCATATAGGTAGTGTGGCATTCATCCCCCCTCCCCATCCCATATAGGTAGTGTGGCATTCATCCCCCCCTCCCCATCCCATATAGGCAGTGTGGCATTCATCCCTCCCCATCCCATATAGGTAGTGTGACATTCATCCCCCCTCCCCATCCCATATAGGCAGTGTGGCATTCATCCCCCCCTCCCCATCCCATATAGGTAGTGTGGCGTTTCCATCCCCCCCTCCCCATCCCATATAGGTAGTGTGACATTCATCCCCCCTCCCCATCCCATATAGGCAGTGTGGCATTCATCCCCCCCTCCCCATCCCATATAGGTAGTGTGGCGTTTCCATCCCCCCCTCCCCATCCCATATAGGTAGTGTGGCGTTTCCATCCCCCTCCCCATCCCATATAGGTAGTGTGGCGTTTCCATCCCCCTCCCCATCCCATATAGGTAGTGTGGCATTTCCATCCCCGCTCCCATTCCCTACATAGGCAAAAGTAAAAAGAGAAAAAAAAAAAAAAAAGTAAACTCACCTTTCAATTCTCCCCGCTGTCCTCGCCGTCTTTACACAGACACACTGGCTTGGAATAGCGGTGGGCGTGGCCGACGCTCGAGGCAGCTGCTCTGCCGCTTGCACTGTCCCTGCCACCTCTCCACGGTAAGTCCAGAGACACCCGGACTTAAACAGCGGTGGGCGTGACCGACGCTCAAGCGTTGGCCACGCCCACCGCTATACCAAGCCGAGTGTTCACTCTATGCTGGCGCTGCAGAGAGGAAGCGATGGGGGCAGCTGTGTCTGCCACCTCCTCCGCAGCGCGAGAAGGCGGCAGACACAGCTGCCCCCATCGCCTCCTCTCTGCGGCGCCAGCATAGAGTAACACTCGGCTTGGTATAGTGGTGGGCGTGGCAGACGCTCGAGTGTCGGCCACGCCCACCACTGTAACAGGCTGGGTGTCTGGCTCTGCAGAGAAGGCTGCCTCCGCCGCTTCCGGGACAGCGCGAGCGATGGAAAGGTGAGTTAACTTTTTGCTTTTTATTTATTTTCTTGCCCACCTTCGCCCGATAAGACGCACAGATATTTTCCCCCAACTTTTTAGGAAAAAATACAATTCTGTGATTACTCACCTGTAGAATTGGTATTATGAGTATACAGTACGTCCTGCTCCAAATCTAATACTTACAGTTGGAATATACTCCGCCAGATGGCGCTGGACTGCAGAGACATAGAAAATAGGCTCCTCCCGGCCCCTCAAATACCCGGGGACCTCCCACAAATCCCCAGCATTGGAAAGCAGCTAGTGAGAAGCCGGGAGAATTTAAACAATCCAACCTATCAACTATAACAATGGTAACAATCACCATACAGGGGATCCAAGATAATGCAACCAAGGGTGGGTTGGAGCAGGACGTACTGTATACTCATAATACCAGTTCTACAGGTGAGTAATCACAGAATTGTATTATTCTTAGTATACAGTATGTCCTGCTCCAAATCTAATACTTACAGTTGGGACATCCAATAGCAGTGTCCATAAGTAGGGTGGGATCCCCAAGAAAAATCAGCATCAGACAGTTTAAACCACTGCCGCCTGCAGAACCCTTCGGCCAAAAACAGCGTCAGCTGAGGCCCTAACATCAACCTTGTAAAACTTTGAACAGGTATGAACAGAAGACCAAGTAGCAGCCTTGCAAACTTGTTCAAAAGAAGCTTAGTGGGGGGCGTGGCCTGGCGCGCTAATGGAGAGGCCGCACTAACCTGAGCTCCTGATCCTACCCGGGCTTTTTTCCATTATACGAGGCAATCGGATCACTGAAATATCCTGTGGCATGCCAGGCAGACGGGGCAAGAGAAGAGACAGAGGCAGAGGTGCAGCTCGAGCCGGCGTCGGGCGGGTGAGGGAACCGGCAACCTTACCTCTTCTCGGCGGCGGTGTGAGGAGCGAGCGGCTCACGCGGCCTGCGTTGACGGGGGCACCCTCAGCAGCGCATTCGCTGGAGCCTCCGGACGGGAGGGAGAGATCCGGGCGGGCGGAGGACCGCGGAGAAGCCCGAAGTGCGGTGCGGCGGGCGCCGGAGATTACACAGGCGGTCCCTGCAGTGCTCAGCATGGAGAAGACAGCATGCAAGATGGCGGCGACGAACGAGGTAGGGAGGTCGCCCCCCTCTCCACCCACTAGATCCCACACTCAGGCATCGGCGTCCGGAGACCCTGAGTGCACCGGTATAGCGGGCCCCCATTACCACACAGCAGAGGGCAGCCCCACTTGTTACAGTGAACCTGCGCCCCGCGATGACGGGGAGGCAGCCCAGCTCACACATGTCCAAGATGGCGGACGGGAAACAGGGGCAGCAGTTAGACGGCCACAGCCGAGACCTGAGGAGAGGGTCATTCTGCACAGTGGAGCAAAAGGAGGGGAAGATCAGCCACCCACTAACCCACAGGGGGAACGGGGACACAAAACCCCTACCACAAAGCCCCAGCAGCTTCATATGGCAGTGTGGAAAGAGACAGCCCTAAACAAGCTGGGAAAATATGCCTTTCTTCCAGAAGGGAAAGGCCCAGACAACCCGCCACCCGCCACTGCTACAAGCGGGGCACCATCTACATCCAAGTGCCACAGGGGAGAGTTCCCCTCCCACAGAGGGCCCCGAGATCCAGATCCAGAAGCAGATCTAACCCAGGGCACACCAGGAGCCCCAGCCAAGACCGCGACTGGGCTACCAATGGGACGAGAACGTCCAGCCCGCTGCCACCCAGCCCCCATCCTGATTCCTCTATATCATGGCCTTCCCAAGGAGACCCAGCCATCCCGAGCTCCCTGGTCTTGATATCATACTCCCATGAGGAACCTCTTCGCCCTATGGACATATTTTCCACCCCGGTGGAGGTAGCGCTCCCTTCTCCAGAGGCTTCAATTCTGCAATCCCCGCAACAAACCTCAAACGATATCGTGGACACCCCAGCTCACGCAGGCAATATACACAGAGAAACTCTCTCTTTCTTGAGGTCCATCCCCACCAGGGCGGACTTTGAGGCGCTCATTTCTAAGTATGAGATGGCATACAAAAAGGATATCGCGGAAGTAAAGGGCCACCTCCAGGCCCTCGACACCAGGGTGACATCCCAACAATCAGCTACTGAAGCCGCTATCGCAGATCTAGCTCAGCGAGTGGAGGCCCAAAATGCGCAGATTCTCCAGCTCCAGCTACAACATGATGACCTAGAGAATAGGCACAGGAGAAACAATCTGCGGCTCAGGGGTATTCCGGAAGCTTCGGCGGGTGAAGACGTGAAGCAGATCATCACCACTATCTTTAACAAATTATTAAACAGAGCCGCCGAGACCCCAATTGAGATCGACAGAGCGCATAGGGCTCTGGGCCCCCGCAATCCTGACCCGTCACGTCCACGAGATGTAGTATGCAGGGTCCACTTCTACAAAATTAAAGAGGAAATAGCACGCAGAGCCTGGCGACACGGACCGGTGGACTTTGATGGCGCTAACATACAAATTTTACCTGATCTATCCAGGCGCACCCTGCAAATGAGGAAGGTGATGCGACCGATACTAGAAGCTGTTAGAATTGCGGGAGCCTCATACCGTTGGGGCTTCCCCTTCCACCTGATTGTACACAGAAACCGTGAGACATTCCTTCTCAAAACTCACCGAGACCTGGAGGGACTTTTCTCATTCCTGGGCTGTGATCCGTTCCAAGCCCCAGACTGGCTTCTCCCCAATGCGGAACCAACCACACGGGTGACTCGTGTGGCGCCCCCCCGCAGATCGAGAATGTCCAGACCCCGAGCGGGATACGAAAGACGCGCTGGACCTATGGACAGTGAGCCATGACCTCTCTTGCCCTGGACTAGCAGGAAATGCGGTGATATTTTATTACGTTTTAGAGTTATAAGTTACTGATTTATTGCCCAGATCACTAGATCTGATTGCTCAGGTATAGCCTGTATACTCTGTTTACTGGCTATCTTCCTCTTTTGTTAACCGAAGCCCGGTGGATATGGTTGGCGGCTACCCCAGTCTCGTTGCTAGCTGCAAACCCCCACCTAGGTTGGCATCAGCCCCCCCCCGACAGGAGGAGCGCTGATCCCCCAGAGCAGTAGCTCTTTAGTGTTTCCCTCACGCCATACTTGGCCTTTGTATTGTTTGCACTGTTTTTTTTCTATTTTATTATCTTATTGCATTGTTCCTGCCTTCCCCCCACCCCAGTGTTCCCCCTCTCGCACCACAACCCCCCGCCACCAGGACCCCCCCACACCCAACCACAGCCCCCCCCCTTCCCCCCACCGGAACCTTCCGCCCCCCGACTTCCAGAGAAAACAGGGGGTGACCCCCGGATACTCAGAACCCTCCCGAGATGGGCGAGATAGTGATCAGCTCCTTTAATGTAAAGGGACTTAATATCCCCGAGAAACGGTCCAAGATTCTATACAACCTCCATAAGCAGAAAGTCAAAGTAATCCTCTTTCAAGAAACCCACTTTAAGACAGGTCACGTACCTGATATTCGGGATAGACACTATACAACCTGGCACCACGGCCCCAATCCGGAGGGGAAAACAAAGGGGGTATCAGTAGCCTTCCACAAATCACTTCCCCACGAGACCCTTGATGTTCGGGCCGACCCCCGGGGTAGATTTCTCTTCATTAAAGTCAGGATATTCCACAAAATATATACATTTGCAAGCCTATACGCTCCCAATACAGACCAGATCAGATTCTCCATCCAGACCCTCAGAATGCTGGAGGACTTTGCGGAGGGGGTGATCGTCATCGGAGGAGACCTGAACGTCCCCCTTAACCCCTCGATCGACTCCTCCTCCGGGAGGGCATCTGTGTCGTTGAGTAAAATAAATAGCTTGAAAAAAGCTCTAACAAAACTCCAGCTGGTTGACACCTGGAGGGTTCTCCACGGCCAGAAAAGAGATTACTCCTTTTTCTCCCACGCCGCAGGCTCATACAGCAGGATTGACTACTTGCTCACGAGCCACCATGCATTGGACTGGGACCCTAAGGCGTGGATAGGACCTATTTTATGGTCCGATCATGCCCCGATCTTTATCTCACTGGCCCTCCCAGGCCTCTCCCCTCTTTGCTGGTCGTGGAGACTCAACGATACTCTGCTTGACGACGCGGCGTGCTCCGCTGCGGTGGAACAGTCGATTCAGCACTTCCTGGACGATCATAGAGCCGATCCAACCCCCCTGCCCATTCAATGGGAGGCCCTGAAATGTGTTCTCAGGGGAGAGCTTATTAAACAAGGCTCTAGAATTAAACGGGATAAAGCAGACCAAATTAAAAGAGCGTTGAATGATATTACTACCCTAGAAACTACACATAAAGCCAACCCAACTAACCTTGGGCTTTTGAAACTTCAGGAGGCCAGGGAGAAACTTCAGACCCTATACAATCGATCTTATCTGAGTTACAGAGATAGGGGCAGAGCACAGCTATATAGGCTAGCGAATAAATGCGGTCGCACACTGGCCAGAACCCTCCATCCACGACCAACAGCCTCATATATTCCTGCACTCCGGAAACCTGACGGGTCATTGGCACAATCCCCCTCAGACATAGCAGCCACCTTCAGAGAATATTACAATTCCCTTTATAACATCCAAAACCCTCCTGGCTTGCCCCCGGGACGAGGAGCCTCCTCGACAGCGATAGAAGATTATATCTCTAGCACCCTTTTACCCACGATCTCCTCAGAGGAGGCGGAGGCCTTAGAGCTGCCCTTTTCTGAACAGGAGGTTACCCAAGCAATCAAGGACTCGCCAGTTGGCAAGTGCCCGGGTCCGGATGGATATACCCCTAAATTTTTCAAACGATTTGGATCTCAACTGACCCCCTTCCTGACAAGAGTCTTTAATTCCATAGGGGGGGACTGCCCCTTCCCTGGGCAGGCCTTGGAGGCCACAATCTCGGTTATCCCAAAACCGGGAAAGGACACCGCGATTTGTGGGAACTACAGACCGATCTCACTCATCAACATCGATCTTAAACTTTTTGCAAAGATCATAGCTCTGAGGCTTCAGGGATTACTCCCGGGTAGGATTCATCTGGACCAGGTGGGGTTTGTTCCGGGGAGGGAGGCCAGGGACAACACTAACAAGCTGTTCACCCTGATCTCACACATAACTTCTTCCAACACCCAGGCCTGTCTCCTCGCCTGTGATGCCGAGAAGGCGTTTGACAGGGTGAACTGGACATTCATGTCAGCCACACTGAAGCAGATTGGCCTTGGCCCTGGCCTCCTCTCCAAGATTTTGGCTCTGTATACTAGTCCGACCGCCAGAGTTAGAGTTAACGGCCTGCAATCCGCCCCATTCACTATAGGCAATGGCACAAGACAGGGCTGCCCCCTCTCCCCCCTTCTCTATGTTCTAACAATGGAACACTTAGCTACGGCCATACGCAATAACCCGGACATCAAGGGAATTCAAGTTGCAGACCGCCACTATAAAGCTTCCCTATTTGCGGATGACTTGATGCTGCACATCACGTCTCCACATATATCATTCCCGGCTCTCCTAAAAGAATTTGAGCGATTTGGTGCGGTAAGCAATTTCAAAATTAACCTCTCCAAAACCGAGGCGCTCAACCTCTCCCTCCCCAGTCAGGAGGTACGCCTCCTGGAATCAAACTTTCCATTTAAATGGAAACGGCAATCCATCAAGTATTTAGGAATACAGATACCGGCGGACCTCTCCAAAATATATGAGCTAAATTACTCCCCCCTACTAACTAAAATTGGACAAGATTTAGAGGCCTACGTGAGGAGACCGATCTCATGGTTTGGAAGGGTCAATAGCCTAAAGATGGACGTACTCCCGAAACTTCTATATGTCTTCCAGGCGGCCCCGATTGGACTTCCCGGCAGCTTCTTTAGAAGATTGAGATCAATATTCTCAAAATTTGTGTGGGGGACTTCCAAACCGAGGATCAGCCTCTCTACTCTCTCCAGGGGCAAAAGAGATGGGGGCATAGGTCTCCCTGATCTGAAATCCTATCACGCATCGGCGGTCCTGCAGAGGCTAGTAGACTGGACCCGCAGAGGGGAGGAAAAACTCTGGGTGCATTTAGAAAGGTCGCTCTCTCGATTCAACCCCGCCACTATAGCGTGGGCTGCCCCACTAACGAAAACTCAAAAAGGAGCCCTACCCTTCCTCATGAAACATTTTCTAGACATATGGGACCCCCTGCAACACAAACACAACCTAGTCCGCAGACCTGGCCCACTCACACCCATCTTTGACAACCCAGCATTTGAACCGGGCCTTCTATCACGAAGCTTCCTTCTTTGGGAGGCATCAGAGGGAACTACGGTGGGCCAGGTGATGCGAAACGGGGCCATCCCCTCTTTGGACAGCTCCATAACTTCCTATCCTCCAACAATATGATCGAAAAAAGTCGGACCCCCCCCACGAAACTAGAACTACTTATACTACAGGAAGCCCCCCCAACCCACACGATTTCTAAGCTCCACAGCATCCTCACCAAGGCCATACACTCGGGGACCCCCAGATACATTGAGAAGTGGGAAAAAGAACTAGGTCTCAAGTTCTCTGAAAACGAGGTGACAAAAATATATACCTGCACCCTCAGCTCATTTATAGCCACATCCATTAACGAGCGCAATTTTAAGATCCTTGCCCGCTGGTACAGGTGCCCAGCCGATATTCATAGATTCGATAAAACAACCCCTATCACATGCTGGAGATGTCAAAAAGAGGAAGGAAATATGACCCATATTTGGTGGAGCTGCCCAAGTATCAAAAGCTTATGGGACGAAATTATCAATATATATGGGCAGGTTTCAGGCAGGGCCATTATGAACACGCCCCGGTTGGCACTCCTGTCGTTGCTTCCTGATTCCTTAGCCAGCGCGAAGAAAGATGTACTCCGGTTCTTCCTAGCGGCCATGAGAGCAATCATTCCTAGACACTGGAAAACATCAGACTCTCCGACATTGGCTGAATGGGTGGTGGAACTGGAGGCTATCCGCTACATGGAGAGCTTGTCCTCCGTGGACGCGGAGACTAACGACAGATATGTGTCGACTTGGGCGAGTTGGTTGGAGTACCGGGACACCCACTTACCAGTGAGGTTACGGGCGGCTGAGTGAACACAGGCTGCAGGAGCCAGGTAACATCTACAGGGATTCCCTGGACCATGCGTCCTCCCCGCACTGATATTACAGTCCGGACTAACAAATCAAAGGATACTTGATACACCCTTTACCCAATAGCTAACACTGGAGCCACGTACTAGTGGCATACTACCCCACATCCACTAGAGCCCTTCCCCCCCCTCCACCCTCCCCCGGAAGGGCCCCCGCAGCTTTATAAATTACAGAGATTTGATCAAGGATGTTCTCCTAATCTTAATATATTATGTATTGTCTCGTTGTCAAATGGAAATTGAACGATGTTTATCCTAATTACCGATTGTATAAGCTTTACTTATGTTGCCCCTCACAAGCCCCCCAATTCCCGAACCCTTGCCTTCTGTTCCCCTCTCCCTCCCCCCCCTCCCTTTTTTCCTCATTTCGCCTGTTTTTGTTCTTCATTTATGTCAAACCTATCTGCTGTTTGAAAACCAATAAAAATTGATTATACTAAAAGAAGCTTAGTGCTGAAAAGCCCAAGAGGCACCAATAGCACGAGTGGAATGAGCCGTAAGGCGGAAGGGAGGATTCTTCCCCTTAGCAGAGTAGGCCTGGATCACAGCCTGACGAATCCACTTGCTTATAGTAGACTTGGCAGGAGCCAAACCCTTCCTAGGACCAGAAGGAACCACAAAAAGAGCATCAGTTTTCCTGAAAGGTGTAGTAGCCACCAGATAGTACTTCAGACACCTAACCACATCCAAAGAGTGCAAAACCCTCTCCTTAGCATTGCTAGGATTATGGCACAAAGAAGGAAGAACAATATCCTGATTCAAATGAAAGGCAGACACTACCTTAGGCAGAAAATCAGGTTTGAAATGAAACACCACATAGTCCTGGTTCCTCTCATAGTAGGGGGGCTGAATGGACAGCACCGCCAACTCAGACACACGCCTGACTGAAGTGATAGCCACCAGAAACACAACCTTGAGCGTAAGAATGTCCAAGGCAGCAATCTGCACAGGTTCAAAAGGAGCACCCTGCAAGGCTGACAGAACCAAGTTCAAATCCCAAACAGGCACCATAGGTTTACGTGGGGGATGCACATGAGTGACCCCCTGGAAAAAAGTCCTGATCAAAGGGTGCTGAGCAAAGGACTTCTGGAAAAAAATAGCCAGGGCAGAAACCTGACCCAGAGTACTGAGTTGGAGCCCCATCTCCAACCCATGCTGCAGGAACTCCAGAATCCTGCGAATAGAGAACACACGATAGGGAAGAGACTTAGACTCACACCAGTCAATGTAGGCAGCCCAGCAGGGGGATTGGAGGGAAGACATACAGGAACCGAAAGTCCTGCCATGACATTGCTAGCGCATACGAGGTCAAGGCCAGAGGATCCTGGGACAGAGAGACAAAAGCTGGGAGCTTGTGATTGTGGTGGGACGCAAACAGATCCACATCTGGTTGGCCCCAACGGTGACACAGAGATTGAAACACCCTACTGCATAGGGACCATTCTCCCTGACGAGAGGTCCCCCTGCTCAGAGAGTCCGCCAGGCGATTTTCCACCCCTGGGATGTACACAGCTGATATGCAGGGGACATTGGCCTCCGCTCAAGTCAGGATCAGAGACACTTCCTGGAGGGTCCACTTGCACCGGATCCCTCCCTGATGATTGATGAAGGCAACTGCCGTCTGGTTGTCCGAGCGCACCTGAACAGGCAGGCCCCGAAAGTGAGTAGTCAGTGAGCCAGAACTAGCCTGATCGCCCACAGTTCCAAGACATTAATAGGTGCGTGGGCCAGGTTTCTTGAGTCCATCCACCACGAGAGGGATCTCCTGACCGGGGGGGGGGGGGGGGGGAGCACACAGACCCTGTCCAGGGTAGCTGGGTCCTTGTCCCATACTGACAATAGGTGAAGTTGCAGGGGCCTCAAGTGGAACTGAGCATAAGGGACCGCTTTGAAGCATGCCACCATCAGGCCCACCAGCTGCATCCCCTGCCTGATGGAGGGATGGGGACAAGCTAGGAGGGACTGAGTCAGTGCAATCATACTGTCCACCTTCTGTTGGGGAAGGAAGATCCTTGCCTGAACTGAATCCAGTATCATTCCTAGAAATGGAGTTACCAAGGAGGGGGACAGTGAGGACTTGGGGTGATTGATCACCCATCCAAAAGACTCCAGAGTGGACACCCCCAGCTGAGTATCCAACTCTGCCTGATGTAGAGACTGGGAAGTGATGAGAATGTCATCGAGATAGGGAAGCACGCGGACGCCCTGACATCTGAGCAGAGACATCACGCCAGCCAGCACCTTGGTGAACACCCTGGGAGCTGAAGTGAGGCCGAAGGGCAAGGCCACAAACTGGTAGTGTTGATCCATCAGAGCGAACCTGAGGAACCTTTGATGACCTGGGAACACAGGAATATGAAGATAAGCATCTTTGATGTCCACAGAAGTCATGATATCCCCTTGGCACAGGGAACTGATGGCAGAGCGCAGAGTTTCAATGCGAAAGCGCCTGCCCCTGACAAACTTGTTGAGGATCTTCAAGTCCAGGATGGCCCTGACTGAACCATCTTTTTTGGGTACTGTGAATAGGTTGGAATCCCTTGCCTTTTTCTCTTAAGGGGACCTGGTAGATGACCCCCAGCTCCAGGAGGCCTTGCACTGCTTGCTCTAGCTCCTGAGCTGACACAGGGTCCTGAGGAATCCGGGATCTGATGAATCTTGGAGGGGGATCGGCGGCAAATTCCAACTTGTAACCGGAGGACACTACCTCCTGAATCCACCGGTCTGAGACATGAAGCCTCCAGATGTGAGCGAAGTGGTGCAGCCGTCCTCCCACCCGGATGGGTGAGGGCGCCTGATCACGCCTGAGTGGGCTTGGGAGAGGATTTTGCTTTGGGACCCCAGGAGGAACCCTGACCCTGAAAGGGCCGAGATTGCCGCCTGCGCTGGGGTAACCTGCCTCCCTTAGCAAAAGGGTCCAGGCGATACCCAAACAGGCGTAGTCCTTTAAAGGGAAACCCAGTGAGGGCCTTCTTGGCGTTGTCAGCAGCCCACTGGCGCAGCCAAACCGAGCGGCGTATAGCCACCACAAGGGCAGAAGTTCTGGCACACATTGATGGTGTCATCCAATGCTGAGAGGACAAATTTACAAAAACATCACAACTGGAGAGTGCATTGAACACCTCACCAAGGCAAATCATCAGGGGCACTATCAAGCATATTTCTGATAAGGGTTCTAGTGGCCACAGCAGTAATGGCAGAGGCACAGACCGGGCGCAGCGCCGTCCCCGCAATGCAAGGGCGTGGGATGCCAGCTGATCAATACGCCGGTCTTCGGCATCCCGCAGGGTAGTAGAATCAGGGGAATGCATGACAGAGGTGTTAGATAGCCCTAGGATCAGGGCATCCACCTCGGGGGGGGGGGGATGACCGACATTTAACCACCTCAGCAGGAAAGGGATACTTCCTATCCCAACTCTTTGGAACCCCGGGAAGTTTACTGGGGCGCTCCCATTCCTTGAGCACAAGGTTATGGAAATGTGCCTGCTCGGAAAATTCCAAACGTGATCTTGTTGTATGGAAAAAGCTCCCCTCTTTGCCTGGGAGCCTCAACAGGGAGAGAGATAGAACCTCAAAAATCTGGGTCAATAATCTGTCATCCGGGGCCCAGGGGTCAGAGCTAGAATCGTCATGACCCCTTGGTTTCTCATCAGATGAGCCTGAATCAGAAAAGAGCTCCCCTTCATCAGACGGGGTATAGCCACACAATTCCAAAACTCCTCAGTTCCCATAGGGAAAACAGTAACATTAGGCGTCAAGTGCCGCTTCTTAGCAGGGGCCTTAAGCGCTAAAGACTTTGCAATAATCTGTTCAACAGTAGCCAGTCTAGAAGACACATCAGGCTGAGAATCCCCACTAGTATGCAACTCAGCAGGAGTGAGATTTAAGCTTGGGGAAGTAGATGAAGTGAAACGAGGTGCAGCCACTGTCAGGCCAGATTGCAATGCAAGCACCTGCTCGGCACAGGGTACACAGACCCGCGCATGGTCAGCATGAGGCTGCCCACACGCTACACACAGCCGGTCTTGTCCCGAAGAGACCCCGGTAACATTATCCTGGGATGCCTCCATATGGTGATTATAGCGGCGCTATACGCTGATAGGGAATAACGCTATATAGCAACCCTGGATGCCCCAATAACCCGCTAGGAATGTGGGAGTATAATTTTTACAAGGCCTACAAGTAATATACTAAAACAGGGCCGGGAGAAGCCAAGAAGGGTTCGTTCTGCCTGAAAGACATAAGCAGACAAGACCTTAAGTACATCGTAACAAAAGTGAAGCAGATAAAGCCGCCCGCGAGGGCACTTACGGACCGCGATAGGTAGGAGTCCGTCGCGCATAGGCCAACCAAGTCAGAAAAGATGGCGTCGGAATACCTCGAGGGGCGGGCCAGTAATAGCGATGACGCAGAACACGCCAAAGACGGGCCACGCCCCCCCAAAAAGCGCGAAGCCAGAAAGGCCAACCGCCAATGATGGCGCACCAGCGCCTGAGGTAATGCCGCCGCCAAGCGCGGAACCAAGTCAGCGTGCGGCGGCAGTAAATTTAAAGGCAATAAAGACAAGTCAGCGCGGCGGCTGACACAAGAATTAAGACATGTGAAAATTGAAAGCACAGACTGCATAACATACATATCTATACACATACACATACACACCCCTCCATATTTTCCCCCGAAGACTACAAGGAGGATGAGGGAGGACGGCAGCCACTTAAATAGGGCCCACCGATTGGCAGGGGCCAGGGACAATAGTGCGGGAGGGGCATCCCATAGAGGCTCACCATAAGCCTGAACCGCCTACCCTTTGGTGGGGGATTGCGGTGGAGCAGCGCTCCTAAGCACCAACGGCGGTGCTGCCTACCTTCACCCGACCAGCGCAGCCAAGGCAGGGAGGCATATTACTAGTGGAACGGGTGGGAATAATCCTACAGGGCTGCAGGTTAATAACCCCGCTCACCTGCGAGTAGAGAGCCAATTTCTCGTCCTTCACAGCCAGACTGCAGAGAAATTCTGGGGATTTGTGGGAGGTCCCGGGTATTTGAGGGGCCTGGAGGAGCCTATTTTCACTCACGGACCGCACAGGGAGCCAGCAGCACCAGAGAGGGGAAAATGGCGCCCGCATAGACCTCGAGGGGCGGGCCGTGGAGATATGATGCAAAAGGCGTCATCCACAGAGCCCCCCCCCAAGAGCGCGAATCGCGCCCCACGTGATCCGGCCAGCAAATCACGGCACCGCAGCATCTGAGGAAATGTCGACGCCGTCCGCGGCGCACAAGTAAAACACACATAATTAATGTTATCACCGCCGGGGGAGAGCGAGGCAAGGGAGAGCAGCAGCGGCCCAAGTAAAATACCATTTTGTGAGTACTCACCTGAAAAATGGATATTGTCAGTGTGCCACACACCCCGTTTCCCCTTTAATTCTTACGATCGGGTTACTCCACCAGCAGGTGGCGACGTGCAGGGAGAAGTCTTGAAAACGAGCCCCTTCCGGCCTACATATACCTGGGACCTCCCACTCAATCACCAGTTATTTAAAAAGCAGAAAGACAAGGTACCAGGAAATCCAACGGTAACCTCAAAATAAAGAAAAGCTTCACCATATAAAGGATCCAGGATACCAAAAAGGGCGGGTGAAGCGGGGTGTGTGACACAATATCCATTTTTCAGGTGAGTACTCACAAAATGGTATTATTCTCAGTGTGCCACACACCCCGCTTCCCCTTTAATTCTTACGATCGGGACATCCAAAAGCAGTGTCCACAAGGGATGGGTATCCAAAGGCAAGGTGAAGCATAACTCAAATGACTGCAGTCTGCAGAACTTTGCGGCCAAACACAGCATCCGCTGAGGCCCGCACATCAACCTTGTAAAACTTAGAAAAAGTATGAACAGAAGACCAAGTAGCGGCCTTACAAACTTGTTCAACAGAAGCTTGGTGCTGAAAAGCCCAAGACGCTCCAACGGCGCGAGCAGAATGAGCAGTGATACGAAAAGGGGGAACCTTCCCCTTAGCAGAATAGGCCGCAATAATGGCCTGACGTATCCATTTGCTAATGGAAGATTTGGCCGGAGCCAAACCCTTCTTAGGCCCACAGGGCACAACAAAAAAGGCATCCATTTTACGAAAAGGAGACGTAATAATCAAATAGTACTTAACACAGCGTACTACATCCAAACAATGCAAAACCCTCTCTTTGTCATTCTTAGGATTAGGACACAAGGAGGGAAGAACAATATCCTGATTCAAATGAAAAGCAGAAACAACCTTAGGAAGAAAGTCTGGTTTGAACCGAAAGACCACTTTATCCTGATGCCTCTCAAAGTAAGGCGCCTGGATAGACAAGGCCGCCAACTCCGAGACACGCCGGACCGAAGTGATAGCTACCAAGAAGACAATCTTCTGAGTCAGGGTAGACAAAGCAATATCTTGCAAAGGCTCAAAAGGAGGAGCCTGAAGAGCAGAAAGAACCAAATTCAAATCCCAAACAGGGAGTAATGGTTTCCTGGGAGGCCGCACATGCGTAACCCCCTGGAAAAAAGTTTTAACTAAAGGAAGAAGCGCAAAACGCTTCTGAAAAAAGATAGATAAGGCAGAAACCTGCCCTTTCAAAGTACTCAGCTGAAGACCAGAGTCCAGCCCAGATTGTAAAAACTCCAGAATCCTGGAGACCGAAAAGACCCTACAAGGAAAAGATCTAACCTCACACCAAGCGATATAGGCTTTCCAAGTCCTATAGTAGGTGATAGAAGAAGACCTCTTTCGGGCACCAATCAGAGTCTTAATAACCGAGTCAGAAAGACCCTCCTCCTTCAAGATGGAGGTCTCAGCGGCCAAGCCATCAAAACCAGCGTTGGTAAACTGGGGTAAGACAGCCGACCCTGAGTGAGCAGATCGGACCGAAGAGGCAGAATGAGCTGATTCACTGCCGGCCAAACGATGTCTGCGCACCATACTCGTCCTGGCCATCTTGGGGCCACGAGAATGGCGGACACCCTTTCCAGAACCAGCTTCCGTACCACCCAGCCTAGCATGGGTATCGGAGGAAACAGGTACAGAAACCCCGGGTCCCCCCAGCTCAGGGATATGGCTTCTGCCGCCCGAGCCAGAGGATCCTGGGAGAGCGACACAAAGATCGGGAGCCTGCAATTGTGACAAAAGGGAAACAGGACCTCCTCCGGTGTCCCCCACCGGAGCGGACTGCAGACTGCTGAGAGACAAGGAACATGTGCCTTCGCCCAGGTCAGGATCAGGGACCCCACTCTGAGGGCACCCAGACTGGAAGTTCCTCCCTGATGATTGAAGTAAGCAACCGCTGTTTGATTGTCCGAGCGTAGCTGAGGCCCAGACCATGATGGGAGCAAGAACCAGACGGAAGGCTCTCAGCTCCAGAACAGACGGCCGAGGATTGGAAAGAAGGACCCAAGCCAACTCCTGAATCAGACAAATTTTGGACTGAGTGAGCAACACCCTGTGTCGCCCGGAATCCGACCGCATTCCCAGAAAGGACACCACCCTGGCCGGAGCAAGGGGGGACTTGGGAAGTCAGAAAAACTTCAGATGCAGGACAGGGCAAGCCGACCCCTCCTTCTTGGGGACTGCGAAGAGAATGGAGTAAAAACCGAGGCCCACCTCTAAGCGCGGCACCAGCTGGATGACCGCCATTTCCAGGAAAAACCGTGAAGGAGGGCGAGACTCGAACTCCGGTTTGCACCCGGGCGACACCACCTCCCAGATCTATGTGTCCGGAAACTCCCGGCCTTAAACCAGGGAGAAGTGTCACAATCGTCCCCCCACCCACACGGGTGAGGGCAGCCCCTCATTGCTGAGAGGGCTTAGCAGTAGGTTTGGGCTTGGCGCCCCAGGACTGACCGGGACGGCCACGACCTCTTCCCCGGGACCAACCTACAGCCCCGGTAACGGGAAGGGAAGCCCCTCTGCCCGCTCTGGCTCCTCGAAAGGAGGGACCAAAGGAACTCGCACCCCTAAAGGAGCGACAAGGCTTCTTGAATTGAGGCAACTTACCATCCTTGGTAACAGCATCCAATTTCTCGCCAAAAAGGCGTAAACCTACGAAGGGTAGCGATGTAAGCGCCCTTTTAGAATTAAGGTCCGCCGTCCACTGGTGCAGCCATTTAGACCGACGAATAGCCACCAGCAATGCCGCTGTCCTGCTACTCGTCGCAAGAGCATCGTCCTGAGCAGTCAGGACAAAAGAAACAAAGACTCACACTGCTTGAGAGAACTAAACATATCACAAGCGGGATCAAGATCTGCGAGCAGATCCCTAATAATGGATCTAACAGCCAGCAGAAGAAGCGCCGAAGCACAAATTGGCCGTAGTGTCGACCCGGCACTGATAAAACCATGGCGAGCCAATAGATCAACCCGACGATCCTCGCCTTCCTTAATGGTAGTGGTGCCAGAAAGGTGCAACGAAGCCGAGCCAGTCAACCCTAACACCGTGGTATCGACGTCGGGGGGCACTGACCAAAGCTTCACCAAATCCTCCGGAAGGGGATAACGCTTATCCCAATTAGGAGGAGTTCCAGCCAGGCGCGTGGGTTGTTCCCATTCCTTAAGGACAACCCTCTCAAAGTGCTGTTGCCTGGGAAACACCAAACACGGCTGGGGTACGTCAAACAACTCACCCTTTGGCGGAGGAACCACCGCAGGCGGATCCAAGGACAAAACTTTAAACATTTGAGCCAAAATGGAAGGAGTGTCAAGGGACACCCCCACAGCCTGATCACCAGCAGTGTCAAACAATAGCTGGTCTGGAGGCTCGTCCGACTCCTCAAGGAATTCCCCCTCCTCACCAGGGGGACAGTCGGAATAATCCAAAAACTCAGGTACCTCACCCTCCAAAGCAGGCACTGCCGGAGCAAGGTGCTTCCGCTTTGCCGTAGCCTTCTAAGCCACTGAAGCGGAGATAATTTTCTCGAGGTTGGCCAACCGCGCATGCACCTCTGAATGCGAATCCCCATTTTTGACAATGTCACACGGGGTCTGGACTAGGTTGGGGGGGATAGGAGATGACGGAAGTTGCGAGGAGCCAGAAGCCGGAGCAACGGACTGGCGCGCAATGTTCTGCTTTGCACATGGAACGCATAAAATGACATCATCGCCTGGGAGCGGAACCCCACAACCCCCACACAAGCTAGATAGCCCAGAGGAGCCATTTCCGGTAACGTTGGAAACCTCCATATGGTGAATTTGTGGTATTCGCAACAACCCAGGGTTTTACGCATTAAGCAACCCGGGATGCCCCTTTGTAATTAAAGTCCCAGAAGTGGGAGGATTTTTTTTTTTAAGCCTAGGGAAATCACAATTTAGAGACTAAGACTAGCCAGGTATAACAGACCGGGAGAGCCACTGCAGTGAGGGGATCCCAGAATCTGTGGGGGAAAAGAGACTACAGTCAGTCCCCCAGCCAGAATGCCCCGCAATCATACATAACCAACAAGGCAAACATATATGGCTAGCTTAAACATCTTGAATAAATATACATGACACATGCAATTTCAAGGCAAAGCCAAAGAGTGCATCAAATAAAAATCAGAGTATATACCAGTATGATGAATACATGCCCACATATATACATACATACACATATATATATATATATATATATATATATATATATATATATATATGTATATACACATATATACACATACATACATATATACCCATACCTATGCACATAAACACACATATACATACTATCAGAATGGTAATGTGCATTGTCGCAACAAACTGGAGCACATATCACATAGCTATGTGATTATTAAGTCATCATACCCTAGAACCAGAAGGATGACCTAAAAACATCCCAATAAGTAGAAATGCCCGAGGAGAGAAAACGCTATACATGGCAGACACACAGCACAAGGACGGCCCCACGTGCGCAATGGTGGGGCCGTTTACCTCTAAAGCTTCAGCCGCACAGGAGACGTCCTCTTCCCCCACCGGCTGCAGCACACAAGTCTCTAATGAGACCAGGGAAGTGAAGGGCGGGCCCGGACACAGCGCACCCCGGCCACGCCCCCTTAAACACCGAGCGAGGCCGCAGAGAGCGCGGCCCCGCCCCCGTCCCCTAGTGACGCGGCTCGTCCAATGGCGAGACTGCATCAGAAAAAAGAGGGAAATTCAAAAGTGCAACAGATAAACAGGCCCCAGCCACGCGCTGCCGCCGCAGCCCTGAAGCCTGCCAAGGCATTTCCACAGAACATAAGTAAATCACCTCATGCAACACACACCCCCCCCCCCCCCCCCCTTAGCGAAGGGAGAAGGGCCGAGCGGGAGAAGGTTACCTAAAGGGAACATCGGGACAGGGGCATCCCAAATCCGGATCACCATGCCGCATAGCCGCATTGCCCCACAAGTGGGGTCGAGCGGAGGAGATAAGCTCCTAGGCACCTAGCATGCCATCTACCTTTGCCCAGCCAGCAGCCTAGGCTGGGAGGCTTCCATATAACTAGGCATAAACAACACAATAGAACTGGGCAGAAATAGACCAAAAGGGGATGCCGGGTTTGACCCCGGCTACCTGCAAGCAGGAGACTTCTTTCTTCTGTCTTGTCGCTTCATTCAGAGAGAAACAAACTGTTGATTGAGTGGGAGGTCCCAGGTATATATAGGCCGGAAGGGGCTCGTTTTCATGACTTCTCCCTGAACGTCGCCACCTGCTGGTGGAGTAACCCGATCGTAAGAATTAAAGGGGAAGCGGAGTGTGTGGCACACTGAGAATAAATAGGAGAGGGGGATGGGGGGAACCTAGAGGGATATGGGTTAAAGCAAAACCCAGAGTGCAGGGGGGGGCATCCCACAAGGCTCACCATAAGCCTAACCGCCTACCCTGTCCGAGCAGGGACTGCGGTAGGAGCAGCGCTCCTCAGCACCTGACCCTGGTGCTAAACCTACCTTCACCCGAACCGGTCAGCCGAGGCTGGGAGGCAGTGGGTTCGGAACGGGTGGGAATAGTCCTGCAGGGCCGCAGGCTAATAAGCCCCGCTCACCTGCGCAGAGTAGAGAGCCAACTTCTATCTTCGCAGTCCAGACTGCAGATAAGAACTGGGGAATTAGTGGGAGGTTCCTGGCTATTTAAGGGGCCAGAAATGGCCACAAGTCTTTTTCTGCAGTCCAGCGCCATCTTGTGGATGTATAACCCATGTGTAAGGAATATTCTAGAATAGGACGTGCTGTATACTTAAATACGGAATAAAGGTTGTCCTTTTGGGGCAATGCTGATACCCTGACAGCAGAGAGTCGCCATGACAGCCACCATTACCGTGTTAAAGAACCTGGGTGCTGTGGCGATTCCAAATGGGAGTGTCAACAATTGGGAGGGATGTTGGCCCAGGACAAATAGTAAGAACTGGTGACCCTAGAAGACCGGGATACGTAGGTATACGTCCCTTTATGACTGAGACTAGACTAGACTCAGGCTTCTGCTTAGGACACAAAGGAGACGAAAGGAAGGGCCCTGACAGGTCTTGTTGCAATCTAGTACTCTTGCCACCTGTGGCAAGCTTGACCAAATCATCCAGTCTTTCGTCCACCAACAAAAAGAAATGCGTCCAGTGTCTTCTTGGAAGTAACCATTGCTTCAGCCACATGACACAGTGCATGGCTACTGACATTGTGAGGTTTCTTCTAAGTAGTTTAGCCATGTCATCCATAGCCACCTTTACAAAATTTGACCAATGCCACTTGATTGTACAGGAGTTCCTTTTCCTCTGCATCAGCCCCACAGGCCTTCTGGAGGTCCTGGGCCCTGATACCCCAGACCTTACCCGACAAACAGTGATGAGGCAAATACCGGACACAGGGTCATCCTGTTAATGGAAACCATATACTTGGTGCTATCAGAGGTTGGAAGTAGCGTATGTTTGTTCATGCAGACAATGGGGTTGTCCAACGTGAATGAACTCATTTTTGGAGTGCCTTTTCTGGGAAAGGGTAGCAGACATCTAGCACTTCCAGGAGGGAGGAAAACTTATCTGGCTTCTCCCATTCCTAGTCAAAGAATTTATTGATGTGCCATGGATCCAGAAAAACTTCATGAACCTTCTCGTCCTGCTAGGCTCCTTGTCTGTCGCACCAGCTATGGTCAACTCCTTTAGGCTCACTGTCCTCTGACTTGGATTAGATTGTTCATGGCTTCCCGCTGCCAATCCAGCGAAGCACCCTCCTGAGTGTTAGAGACTGGATAATTCTGCTACACCATTGGCACCTTCTTATTTTAAAATGGTGCAGTCCTAAGTTTCCTGAAAACTAGAAAAAGAAAGAAAAGAGATCTACCTCCGACTCAGCCGAGGAGACCTGTGGAGGTGTCGTGCACCCTACCCCTGCAGGTTTCAGGCGCAAGGTGGTCTAACCCGGTCATCTCAGCTTGGGTGTAGTCTCAGACCTCTTGGAGCAAGTCCTGTACCCGAAAACCTCCAGGGGAGGAATCCAGTTGTGACAAGGAAGCCCTCATCCCAGAGGATACCAGTGAGAGCCCCGACTGGGGTAACCCACCATCCAGAGGTCCCCCTGAAAGCGTAACATGGTTATCGCTGTGCTGCTGGAGAGGATGTGAGTCATAACAGTGGAGCACGCACCACACATGAGGCCCTTTCCATTCACCAACTCAATCTGCCACATTGTGCAAGTTGCAATTCATACAAAATGTACCAAAATAAGTTATAAAAGGTGCCTCAGTGCATCTGGAACCTCCGCAACCCCCACACTCGAGGAAAAGGCTTCAGAATTGTGCCCCGTAGGGCAGTGGATGCAGGGGCCTGGGTGCCCGGAGTGACCGCTGCGTCTCTAACACACTGTGAAACACTTAAGCAAAACACAACAGCATACAACAAAAACACAATAGCCCAAGCTCCGCCAAAGATAACACTTAGTTTTGAGATGTCATCTCGTCGACTGGGTTCTTATCCTGACAAGGGAGGAGTTACAGCTTTTCAGGCACTTGGATACTACTTTAAACTACTGTATGAATACATAACCTTGCTTCTCGGTTTACTTGTTACCTTACCTCCAGCCTGTTATTGGTACAGCCTAAAAGGACCATGTTGGCTCTGTCTTTCTCACTTGAAATTGGAGTCCAAGGCCGAACATCATCTTCTTGCAATGGCCACCAACACACTGCTAGATCCTGTACACAATTCAGTGCCAGAAGTCGGTTTAGATGACGTCCCTTTGGTCCAGGTATGTCAGTATATGAGACCTGTTTAAATAAAACACAAAAAGTAATATAAAAATGTTTTCCATAGACCATGGATGGGCAAGGTCATGCTATTTTCTCTTACTCTTAACTCTAATGCTGACAAAACACATGTATATTAATTCTCAATTCTATCAGGATCTTGGTTTTCCGACTGAAAACAAGTAGAAGCAGCATAAAGCACAGGCCAAAACGTCTTCTAGTCAAATACTGAATCTGATATATATCCATTCCAGTAGAATTGTCATCCATTATATATTCCATATCCTTGAAATAATGGCTGGTTTCCTGTTGTTTGCAAAAACTTTCGAACCTGGGCTATTTTAATCGCACTGTCCTGAGCCTATCCATATTGCTGAAGATAAAGATGGAGGCAGATATTTACAGGCTATTGCAATCATAGTTCCCTTATCCTTTAAAAAGAAGTTGCACAAAATACCTCAGATAAGAATGTGGCAGAGGGCTTGAGACTCGCCTGCCCAAGTGACATTTTTTTAAGCCGCTTGTGTAAAATTCACACCGTAAAGAATGTGCCACCCAAAGTGGAAAGTGCCACTTTGACATGGGTTGTCATTGGCTTTGTACAGTGAAGATTCCTTTGTACACGTTATATGTCTCTTTTGTCAGACAATTTATACAGAATTTGCATGTACTTTGCGTGATATTTTGTATGAATCACATGCCTGTATTCTAATAGCCTTGTTCCAGGGCCCTTTTCTTTCTACGCTTATAAAAAAAAAAAAAAAGTTACTAAAAACAAAATGCAGGAAATTTAGAGCAGGGAATTTTGCTCAAAACAGATATTGGATTAGTGGTTTCATAACAATTTTAGGAAAATATTTAAGGAAACAAAATTCATGGCATATAACTTAGCAAAGTCATGTTCTGTAAATGGATACTAATTCTACCCTTAATCCAAAGAATTCTAGCCTGTGTTATGCTGTCTGCATGCTAGTCCCTCACCATATATTCCAGGCAAAGTATTCAATTTTTCCCACCCCCTCATTTGTCAAGGAAGTCAAAATGTTCTGATGCCAGCAGCCTCCCCTTGCTTAGGTTTCCAAAAACTCAACATTACAAAGGCGGCAAGGCATGCAAGAGCTTGTAATTCCGTGATACCTAGGAACAGTGATAGTAAGACTGACATGACCATAGACAATGAGAATTTGCATACAGTACAAATGTGGAAATGCTTACTGTTGTTGATGCATCAGAATACTACTGAAATAGTTTTATTGGGAATATAAAGCAAATTTTGCAATTTCATCAAAGTAAAAACAGCTGCAGTATAGTTCCTAATATTTCCATTTTGTCCCTGATTACCTCTGACTTTCTGATATGTGTCATGAATGACTTGCCTTCAGCCCGTGCCCGTGGTGTCCCTAGGCAACTGGCTGGGGATCCTCCTGCCCAGCAGCCGCTTCTGCCTCGGATGCCATCCCCAGCGGCGCATGTGTCTCCAAGAAAGCCCTCCTCCCTTGCCCACTGTCATTCAACTCGTGCTTGCACGCGTGTACAGTCAGCTCATGTCCTCCGGTGGTGCAATACACAGAATGGCCACTGGAGGCTGTTTAAAAGAGCGAAACCTAGGAGGTGCAGCTCTGAGCAGTATGCCTGTGGAGTTCAGCTGGGGCAATCAGCCCAGAGCTCTCTGAGTGCACCAATCAGACCACAGGGCCGAAATGCACAAATCAGCTCACAGATCCAAAGTGCACCAATCACAGCCACTACCTCCCTGTCCAATCCAGCTGGGTCTACCCCTATAAAGGGATTGCCACTGCAGTGTGTCAGTGCCTGTTATAGCGCCTAGTACCAAGCTTGTCTTGTGCATTGAAGCTCTATTGATTTCCAGTTGCCGACCACTGCCTGAACCAACTATTCTGATCTCCGTTGCCGACCTCTGCCTGAACCGACTACTCTGATCTCCGTTGCCGACCTCTGCCTGAACCGACCATTCTCGATCTGATCTCCGTTGCCGACCTCTGCCTTGTACCTTGACCCCGAGCTGTCTCTCTCCTCTGTACCGCTGCGAACTCTGACTTCCCCGTGTCAACCTCTGGCCTGTCTCTGGACTTCCGCTACACTCGCTCTTAGCCATTATAACAGGCCCAAAAAGATGGATGACCTGGTACAGCAGGTGCAAGCTATGGCCACAGCGATAAACCAACTCACTCAAAGAGTGGCCACTCAGGAACATTTTGATATGAAGGGACTTGTACAACAAGTGCATGGCATGGCTACCGCCATAAACCACCTGACCCAACGTGTGGCAAATCAAGAAAGTCGCCAGCTGGCTGCACCACCTTCATCCTCACCTCCTGTCGAGCCGAAGGTTCCCCTTCCTGAGAAATTTGATGGGGACCGTACAAGATTTTCCAACTTCAGGAACTCCTGTGAACTTTATTTCAGACTACGGCCCTACTCCTCAGGCACCGAATTGCAGAGGGTGGGCCTGGTTCTCTCTCTGCTCCAGGGTGATCCACAGTCCTGGGCGTTTGGCTTAGCGCCCACAGATGAGGCCTTGCAAACTGTCTCAGCCTTTTTCTCCACTATGGAGATCCTGTATTCGGACCCTGACAAGACCTCGACCACCGATGCCAGGCTTCGAAGCCTGAAACAGGGGAAGCGTTCAGCAGAGGAATATAGTGCCGAATTCCGCCGCTGGGCGATTGAATCCCATTGGAATGATCCTGCTCTCTGTAGTCAGTATAGAATTGGTCTTTCAGAGGGTGTTAAGGATGTTCTTACAAATTTTCCTTACCCCAGAAGTCTGGATGAACTCATGCCTATGGCCATTAAAATTGACAGACGGCTACGGGAGAGACATATAGAGAAGAATCACTTTCACTTCCGAGAATCTTCCCACCAGGAGTCATCCCTGTGGGTGTTATCCCATCTTCGCTCCCTGAAGAGCCTATGCAACTCGGTGCTACTCACCTTTCCCCAGATGAAAAGAGTAGACGTCGCACCTTAGGCCTGTGCATGTACTGTGGGGCTTCTGGTCACCTGGTTAGGACCTGCCCCAATAAAAGACCTTTGGCGGGATTGCAACGCCCTGACAAGATAGAGAAAGTTTGTCAGGACGGTCAGGTAACTTCCCTTCATAGAAATAAAATGTTGTTACCTGCTACAGTGGGTTGGGAGTTGTCCAGGAAATCCATCCCCGCTTTTGTCGATAGCGGAGCAGTGGGCAACTTCTTGGATAAATCCATAGTGGCCGCCTTAGGCATTCCAGTTATTCCCCTTGGGAAGCCCCTTCAGATTTTGGCTGTTAATAATACTCCTGTTCATGGAGGAACTGTAACCTCCAAAACCCCTTTTATCAGCCTAGTTGTGGGACCCTCCCATTCAGAGAATCTTGAATTTTTTGTATTTGACTGCCCTGAAACCCCGGTTGTCGGGTTCCCTTGGTTGAAGGTGCACAACCCTACCCTTAATTGGAAAACTGGGGAATTGACAGGATGGGGGCCACACTGTGTAGAACACTGCTCTAGCATTACTGTTGGGGCAACCCAGGTCTCAGAGTGTGTTTGTCCGCCTGCCTCTCCATCCAGGAGGGTACCTCGTGTATCTTTGTTGAAGTCTGTCGGAACTATTCGGGGCGTTTGTCCTGTGGATTCTGGTGAGGGTCCGGAGGCCCTTCGTGAAGGGGGGGTAATGTCATGAATGACTTGCCTTCAGCATGTGCCCGTGGTGTCCCTAGGCAACTGGCTGGGGATCCTCCTGCCCAGCAGCCGCTTCTGCCTCGGATGCCATCCCCAGCGGCGCATGTGTCTCCAAGAAAGCCCTCCTCCCTTGCCCACTGTCATTCAACTCGTGCTTGCACGCGTGTACAGTCAGCTCATGTCCTCCGGTGGTGCAATACACAGAATGGCCACAGGAGGCTGTTTAAAAGAGCGAAACCTAGGAGGTGCAGCTCTGAGCAGTATGCCTGTGGAGTTCAGCTGGGGCAATCAGCCCAGAGCTCTCTGAGTGCACCAATCAGACCACAGGGCCGAAATGCACAAATCAGCTCACAGATCCAAAGTGCACCAATCACAGCCACTACCTCCCTGTCCAATCCAGCTGGGTCTACCCCTATAAAGGGATTGCCACTGCAGTGTGTCAGTGCCTGTTATAGCGCCTAGTACCAAGCTTGTCTTGTGCATTGAAGCTCTATTGATTTCCAGTTGCCGACCACTGCCTGAACCAACTATTCTGATCTCCGTTGCCGACCTCTGCCTGAACCGACTACTCTGATCTCCGTTGCCGACCTCTGCCTGAACCGACCATTCTCGATCTGATCTCCGTTGCCGACCTCTGCCTTGTACCTTGACCCCGAGCTGTCTCTCTCCTCTGTACCGCTGCGAACTCTGACTTCCCCGTGTCAACCTCTGGCCTGTCTCTGGACTTCCGCTACACTCGCGGTTAGCCATTGGTTCTTCAGACCTCTAACCAGTAAGCTCTCATCCTTTGAGCCATTGAAGTCCTGGGGGCAACCGATCCCGGGCAGGCGTATTGTGCGTCCCGGCAAGCGGGGGCTCCTACAGGTGAAGCTGGCTGCAGAGATTGGGGGTTGAGGGCTTACCTAGAGGGCTGGAGTTACCAGAGCGTGACAATATGATCTTGCTGATTTGAGAACAATGATCTTTAACTGCCCATTTTGACTTCTGCCTTTTTACAGTGTACACCGTTTGCCTTTGACTTCTGGGTTGTTTCCAGCAGTTCTATTCTGCCTACTGCCTGTGTACTTTGCCTGGAGTCAGCTGTCACTCGGGGCAAACAAGTGGGCCATTATCTGGACATTGGGTCTGCCCCATCAGGCTGCCTGGGCTCCAGCATCCTGCATCTAGTTTGTGGTTGTGATTTGCTATAGTAATACAGTGTCCCTAGACACATGACTCCAAGCGTTGATAAAAATCCAGTTTAAAAGTATATGGCCTGGACTATTTGCATTTTCTTGATTGATAAATGTAAATGAATACTTTCTTAGATAACTGGCTAGTTCCACTACAGAACACAACTGTAACAGATACTGTGAAAATCATATCTTGGGTTAAAAATCTCTAATAAAAAGCCCCCCAATCATAGCAAATTACTTATCCCTTCTTTTGATTTTGCACATCCTATGTGACTTTGTTTATTATTTCGATAGACATTGTCTCCCGACAGCTAAAATATTGATCCACACCACCCCCAAAAGTGACAGCAGACTTAATATTTCTGCATGCCGCTCCAGGCTATGGGATGAGCCAGCAGACCAGGCTGGCCGATGGCCAAACAGACGTACTAAAAAACAAGATTCATTTTTTTGTCAATACAAAATATCCTTAATCAGAAGCTGGCAAGGAAAGAACAACTCAAAACATATCACGCTAAAAAGTACATTGTGTATTAAATATTTTGCGGATTAAAGATATATTTTTTCCCATCTGCATAGATGTGCACATGCACATAAATACTCTTCTGTTGTGGGGAAGAGGATGTGGATTAAGTTAAAAAGGAATTTACTTCAATGACTCCAATCAATAATAAAATGTAATGAGTTCTGTTTGCCTGACAGTGGCGCCCTACATGACAGATACGAATCTGCTGGTTTCCAGTGCCAGAAGGAAGAAAGAAGCAAAACCGCTGTTTCTGACAGATCACCTAAACATTAAATAAGAAGAAATGTGTCCGACTATTTAAAAGTGAACTTTGCCATCCCTTCCATGTAAAATGAAAGGCTACAGGCAGACACAAATATTCACTTTGTAGGGAATCTATTCTTCGTGCATAATGTGGATGAGATACAGCTTCATGCGGAAAAGTTTATGCAGCTCTGGAGAATTGTGCCTCTATTTCGCAGGAACGGATTTGCTGCATTTATTATTCAAACTATGTTATTTTTGAGCATGGTTATTTGAAAACATGAGCTGTGTGCCATCTGTGTGACACATGCTAAGGAAATATAGATTGCACTGCATTTCTGCTTAAGGTATTAAAGGAAGGTTGATAGCTCGAGAAAAAAAAACATATATTTTGCTGTTGCTGGTCAGCAATAATCGAAGCACTTTCTGGGGATTAAGCGCATGGCTAAGCCTACTGGACCAGACACTAGCAAAGGGCAGGGGGTCTTCTTATCAGAGAAATGCTTCTGGAGCCAGTCTCACTACAGGACAGATTGCTTTCATATTCCTGTCTGCAAGGCAACAAAGGATGGAAGTAATGCGATAATGCCAGAGTGCAATGGGTGTTAAAAACCCGTTGCATTTATGTATTGTATTTAGTAAATAATCAGACTCATCCAAATTGTGATTTCGCCACTCAACCAATGCCATTAAAATCAAGGTTAATGCTCAGATAATCCTCCCGACGTCTTGATAGGAACGATAAGGATTCTCATTTGCATGGCCACGCTGTTGCTTGACCTTATTTGCCAAACACAAAGGATGAGACAGTCAGCGTGAAACTTAACTACTATGTGTTTTACATGGAGAATAGGCTTGTGGGAAGCTGGACACACTTCACAGGCTCAACTACCAAGCCAATCAATGAGGTACAAACACCACCCTCCCAAGCAGCAGAGACCCCATGTAGGACCATAGATTTGAAAAGAAGTTTCTTTTCTTCACACACCATGAGTGGGTAAATAGATGAATTATTTATTTCACATTATTGTCATACAGAATGCAATATAAAAGGACTATATTTTCAATTAAAAAAAACATATTTGCTACACACATCATTTTGTAATTAAAAGTGCCTCTTTCATTGCAATTATTTGCAGGCAACCCGAAAGATTTGGCGTCACTTCCCTAAAAAATTTTGAGACCCTCATAGAACCTTGCATGTATTAACCTTTTGAGTGCCAGCCTACCTAGAGATGTTGTCACCCTCTGTTGCCAGACCATTTTTCACTATTTTATGCAATACATGTTTACCTGTGATTTTTGAAAAAATGTCCTGGAATTTCCCAGGAAAGTTATATATATTTTTTTTTTCACCAGAGTTTGGGATTTAACATGAAATGTCTTGTTTGTAATATTTCACTGCTTTCTCAATCTTTTTGGGGCGAAATATGTCGAAAAAATTGCTATTTGCTACATTTTAAAGTTTTTTTTAAATAAAAAATGTAAGTTTTTGTTTTAAAGAAAACCATATTGCATGTAAAAGCCCTGTTCCTCCCATTTACAACAGTGCCACATATGTATCACTAGACACCCTTTTCTGCTCAAGAGACACCCCAACACAGCACTAGTAGATTTTCAAATAAAATACAACTAGTATGTGCCGGGCCAGATTAAGTGAGGCCCCTGGGCACAAAATCTGGTGGAGGCCCCAGATACAGTATTTGTTTTTCCTTTAAAATAATAGTTCAGCCAAGTAACTTATTGGTGGTTGTATGGCACCCACCTACTTACTGGAACGTCAGATCGAGTCCCTTGTGCCACCCTTGTGCGGGTGCATGCTGCTCGGGATCTCCTGCTTTGCCATTCTGGGCGGGGGGGAGTGTAGACGCCCAGCTGGTCCAGCAAAAATCAATTCCCTGCATTGAGCTGCCTGCAGTTGTGCTTGGTTGTTTATGTGCAGTGAGTGGCCGCCGAATGACTGCTCTGCACGCACCAATCTGTGTAGCATTGCTGATGGCAGCTTTGCTATTTTAGACTCTCCGTCCTGCCCTGTGATGTGGCTTTGGCTGCAGGTTTGCAAAAACAGAAAAAAAAACCCCACTGCCACCGATAGATCGTCACACCAAAGACTGAAAAGCCTCCTGGATCAGACCATAACCCAAAGGCTGTTGGGAGTCCCCATATGCAAAGCAAGTGGTGGAGGCCCCAGGGCGCACGCCCCTTGCGCCTCTCTCAAAAAGTATCCCTGAGTATGCACACCTTGCAGATTTTCAACAATAACAACCCTTTATATTTGAAATATCCCCCCCACAAACCATATATTCTCTCGAATTACACATCTCAAGCTTTCCAGGCTTACCAGATGTGCTGTCATGGGTGCAGTTTACTGCACGCAAACCCTCAAATAATTCACTGGTTGTACAGCCTTTCCCAAAACAAATGATAAAAAAGCAGAATAAAACCCACATTTTCCTAAAATATTAATATACAAACAGGAAAAACAAGCTAAATCTGAAACCGCAAGGTCCCCTAAACAGAACAATACCCAACATGCATAGATAACAGCTAGCCAACTTGAGATTTTGTCACCCTCTGTTGCCATACCATTACTGCTTAATTGTGATATTTCCAGGAAACTTTTATATTTTATCTTTCATCAGAGTTTGGGCTTTAAACATTAAATGTTTTGTTTTTGTATATTTTTCAGTGCTTTCATAATTTTGGGTAAAATTTTTTTTTTAAATATTGCTTCATTTTTTTTAAATATTAAATGTAATGAAAAAAAATGTCACTTGTGAAAGCCCCATTCCTCCTGATTACAATGGTAACACATATGTATCGTTAGACCTCTGTTCCTACCCAGGCGACCCCCCCCCCCAAACTAAAAAGGGCACTTTATGATTTTTTCAAATGAAATACAACTACTCTATGCATAATCAAGGGTTAAATTAAAAAATCAATTGGTGTGTTTAAAAATAAAGAAAAAAAACAGCATACCCTCCTCCCCCTATCCAAGCATAACCAGCCAGGGCACCAGATATGGGGAGCTGATAGACCAGGATTTGGATAGACCTGGCTCTGAAAGCTACTAGCCCACATAGCCCTAACGGGTTGCTGCATGTTAGGGAAGCAAGTAATAGGGCCGGAGGTTAATGGCAAGTCACCCGCTTGCCGCAGGTGACTTGCCAGTCCCTTAGGCTTTGTAAACTGGAATAGGGGTCTCAAGGACCCCGTACCAGTTCACTAAGGGATAATTGTAAAAAATAAAAAAAAAATCTGATCTGTTAGTGCAGACTGCATCAGTTAGTGCTTTTATGAATATTGGGCAAAGGATTTAGTAAAAAAAAACGAACACACAGGCTGTTTTGGGGCACTGGGCTGGGGTTAGAAGGAGACGACATAAACCTCTTTTGTGGATATAGAATCATTTTAAGTTTCCTCGTGGATTAAAAATAAAGATGTATATATACCAAACAAACATCAAGAAAAAAAGGTCAGGTAAAAAGGTCAATAAAGGCTCAAAAAAAAAATAAAGGTTAACGTCCCTATGTACAAACACATCTTGGTCGATTGATATTGTATAGCTGGGTGTGATAACTTTTGCATACAACTAGGCAATGCAGGGGGTCTTGTGTGACCACATTAGTAGCTTAGTAACACCTTAATGCTTTTCGCTCTAAGAATTCATTTTTTTTCAGGTTTGTTGCAAAGCTCAAACAAATTTGTTGCAGCAAATAATCATTTTTTTTATGTATGAATGTATGCACACTGAAAAGAGAGCTGACACTGATGCTCAGAAGAGTCAGTCAGAATATTTATTCTTTAGCTACATAAACAGTAAAAGATACAAACCTGAGGGTGTGGGCAACCTGAAAAGCAAGGGGTGGACACCTATTGAGGGGAATGCGGAGAAAGCAAATTTACTAAATAACTTCTTTGCTTTTATATTCACAAAAGAATGTGACATGCCAAGTGAAATGCAGGGCAATATAACCCAAACCCTCCATTAAATGTCACTGGTCTAACCAAGGAAAAGTCCAGCACTGTCTCAGATAAAAATCCATTAATCACAGGGACCAGGTGGCATACATCCTGGTGTTTTAAGGGAGTTATGTACAGTAATAGACAAGCCGTTATTCCTAATATTTGTGGATTAAATAATTACAGGGGCTGTGCCTAGGGATTGGCGCTTGGCAAATGTGGTTCCAATATTCAAAAAGGGATGAAGGGGGGAACCTGGTAACTACAGAACAGTGAGTTAAACATCTGTGGTGAGCAAGCTGTTTGAAGATTTCTTAAGGGATATTATCCTGGAGCATCTTGGGGAAAATGACCTTATTACTCCATATCAGCATAACTTTATGAGGAATCGCTCCTGCCAGAACAACCTAATCAGTTTTTATAAGGTAAGTTCAAGATTCTACCGGGGGGGTCATTGGATATCATATTTCCTGACTTTTCTAAAGCATTTGATATTGTGCCACATAAAAAAAATGGTACACAAGATGAGAATGCTTGGACTGGGGGAAAACGTGTGCAGATGGGTGAGAAATTGGCTTAATGATCGGAAGCAGAGGGTGGTTATCAATAGTACTCAGACTGGGTCATCTTTACTAGCGGAGTACCACAAGGGTCAAGCATGGGACAAATTCTCTTCAATATATTGAAGAGATGATTAAACAGTAGTCTCAATCTTTGCAGATGATACTAAGCTGTGTAAAGTAATTAAAACAAAAGAGGACAGCAGGCAGCTACAAATAGATTTAGATACATTGGAAGCATGGGTAGTTAAATGGCAAATAAAGACAGATAAATGTAAGGTTATGCACATTGGAAGGAGAAATCAGTGCCATGATTATACACTAAATAAAGAAACACTTAGTAAAACAACAATGGAAAAGGACCTAGGGGTTATAGTTAACAATAAGCTTAACTGTAGTAATCAATGCCAGGCAGCAGCTGCCAAAGCAAATAGAATCATGGGGTGCATCAAGAGGGGCATAGGTGCTCATTATCAGAGCATTATTTTAGCCCTGTAAAAGTCACCGGTCAGACCCCATATGGAGTACTGTGTACAGTTCTGGGCACCTGTGCTTAAGAAGGACAAATCAGAACTGGAACTAAGAACTGGAACTGGACTAAAGTACCCTGAAAGATTGTCAAAGTTAGGTTTATTTAGTTTAGAAAAAAAGACACCTGAGGGGTGATCTAATAACTATGTATAAATATATTCGGGGTCAATACAAAGATCTGTCCCACAATCTATTTATACCCCGGAGTGTAACCATAACCCGAGGGCATCCACTAAGGTTAGAGGAAAGGTGCTTTCTCCACCGACATAGGAGAGGATTCTTCTCTGTAACAGCAATGAGAATATGGAACTCGCTGGCAGAAGAGGTAGTAATTAAGGATACAGTAAAAACTTTCAAAAGTGGCCTGGATTTCTTTCTGGCATGTAATAACATTTCTAGCTATGACTACTAGACCACTTGAAGGAGATTAAACAGGCTGAACTAGATGAACTAAAGTCTTTATTCAGCCTTACATACTATGTTACTGCAAATAGACAATTACAAGGGGTCAGAGAAGGAAGAGAAAGAGAATTTTTTTTTACATGAAACCCAAAAATCCACCCTTAGAAGAAAGGGAGAAGGATTTGTAGAAAAAAATATTCGGTAGAGAAAAATTCCAGATCAAAAACCTGTTGCGATAACTTCCTCAAAGTTCATCTTCTGAGGAGGAAGCAGCCCCCAGAAGGATTAAAACAACAAAGCAATTTTCAGTACTTTTATTCACACTGTCAATTCCAGAAGGTGTAATGTGGGTACTCAATGGGAGCCTGAAGCAAAAGGCAATTTGGCATGACTGGTGTCAGCATACCAGACTTTTTGGGTCAGCCAGGCGTGATCAGGATAGCATGATACTTTACTAAATGTATACACTGTCAGTTACAAATCCCTGCCAGAATCAAACCAGCAAGTCCCTTTTGAAGGTTCATACCACCATAGTGTCCACTGACATGCAAATAAGACCACATTTCTTCCAATAACACAGGACAGTGAGGACCTGGTGCTACTGTAGAAACCACTTTACCAGGCAGTAAAAGGTGTTTACAGTGGTTGTCTGCTGAGAAAATCTGCTATAGCGTTTTGGTTACCTAAAATGTGGATAATCCAGAAAGTTGTAATGTGGCTCCTTCCCCATTCAGGATGCATCCATTGTATCCAGTCTACTGCTAGTGTCACCCTGTAGCACCTGCAAGCCATTTCAAGAAATCAGAAGGCCGACTCTGCCTTTTATATGTGATGCACAGTACAGAGCTTCCACGTCAAACTAATCGAAGATAGGCAGACCTTACACTTCCCTTCATTCACGACAGGCTGATTGTGGTACTGCCTCAATAATTCTAGCAGTTATGCAAATAAAAAACATCACAAACAAGTGCAGCCTGAGTTTTGGGATAAGGCCCATAAAATAATATCTTGCCACTTAGGCTACATTCGCAGTGGGTGAATTTCAGAACAACCGTAACCCGCTCGCCCATAAATCACCAGTGAAATGCTGCTCATAATAGCCTATGGGTCGTTTCACAAAACAGCGTGGCAATCACCTGGCAACATGTTAAATTGCTCTATTTCTTGCAAAAACACAAGGAAGTAAGCAGCCTTGTGCAGTGAACCACAAATAGTATGATGCATTAATCACAGACTTACTACTAATGGGTTAACCAACCAAAAAAAGGACAAGCAATTTATCTGGTCCGAAGGCCTGCTCAGGGAGGACTGTGCCCATTGATAAATGCTGCTGGCAAAAAATACCATTTTGTGATTACTCACCTGTAAAATGGGTATTATAAGTATGTCACACACCCCGCTTCCACTATTCATGACATATGGGTTATGGTCCAGTAGAGGGCGAACTTCTGCAGAGATGAAAGCAAAAAAGAAGCCCCTCCCGGTCCATAAATACCTGGGACCTCCCACACATTCCCCAGTATATGACAGCAGTAAGGGGACCAGGAAGAGACAATAAAACATTCTTAACAATAAAAGGTTCACCATATAAAGGATCCAGAATACCAAAGGGCGGGATGAAGTGGGGTGTGTGACATACTTATAATACCCATTTTACAGGCGAGTAATCACAAAATGGTATTATTCCAAGTATGTCACACACCCCGCTTCCACTATTCATGACATATGGAACATCCAATAGCAGTGTCCGTCATCGGTGGGGATCCAAATACAGCAAAAAATGCACCAATTTAAACCACTGCAGCTTGAGGAACCCTGCAACCAAAAACAGCAACCGCTGAGGCCCGCACATCAACCTTATAAAACTTGGAAAAAGTATGAACGGAAGACCAAGTAGCAGCCTTACAAACTTGTTCAACAGAAGCCTGGTGCTGAAAGGCCCAGGAAGCCCCAACAGCACGAGTAGAATGAGCAGTGATCTTAAAAGGAGGAACCCTCCCCTTAGCAGAACAGGCCCCAACAATGGCCTGACATATCCATTTACTAATGGTAGACTTGGCAGGCGCCAAACCTTTCCTGGGCCCGGAGGGCACCACGAACAAGGAGTCCGCCTTACGAAAAGGAGAAGTAGCGACCAAATAGTACTTCTCACAACGAACCACATCCAAAGAGTGCAAAACCCTCTCCTTGTCATTGATAGGCTTAGGACACAAGGAAGGGAGAACTACATCCTGATTGAGATGGAAAGCAGAAACCACCTTAGGAAGGAAATCTGGTTTAAAGCGAAAAACCACCTTGTCCTGGTGTCTCTCAAAGTAAGGGGCCTGAAGAGACACGCCGAACAGAGGTAATAGCCACCAAAAAGGCAACCTTTTGAGTGAGCACAGAAAGTGCCACATCCTGCACCGGCTCAAAAGGAGGCCCCTGGAGGGCCGAGAGAACCAAATTTAGGTCCCAAACTGGAACCAAAGGCTTTCTAGGGGGCCGAACATGAGTGACCCCTTGGAAAAAAGTCTTGACCAGATGATGCAAAGCAAAGGACCTTTGAAAAAAGACAGCCAGGGCAGAAACCTGACCCTTCAAAGTACTGAGCTGGAACCCCAGATCCAGGCCGTGTTGTAGAAACTCCAAAATCCTAGGAATCGAAAACACCCTGCAAGGTAAGGCCCTTGCCTCACACCAGTCAATATAGGCCGCCAAGTCCTATAGTAAATGATAGAGGAAGACCTCTTCCTAGCTCTAATCAAGGTCTGAATAACCGCCTCAGACAAACCTTCCTCCCTCAGGATGAAGGTTTCAGCAGCCACGCCGTCAAAGCAAGCGTTTGTAAATTGGGCTAATGTAGTTGACCCTGAGAGATCAGATCCGGAAACAGGGGCAGCCTGTACTGATCTACCGTCAGTCTTACGATGTCTGCAAACCAAACCTGTCTTGGCCACCTTGGAGCCACTAGAATTGCTGGTGCCCCCTCTAGAGCCAGCTTGTGCACTACCTTACCTGCCATGGAGAAAGGAGGAAACAGGTACAGAAACCCCAGATCCCTCCAGGCAAGGGACAAGGCATCCACTGCCAGGGCTGGATGGAAGCTTGTGATTGTGCAGAGAAACAAAGAGATCCACCTCCGGAGTCCCCCACTTGTGACACAGGGCCCGAAATACCCTGTGGTTAAGAGACCATTCCCCTCGGCGAGAAAACCCCCTGCTCAGGGAGTCCACCTCCGTGTTCTTCACTCCCGGAATGTACACTGCCGAGATGCAAGGAACATTGCTCTCCGCCCATGTTAGAATCAGAGAGACTTCCCTGAGGGCACTCCTGCTGCGAGTCCCTCCCTGGTGATTGATGTAAGCTACCACAGTTCGATTGTCTGATCGAACCTGAACCGGTAAGCCCTGGAGGTGAAGTGTCAGACGTGACAGAACCAAACGGATAGCTCTGAGCTCCAAGACATTGATGGGGGTGTGAGCCTCCTGAGGATCCCACAACCCCTTGAACTGATGATCCTTCCAGAAACCTCCCCAGCCCGACAGGCTGGCCTCCGTGATAACCGTCTCCCAACAGGGGGCCATAAAAGATCTGCCCCTCATCAGATTGCTTGGTTCCAGCCACCACTGAAGGGACTGCCGAACCCTGGGAGACATCAGAAAGGACTGATCCAAGGACTGTGGACATCTGTCCCAGTTCAGCAATAGATGGAGTTGGAGCGACCTCATTTGGAACTGAGCAAATGAGACTGCCTCGAAGGAAGCCACCATCAAACCTGCCAGTGTAATCCCTAGCCGGATAGAGGGGCGAGGATTGGCCATGAGAATACGTATCAGATCTTGAACCCTCTGCACCTTTGGGTGAGGTAGGAACACTCTGGCCTGACTGGTATCCAGATTCATGCCCAGGAATGAGATCTCCCTTGATGGGGAGAGAGAAGACTTGGGGTGGTTGATCACCCATCCGAACCTTTCCAGTGTCGTCACCACCATCGTGGTGTCCAGCTCCGCCTGACATAGGGAAGAAGCTGTAATGAGTAGGTCGTCCAGATACGGCACAATGCGAATGCCCTGTGCTCTGAGCAGAGCCATTATGCCCGCCAGAACCTTGGTGAACACCCTCGGTGCCGAGGTCAGCCCGAGGGCCACAAACTGAAAATGCTGATCTCCCACCGCAAACCTGAGAAACCTCTGGTGTGCTGGGAAGATTGGTACATGTAGGTAGGCATCCTTGATGTCTATGGACGTCATGAAGTCCCCTTGACGAAGGGAACTGATGGCAGAGCTCAGAGTCTCCATGCGGAACTTCTTGGTTATGATAAACCTGTTGAGAAGCTTCAAATCCAGAATGGGCCTTATGGAACCATCCCTTTTTGGAACCGTGAAGAGGTTGGAATAGTAGCCCGGCCTCTCTCTGGGAAAGGCACTGGGCATATGACCTCCATGTCCAGGAGATTCTTCACAGCCAACAGGAGCCCCTGCGCAGCCCAGGGGATCTGAGGGCACCCGAGACCTAAGAAATATGGGAGGAGGCCGGTACTCAAACTCCAGTTTGTACCCGGATGATACCACTTCCAAAATCCACTTGTCTGTGACCTCCTGGGCCCAGACCTGGAAGAAGAGCCGCAGTCGTCCCCCCACCCGTAAGGGTGAAGGCGCCTCCTCATTGCTGAGCTGGCTTGGCAGCGGGCTTGGAACCCCAGGTAGAGACTGGACGGGCACGTCCTCTGCCTCTATTACAGGAATCACCCCTGAAGCTAGAGTAGGCAAGACCTCTGCCCGCTCTGGCACAGCGAAAGGAAGGATTGAAGGAGCTTGCCCCCCGAAAGGAGCGACGCTGCTTCTTACACTGAGGTAGCCTTCCACCTTTCGCCACAGAATCCAATTTGTCTCCAAACAGCCGCATACCCAGGAAGGGCAGAGCTGTAAGTGATTTCTTGGCCGCAATGTCAGCCTCCTACTGGCGTAGCCAGACCGATCGGCGCATGGCCACCAGCAGAGCCGAAGTTCTACTACACATGGTAATAGTGTCATCCATAGCTGACAAAACAAAATTCATGAACAATTCACACCTCTTAAGGGCTGTGAATTCAACGCTGGCCGGGTTGAGCTGGGACCCATTTAACATGTCCCTAATCTCAGACCTGGTAGCCACAGCCACGAGTGCCGATGCACAGACAGGACGCAAGGCTGAACCCACACTGGCAAAGGCATGACATGCCATCTGATCAATGCGCTTGTCCTCGCCATCCTTAAGGGTCGTGGTGTCAGGAGTATGTACAACGGAGGTGTTGGACAATCCTAAAATGGGCGCATCAACCTAGGGAGGGGAAGACCAGCACTTCACCGCGTCAACCGGAAAGGGATACTTCCTATCCCATCCCTGAGGAGCACCTCAGCCGACTCGGCTTCTCCCATTCTCTAAGAATCATGCTGTCAAAATGATCCTGATTTGGGAACTCCAAGCAGGGCTTAGAGAACCCAAAGAATTCCCCCTTCTTCGGAGGGGCCTCCGCTGGTGGGGAAATATCCAGAACCTCTAAGAGATGGGCCAAGACCTTGGGAGTGTCCACAGCATCCCCCAGCGCCTGCCCAGCATCAGAATCAAAGAACTGCAGTTCCTCAGTCTCAGATTCCTCAAACAATTCCCCCTCCTCAAGCGGGGAATAATCAGCCCAGTCAGGGGAGTCATAATCATCAAAATCAATTACCGGCGTAGCCGGTGACAGATGCCTTTTCTTAGCAGGGGCCTTTCTGTCCACTGGGCTAGAAATCATTTTCTCGAGGTTGGCCAGCCTAGCACATACATCCTAGTGCGACTCCCCACTAATAACAGTGTCACCTGGGGTACAGATAATGCGGGGTGGGGTGGGAGATGAGACGGGCGGCACTGACCCAGACGCCTGGGATCCCGACTGCCGCATTATGGCCTGTTGCGCACATGGTATGCAAATGAGTACATTCTCCCCCGTAAGGGGTACCCCACAACCCACACATAGCTGGGATTGTCCCGAAGGGAGCCCGAGCCCGGTATCCTGTGGAGCCTCCATATGGTGATTTTAAGGTAGTCACAATGACCAGAGAGAATTACGCTGATAAGCAACCCGGGTTGCCCCTTTATGTCCCACCTGGGAGGATTTGTAGGTGCCCAATTTACTGCTAGGGACCCTAGGAACGGCAGAACCCCCTTTTTAGCAAGGCACAGGGAGTCCTCCTGAAAGACACAAGAGAAGTGGGCCCATAAGCACATGCACACACAAAATAAACACACATATATATATATATATATATATATATATATATATATATATATATACATACAACAGTGAAGGAGACCAGCGCTGCCCCATGCGGAGAAGGGGCACTTGGCTAAGTCACAAGTAACAAGGGTGGCCCAGGAGGGCACTCACTCAACAGCAGAAAATGGCATCCGGCCCAGCCAGCATCCAGAGAGAGAGAGAGAGGGAGAAGAAGAAGGGGCGGGCCAGCGCTGATCGTGCGCCGCGCCTGGCCCCGCCCCCCCCCCCCCCACAACCAGCAACGCAGTTCCCAGCAGGAGGCTGGGCTCCGCAATGGCGTCTAAACAGGAGGGGGCGGGCCGCGGCAACGTGCGAGCGCCCACCCCCGCCCCCTCCCCAACGCAGCCTGAGGGGAAGAAGCTCCCCAAAGTGTCAGCAGATTGCAGAAAGTGCCAAGTAACCGTGAAGCACTCAAGCACACACACATTCACACCACAAACGAGTGAAAAGAAAGGAAGAGGGATAAAGGCAGTCCCCCCCCCCCGCTGGAGGGTTAACAGAGGGACCCGGAAGGGGGAGAATCCCACACCATGGGTGTAAGGGATATATACATATAAGGGACAGGGCATCCCAAACCGGGATCACCAACCCGGATACCTCCTACCCCCTTGTATGGGGTCTCACGGGGGGAGCATGGCTCCCTAAGCACCTAATAAGGTGATGCCTACCCTCACCCGGACCTGCAGCCAAGGCTGGGAGGCTGGTATTGGGCTCAATGTAAAAGATCCGGGCAGAAATAGGGCAAACATGGCTGGGTGTAAGCCTGGCTTACCTGCAAGGAAGAGCAGCATACATCTTCTGACTTGCTCGCCGTCCTGCAGAGAAGGAACTGGGGAATGTGTGGGAGGTCCCAGGTATTTATGGACCGGGAGGGTCTTCTTTTTTGCTTTAATCTCTGCAGAAGTTCACCCTCTACTGGACCATAACCCATATGTCATGAATAGTGGAAGCGGGGTGTGTGACATACTTGGAATACTCAAGCAGAATATCACTTGGGGACTTTAGGATATGCGAAGTGATTGACCACCCAAAAATACAATTCTGTGAATACTCACCTGTAGAATTGATATTATGTTATGAGTATATACTACATCCTGCTCCAGATGAGATTCTTTACGTTTGGGTATTACTCCGCTAGATGGCGCTGGACTGCAGAGACAGCAAAATTGGCTCTTCCCGGCCCCTCAAATACCCGGGACCTCCCACAAATTCCCAGTATTGAAAAGCAGTTAACTAGAAGCCAGGAGAATGATAACATAACTAACCACTAATTAAACCAACAATGATAACAATCACCATACAGGGGATCCAAGAATAATGAAAACCAAGGTTGGGGTGGAGCGGAGCAGGACGTAGTGTATACTCATAATATCAATTCTACAGGTGAGTAATCACAGAATTGTATTATTCTTAGTATACAGTACGTCCTGATCCAGATGAGATTCTTTACGTCTGGGACATCCAATAGCAGTGTCCGTAAAGTAGGGTGGGATCCCCAAAAGGCAACAACGGGCAGTTTAGACCACTGCCGCCTGCAGAACCTTGCGGCCAAAAACAGCATCAGCTGAGGCCCAAACATCAACCTTGTAAAACTTGGAAAAGGTATGAACAGAAGACCAAGTAGCGGCCTTGCAAACTTGTTCAACAGAAGCCTGGTGCTAAAAAGCCCAAGAGGCACCAAGAGCACAAGTGGAATGAGCAGTAAGGCGGAAGGGAGGATTCCTAAAAGGTGCAGTAGCCACCAGATAGAACTTCAGATTCCTGACCACATCCAAGGAATGCAAAACCCTCTCCTTAGTGTTACTAGGATTAGGGCACAAAGAAGGTAGAACAATGTCCTGATTAGGATGAAAGGCAGACACAACCTTAGGCAGAAAATCTGGCTTGAAGCGAAACACCACCTTGTCCTGGTGTCTCTCAAATTATGGGGGCTGGATGGAAAGCGCCGTCAACTCAGAAACACGCCTAACAGTAGTGATGGGCAACAAAAAGACAACCTTGAGAGTAAGAATGGCCAAGGCAGCCTCCTGCACAGGTTCAAAGGGAGCACCCTGCAAGGCAGAAAGGACCAAGTTCAAGTTCCAGACAGGCAACATAGGCTTACGTGGAGGACGCACATGAGTAACCCCCTGGAAAAAGGACTTGACCAGAGAATGCTGAGCAAAGGATCTTTGGAAGAAAACAGCCAGGGCAGAAACATGACCCTTCAGGGTACTAAGTTGGAGCCCCAGATCCAAACCATGTTGATGGAAATCCAGAATACTGGGGATAGAGAACACACACAGAAGAAGACTTCTTCCTAGCCCTAATCATGGTGTTAACAACAGAGGCAGACAGCCCCTTTTCCATCAAGATGGAGGTTTCAACAGCAAGGCCGTCAAAGCCAACGTTTGTAAATTGGGATGGCGTAAATGTCCCTGAGTGAGTAGGTCTGGAACCCTGCGCAGAGCATACTGATCTACTGCCAGCTGCACTATGTCTGTGAACCACACTCTTCTTGGCCAACAGGGAGCCACCAGGATTGCTGGCACCCCTTCCTGAGCTATCTTGCGCAGAACCCTGCCCAGCAGGGGGAATGGGGGAAAGACATACTGAAGCTGGATCAGAGACACTTCCTTGAGGGCCCCCTTGCTCCGGGTCCCTCCCTGATGATTGATGTAGGGCAACCGCCGTCTGGTTGTCCGAGCGTACCTGAACAGGCCGGCCCCGAAGGTGTTGGGTCAAGTGAGCCAGAACCAACCTGATCGCCCTCAGTTCCAGAATGTTGATAGGGGTGTGGGCCTCCTGAGGGCCCCAGTGCCCTTGGAATTGTAGGGAATTCCAGAAGCCCCCCCAACCTGTCAGACTGGCATCTGTGGTGACCGTTTCCCAGCAGGGGGCCAGAAAGTATCTGCCCGCCAACAGGTTCCTGGAGTCCAGCCACCACGAGAGGGACCGCCTGGCTAGGGGAGACAGAACAAGGACCTGGTCCAGGGACGCAGGATCCTTGTCCCATACTGACAAGAGGTGGAGTTGCAGAGGGCGCATGTGAAACTGGGCATAAGGAACCGCCTCGAAGCACGACACCATCGGACCCACCAGCTGCATTCCCTGCCTGATGGAGGGATGAGGAGAAGATAGAAGGAACTGAACCTGCGCTAGTAGACTGTCCACCTTCTGCTGAGGAAGAAAGATCCTTGTCTGAACTGTATCCAGATTCAATCCCAGAAATGGCGTCACCAAGGAGGGAGACAGGGAAGATTTGGGATGGTTGATCAAATAGGGCAGAACGCGAATGCCCTGAGACCTGAGCAGAGCCATCACTCCTGCCAGCACCTTGGTGAACACTCTGGGAGCTGAAGTGAGACCGAAGGGCAATGCCACAAATTGGTAGTGCTGATCCTCCAGAGTGAACCTGAGGAATCTTTGATGACCTGGAAAGATGGGAATATAAGGGTAAGCATCCTTGATGTCCACAGAGGTCATGAAGTCCCCTGGACGCAGGGAACTGATAGCAGAGCGCAGAGTCTCCATGCGAAAGTGCCTGCAAATTTGTTGAGGATCTTCAAGTCCAGGATGGGAATGACTGACCCATCTCTTTTGGGCACGGTGAAAAGGTTGGAATAAAAACCCTTACCTCTTTCTCGTAAGGGGACCTGACAGATGATCCCCAGCTCCAGAAGGCTTTGCACTGCCAGAATCAGAGCCTTAGCTGACATGGGGTCCTGAGACATCCGGGATCTGATGAATCTTGGGGGTGGCCAGGCAGCAAACTCTACCTTGTAACCGGAGGACACTACCTCCTGAATCCACCGGTCTGAGACATGATGCCTCCAGACGTGAGCAAAAAGCTGAAGTCGTCCCCCCCCACCCGGATGGGTGAGGGTGCCTCTTCATGCCTGAGGGGGCTTGGGGAAAGGCTTAGGTTTGAAGCCCCAGGATGGGCCAGGGCGTCCACGTCCTCTGCCCCACCCCAGAAATCTCCTCTGGCCCCAGTAATGGAGACCCCTCTCCCCGTTCTGGATCCACGGTAGGGGGAGGAAAGGAGCCCGGGCCCCGAAAGGGCCGAGACTGTCTTCTGCGCTGGGGTAACCTGCCTCCCTTGGCAAACAGGTCCAAGCGGTCCCCAAATAGGCGTAGTCCTTTGAAGGGAAAACCAGTGAGAGCCTTCTTGGCAGCGTTGTCAGCTGCCCACTGGCGCAGCCAAACCGAGCGGCGTATAGCCACCACCAAGGCAGAGGCTCTGCCACACATCCAAATGGTATCATCCAAGGCAGAGAGGACATAAGCAACAAATACCTCACAACGCGAGAGTGCATTATACTCTTCACTAGAAACATAATCAGGAGCTCCATCTAGGACACTTTTAAGCAGAGTCCTAATAGCCACAGCTGTAATGGCAGAGGCACAAACTGGGCGCAGTGCCATCCCCACACAGGCAAAGGCATGGGAAGCCAGCTGATCAATAAGCGGTCCTCACTATCCTCCAGGGTAGTAGAGTCAGGGGAATGCATGACAGAGGTGTTAGACAAACCCAGAATTGGGGCATCCACCTCGGGAGGGGATGACCAACGTTTAACCACATCAGCAGGAAAGGGATATCTCTTATCTCAACTCTTAGGGACTCCGGGGAGCCTGCTAGGGCGCTCCCATTCTTTGAGCACGAGATTATTAAAATGAGATTGTTCAGGGAACTCTAAACATGGCTTAGCAATATGAAACAATTCCCCCTGCTGCTGAGGAGCCGCGGCTGGGGGAGAGATAGAAAGCACTTCAAAGATCTGAGCCAAAAGCCTATCAGTATCATCTGGGGCCCAGGGATCAGAGCCAGAATCAGCATAACCCTTGGGCCGTTCATCAGATGATTCTGAGTCAGAGAACAATTCCCCTTCTTCCAGGGGGGTATAACCAGACAGATCAAAGAACTCTTCAGCCTCCATAGAGAAAAGAGTGACATCAGGCGCCAAATGCCGCCTCTTAGCAGAGGCCTTACGCGCCATAGTATTAGCAAGCAACTTTTCAACACTAGCCAGTCTAGTAAAAACATCAGGCTGAGACTCCCCACTGGTATGCACCTCACTGGGAGTCAGATGTAAGCTTGGGGGAGTAGGCGAAGCCATACGTGGCGCAGGCACAGCTGCTGGTAAACCAGGCTGCAGCGCAAGCACCTGCTGGGCACAAGGTACACAAACCCGCACATTGTCAACACTTGTAGGGGACACCCCACACGCCACACACAGCCGGGCTTGTCCCGTAGGAACCCCAAGCACATTATCCTGAGACGCCTCCATATGGTGATTATAGCGGCACAATAGGCCGATAGGGATTCACGCTATAAAAGCAACCCGGGATGCCCCAATAGCCCGCTAGGGAAGTGGGAGGAATTAGCACACTATAAACTAATAGAGGGGGTAGGGCCGGGAGAAACCAATTGAGTTTGACCCGCCTGTAAGACATAAGCAAAAAACCCCGTAAGCAACATGCATACATAACATTAAAAATATGAACAAACAGCCCAAGAGGGCACTCACGGACCGCTGTAGGTAGCCGCCAGCCACGCAGCAAGAGGAAGCAAAATGGCACCGAGTATACCTCGAGGGGCGGGGTGCAGAGACAGTGATGGGGAACACGCCATCCACAGGACCCGCCCCCCCCCCCCCCCGAAGAGCGCAAAGCCGCACACGTGACAAAAACAACCAATGATGGCGCAGTAGCGCCTGAGGTAATGTCGCCGCTGACCGCGGAACGCAGTACAAGCGCGCGCGGCAGCGGCGGCATATTCAAAAAGCAACAAGCGCAACCAAAGCTGTGCGGGGATCGGAATAAAGGCAAACCAAGCACACCATACAAAGTGAATGTACAGAAACACACACTCACACCCCCCCTCTCCCCCCGAGTACTACAAGGGAGAGCGAGGGAGGGCAGCGGCCACCTAACGTAGGGCCCACCGATAGAGAGGGGCAAGGAGCAATAGTGCGGGAGGGGCAGCCCATAAAGGCTCACCATGTGCCTATACCGCCTACCGCTTGGTGGCAGATTGCGGTGGAGCAGCACTCATTAGCAGCTGACAGCGGTGCTGCCTACCCTCACCCGTTCCAGTGCAGCCAAGACTGGGAGGCAAATTAACAATGGAATGGGTGGGAATAGGCCTACAGGGCCGCAGGCTAAAAGCCCCACTCACCTGCGAGTAGAGAGAGCCATCTTCTTGTCCTTCGCAGTCAAGACTGCAGAGAAGATCTGGGAATTTGTGGGAGGTCCCGGGAATTTCAGGGGCTGGGAGGAGCCAATTTTGCTGTCTCTGCAGTCCAGTCTGGCAGAGTAATACCCAGAAGTAAAGAATCTCATCTGGAGCAGGATGTACTGTATACTAAGCATAAAAACAAAACAAAAGGATACTGACCTTTTGACCCCTCAGCTGATCAAATGGGATTGATGGTGTGTCGGGTTTGTGACCCGCCATCAGTTGCAGGAGCACTACCACCCCCTTTCAGTTCATTGCAATGTAGAGGTGTGTGGCGAGACCTGGCACACACCCTCCATTGTAGGGAATGGAGATGGCCAGACTCTGAAGCGTCGGACAATGGAGTTTGGGTCTAGGGTAGCACGGGCTGGGATCCATCAATCAGGTGATTAGCTGATCGGCAGACTAGGGCTGATAGGCTGCCGGGGACAAAAATACCGTTTTGTGATTACTCACCTTTAAAACGAATATTATAAGTGTGACATACACTCCGCTTCAATAAGTCTTGACAGTTGGGTTATTCTCCAGTAGAGGGCAAACTTCTGCAGAGATGAATGCAAAAAAGAAGCCCTTCCCATAACTACCTGGGACCTCCCACCAATTCCCCAGTGTAAGATAGCAGTAAAGGGACCAGGAAGAACCAAATATAACAATTCTAACAAAAAACCAATGGTTCACCATATAAAGGATCCAGAACAGGGTGGGTGAAGCGGAGTGTATGTCACACTTATAATATCCGTTTTAAAGGTGAGTAATCACAAAACGGCATTATAAGTGTGAATTACACTCCGCTTCAATAAGTCTTGACAGTTGGGACATCCAATAGCAGTGTCCGTCAAGGGTGGGAACCATAAACAGTAAAGAATGCACTAACTCAAACCACTGCAGCTTGCAGACCCTTGCGGCCAAAAACAGCATCCGCTGAAGCCCGCACATCAACCTTGTAAAACTTGGAAAAAGTATGAACAGAAGACCAAGTAGCAGCCTTACAAACTTGTTCAACAGAAGCCTGGTGCTGAAAAGCCCAGGATGCACCCACAGCACGAGTAGAGTGCGCAGTGACCCTAAAAGGGGGTCTCCCCTTAGCAGAATAGGCCCCAACAATGTCCTGATGAATCCATTTGCTAATCGTAGACTTAGCAGGTGCCAAACCTTTCCTGGGCCGCAGGGCACCACAAAAAAGCATCCATCTTGCGGAAGGAAGAAGTAGTCACCAAATAGTACTTCACACAGCGAACAACGTCCAAATTGTGCAGAACCCTCTCCTTGTCATTTTTAGGCTTAGGACACAAGGAAGGGAGAACAATATCCTGATTTAGGTGGAAAGCAGACACCACCTTAGGAAGGAAATCCGGTTTAAAATGAAAAACCACCTTATCCTGGTGTCTCTCAAAGTAAGGGGCCTGAATCGACAGAGCCGCCAACTCAAAGACACGCGAACCGAGGTAATCGCCACCAAGAAGGCGACCTTCTGAGTGAGAACCGAAAGAGCAATATCATGTAGCAGCTCAAAAGGAGGACCCTGCAGAGCCGAAAGAACCAAATTCAAATCCAAACAGGAACTACAGCCTTCCGAGGGGGCCGCACATGCGCCACCCCTTGGAAAAAAGTCTTAACCAGCGGGTGCAAAGCAAAAGACCTCTGGAAGAAAACCGACAGAGCAGAAACCTGTCCTTTCACTAAGCTGGAACCCAAGATCCAGATTATGCTGAAGAAACTCCAAAATCCTGGGTACAGAAAAAACCCTGCAAGGCAAGGCCCTAGCCTCACACCAATCAATATAGGACCTCCCAGTCCTATAGTAAATGCCAGAAGAGGACCGCTTCCTAGCCCTATTCAGGGTCTGAACGACCGCTCAGACAAACCTTCCTCTTTCAAGATGAAGGTTTCAGCAGCCAGGCCGTCAAAGCCAGCGTTTGTAAATTGGGGTAAAGTAGATGACCCTGGGATAGCAGGTCCGGTATCAAGGGGAGCCGGCACTGGTCTACGGTCATCCTTACGACGTCTGCATACCAAACCCTTCTTGGCCACCTTGGAGCCACCAGAATCGCTGGTGCCCCTTCTAGAACCAGTTTGCGAACTACCCTGCACAGCATGGAGACAGGTGGAAACAGGTACAGAAAACCCAGGTCCTTCCACGCCAGAGACAAGGCATCCACTGCCAAGGCCAGGGGATCCTGGGAAAGAGAAACAAACGCCGGAAGCTTGTGATTGTGCCTCGAGGCAAAGAGATCCACCTCCGGAGTCCCCCACTTGCAGCAAAGATACAGAAAGACCTCGGGGTTGAGAGACCACTCTCCGTGGCGAGAGGACCCCCTGCTCAGGGAATCCGCCTCCGTATTCTCCACCCCCGGAATGTAGACTGCCGAAAGGCAAGGAACATTGCTCTCCACCCATCGCAGGATCAGAGAGACTTCCCTGAGGGCACTCCTGCTGCGAGTCCCTCCTTGGTGATTTATGTAGGCCACTGCCGTGCAGTTGTCTGAACGCACCTGAACCGGAAGACCCCGTAACTGTGGGGTTAACCGAGCCAGAACCAGACGAATGGCTCAGAGCTCCAATACATTGATGGGGGTGTGAGCCTCCTGGGGACCCCACACCCCGCTGAACTGATGACTCTTCCAATAACCTCCCCAGCCCGACAGGCTGGCATCCGTGGTAACCGTCTCCCAACAAGGGACCAGAAAAGACCTGCCCTTCGCCAGATTACTCGAGTCCAGCCACCACCGAAATGACTGCCGAACCCTGGGAGACATCCTGAAAGGTTGATCCAAAGACTGTGGGCTCCTGTCCCAAAAAGTCAATAGAAGAAGTTGAAGAGATCCTCGAAGGAGGACACCATCAGGCCCACCAGTTTCATCCCCTGTCGGATACAGGGACAAGGGCTGGCCAGAAGAAGACGGATCAGGTCCTGAATCCCTTGCACCTTGGTCTGGGGCAGAAACACTCTGGCCTGACTGGTATCCAGATTCATGCCCAGAAATAAAATCACTTGAGACGGGGAGAGAGAAGACTTGGTGCGGTTGATCACCCAGCCGAATCTCTCCAGGGTCGACACCACCTGAAGGGTGTCCAGTTCTGCCTGCTGAAGGGAAGAAGCAGAAATCAACAGATCGTCCAGATAAGGCACAATGCAAATGCCCTGAGATCTGAGCAGAGCCATTACGCCCGCCAAAACCTTGGTGAAGACCCTCGGTGCCGAGGTCAGACCGAAGGGAAGAGCTATGAATTGATAATGTTGATCCCCCACCGCAAACCGGAGGAATCTCTGATGTGCCTGAAAAATCGGAACATGCAGATACGCATCCTTGATGTCTATGGATGTCATAAAATCCCCTTGGCGAAAGGAATTGATAGCCGAGTGCACAGTCTCCATGCGGAACTTTTTGGCTCTGATAAACCTGTTGAGAACCTTGAAATCTAGAATGGGTCTCACCGAACCCTCCTTTTTGGGAACCGTGAAAATGTTGGAGTAGTAACCCTTGCCCCTTTCCAGCGGAGGCACCGGGCATATAACCCGCATGTCCAGAAGGTTTTTTACTGCTAACAGGAGCCCCTGTGCAGCCTGAGGGTCCGAGGGCACCCGAGACCTTAAGAATCTTGGGGGCGGCCAGTACTCAAACTCCAGCTTGTACCCGTAGGGGACCACTTCCAAGATCCAATTGTCTGTGACCTCCCGGGCCCAGACCAGGAAGAAGAGCCGCAGCCGTCCCCCCACCCTTACGGGTGAGGGCACACCTTCATTGCTGAGCCGGTTTAACAGCAGGCTTGGGCTTGGAACCCCAGGTAGCCGCGGGACGTGCCCGACATCTGCCTCTGTTCCAGGACGAGCCCCTGACCCCCGAGAAGGCCAGACCCCTAGACGCTCTGGCCCCTCGAAAGGAAGGATTGAACGAGCCCACCCCCCGAAAGGGACGGCACTGCTTCCTCCGCTGAGGTAACTTACCTCCTTTAGCAACAGCATCCAATTTACCTCCAAACAGCCGCGCCCCCAAGAAGGGGAGAGCTGTGAATGACTTCTTGGCTCCAACGTCCGCTGTCCACTGACGGAGCCAGATTAATCTGCGCATGGCCACCAGCAAGGCTGACATCCTACTACACGACAATGGAGTTTTCCATCGCAGTCATGACAAAATCCATGAACACTTTGCACTTCTTAAAGTGGAACATCACCCTCGGGTGATCGGCCCGGGAATCTATAAGATTCCCGGGCCGATCACCTCCCTCCCCGCGGGACATCCGAGATCGGGATGTCCCGCGGGGTGAAACCCCCCCAAAACCCCCAAACCCCCTTACCCTCGCGCCCCTCTAGGCGTGCGCGCCCCCGCGCCGGCCGTCTGTGAATGGCGGCGGCGGCGGAGGAGCCACGAACAAGCGGCTGTCAAATCGCTTGTCCGTCGGCGCTGGGAGCGGGGAGAGGTGAGTTTTTAGGGTGATCGGGGGGTTTCACACAGCGGGGCACCCCGATCGGGGGTGCCCCACCGAAGTGGACCAAGACCCAGGATAGTCAAAATTCTGGGTGTTGGTCCACTTTAAGTACAGCGAACTCAGCGCTAGCTGGATCCAGCTGAGCGTTATTCAGCCAGTCCCTGATAAGAGACCTGGTAGCAAGCGACACCATGGCAGATGCACTAACCGGTCGCAGGGCCGAGCCCACGTTGGCAAATGCGTGGCACGCCATCTGATCCAGGCGCTTGTCCTCGCCATCCTTAAGGGAAGAGGCGTCAGGGGTGTTCAGAACAGAAGAGTTGGTTAAACCTAACACAGACGCCTCGACCTCGGGAGGAGAAGGCCAGCACTTGACCACCTCCACCGGAAAGGGATACTTCTTATCCCATCCCTGAGGTACACCAGGGAGCCGACAGGGCCTCTCCAATTCCCCAAGTATCAGCGCATCAAAATGACCCTGGGTAGGGAATTCCAGACAGGGCTTGTGGGCCCCAAAAAATTCCCCCTTCTTAAGAGGGGGCGCCTCAGGTGGATCAATATCCAACACCTCCAATAAATGTGTCAAAACAGTGGCCGTATCAACGGCATCCCCCAGCGCCTGCCCGGCATTGGAATTCCCAGGCTGACCATAGTCAGCCTCTGAATCCTGATACAATTCCCCCTCCTCAAGCGGGGAATAATCGGACAATTCGGCGGATTCATCGTCAGTGTCCCACAAGGGCTGGGCTGACGACAACTGTCTCTTTTTAGCATGGGGCTTCTTGCCCACCGTGCTAGCAATCATTTTCTCTATGCTGGCCAACTTAGGCCAAACATGAGAAAGCGACTCCCCACTAGTACCAATGTCACTTGGGGTACGGATCAGGTGGGGAGGGGAAGGCGATGAAGCGGGAGGAGCCGACCCCGAAGGCTGGGTACCAGACTGCCGCATTATGTCCTTTTGTGCGCATGGTATACAGATCAGCACATTCTCCCCCGTAAGGGATACCCCACACATGGCCCGGATTGTCCCGAAGGGATCCCGGGCCTGGTATCCTGCAGAGCCTCCATATGGTGAATGTTTGTGGTCAGTCGAGAGACCGTAGGGAATTACACACAAGCAACCCGGGATGCCCCTTACAAGTCCTGGTGGGAGGATTTTAGGGATGGACAATATTTATACAATATTTATATCTAGGGACCCCAGGACCGGGAGACACTTATACGGGTACACCTGTAACACACAAAATAGGTCACATAAGAGCAGAGCATAGTAAGGGATGCCCTAGCATAGATATTACAGTCACACAGCCGAAATACTCATATACAGGCATATGACTGCGTATATATATATATATATATATATACAATTATCACCCATGCATAGCAATTAAAAAGGCATATAGGCACACACACCATTGTACATATATATATAAATACATATACAGAGATATATATATATATATATATATATATATATATATATACCGAACTAAGAATATATCCATATAACATATATGCCCCCGATATATGTAGCCCGCGGGCACAATAACGACCGGCGTCATGTACCGAAAATAAAGTATAAGATTAGGTTATCAGCTAAAGGAGCCCGTATGGGGCACTCACGAGAACATGGCGTCCATACGAGCAGCACATGGCCCCGCCCCCTACGACGCGGGATCCCCCCCCCAAGCCGCGCATCTAGCCGATAGGGCTGGAGCCGGCCGACGACACCAAGGGGGGCGGGCCGACGTGCTCCGTCGATGCGGGCGAGCGCCAGGCCACGCCCCCCTCACTGAGGAAGGCAGAAGGTCGCGCTCCCCGGCCAATATGGCCGCGGAGCCGACCAGTAGAGAACCGGCCCGCCGCCGCATGAGAGCGCGCGCGGGCCTAACGTAAAAGCACGCACACACACACCTGTAAAGTGAACAAACACACACACACACACACTGCAAATAAAGGACAGGGAGTCAGCCCCCCCCCCCCTCCTGGAGGAGAGTAAGGGACCCGGAAGGGGGAGTGGGAACCTTGCCATTATGAAACCATAGGCATGTAGGGACAGGGCATCCCACACCAGGATCACCAAAAACCTGGATCACGCCTACCCCGTGGTGGGGTCTCACGGTGGAGCAGCGCTCCTACAGCACCCGGAGGGTGCTCCTACCTTTACCAAGGACCTGCAGCCGAAGCTGGGAGGCTCAATACAGGGGACAATTTAGGAGGGTCCTGGCAGCAATAGGGACAAAAAAGGGGGCCGGGCGCGAGCTCGGCTTACCTGCAAGTAAGAGAAGCTTCATCTTCTGTCTTGCTCACTCCCTGCAGAGAAGACAACTGGGGAATTGGTGGGAGGTTCCAGGTAGTTATGGACCGGGAGGGGCTTCTTTTTTGCATTCATCTCTGCAGAAGTTCGCCCTCTACTGGAGAATAACCCAACTGTCAAGACTTATTGAAGCGGAGTGTATGTCACACTTGGAATAGGTGAGTAACCTTTTGGTTTTTTTATTGGGTGGTCATTGGCCCACCAAAGTAGCTTTAACCCTAAAAAGGACAAAATCATTTAATGTAGCCCAAATGTGCCCCATTTTGCTTGTGGTGGTTTTGATTTCACACCCTTGATGTGTAAAACCACTGGTTTAACTTGGTACTCACATCAATGATGATCCCACGGAACATGCATGGGCTGTTGTGTTGTGGGCTATGCATATAAATGAATGGCAGAGAACGCCCTTTACTCACATAGGGATGGCCGGAAAGTTAAGTTTTACAACGATCCCAGAAGGGAATCCCAAAATCCCCCCGGCTCTCGGAACCAAGAATTTTGGTCCAAATATATGGCCGTAGTCAGGCTTTAAACCAAAGTAAAATAAAACATCTGTGATACATTTGTTTTCTAACTCTCTACAGGAAACACTGGGCACCCACATACTTTCTATAAGCCAACTTCCAGCAACGTCACATTATTTTCACAGTTCACACCATTTTTCCATCCAAAGTAGAAGCAACACATTTCAAAAGCCGGCTACCAAATACAATTCTGTGAAATACTCACTTGTAGAATTGGTATAAGTATACAGTACGTCCTGCTCCAGATAGATTACTTACACTTGGGTTATCCTCCGCCAGATGGTGCTGCACTGCAGAGACATGTAAAAACAGGCTCCTCCCGGCCCCTCAAATACCCGGGGATCTCCCACAAATCCCCAGCATTGAAAAGCAGTGAACAAAATCCTTACTGGCTGGTACAGGGTCCCAGAGGTCCTACATAAGTGGTTTCCGGATGAGTCGGAGGCCTGCTGGAGGTGTGGCTCTGCGAGGGGCGACCTTCTCCACATTTTCTGGTCCTGCCCGAGGCTGCGGCCTTTCTGGGACTCAGTGAGGAGAGTGATAGGGGATGTCACGGGAGAGACAATACCTGCAGATCCCGGAATCTGCCTGCTGCACCTAGGGATGACCCCCTTGAAAGAATACAAAAGATCCCTCGTGTGTCATCTTCTAAATGCTGCAAAATCGTGCATTCCTCTGTTGTGGAAGAAGACCTCCCCTCCATCCTTGGCGAGTTGGGTCTTGAGGGTTAACGAAACCATGCGGTTTGAAGACCTAGTTTTGAATCAAGAGGGAGGGTTCCGGAGGTACTCAATGACTTGGTACAACTGGATGGCCTTCATGGACTCAGAGGAATGCAAGACACTTTTAATGCAACGCGAGCAACCGCACTAACCCCCCCCTCCCTTTATACCCCCCCCCCTTTTTCTTCCCCTACCTGGTCACATTTGTTTGTTTCTTTGTTTTCCCATTAAGCTTACTGTTTTTCTAAGCATTGAATAAGAGTCTGACAAAGTGTAATATTGGCTAATCTTGCTTTATTCATGATATCCTCTTTGTCATTTTATTTGTTATTGCACCTGTGTTGTTTGTAAAACTCTGAAAAATAAAGAATTAAAAAAAAAAAAAAAGAAAAGCAGTGAACAAGAAGCCGGGAGAATTTAACCACCCAAAAACTGGTAACAATCACCAAACAGGGGATCCAGAATTATGCAAAAACCAGGGCGGGGTGGAGCAGGACGTACTGTATACTTATAATACCAATTCTACAGGTGAGTATTTCACAGAATTGTATTATTCTTAGTATACAGTACGTCCTGCTCCAGATAGATTACTTACACTTGGGACATCCAATAGCAGTGTCCATAAAGTAGAGTGGGATCCCCAATAAAAAAGGTAACAGCAGACAGTTTAAACCACTGCCGCCTGCAAAACCTTGCGGCCAAAACCAGCATCAGCTGAGGCCTTAACATCAACCTTGCTAAACTTTGAAAAGGTATGAACAGAAGACCAAGTAGAGGCCTTGCAAACTTGTTCAACAGAAGCATGGTGCTGGAAGGCCCAAGAGGCACCAATAGCACGAGTAGAATGAGCAGTAAGGCGGAAGGGAGGATTCTTCCATTTAGCAAAATAGGCCTGAATCACAGCCTGATGGATCTATTTGCTTATAGTAGACTTGGCAGGAGCCAAACCCTTCCTAGGACCAGAAGGGACCACAAAAAGAGCATCAGTTTTCCTGAAGGACACAGTTACTACTAGGTAATACTTCAGACACCTGACCACATCCAAGGAATGCAAAACCCTTTCCTTAGCATTGCTAGGATTAGGGCACAATGAAGGAAGAACAATATCTTTATTCAAATGAAAAGCAGACACCACCTTAGGCTAAAAGCGGACCATCACCTTATCCTGGTGTCTCTCAAAGTATGGGGGCTGGATAGACAGAGCCGCCAGCTCAGACACACGCCTGACCAAAGTAATAGCCACCAGAAAGACAACCTTGAGGGTAAGTACAGCCAGAGCAGCATCCTGAATAGGTTCAAAGGGAGCACCCTGCAAGGCAGACAAGACCAAGTTCAAATCCCAAACAGGGACCATAGGCTTTCGTGGGGGACGCACATGAGTAACCCCCTGAAAGTCTTAACCAAGGAATGCTGAGCAAAAGACTTCTGAAAGAAGACAGACAGGGCAGAAACCTGACCCTTCAAAGTACTGAGTTGGAGACTCGACTCCAACCCATGCTGTAAAAACCCCAGAACCCTGGGAACTGAGAACACCCGACAGGGAAGAGACCTAGACTCACACCAGTCAATGTAGGTATGCCATACCCTATAATAGATGGAAGAAAAAGTTTTCTTCCTAGCCTTCACCACGGTCTCAACCACCGAGGCAGACAAGCCTTTCTCCATCAAGATGGAGGTTTCAGCAGCCAGGCCGTCAAAGCCAGAGTTTGTAAATTGGGATGGCGTAAGGGGCCCTGAGTGAGCAGATCTGGCACTCCTGGCAGAACGTACTGATCTACTGCCATCTGCACCACATCTGCGAACCACACTCTTCTTGGCCACCTGGGGGCCACCAGAATCACTGGCACCCCTTCCAGAGCAATCTTGCGCAGGACCCTGCCCAGCAGGGGGAATGGAGGAAAGACATACAGGAGCCGAAATTCCTGCCATGACATGGACAGAGCATCTGTGGCCAAGGCCAGAGGATCCTGAGACAGGGAGACAAAGGCCTGGAGCTTGTGATTGTGACGGGATGCAAACAGATCCACATCCGGTAGACCCCAACGGTGACACAGGGACTGGAATACCCTGTTGCAGAGGTACCACTCTCCCTGACGAGAGGTCCCCCTGCTCAGAGAGTCTGCCAGTAGATTCTCTGCCCCCGGGATGTACACAGCCGAAATGCATTGAACATTGGCCTCCGCCTATGTCAGAATCCGCGACGCCTCCTGGAGGGCCCCCCTGCTGGTTGATGTAGGCAACCGCCGTCCTGTTGTGTGAGCGCACCTGCACAGACAGACCCCTCAGGTGATTGGTCAACTGCTCCACTACCAACCTGATTGCCCGTAGTTCCAGAATTTTGATGGGTAAGTGGGCCTCCTGAAGGCCCCACCTCCCCTGGAACCGCAGGGACTTCCAGAATCCCCCCCATCCTGACAGACTGGCATCCGTGGTGACCGTCTCCCAGGAGGGGGCCAGAAAAGACCTGCCCCCCAGCAAGTTCCTGTGGTCCAGCCACCATGAAAGGGACCGTCTGACCAAGGGGGGGAGCACACAGACCCCATCCAAGGACGTTGGGTTCTTGTCCCATACTGACAGAAGTTGAAGTTGTAGAGGCCTCAAATGGAACTGAGCAAAGGGCACCGCCTCGAAGCACGCCACCATCAGGCCCACCAACTGCATTCCCTGCCTGAGGGAGGGCTGGGGACACGAGAGCAGGAACCTCACCTGCGCAGTTAGAGCGTCCACCTTCTGTTGAGGAAAGAATATCCTTGACTGAATCATATCCAGAATCATTCCCAGGAATGGGGTCACCGAGGAAGGGGACAGAGAGGACTTGGGGTGATTGATCACCCAGCCGAAGGACTCCAGGGTGGACACCACCAGCTGAGTGTCCAACTCTGCCTGCTGTAGAGACCGAGAGGTGATGAGTATGTCGTCCAGGTAGGGCAGCACGCGTATGCCCCTTGACCTTACCAGAGACATCACCCCCACCAGCACCTTGGTGAACACTCTGGGAGCTGAGGTGAGGCCAAATGGCAAGGCCACAAATTGGTAATGTTGATCTTCCAACGCGAATCTGAGAAACCTTTGGTGTCCCGGGAACACAGGGATGTGAAGGTAAGCATCTTTGATGTCCACAGACGTCATGAAATCCCCTGGGCGCCGATGGCCGAGCGCAGAGTTTCCATGCGAAAGCGCCTGTTCTTGAAAATTTTTTAAAGATCTTTAAATCCAGAATGGACCTGACTGACCCATCTTTTTTGGGAACTGTGAAAAGGTTGGAATAGAACCCCTTGCCTCTTTCTCTTAAGGGGACCCTGCAAATGACCCCCAGATCCAGAAGGCCTTGCACGGCCTGCATCAAGACCTGAGCTGAGACAGGGTCCTGGGGGATCCGGGACCTGATGAATCTTGTGGGGGGCCCGCACAGCAAACTCTATCTTGTAACCAGAGGACACTACCTCCTGAATCCACCGGTCTGAGACGTGGTGCCTCCAGACGTGTGCAAAGTGTAGGAGCCGTCCCCCCACCCTGACGGGCGAGGGCGCCCCATCATGCCTGAGGGGGCTTGGGAGAGGATTTGGGCTTAGACCCCCAGGAGGAGCCAGGACGTCGTCCTCTGCTCCTGTGCCAGGAATCTGCACGAGCCCCCGCGAAGGACACCCCTTTTCCCTGCTTAGCACCGCGGTAGGGGTGTGAAAGGGGGCCCTGGCCCCGAAACGGCTGAGACTGCCGCCTGCGCTGGGGTAACTTACCTCCTTTAGTAAAAAGGTCTAAGCGGTCCCCAAACAGGCGTAGCCCCTTAAATAGAAGCCCAGTAAGGGCTTTCTTTGCAGCATTGTCAGCAGCCCACTGGCGCAGCCAAACCGCGCGGCGTATAGCTACCGCCAAGGCAGAAGTTATGGCACACATCCTAATGGCATCATCCAAGGCAGATAGGATAAAGTTTACAAACACATCACAGTTAGACAGTGCATTAAACGTATCAGGTGGCAATTCATCAGGAGCACCCTCAAGTACACTTCTGATCAGGGCCCTGAGCGCCACAGACGTAATGGCCGAGGCGCAAACCGGGCGCAGCGCCGCCTCCACAAATGCAAAGGCATGGCACGCCAATTGGTCAATGCGCCGGTCCTCAGCATCCCGCAGCGTAGTAGTGTCAGGGGAGTGCATAATAGAGGTGTTAGACAGTCCTAGAATAGGAGCATCGACCTTGGGTGGCGATGACCAGCACTTGACCATATCAGCAGGAAAGGGATACTTTCTGTCCCAACTCTTAGGTATACCGGGAAGTCTACTGGGACGTTCCCACTCCTTAAGCACGAGGTTATTGAAATGGGTTTGCTCCGGAAATTCCAAACGAGCCTTAGCAGTATGAAAAAGCTCACCCCTTTGCCTGGGAGCCGCAACAGGGGAGGAGATGGACAGAACCTCAAAAATCTGAACCAGCAGTCTGTCAGCATCATCCTGGGTCCAGGGATCAGAGCCAGAATCGTCATGACCCCTGAGTCTCCCGTCAGATGACCCTGAGTCAGAGAACAGCTCCCCTTCGTCCGATGGGGTGTAGCCATATAGATGCAACAACTCATCAGACTCCATGGGGAACGGAGTGGCATCAGGGGTTAAGTGACGCTTTTTAGCGGTGGCCTTACGCGCTAAGGTATTAGCAATCAATTTTTCAACACTGGCCAGTCTAGCAGTCTAGAAGGCGTCAGAACCATGCACAGTAAGTGATGAGCATAAAAGTCGCCCGCGAGGGCACTTACAGATCGCGGAAGGGGGGACCGTTACACACGCGCGCGCGACTGTACAAAACAAAGGCGGCGAACGAACCTCGAAGGGCGGGCAAGAGCGGGCCGTGACGCAGAGCGCGCCAGGCCAGGCCCCCGCCCCCCCGAAGAGCGCGAAGCCCGCAGACAGCAGCCAATGATAACGCAAAAACGTCTGAGGTAACGCCGCCGTCCGGCGCGGACATCCAAATGAAGGAAAAGACGCGTGCGGCGGCCATATAATAGTAAAACAGACAAGTCAGCGCGGCGGCTGACACCACATATCTAGTCATACACGTAATCACTATACGCACTGACCCACACCCCCCCCCTACGGGGAGAATGAAGGAGTATGGCGGCCCTTTGTATAGGACCCACCGCTACACAGGGCATGTGGCAATAATGCGGGAGGGGCATCCCATAAAGGCTCACCATCAGCCTGTACCGCCTACCCTTTGGTGGGGGACTGCGGTGGAGCAGCGCTCCATAAGCACGCATGGTGCCTTCACCCGACCAGCGCAGCCGAGGCTGGGAGGCACATCACACGAAGGACGGGTAGGAATAGTCCAACAGGGCCGCAGGCTAATAGCCCTGCTCACCTGCGAGAGAGTGATAATTTCATGTCTTCGCAGTAAGCACTGCAGAGAAATCTGGGGATTTGTGGGAGGTCCCCGGGTATTTGAGGGGCCGGGAGGAGCCTGTTTTTACATGTCTCTGCAGTGCAGCGCCATCTGGCGGAGGATAACCCAAGTGTAAGTAATCTATCTGGAGCAGGACGTACTGTATACTAAGAATATATTGTTCTTTGTTATAATCTTCATGTAATCCTATTTGAGGAAACATGTTTTGGGCGAGACTTCTCCAGCAGTGGTGCCTCCAGATAGAGGGACTGCAGCTAGGTGAAGACTGCCGGCTGTGTGAAAATGACAGAAAAAAGCTTGTGGATTATAAACTTCATCTAATGGCATTTATCAGCCTCCAGGATTTATATTTGAAGAGCTCTGCCCAGCACACAATCTCTCCAGTTACTGACATTCAGCATATACTGTACTTACTGGAATAATTTAACTCAAAAGGGCCAACCTGGTAATGAAGTTTAATAAAGGCAATAATGAAATGGTGACAACAGTCTGTGTGACTAACCAGGGCCAGCTGCATCAGCCCCCGAGAGGTTTGATGCTCCCAGGGAAGGGACCTTTCTTGCCCTAAACAAAAACACGGCATGATCTGCCCTTACAGTGCACTGCTTGAAAATCAATAAATAGCTTGAAGCAAGTCACCAGAGACCCCTGGAAAGGTTAGTGCGGAGGCTCACGACCCATCAGACTCTGAGCAGCCCCCATCATTAAGAGAAGTGAGTGCAGGTGAATGCATCATTATACACAGAGCATGTTTCCGGTGACTCAACCACCAATTTACACACCTGTGCTTCTGCCAAGGCGTCCTATAAAATCACCACCACTGTGCACCTGGGGACCGTAGATGGCAAGCGCCAGCTAGTTCATTATAGGTATAGCAAAGGATTAATCCAACATAAAGATTACAAAAACAAAGAAAAAAATCTAGTATACCTTGAACAGTTTTTTCACTGTAGTACAAAAGCTTCATAACATGCCTGGTTTTTACTTATAATATGTCCTCCTTATCTATATCCAAATTGGATTGTATAATATTTCCAAAAGTAAAATTGCACTGACCCACATCTATGTACCATAGTAAAACTGTACTAACACATATCTATGTACTATACTAAAACTGTAAAACACACATTTATGAATCCAGTAATTAAATATGTACAGCACAGCCAAAATTATATAGAAAATCCTAAATAAAGGTTTTTAATGTTTTTTAAAAATACAATTCTGTGATTACTCACCTGTAGCATTGGTATTATATGTATACAGCATGTCCTGTTCCAGAAGATATTCCTTACTCTTGGGTTATACATCCAGTAGATGGCACTGGACTGCAAAGACAGAAAAGTGGCTCCTCCCGGCCCCATATATACCAGGCATCTCCCACAAAATCCCCAGTATTGAAAAGCAGTTAAAAGAGACTGGGAGAACTATAACCAATATATAAAAATTTGAACATAAGAACAATCACCATAAAGAGGTAAATAAAGATAATGATAACAAGGGTGAGGTGGAACAGGACGTGCTGTATACATATAATACCAATTCTACAGGTGAGTAATCACAGAATTGTATACAGCACGTCCTGTTCCAGAAGATATTCCTTACTCTTGGGACATCCAATAGCAGTGTCCGTAAGGTAGAGTGGGATCCCCAAAAGTAACAGAAGACAGTTTAAACCACCTTGTCCTGGTGTCTCTCAAAATAAGGAGGCTTGATGGAAAGTGCCGCCAACTCAGAAACACGTCTCACAGAAGTGATAGCCACCTTAACCCTTTCAGTGCCAAGCACGTAGATTCTACGTGCTTGCTTCCACTCCACTTAAGTGCCAAGCACGTAGAATCTACATGCCTGACTTTCCCCCCTGCTACTTAAAAAAAATAAAAATAGAAAATACTCACCTGACCCCTCGTTGGATCCGGCCGGGTCTCTAATTTGGCGCCACAGGGGGTCGGATGGCTCCAGGAGAGCCCCGGAATAGCCCCCCCCCCCCCCCCGCTTCGGCAGCAGCAGCTGCTAACTGTAAAAAAAAAAATTATTAATGACATTTACTTACCTGAGGCCGCGCTGCCTCCCGACAGGTCTCCTCTTCACTCCAATCACCCCCTAGCCTCTTCCGTGGTAAGGAGAGGGCAGAAATTGCCCTCCCCCCCCCACTTCCTGGAACGGGTCTGCTGGCCCCGCCCCCTGGCGGGGGACATCGTTGTGATGTCACCAGCAGCCCTCTTAATGCCGGCACCCGACACAGAGAATCAGTCTGCTCGGGTGCCTGGAGCAGAGCAGATGGGGAGGAGGAGAGGGCTGAGATCCCCCCTCCCCAAGGTCTCTCCTCTAAACACCCGAGCAGACTGTCATCGCAGATCACCGGGGCACACAGGATCGGAGGTGAGTAAAGTAAAAAAAAAAAAAAAAATAAAGATCATTATTTTTTCTTATGTGTCTGTCTTTTTAACATTTAACCCCTTGTGAACTGATAAGGGGTCCATGAGACCCCTTATACCAGTTCACAAGGCTGGGGGATGGCAAGTCACCTGCTGCGGCAACCCCCGGTACCCCCATTACCTGCCTCCCCAAAGCCCGGGGGGGGGGGGGGCAGAAGGCTATGTGGGCTCGTAGGCTGCAGGGTGGGGGCCACAAAAGCTGGCCCCTCCACTCTGTTCCTACAAGCCCCCATAGCTGGTTCCGGGCTGGTAATGCTGGGTAAGGGGGACCCCATTTCAATTTTTTTTTTATTTTTAAGGGTTTTTAACCCTTAAAATTCCCCCAAAAATGCCCCCCCCCCCCCCAGGAGCCCCCTACGTCATTTTTTTTTTAAATTAACCCCTTATAATGTGGATAACAGTAGTATTTTAGTAGTAAAGTGCTATTGTTGTAAAGTGCTATTTTCAGTTTGGGGGGTCTCCTGGGCAAGAATGGGGGGCTACCGATACATATGTGGTACCGTTGTAATCGGGAGAAATTGGGCTTTCACATGCAATATGTTTTTCTCTAATAAAGTAAATGTTTTATTTAAAATAAAGGAGACCATTGTCTAAAAAAAAATTATTTATTTATTTTTACACAAAAATATAAAAAAAAAAACAGTAGAAAAATTACAAACAACACATTTCATGTTCAAGCCTAAGCTGCAAAATATATATCTAGAATTTTCCTGAGAATTCCGGCTAAAATCACGGTTAAACATGGCGCAGAATGGGGAAAAGTGACCTGTCAACAGAGGGTGACAAAACTTCAAGTAAAAAGGGTTAACGCATTTTGTCTGCAGAGCTGAAATTTTCAGGTAAAACTACTGTTATATATAGTTTGTGGGGGGTATTTTAAATGTAAATGGTTGTTTTTCTGGAAAAACTGCAAGGTGCGCATAACGCAGTTGTATTTTATCTGAAAATCTCCTAAAGCTCTGTTTCAGTTTGGGGGAGTCTCCTGGGCAGGAAAGGGTGTCTATCAATACATATGTGGTACCGCTGTGACTGGGGAAATTAGGGTTTCGCACGCAATAAAATTTTATTGACAAACTTATATTTTTGTTACAAAAAAACACTACAAATTGCAAAAAATAGATTTTTTTTAAATTTTTTTTGCACATATTTCACCAAAAAGTATTGAGAATACACTAAAAAAAAAGCCCAGACTCTCTTGAAAAAAACAATATATCATTTTCTTTTTTTTTTTGAAATTCTTTATTTTTTCTTTCTCTTTTCTTTTTCTTTTCTCCTTGAAACATACATATACATCTATGATGCAACTGCTAATAACAGAGCGAAATATTCATCAACAACTATATAGTGCATGGATCTGTTACAGATCTGTCTACCACGATAGACCTCCTTCAGAGCTTATATAATTTCTATATAACAAATAAAAAGAGAAAGAGATATTTTATACCCAGGGAGTGTAAGATAATATAAAATAAAATAATATAAAAATAACAACAAAAATAAAAAAAATAAAAAAAATAAAAAATAAAAAAGGGGGAGGGAAAGGGGGGGGGGGGAGAGGGGAAAAGGAAAGAGGGGAGAAAGTTGAACCAGGGGGGGGAGACCCATCTCCTAATATCTTCCAAGCATATCCATGGTTTATGTCCACTTACCAACTCATTGTCTAGAGATATATATCTCTTAAGCTACGACTACACAATCATAAGCTATTTCAGAGGGACTAAGATGGTGATGGGAGGGGGAGATCAGCAATCATTAATTGCTTATATCTTGCCGTCTCTCTAAAGAGGAGCCATGGCATCCATGTCTGTTGAAATTGTATTTTGGTCTCATGTACCATGGCAGTAAGCTCCTCCATTTCTCTAATATGATTAATCTCCCCAATCCAATCCTCCACCGAGGGGATTGCTTCCGATCTCCACAGCCTGGGTACTATTGCCTTTGCTGCATTAATAAGATGTCTCAATAGAGATCTCTTATAGTTTTTCAGGGGTATATCCGTCAAATGTAAAAGAAATAAAGAGGGGTCCTGATCTATCGGTCTACCCAAAATCTCACTAGAGATATCTGCCACTGCATGCCAGAATGGGGTGATTTTTGGGCAATCCCAGAAAATGTGGAGAAAACTACCCACTGCTCCTCGACATCTCCAACACTCGGTGGAATAGGTCGGAGAAAAACCATTCAACCTCTTCGGGGTGTAATACCACCTTGTAAGATACTTATAGTTAATTTCTTGGACTTTAGAAGACACTGAGGTATTATGAGTAGCCCGAAAGATATATTTCCATTGATATTTCGTAAGGTGTTTATCCAGATCCCTCTCCCATTCCGCGCAAAATCGAGGTGTTTCATCCTCTCCGTCCTCCCCCAGCAAGGCATATATTTGGGAGATTAAATGCGTAGGGGGGTCCCCTTCTCTTATTAATCGCTCAAAGGGTGTTAAGGGTCTAAGGAACGCTTGTCTGGGTCCTACGCTTAAGAGGAAGCTTTGGAAGATAAACAGGAGCCACTGATCGAATAAAGGTGAATCCCAATCATCTCTCAAATCATCCAATTGTGCCCACCCTACAGGTAGAATAAGATGTAGCCCTCTTGGGATCCCCTTTTCCTCAAAGCTCTTACGAAGACGAGGAAGTATATCTATTGGGAGAGATGGATTATGTACCAGTGGTATCAAAGGAGTTGGCCAAGGGGATATTTCTTTTCTATCTCTTAGCTTATCAAAAATTCCAAGTGTAGTGGAGATAAGTGGATGATCTCTGCATAGGCTCTTCCCTGTTTTGGTCGCCCATGGGACTTCTTTTAATGGAGTCTGGAGCCAGGAGGCTTCTAAGGTCACCCATTTCTTCTTTGGAGCTTGGTAATACCAATCTAAGATACGTTGAAGATGAGTAGCACGCCAATATCTCAACAGATCTGGGCAAGCGAGCCCTCCTAGCTGTTTCTTTTTAAACAAGAGCTGAAGTTTCAATCTAGATTTGCGCCCTTTCCAAATAAATTTGACAAACAATGAGTTAAGGGACTTAAAATATGCTCTGGGAATCCAAATTGGTAGGGTCTGAAATAGATATAAAATCTTTGGAAGTATCGACATCTTAAGAATGCTAATTCTTCCTAGCCATGTAAAAGTAGGTAAGTCCCAGTTCGCCAAATCATCTTTAATTTTTGAAAGCAGAGGGCCAAAGTTTGCTGCATAAATCTCATTTACTCTTTTCGTAATTTTAGTGCCTAGGTATGTAATAGCTGAGGGAGGCCATCTAAAAGAAAAAGATGTTTTCAACTGGGCCTCCACTTCTAAGGGAAGGTTCAACCCCAAAGCCTCTGATTTATCATAGTTTATTTTCAAAGAAGACAATCTGCCAAATTGCTCAAATTCCCTCAGTAAAACTGGGAGTCCTATAACCGGGTTTGCAAGGAAAAACAAGAGATCATCGGCATATGCTGAGATCTTATGCATGGATGATTTTACCGAAATCCCCTGTATATCTCCTCGCCCCCTAATTCTGCACAAGAAAGGCTCCATAGACAAAACAAAGATCACTGGAGAAAGGGGACATCCCTGTCTAGTACCATTTCTGATATCTACTTGTTCTGAAAGAGTGCCATTTACCTTAATCCTAGCCGATGGGTCTGTATATAATGCCATAATCATCTGTAGAGCTTTGGGTCCCAAGCCAATGTACTCTAACACTGCCCTGATATATTGCCAATTCACCCGGTCAAATGCCTTTTCAGCATCGGTAGACAGGAGAATAGCCGGTTCTTTAGTTCGTTCGATCTTATGTAGCAGATTCAGCACCCTGGTTGTATTATCTCGAGCTTCTCTGCCCTGCACAAAGCCAGACTGGTCCCCATCCACAAGCAACGGAAGCATCCCAGATAATCTATTTGCCATAATTTTCGCATATAATTTTAGGTCTACATTCAATAATGAAATAGGCCTATAGCTTCCGCATGAGAGCGGATCCTTTCCCGGCTTCTGAATTATCGTCACATGAGCAGATAATAGTTCACTTGGTATCTTAACCTGATCGGGGGATATGGTTAATGAATTAAAAGCCTCAAGAAAATGTGGGGCCAGAAGCGAAAAAAATTGCTTATAATATGTTATGGTAAATCCGTCTGGTCCCGGTACTTTCCCGCTAGGGGAGCTCCTGACCGCTGTACTCAGTTCTTCCATCGATATTGGGCTTTCCATTCTTTCTCTCTCCTCCTCCTTAATTTTAGGCATACCGGATTCCTCTATGTATTTCTTAATCAATTTTAGTTGATCCTGATCAGAGGCTACTCCTTCAGGGCGGATATTATATAGTTTCTGATAGAAGGATTGAAAAGTCTTAGCTATATCCGATGTACTATGTAGTTTTTTTTGTCGCCCATCGACAATTGCTTCTACAAAGTTTAAGGTTTGTTGTTTCTTAAGAGCTCTTGCCAGCAGCGCACTGCTTTTGTTTCCCCATTCAAAATAAAGCCTTCTACAGCGCTTAATAATATAAGCCGCCCTTAAGGATAGCAGGGAGTTCAATGTTGATCTAGCTTCGGTGAGTACCAGGAGGTTACTTTTTGCCAATGTTGCTTTATGCACTTTTTCTAACTCCTGGACTCTTTCTATTCGTTTCTGTAACTCCTGCTCTCTCTCCTTCTTCTTCTCACTAGCGTATCTGATAAACAAGCCTCTAATGACTGCATTATGAGCCTGCCAATTGTTAAACGGCGTAGTGTCTATGCTATTATTAATTTCGAAATAATTTTTGATATTATTCTGGAATTCTTGAGTTAAAGTCTCATTTTGTAGTAAGGATTCGTTCAGTCTCCATGTCCATTCCTTCTTAGGGCCCCCAGTTAAGGTGATAATGAGGGTCACCGGTGCGTGATCTGACATAGCCATAATCTCTATGTTAGAGTTGACCACCTGCGGTAGTAAGCTATGGGACACCAGTACGTAGACAATATATCATTTTCCTGGGAAATCCCTGGAAATCCTTTCAAAAATCACAGTTGAACATGTGTAGCGCAAAATAATGAAGCATGGTCTGGCAACAGAGGGCGACAATAGCTGCAGGTAGGCTGGCAGCGAAAGGGTTAAGCATAAGAATGGACAAAGGGGCTCCTTGCAAGGGCTCAAAGGGAGACCCCTGCGGGGCAGATAAGACCAAGTTCAAGTCCCAGACTGGAAACATAGGCTTACGTGGGGGACGCACGTGGGTAACCCCGTGAAAGAAGGTCTTAATCAGGGGATGCTGAGCAAAGGATCTTTGGAAAAAAATAGCCAAAGCAGAAACATGGCCTTAGAGTACTGAGCTGAAGACTCAGATCCAAACCATGTTGCAGAAACTCCAGAATCCTAGGAATGGAAAACACACGACAGGGAAGCGAGTTAGACTCGCACCAGTCAATGTAAGTACGCCAAACCCTGTAGTAGATGGAAGAAGAGGACCTTTTCCTAGCCCTGATCATGGTATTTACAACCGAGGCAGGCAGCCCTCTCTCCATCAAGATGGAGGTTTCAACAGCCAAGCCGTCAAAGCCAGCGTTTGTAAATTGGGGGGGGCGTAGGTGCCCCTGAGTGAGCAGATCTGGAACCCGGGGCAGGGCGTAATGCTCTATTGCCAGCTGCACGATGTCTGTGAACCACACTCTTCTTGGCCAACAGGGGGCCACCAGTATGGCTGGCACCCTTTCCTGAGCTGATTGTGACGGGAAGCAAACAGATCCACATCCGGCTGACCCCAGCGGTGGCACAGGGAGCGAAACACCCTGCTGCTGAGGGACCATTCTCCCAGACGAGAGGTCCCCCTGCTCAGAGAGTCTGCCTCCAGATTCTTCACCCCCGGGATGTACACAGCTGAGATGCAGGGAACATTTGCCTCCACCCAGGACATTATCAGGGACACTTCCTTGAGGGCCCTCTTGCTCCGGGTCCCTCCATGATGATTGATGTAGGCAACCGCCGTCTGGTTGTCCGAGCGGACCTGAACAGCCCGACCCCTCAGGTGTGTGGGGTTAAGTGGGCGAGAACCAACCTGATCACCCTCAATTCCAGAATGTTGATAATGGCATGGGCCTTCTGAAGGCCCCACTGACCCTGGAATTTCAAGGACTTCCAAAAGCCCCCCAACCTGTCAGACTGGCATCCGTGGTGACAGTTTCCCAGCAGGGGGCCAGAAAGGATCTGCCCACCAGCAGGTTCCTTGAGTCCAGCCACCACGATAGAGACCGCCTGACCAGAGGGGACAGGACAAACACCTGATCCAAGGACACAGGGTCCCGATCCCATACTGACAGGAGGTGAAGCTGAAGAGGCCTCATGTGAAACTGAGCATATGGAACCACCTCGAAGCAGGACACCATCAGGCCTACCAGGTGCATTCCCTGACTGATTGGATGGATGAGGACAAGAAAGAAGTAGCTGAGCTTTCTCTTGAAGACTCTCCACCTTATGTTGAGGAAGAAAGATCTTGACCCGAGATGAATCCAGAATCATGCCCAGAAAGGACTTCACCATGGAAGGAGACAGGGAAGATTTGGGGTGGTTGATCACTCAGCCAAATGACTCTGCTCTGCCTGATGGAAGGACTGAGAAGCGATGAGCATGTCGTCCAAGTAGGGAAGAATGCGAATGCCTGAGATCTCAGCAGAGCCATAACTCCTGCCAGCACCTTGGTTAACACCCTGGGAGCCGAGGAGAGGCTGAAGGGCAAGGCCACAAATTGGTAGTGCTGATCCTCCAGAGCGAACCTGAGGAATCTCTGATGACCTGGAAAGATAGGTATGTGAAGGTAAGCATCCTTGATATCTACAGAGGTCATGAAGTCCCCTGGCCGTAGGAAAGTCACAGCTGAGCGCAGAGTCTCCATGCGAAAGTGTCTGAATCTGACAAATTTGTTGAGGTGCTTCAAATCCAGGATGGGTCTGATGGACCCATCTTTTTGGGGACGATGAAAAGATTGGAGTAATAGCCTTTGCCCTTTTTCCTCAAGGGCACCCGGCAGGTGACACCCAGTTCCAGAAGGCCTTGGACAGCCAGGGGCAGACCCTGAGCTGATAGGGGGTTTTGAGCTAACCAAGATTTGATGAATCTGGGGGGCGGCCAAGCTGCAAACTCTATCTTGTAACCAGAGGATACTACCTCCTGAATCCACCGGTCTGAGACATGACGCCTCCAGACATGAGCCAAGAGCCGAAGCCGTCCCCCCACCCGAATGGGTGAGGGCGCCCCTTCATGCCTGAGGGGGCTTAGGGGAGGACTTAGGCTTGGGACCCCAGGAGGGGCCAGGGCGGCCACGTCCTCTGCCCCTGCCCCAAAAATCTCCACGGGCTCCAGCAAAGGAAGCTTCCCGTCCAATTCTAGGAAGGAGAAAAGGCACCTGAACCCCGAAAGGACCGGGGCTGCCTTCTACGCTGAGGTAACTTGCCTCCCTTAGCAAACAAGTCCAGACGTTCCCCAAAGAGGAGCAGCCCCTTGAAGGGAACCCCAGTGACAGCCTTCTTAGCAGCGTTGTCAGCTGCCCACTGGCGCAGCCAGACCGAGCGGCGTATAGCCACTAACAAGGCAGATGCCCTGCCACACATTCTAATGGTATCATCCATGGCAGAGAGAACATTTGCAACAAATTCCTCACAACGCAGAAGAGCTCTATACTCTTCACTACCAGCATCATCAGGGGCCCCATCTAGGAGACTCCTGAGCAGGCTTTTAATAGCAACAGCCGTAATGGCAGAGGCACAGACCGGACGCAGCGCGGTCCCCACACAGGCAAAGGCATGGCAAGCCAGCTGATCAATGCGCCTGTCCTCCCCATCCCTCAGTGTAGTAGAGTCAGGGGAATGCCTGACGGATGTGTTGGACAATCCCAGAACTGGTGCATCCACCTCGGGAGGACATGACCACCGTTTAACCATTTCAGCAGGAAAGGATACCTCTTATGCCAACTCTTTGGCACCCCGGGGAGCCGGCTAGGCCGTTCCCACTCCTTGAGCACTAGATTATTAAAATGAGTTTGTTCAGGAAACTCCAAGCGTGGTTTAACAGTATGAAACAGCTCCCCCTGCTGCCGCGGAGCCACAGCAGGAGGAGAGATACAGAGTACTTCAAAAATGTGAACTAAAAGCCCGTCAGTATCATCTGAAGCCCATGAGTCAGACCCAGAATCGGCACCATACACCCTGGATTGTTCCTCAGATGAGTCTGAATCAGAAAATAATTCCCCCTCTTCCAGGGGGGTATAACCGGTAACGTCAAAAAAATCCTCAGCCTCCATAGGAAAGAGGGAAACACCAGGTGATAAATGCCGCTTCTTAGCAGAAGCCTTACGCAGGCCAGAGCCAGCAATATGTCTCTCAATGCTGGCCACCCGTGCAGCCAAATCAGGTTGAGACTCCCCACTGGTATGCACCTCACTAGGAGTCAGATGTAAGGATGGGGGGTAGGCGAAGCCCGAGGGGGGCGCAGGCCCAGCCACCGGTAACCCAGACTGCAGCGCAAGCGTCTGCTGGGCGCAGGGAACACACACCCTGACATCATCACTTATAGGGGATACCCCACACACAGCCGGGATTGTCCCGAAGGAACCCCGAGCACATTATCCTGAGAAGCCACCATATGGTGATTATTGTGGCACAATAGGCCAATTGGGATTGACACGAATAAGGCTACCCGGGATGCCCCAATAGCCCCGCTAGGGAAGTGGGAGTGTAAGGGAATACAATAGCCCTCCAGTAAGAGTTAACACTAAATAGAGGGGATAGGACTGGGAGAAACCACAAAAGTTTGACCCGCCTGCAAGACATAAGCAAAAAGATCACATAAGCAATATGCAATGCAGAGAAATACAAAATAAAACAGCCCGCAGGGGCACTTACGGACCGTGATAAGGAGACGCCAGACACAGGCAGCAGAAAGCTAAAATGGCGCCCGCATATACCTTGAGGGGCGGGCCACGGAGACAGCGATGCAGAATGTGTCAGCCGCAAGGCCCCCCCCCCCGAAGAGCGCAAAAAGCGCTCACATGACAAGACCAGCCAATGATGGTGCAGATGTCGCCGCCGGCCGCGGAGCGGAGTACAAGCGTGCGGCGGCGGTGGCGACAAATGAAACCAGTGCAACCAATTCAAAAGGGATCATCACATAAATCATATAGACAAGACATGCACCCCCCCACCCCAAGATCTATCAGGGAGAGCGAAGGGGAAGCGACGGCCAGCCTAAAGCGAGCCAACTGCGGGGACAGGGGGCGAGGGGCATAAGACGCGGGAGGGGCATCCCATAAGGCTCACCATGGGCCTGTACCGCCTACCTTTTGGTGGGGGACTGCGGTTGGAGCAGCGCTCCTTAGCACCTGAGAGCGGTGCTGCCTACCTTCACCCGAACCAGTGCAGCCTAAGCTGGGAGGCAGTAAAAGGAAACGGGTGGGAATAGTCCTACAGGGCCGCAGGCTAATAGCCCCGCTCACCTGCGAGTAGAGAGAGCCATCTTCTAGTCTTCGCAGACTAGACTGCAGAGAAGAACTGGGGATTTTGTGGGAGGTCCCTGGTATATATGGGGCCGGGAGGAGCCACTTTTCTGTCTCTGCAGTCCAGCGCCATCTACTGGATGTATAACCCAAGAGTAAGGAATATCTTCTGGAACAGGACGTGCTGTATACTTAGAATAGAGGACCACTCACCAACCCTACAGCCTAGAAGACGCTAAGGCTGATGCTCTTCATCTTTCCAGGGAATCCGAATTTAAGATGCCCCTCCTGTGTGAAACCTCTCTTTTGCCTAGTTTACTTATCTGTACGGCAATCCCACAAAGCATGCACAAGCACGCCAAAAAGCATGGTGCTGGCTTGTCAGTCACCCTCAGCACTCCTATTACAAACTGCGCCCTATGATCTGATTGGAAGAGAGCCTTCACCTGCACAATGGGATCAGTGATTAGGTAAACCTGGCATGTCACACAGAAGGGGCATAACAAATTGGAATGCCATGGGGTCGGGACCAAAACAACCTTTATTGCTAACTGTCAATACATTTTTCGCTGGCTTTCATATGTATTTCTCTAGTGCAGGAATCCTCAAACCTATAGCTCAGGAGCCCTGCTGTATGGCAGTATGCAGATAATCCTGGGTTGAAGTAAAGTCATGCAGGTTGACAAGTGGCTTGGCTTACCCACACTCCAGTTCCCAACCTCTACATGCACAGGCCAGAAACTGTTGCTGGGGACAAAGCACTTTGTCAGTGTACAGTGTGCTTATTTATTTCTTAGGGTTGATGGGGATTAGTGTGCACTGTATTTTGGGGGGTCTAAAGAGACTTTGCACGCACTGTTGGAAATAAAGTTATGTCATATATATGTAAGGTGGTTACAGACAGACATAACAACCAACAGTCTTTTTGTTTTGAGTGTGGCTCACGAGCATCTCTCAGTGCTGGATGTAGGGACCCCTGATCTTGTGTATCTTGGTTGATTGTAGTTGATGACACAGCATCATTTTTTAGTTACATATCATTAATTTTAAGTGCTATTTGGAATGTTTTTTTAATATAGCAGTGTATTAGACAGCGGAGCATGTGGTATCTTTTAGTTGACTCGTCTTACCTTTGCGGCCCTTATTCAACAGATATACCTTAAAATATCCATGAAAAATACCATTTTGTGATTACTCACCTGTAAAATGGGTATTATAAGTATGTCACACACCCCGCTTCAGAATAGTCATTACACTTGGGTTATACTGACCTGTAGAGGGCGATCTTGCAGAGATGTAATGAAAAAAAGGGAGCCCCTCCCGGTCCATAAATACCTGGGACCTCCCACTCATTCCCCAGTATTAAGACAGCAGTAAGGAAAAAGGGACCAGGAAGAGCCAATTATAACCAGTAACAGTAAAAAAGGTTCACCATATAAAGGATCCAGAATACCAAAGGGCAGGGTGAAGCAGGGTGTGTGACATACTTATAATACCCATTTTACAAGTGAGTAATCACAAAATGGTATTATTCTAAGTATGTCACACACCCCGCTTAAGAATAGTCATTACACTTGGGACATCCAATAGCAGTGTCCATAAAGGGTGGGATCCAAACAAAGCAATAACGCACAACTTAAACCACTGCAGCTTGCAGAACTTTGCGGCCAAAAACAGCATCCGCTGAGGCCCGCACATCAACCTTATAAAACTTGGAAAAAGTGTGAACAGAAGACCAAGTAGCAGCCTTACAAACTTGTTCAACAGAGGCCTGGTGCTGAAACGCCCAGGACGCCCCAACGGCACGAGTGGAATGAGAAGTAACACGAAAAGGAGGAACATTCCCCTTGGCAGATTAGGCCCCAACAAAGGCCTGGCGAATCCATCTACTAATGGAATACTTGGTGGGCGCCAAACCTTTCCTAGGCCTGGAAGGCACCACGAAAAAAGTGTCAGTCTTATGAAAGGAAGAAGTAGTCACCAAATAGTACTTCACACAGCGAACCACATCCAAGGAATGCAAGACCCTCTCCTTGTCATTGCTGGGCTTAGGACACAAGGAGGGAAGAACAACGTCCTGATTAAGATGAAAGGCAGAAACCACTTTAGGAAGGAAATCTGGCTTGAAGCGGAAAACAACTTTGTCCTGATGCCTCTCAAAATAAGGGGCCTGAATGGACAAGGCCGCCAACTCTGAGACACGCCGAACTGAGGTGATAGCGACCAGAAAAGCAACCTTCTGAGTAAGCATAGAAAGAGGAATATCCTGCAACGGCTCAAAAGGAGGACCCTGAAGAGCAGAAAGAACCAAGTTCAAGTTCCAAACTGAGAGCAGAGGCTTCCTAGGAGGTCGCACATGCGTAACCCCCTGGAAAAGGTCTTAACCAAAGGATGAAGAAAAAAAGACCTTTGAAAGAAAACCGCCAGGGCAGAAACCTGCCCTTTCAAAGTACTAAGCTGGAACCCCAAGTCCAGAAAATCCCAAATCCTAGAAATAGAAAACACCCTGCAAGGCAAGGCCCTAGCCTCACACCAATCAATATAAGACCTCCAAGTCCTATAATAGATGGTAGAGGAAGACAGCTTCCAAGTCTGAATCACAACATCAGAAAGACCTTCCTCCCTTAAGATGGAGGTTTCAGCAGCCACGCCATCAAAGCCAGCATTGGTAAATTGGGGTAAAGTAGTTGACCCTGAGTGAGCAGATCCGGCCGAAGGGGCAGATCGAACTGATCCACCGCCAGCCGAACGACGTCTGCGAACCAAACCTGCCTTGGCCATCTTGGAGCCACCAGAATTGCTGGTGCCCCTTCTAGTGCCAACTTGCGCACCACCATGCCCACCATAGGGAACGGAGGGAACAGGTACAGGAACCCCAGATCCCTCCAGCTCAGAGACATGGCATCCACTGCCAGAGCCAGAGGATCCCACGAGAGAGACACAAACGCCGGAAGCTTGTGATTGTGACGAGAGGCAAAGAGATCCACCTCCGGAGTCCCCCACTTGTGGCAAAGTGACCGAAAGACCTTCGGATTGAGAGACCATCCTTCCCCCACGGCGAGACGAGCACCTGCTCAGTGAGTCCGCCTCCGTGTTCTCCACACCCGGAATGTACACCGCCGAAATGCATGGGACATTGCTCTCCGCCCAGGCAAGAATCAAGGACACTACCCTGAGGGCACTCCTGCTGCGAGTCCCTCCCTGGTGATTGATGTAGGCGACCGCCGTCCGATTGTCCAACCGAACTTGAACCGGTAAGCCCTGCAACTGAAGAGTCAAGTGAGACAGAACCAACCTGACGACTGTCAGCTCCAAAACATTGATGGGATCGTGAGCCTCCTGAGGCCCCCACAGTCCCTGAAACTGAAGATCCTTCCAGAAACCCCCCCAACCTGACAGGCTGGCATCCGTGGTGACTGTCTCCCAACGAGGGGTCGGAAAGCTTCTGCCCCTCATCAGATTGCTTGGTTCCAGCCACCAACGAGGGGAATGCCGAACCCGGGGGGACATCAGAAAAGACTGATCCAATGACAGCGGACACCTGTCCCAAGCCACTTAAAGATGGAGCTGGAGTGTCCTTGTGTGAAACTGAGCAAAGGGAACCGCCTCGAAGGAAGCCACCTTCAATCCCACCAGTCTCATCCCCAGCCGGATGCACGGGCGAGGGTTGGACAGAAGAAGCTGACTCAACTCCTGAATCAAAAGAACCTGGTCTGAGAAGTATACAGAGACATTCCCAGAAAAGACACCACCCTGGACGGGGAGAGGGAGGACTTGGGATAGTTGATCACCCAGCCGAATCTCTCCAGAGTGGATAACACCGCTCTGGTGTCTAGCTCCGCTTGGCTGTGAGAGGATGCCATAATGAGAAGGTCATCCAGATATGGCACGATGCGAATACCCTGGGCTCTGAGGAGGGCCATCACCTTGGTGAAAACCCTTGGAGCCGAGGTAAAGCCGAATGGAAGGGCCACAAACTGAAAATGCAGATTTTCCACAACAAACCTGAGAAATCTCTGGTGTGCCGGGAAGATAGGAACATGCAGATAAGCATCCTTGATGTCTATGGACGTCATGAAATCCCCCTGACGAAGAGAATTGATGGCTGAGCGCAGTGTTTCCATGCGGAACTTCCGGGGACGTATAAACCTGTTGAGGAGCTTCAGATCCAAGATGGGACGAACGGAGCAGTCCTTCTTGGGCACCGTGAACAGACTGGAGTAGTAGCCCAGGCCCCTTTCCAAGGAAGGCACCGGACAAATGACAGCCATGTCCAGAAGATTCTTTACTGCCGCCCGGAGCCCCTGTGCGGCCAGAGGGTCCGAAGGCACCCGAGACCTGAAGAATCTGGGAAGGGGCCGGATTTCGAACTCCAGCTTGTAACCGGAAGACACCACTTCCAGAATCCATCTGTCTGAGACCTCCTGGTCCCAGACCTGGAAGAAGTGTCGCAGCCGTCCCCCCACCCGCAAGGGTGAGGGCGCCCTCTCACTGCTGAGCTGGCTTGGCAGCTGGCTTGGGTTTGGAACCCCAGGCGTGACCTGGACGGGCACGTCCTCTGCCCCTGTTCCAGGAATCACCTCTGGAGGAAGAGAAGGTCAATCCCCTGCCAGCTCTGGCCCCACGAAAGGAAGGATTAAAGGAGGCCGCCCCCCGAAAGAGACGAAGCTACTGCTTTCGCTGAGGTAACTTGCCTCCTTTCGCGACCGAATCCAATTTTTCTCCAAAAAGCCGCAACCCCACGAAGGGAAGAGCCGTAAGCGACTTCTTAGCCACAAAATCAGCCGCCCACTGGCGCAACCAAACCGACCGCCGAATAGCCACAATCAAGGCCGAAGTTCTACTACACATCACCATGGTGTCATCCAGGGCGGCTAACACAAAGGACATGAACAACTCGCACCTCTTAAGGGCGGTGAACTCATCACTAGCCTGGTCAAGCATGGAAGTAGTCAACAGGTCCCTAACAACCGACCTGGTAGCTACCGCCAAAAGTGCCGAAGCACAAACAGGCCGCAAGGCCGAACCGACACTGGCAAACCCGTGACAAGCCATCTGATCAATGCGCTTTTCCTCACCATCTTTTAAGGTGGTGGAGTAAGGAGAATGCAAAACAGAAGAATTAGACAACCCCAACACGGGGGCATCAACCTCGGGAGGGGACGACCAGCGCTTCACCGCGTCCACCGGGAAGGGATATTTCTTATCCCAGCCCTGAGGAACACCCGGAAGCCGAGTAGGCCTCTCCCATTCCTTAAGAATAATGTCATCAAAATGCTTTTGATTTGGGAATTCCAAGCGCGACTTAGAAGTCCCAAAGAACTCCACCTTCTGCGGAGGAGTCTCCTCTGGGGGAGAAATAGCCAGAACTTCGAAAAGATGAGCCAGGACATTAGGGGTATCCATGGTAACCCCCTGTCCCTGCTCGGAATCAGCGCCCACAAATTGCTGATCATCAGAACCATCTGACTCCTCAAATAACTCCCCTTCCTCTAGCGGGGAATAATCAGACCAGTCCAGTGAATCAAACTCATCAAAATCCAAGGCTTGCGCGGCTGGAGACAAGGGCTTCCTCTTAGCCGGGGCCTTTCTGGCCACAGCGCTAGAAAATAATTTCTCAAGATTGGCCAATCTGGCACACACAGCAGATTGCGACTCCCCACCCGTGACAACATCACCTGGGGTACGGATCAGACGGGGAGGGGTAGGCGATGAGGCCGGCGGCGCTGACCCAGACGCCTGGGACCCTGACAGAACGCGGCTCCCGGCAAGTGGCCGGGCTCCGCAGCGGTGCCAGCAGCACAGGGGGCGGGCCGTAGGAGCGCGCCGAGCGCCCGGCCCCCCCCCCCCCACGGAACCTGAGGGGAAGGAGCTCCCCCAAGAAAACGCTGCCAGAAACAGCCGGCGCCGGCCAAGAGTGAACAGTAAATAACACACACACCTATATAACATCCACAGAGATAATTCACAAGGGAGAAGGTGTGCGCTCCCCCCCCCCCCTCAATAAGGGAGCAATGGGTGACCGGGAGAGGGGGAAACCCACTTAGAAGTGGAGGGGCCAGGGACGGGGCATCCCATTCCGGGATCACCAACCCGGACAGCCGCCTACCCCCTAGTATGGGGTCTCACGGCGGAGCAGAGCTCCTGAGCACCGTAAGGTGCCGTCTACCTGTGCCCGGACCGGCAGCCTAGGCTGGGAGGCAAGGGATACTTAAATAAAAGTGGGTCCAGGCAGGAATAGACCAACAAGAGGGCCGGCTACCTGCAAGGAGGAGACATCCATCTTCTGACTTGCTTGCCGACTGCAAAGATGAAAGACTGCAGAGATGAAAGACTGGGGAATGAGTGGGAGGTCCCAGGTATTTATGGAACGGGAGGGGCTCCCTTTTTTTCATTACATCTCTGCAAGATCGCCCTCTACAGGTCAATATAACCCAAGTGTAATGACTATTCTGAAGCGGGGTGTGTGACATACTTAGAATATTGGGACCATATTCATGCTTTATTTCAGAATATAGCATGAGATAAAATAAGATGTGAGGCACTGTTCAAACCTTCTGCATTGCACAACCCATTTTCTCAAGGGAACTCATGAAACCAAGCACCACCGGTACATTACAAACCACATTACTTTTTAATTTTAACACAAAATAAAGTGCAATAAAAAAGGTTGTTCCAGTTTTTCACAAAAAACACCTTTCCCAACAATGAAGCATTTTTACAGTTGAGATACATTATTTTTCAAATGAGGCATGGGTCATTTTTTTAGGATTTAAAAAAAACAGGGCCCTATGGGGTATAAATTCCAAATTATTCTGCCCAGCCCATAGAATTTCCAAACTTTACTCTAACCCCATTGGAAAAAATTATGACCCTTACCAGTAAACATGCCCAATTGCAGATACAGGTGTTACTTTGGGAAAAAATGGAACACAAACATTTCATTGGACTTTCTTGTGTGCTAAAATGAAATAGCTCACTGAGATGCAGGTTTCCATTCACACCGACACCACTGGTGCACAATGCTTTACCAAATAATGAGCATGACCCTCAATGTGTGGGCCAGACCAGAACCCATTAGGTGAAAAATGAATGTTGGGTCTGTTCTAGGTGTATTGAATCAGAGACCTTGTATATCCTTCAAGCATACTGTTTAATATACTGGTAGTTTATTTAAATATATACCGGCATATATATATTTTATTTTTCAAAGATTCACAGGTAGCCTAGAGAGGTTAATCTCTATAATTCTCCCTCACTACCAATGACGGCTTGAAATCAGTCTGGCCACCTCAGTAAACAAAATATATAATAGAAATCTCACTGGCTTTCAATGTCCAGTATGTACATTTTATGTTCAATAAAGCTTAGCCAACCTCCAGGTTCAACAACTTCCATTCTTTTTACACTACTGTGGGGTTAGCAGGGGGAAGGTTTTAGACTTGCTCTTGCTAGTCCTTATTAGCATAGTATAAATAAATAGAACTCAAACTGCTTTAAAGCAGACCCACACCCATTCCCTGCCTAATAGGAGTGGCCTAGCATTGTTATAGGCTCAGGGGGAGCTATATTGCTAATGCCTCCCCCATACGAAATAATATAGGTGAGCATACACTAGTTTTTTGATGAGTCCTAAGGGCTGCTATTGGGTTTTGGTCTCATTTTAAACAGAACTACATAGAAATTGTAAGCATGTGCTCAAGGGCCCATTCACTCCTGGCTTTTGTTGATTTGCATTTCTGTATTCTGTGCAAAACACAAATGGTAATGGGTCCCTGATTTCTTTTTCATGAAAATGTAGAGCAATCACAGTCCCATATTCTATTGGAGTACAACACAATGCAGGCAATGCAGTTAATTGCATTTCACTTGTGTTTGTGCTGTGACACGGGAGGATTTTAAAAATTATTTAGATTTAAAAAATTCCCCTGGAGGTCTATCATCTGCGAGGCAGGCAGCTTGACAACCCCCCCTTCTGGCCGATGACCAGACCTATATGACAGGACCTAGGGCCCTGGGGCCACAGTGTTATTTTGTTACTTGATACTTGATAATACTAAAAAAACAAACGTTAACATGTGTAAAACGCTATTCAAATCACGAAAAACAAGCAAAAACACTAAAATATGCACAACATTGCTGGTTTACCGCATATAGTGACTAACCAAAATCGTAGCTGCTAACTTTGGGAGAAAACCTCTACCTCTGTTTTCTTTGCTCATAAAGCTTCTATCCAGTACAATATCTAGTATAATTTGAAGTTTTTGTAAGTAAAAGGGGAAGAATAAATGCAGTACTAATAAATACATTCTGTAGTATAACATTTTTGCTACGACAAATATTACTGTAACATGTTTGTTTTACACATTTGTAGCTTATTGCAGTTACTGAGATCATTATTCTGCTGTGGTATGTGAGGCAAAGAGATTTGGGTTTTATGACATATCAGTTGGGGTCATGCTAATTATTTAGTAAGGCAAGTTTAACTCTGGGTGCACATTTGGGTGTAAATTGCAACCTGCATCAAGCTAAGATTTTTACATTTAACACCCAAAAAGTGCAATAAAACATGTTCTATTTTCTTAGCCCAAAAAATCACCTACAAATGCAATTGGGTATTTTTACAGGTTAGGTACATATTTGTTCTCCAATAAGATAAGGATCATTTTTTGAAAGTTTGGAACAAAATTCTTTAGGGTATCCCATAAGGTGCCACGTGGATTCCAAACAAAAAAAGCTCATAAAGATTTGGGTTCAGATGTCACACCCAAATATGCATCCAGAGTTACACATGCTTCAGTAAATAATTAGCATGACCTTCAATTTACTGTATGGTTTCCGTCTTTAATTGGACATATTTTTTAAAATCAATATTGATTATAATGGAAATGTTTTGGCCGATCTGAAAGGAACAAACAAGAAAATTAATTTAAAGGAGCAATGTTGCATAAGAAGGAATGGTTTCCTCACTTACGTAGAAGGAAGAATTATCCTTGGTGACAAGTTTTGAATTAACCATTCTGCCTGCATTCTGTTCTGCATGTTTATATACCGTAGATATTTTATTATTAGAGAATTCTGCACAAGAGCTATTTAAAAAAAAAAGAAAACAAGTCCACTTCCATGGGCAATACTGGATATATAAAAATATATACATTAACAGTTCCCAGACAGTGGAACAGGTGCCAGTGATGATACAAGAAATCACACCACTCAGGTGGTATGTGACAAAGCTGAAGACTGATCTGAACCCCAACCTGATCTGCTGCAGTTTATATTTTAGATTCAAGCTATGTGTGAGGAAGAGAAAGAAGGTAATTTCCTACCTTTACACGTCCTGCGTTTCCACCTTGTTCATTAAACTATTTAGTTATGGCTGGTAATTGGCCGGGTATATCAGTTAAGAAAACACTCATGGGAGTTTCTAATTCCTCCCCCCTACCCCTATCAGGTCTCAATACCTTGCCCAGGTTAGTACAATCACTCGCAAACATATAAAACATACCAATTTAATTCATCATCATTAAAAATAAAAAAAAAATTAAAAATTATTAAATCCACTCCATTTACATTGTCAAGTGACGTGCAATAAAAACTATTTTTAGAAAATTTCCCTTATTAGTAAATTGCATCTTTATTTAAGCTTATTTCCACAGCTTGTATACTCTCAGTATGTCATATTTCAACAAATATGAATAATTATCTGAAAAAATATCTAAATAATATGTTATGTTATACGGTAATTTGTTTTAATTTTTTGCCTTATAGAATTATGAAACACTGTGAGGGGTGATAGAGACCTGATAGGGCTAGGAATGGAAACTCCCATGAGTGCTTTCTTATCATCTATATTTTAACTAAATTAGATTTGCTTCATACATTTTAAAAGTATCCCAAATCTGATGAAAACAATTTATGTACATTTTTTTTCATGCACTTGTTTTGTGCGTTTTGAATGCAGCTTTAGGTAACTGGCAACTCATACCTACCACCTGGCAGTACTTGAGATAATTAGAAAAGGGAAAGTGGAAAAAGGTTGGGACCGCCTGATATACATGATTTATTTGATCAAAGTAGTCATAAACTGAATGACCCCCTTTAAATGGTCTACTGCTTTATATTTTTTTAAACAAAGCATATACTTTGTAATAAAGTAAATATATGCTGGATATTTCATTTATTAAATGTGCATTAAAATGTGTCTACTTTGTATTTGACACCAATCAAAATGCAACATTGTATTATCACTCTACCAGCTACTTACTAAATGAGAACTGGAAAAGACACATTAAAAAGAGTCACTTAAAATGTTCAGGTTCAGCGGGCAATCAGGGTCACCGCGCCTTCTACAAGTGTAACTGCCACTTTGAGGTAGCCACAATAAACGTCATGTATATATTGTCAGGTCACCATATGTATACATTTGACAGCTAACAAATGTTCACATAATCCAATACCCGCTAATCACCTCCTACTCATTAACCCTGCCTCAATCCGATTTAAATATTAATAAATTGGGAATCACTGGGAGTGGGCTTATCATTGTCACAGGTCTTGTGATTTAATTTAGATGTTCATTTCCAAACAGAGTCTCCCGCTGAGAAGCCTGTGGTGCACCATCTGTAGAGATCATTATGTCACTGGCTCAGTATGTTCCCTGCTCTGAACTTGCGGGGCTCATATTGTCACACACTTGTTGTAAAAACAAAGCTGCTTTATACTAAATGTGACCAGGCTTGCCCCATTGAAGGACATCTGTCTCCTTGCAAAGGGAATCCTCCCCCATACTAGTGGTTCTTTCTGAGAACAGGAATTGAGTAATGTTCCCTTACAAGTCAGGTTAAGTGTACCTGTCACCCACACCAATGTATAGCACTAGTGAGTGAATGGTTGTAGGCATTTAGGAAAGAAGTGTAACTGGCTGAGGGACCAAAACTAAATGACTGCACAATGCACACCCTAGAATAAGCATCCCCAACATTTTTAACCTTCAGAATTGAGAGCCACATTCCAAATTGGGAGACAGTCCAAAAAAATAAATCAGTTAATGTATTGTAGACACTTAGAGGGTGATTTATTACTAGCGCCACATATCGCCATGTGAGTGTCTGTATAGCGACGCTTAGAGCGACTGCTAGTAAACACTGTAAGCTGTCGGGCGCTGTAACCTAGCGTATAGGTCACTGTAGTATTCTGGCCAGCATTGATGAATGTGATATGTAGTGGGCGCTGTAGAAGTACTCTCCCTGATTCACTGCCGAGCCAATGGAGTACGCTAGGTGGTGTCCTGAGGTCACTTCACTTCCTGGCTGTTGCGCGCTGGTCGTCGGTGGGCGTGTCCCAGATGGCCGCCGTCCAATGAAAACAATGGACGCCGGCCATCTGGGGCATGCCCACCGACGACCAGCGCGCAACAGCCAGGAAGTGCCGGTAAGCATGAATGTGTGTGC